>JARHVA010001883.1:0-1200000 GCA_037957365.1 Torreya grandis | reverse complement strand
TTTCAACATTGCTTTTCCACACTAGTTTACTTACTTGAGCTTTCCATGCTACTTTACTTACCTAAGCATTCTATGCTACTTTACTTACTTAGGGTTTCCACACTGCTTTTCCATGTAGTTTTACTTACTCGGGCTTTCCTTGCTGCTTTATTTATTTAGGATTTCCACACTTCTTTTTCATGCTACTTTACTTACTCAAACTTTTGACACTGCTTTACTTAATCAAAATTTTCACGTGGTTCAACTTACTCAACCTTACCACATTACTTTACTTAATCTTTCCATACTGCTTTACTTAATCAAGCTTTCCATGTTGTTTTTCTTATTTAGAATTTTCATGTTACTTTTTCATGGTGCTTTAATTACTCATACTTTCCACATTGCTTTTCCATGTTGCTTTACTTACTCAAGTTTTCTACGTTGCTTTATTTACTCAAGCTTTCCACACTACTTTAGTTACTCAGGTTTTCCGTGCTACTTTACTTACTCGAACATTCCATGGTACTTTACTTACTCTATCTTTCTATACTCCTTTACTTACTCGAGCTTTCTATGATGCTTTACTTAATCAAGTTTTCTATGATTTTATTCTACGCTACTTTACTTACTCAGGATTTCCATGTTACCTTATTTAATCAACCTTTCCATGTTGCTTTTCTATGCTACTTTATTTACTTAGGCTTTCCATGCTACCTTTTCATGCTACTATACTTAATCAACCTTTCCATGTTGGTTTACTTACTTGAAATTTTTACATTATTTTTTTATGCTAATTTACTTACTTAGGATTTCCATGCTACTTTACTTACTCAAACTTTCCATATTTTTGTACTTATTCAATCTTTCCATGTTGCTCTACTTACTCAACCTTTCCATGCTATTTTACTTACTCTAGCTTTCCACACTATTTTTCCATGTTATTTTACTTACTCAAGCTTTTCACATTGCTTTTCTATGCTATTTTACTTATTAGAGCTCTCCACGCTGATTTTCCATGCTACTTTTCTTACTCGAGATTTCCATGTTGCTTTACTTATTATAGCTTTTCATGTTGTTTTTCCATGTTACTTTACTTACTCAAGATTTCCATGCTACGTTACTTAGTCAAGCTTTCCACATTACTTTACCTATTCAACCTTTCCATGCTACTTTACTTACTCAAGCTTTCCACATTGCTTTACTAACTCAAGTTTTCTATGCTACTTTTTCACATTACGTTACTTACTCAAGATTTCTATGTTGCTTTAATTATTCATGTTTTGCATGTTATTTTACTTACATAGGCTTTCCATGCTTCTTTACTTATGCTTTCCATGATACTTTACTTACTACATCTTTCCATGCTATTTTACCTACTAGAGCCTTCTATGCTACTTTACTTAATTTTTCTACACTAAATTACCCTCGAAGTTTCCATGCTACCTTTCTAGACTAGTTTACTTAGGCTTTTTATATTGATTTACTTACTCAGGATTTTTATGCTACTTTACTTAAAATTTTTATATTATTTTTCCATATTAATTTATTAGCTAAAGATTTCTACATTGCTTTACTTGGGATTTACACACTAATTTTCAATGCTACTTTACTTACTCAAGCTTTCAATGCTACTTTACTTACTCAAAATTTCCATGATATTTTTCCATGCTACTTTACTTACTCAGACTTTCCATGCTGCTTTACTAAATCAATCTTTTCACACTACTTTTCTATGTTGCTTTACTTACTTAAGCTTTCTACACTGCTTTTTATGATGCTTTACTTACTTCAGCTTTCCATGCTACTTTTTAATGCTATTTTACTTACTCAAGCTTTCCACACTGCTTTACAAATTTAAGCTTTCTATGCTACTTTTTCATGTTACTTTACTTACTTGAGCTTTCCATGTTGCTTTTCTTACTCAATCCTTTCACACTACATTTTCATGCTACTTTACTTACTCAAGTTTTATATGCTACTTCACTTACTTAAGCTTTCTACACGACTTTTCCAAATTATTTTCCACATTGCTTTTCCATGCTACTTTACTTACTCAAGCTATCATGCTACTTTTCCATGTTGTTTTACTTACTCGAGCTTTCCATTCTCCTTTTCCATATTACTTTACTTACTCATGATTTTTACGTTGTTTTTCTATGCTACTTTACTTACTCAAGCTTCCCATGTTACTTTGCTTACTTGAGTTTTTCATGTTGCTTTACATACCATGTTTTCGATGCTACTTTGCTTACTCGATATTTATATGCTATTTTATTTATTTGAGCTTTCTAATTTACTTACTCAGGCTTTTCATGTTATATTTCCACAATAATTTACTTACTTGGGCTGTACATGCTACTTTTTTATGCTACTTTACTTAGTCAGGCTTTCCACACTGCTTTACTTACTCGAGCTTTCAATGTTGCTTTATTTATTTAGACTTTTCACACTATTTTTCCACATTGCTTTACTTACTTGGGATTTCCATGTTGTTTTACTTACTCAAGATTTCTATGCTAGTTTTCTATGGTGCTTTACTCACTCAGACTTTTCACACTACTTTACTTACTTAGGATTTCCATGATACTTTGCTTACTCAAGCTTTCCATGCTAATTTTCTATGTTAATTTACTTACTTGAGCTTTTCATGCTAATTTTTCACATTACTTTACTTACTCAGGATTTCTATGTTGGTTTACTTACTCTACTTTTTCATATTGTTTACTTACTTGGGATTTTCATGCTGCTTTATATTTTAGACCTTTCCACAATGTATTTTCATGCTTCTTTACTTACTAAATATTTTCATGGAGATTTTCGATGCTATTTTATTTACTCAAGCATTCCACACTACTTTTTGATGCTGCTTTACTTACTCAAACTTTTCACACTACTTTACTTACTAAGGCCTTCCATGCTACTTTTCTATGTTACTTTACTTACTCAAGAATTCCATAGTGCTTTGCTTACTCAGGCTTTACACATTTCTTTTCCACACTACTTTACTTACTCGGAGTTTCCACATTGATTTACTTACTTGGGCTTTCCATGCTACTTTACTTACATGGGATTTCCACACTCATGTACTTACTCAAGCTCTCCACGTTGCTTTACTTAATCAATCTTTCCATGCTACTTTTTCACATTGATTTTCCATGTTACTTTACTTACTCAGGCTTTCCACACTACTTTACTTACTAAGGCTTATTTTTCTACTTTACTTACTCCAGTTTTCTAAGCTACTTCACTTACTTGAGCTTTTCATGCTTCTTCTTCACATTACTTTATTTACTCAGGCTTTCCACATTACTTTATTTAATTGAAATTTTCATATTGTTTTTATTACTCAGCCTTTTCACACTACTTTTCCATGTTGCTTTAGTTACTTGAGATTTCTATGCTACTTTACTTATTAGGGCCTTCTATGCTGCTCTTCCACGTTGCTTTACATACTCAAGATTTTCATGCTAAGTTTTCAAACTTTTTTAATTTTATCTTAATTTTTCATAATGTTTTACTTACTCAAGATTTCTATGCTACTTTACTTACTCAATATTTCTATGCTACTTTACTTACTCGGGCTTTCCATGTTGCTTTAATTTAATTTGACTTTGCATGCTACTTTTCCATGCTAGTTTACTTAATCTTTTTTCATTACGTTTCCATGCTATTTTACTTACTCTAGCTTTCCATACAGCTTTATTTACTCAGACTCTCCATGCTGCTTTAATTACTCAAGCTTTCCATGTTACTTTACTTGGGCTTTCCATATTGATTTACTTACTTGAGCTTTTCATGCCAGTTTTCCACACTACTTTACTTACTCCTTTTCACACTGCTTTACTTACTTGAGCTTTCCACACTTCTTTACTTACTCAAAATTTTCACATTGCTTTACTTACTCCTACTTTCCACACTACTTTTCTATGTGGCTTTACGTACTCAAAATTTCTACATTACTTTATTTACTTAGGCTTTTCATGCTGTTATACTTACTCAAGCTTTGCATAATGAATTTCTCTACTACTATATGTACTCAAGTTTTTCATGTTGCTTTACTTATTCAGCCTTTCCATGCTGCTTTTCTATGTTACTTTACTTACTCAAGCTTTCCATGCTACTTTACTTACTCAATCTTTCTATACTACTTTACTTACTCAGGTTTTCCACACTATTTTTCCACATTGCTTTACTTACTTGGGATTTCTACACTACTTTACTAACTCAAGATTTTGACATTGCTTTTTCACATTTCTTTACTTGAAATTTCCATGCTGCTTTTACATGCTACTTTACTTAATTTTTCCATGTTATTTTACTTATTCGAGCTTTCCACACTATTTTACTTACTTTAGCTTTTCACATTGCTTTTTCAAGGCACTTTACTTACTTGACCTCTCTAGGCTGCTTTACTTACTCACTCTTTCCATACTGCTTTACTCACTACTTTACTTACTTGAGCCTTCCAAGCTACTTTTTTATGCTGCTTTACTTACTCAAGCTTTCCACATAGTTTTACTAACTCAGGCTTTCCATGTTGTTTTACTTAGGATTTTCATGATACTTTTATATGTTGCTTTACTTATTCAATCTTTCCATGCTACTTTTACTTACTCAAGATTTTCACATTCTTATACTTACTCAAGTTTTTCATACTATTTTACTTACTCAAGCTTTCTACGCTGGTTTACTTACTCAAGCTTTTCATGCTACTTTTTCACAATGCTTTACTTACTTGGGATTTCTATGCTACTTTAATTACTTAGTCTTTTCAAACTATTTTTCTATGCTACTTTACTTACTCTAGCTTTTCATGCTGAGTTTTCATGCTACTGTACAGACTCAGGCTTTCAACATTACTTTACCACACTGCTTTACTTACTCAAGTCTTCCACACTGCATTACTTACTCAGTCTTTCGACACTAATTTCTCACATATATTTACTTACTTGCGTTTTCCATGCTAATTTTCCATGCTGCTTTACATAGTCAAGCTTTCTACATTGCTTTACTTTCTCTAGCTTTTTACATTATTTTTACATGCTACTTTACTTGTGTTTTCCATGTTACTTTACTTACTCAACCTTTCCATGCTACTTTACTTACTCGATATTTTTATGATATTTTACTTACTCGAGCTTTCTATGCGACTTTAATTAATCAAGATTTTCATGCTATAGTAATTATTCAAGATTTTTATGCTACTTTACCTACTCAAGCTTTACTTATTGCTTTTTAAAGCAACTTTGCTTACTTGGGATTTCTATATTTCTGTACCTACTCAGGCTTTCCACACTACTTTACTTACTAGGGTTTTCCATATTGCTTTATTTACTCAGATTTTTTACATTAGTTTTCCATGTTACTTTATTTATTCAAGATTTCCATGGTGCTTTTCCATGCTATTTTACTTACTCAAGTTTTTTATGTTGCTTTTTCATGCTAATTTACTTACTTAGGCTTTCCATAGTGCTTTACTTACTCAGGCTTTAGACATTGCTTTTTTACACTATTTTACTTACTTGGGCTTTCCATATTGCTTTACTTACTTGAGATTTTGACACTAAGTTTTCACAGTACTTTACTTATTAAGGCTTTTCACACTAGTTTTTCATGTTAATTTACTTACTCAGGCTTTCCACACTACTTTACCAACTCAATCTTTCCACGTTACTTTTCTATATTGTTTTAATTACATGGGCTTTACATTATACTTTTTCACATTGCTTTACTTACTCAGGATTTTTACACTATTTTACTTACTCGGACTTTCCACACTACTTTTCCATGCTACTTGACTTACTCAAGCATTTCACACTACTTGACTTACTCAAGCTTTCCGTGTTGCTTTACTTACTCGAGCTTTTCATGTTTATTTATTTAGGCTTTCCACGCTACTTTACTTGAGCTTTCCAAACTAATTTGCTTACTTGGGTTTTCCACACTACTTTTCCATGTTGTTTTACTTACACTTAGGTTTGCCATGTTGTTTTACTTACTTGATATTTTCACACTATTTTTCCATGCTACTTTACTTATTCAAGCATTCCATGTTGCTTTACTTACTCAGGCTTTCCATGCTAATTTAATTACTCAATCATTCCATACTGCATTATTTTCTTTTAATTTTCATATTGTTTTTTATGCTATTTTACTTGAGCTTTTCACACTATTTTTCTAGTTTGTTTTACTTAATTAGTCTTTTTACATTATTTTTCTATGATGCTTTACTTTCTTGATCTTTTCATGCTACTTTACTTACTCAAGCTTTCCATGTTGCTTTACTTACTCATTCTTTTCACACTGCTTTACTTACATGAACTTTTCATGTTAGTTTTCCATGTTGCTTTACTTACTCAACCTTTTCACATTACTTTTTCAAGCTACTTTACTTACTCGAGATTTCTACGCTACTTTACTTGAACTTTCCATGGTTCTTGACTTACTTGAGCATTCCATGCTATTTTACGTACTCAAGATTTCCATGCTACTTTTCCATGCTACTTTATTTACTTGGGCTTTCAATACTGCTTTACTTACTCAAGCTTTCTATGATACTTTACCTACTCAAGATTTCCACACTACTTTACTTGAGCTTTCCACACTGCTTTATTTACTCAAGCTTTCTATTGTGTTATACTTACTCGAGCTTTTAACTCTATATTACTATATTGTTTTACATACTCAGGCTTTCTATACTACTTTACTTACTCGAGTTTTACATGCTCCTTTACTTACTCATGCTTTCCATATTGCTTTTTCACACTACTTACTCAAGATTTCCATGCTAATTTTTCACGCTATTTTACTTACTCAAGAATTCGATGTTGCTGTACTTACTCAAGATTTTGATGCTATTTTTCCACACTACTTTACTTACTCATGGTTTCTATGATACTTTACATGTGCTTTTCATGCTACTTTTCTATTCTACTTTACTTACTAAAGCTTTCCATATATCTTTTCCACCTTGCTTTATTTACTTGTGTTTTCCACATAGGTTTACTTATTTAGGCTTTTCATGCTACTTTATTTACTCAAATTTTTATGTTGATTTACTTAATATTTTCACACTATTTTATCATGTTTCTTTACTTAATCAAGCTTTCCATGTTGTTGTACTTACTCAGGTTTTCCATGCTACTTTACTTATCCAAGGTTTTCACACTACTTAATTTATTCAAACTTTCCATACTACCTTTCCATATTAATTTACTTACTATGGCTTTCTATGCTCCTTTTTTTACATTGCTTTACTTAGGATTTTTATGATGCTTTATTTACTAGATTTTTCTATGTTGTTTTACTTAAACTTTCCAAACTGCTTTACTTATTCTAGCTTTTTATGCTACTTTGCCATGCTAATTTACTTACTAAGACTTTCCATGTTGCTTTTTCACATTGCTTTACTTACTCATGCTCTCCATATTACTTTATTAAACTCTAGCTTTCCATGATGCTTTACTTCAGATTTTCACGTTACTTTTTCATTGCTACTTTACTTACTCAAGTTTTTTACATGGCTTTTCCATGTTGTTCTACTTACTTAAGCTTTCCATGCTGCTTTACTTACTCAAGCTTTATAAGTTGCTTTACTTAATCAGGATTTCCATGTTGATTAATTATTTGGGCTTTTCACATTGCTTTTCTATGGTGTTTTAATTACTCAAACTATATATGCTACTTTTCCACACTACTTTACTTACTCAACCTTTCTAAGCTATTTTTACATGCTGCTTTACTTACTTGGGCTTTCCATGTTACTTTACTTTCTAAACTTTTCTACACTGCTTTTCCACGTTGCTTTACTTAAGATTTCCACACTCTATTTTCACACTAATTTATTTACTCAAGCTTTCCATGCCACTTTACTTACTCAATCTTTCCACGTTTCTTTATTTACTCAAGCTTTCATGCTACTTTACTTACTCAAGCTTTCTATGTTGCTTTACTTACTCAGGCTTTTCTTACTGCTTTACTTACTCATACTTTCCACATTGATTTTGCATTCTAGTTTACTTAATCAGACTTTCTACGCTTCTTCTCCATGCTACTTTACTTACTGGGACCTTCTACGTTGTTTTACTTACTAGAGCTTTCTATACTATTTTACTAACTTGAGCTTTCCACGCTACTTGAGTTGGATTTTCTACGTTGATTTACTTACTCAATCATTCCATGATGCTTTATTTACTCAAGCTTTCCATACTACTTTTCCAGGCTACTTTACTTACATAGGGAGCTCTCCATGATACTTTATTTACTCAAGATTTCCATGTTGTTTTACTTACTCAAACTTTCTATGGTGCTTATCCATACTACTTTACTTACTCAGGTGTTCCTTGCTATTTTACTTACTTGAGCTTTCCATGTTGCTTTAATTATTTCATATTTTCATGTTGTTTTACTTACTTGAGTTTTCCACATTGATTTTTCACATCACTTTACTTACTTGAGATTTTCACCTTGCTTCTCCATGCTAATTTACCTACTCAAGATTTCTATATTACTTTACTCACTCGGGCTTTTTATATTGCTTTTTGATGCTACTTTACTTACTCAAACTTTCCATGCTACTTTACTTACTCAAACTTTCCATGCTACTTTACTTACTCAAGATTTCCATGCTACTTTATTTACTCAAGCTCTACACACTGCTTTACTTACTTGAGATGTCCATGCTACTTTACTTACTCAGGGTTTCTATGCTACTTTACTTACTCAAGCTTTTCATGATACTTTACTTACTCAGGGTTTTCATACTACTTTTTTACACTACTTTACTTGCTCAGGCTTTTCACACTGCTTTACTTACTCAAATTTTCCATACAAATTTACTTACTTAGGCTTTCCATGCTACTTTACTTACTCAAGCTTTCCATGATGCTTTACTTACTTGACCTTTCCAATATGCTTTTTTTACTTGAGCTTTCGATGTTGCTTTACTTACTAAGGATTTTCATGCTACTTTACTAATTCAGTCTTTTCCATGCTACTTAACTAACTTGGGCTCTTCACGTTGCTTTTCCACATTACTTTACTTATTTGATCTTTCCACCTTATTTTTTCACACTGCATTACTTACTCAGGCTTTCTACAATACTTTAGTTTCTTTGGGTTTTCACATTGCTTTACTTACTTGGGCTTTCCAAGCTACTTTACTTACTCAGGCTTTCCATGCTACTTTACTTACTCGAGCTTTCCATGCTGCTTTTCCAGTCTACTTTACTTACTCATAATTTCCATGCTACTTTTCATGATGCTTTTCCACACTAATTTACTTAATTAGGATTTCCACATTGGTTTACT
Organism: Torreya grandis; assembly: GCA_037957365.1. Classification (NCBI taxonomy): domain Eukaryota; kingdom Viridiplantae; phylum Streptophyta; class Pinopsida; order Cupressales; family Taxaceae; genus Torreya; species Torreya grandis. The sequence continues at coordinate 1,190,712 of JARHVA010001883.1, read as the reverse complement.
TACTTGAGCTTTCCATGATATTTTTCTATGTTCATTTATGTACTCAGGCATTTCACATTGCTTTTCTTTGCTACTTTTCCATGTTACTTTACTTACTCAAGCTTTCCACATTGCTTTACTTATTCATGATTTTAATGTTGCTTATCCATGTTACTTTACTTACTCAATCTTTCCACACTACTTTACATAATTAAGATTTCCATGCTACTTTACTTACTCAAACTCTCTATAGTGCTTTACTTACTCGACCTTTCCATGCTTCATTACATACTTAGGTTTTCTACACAACTTTACTTACTCAGGTTTTCCATGCTACTTTACTTAATTGAGCTTTCCACACTACTATTCCATGCTACTTTACATACTTAAGCTTTCTATGTTATTTTTTTATACTGTCTTACTTACTTGAGCTTTTGATGTTGTTTTACTTACTTGAGCTTTCCACACTGCTTTTGTACACTAATTTACTTACTCAAGATTTCCATGTTGTTTTACTTACTCAAGCTTTCCATGCTACTTTTCACGTTGCTTTACTTACTCGAGCTTTCTACATTGCTTCACTTACTTAGGGTTTTCATGCTACTTTACTTACTCAAACTTTTCACGTTGATTTTTCACATTACTTTACTTAAGATTTTGAGGCTGCTTTACTTACTCATGCTTTTCATGTTAATTTTCCATACTACATTAATTACTTGAACTTTTAATGCTACTTTACTTAGAATTTTCACACTAATTTTCCTTGCCACTTTACTTACTCGGGATTTTCATGCTACTTTACTTACTCAATCTTTCCACATTGCTTTACTTACTCAGGCTTTCCATACTACTTTTTTACATTGCTTTACTTACTCAAGCTTTTCACACTAATTTTTCACACTGCTTTACTTATTTTGGCTTTCTATGTTATTTTAATTACTTAGTCTTTCCACACTATTTTTCTATGCTACTTTACTTACTCAAGCTTTTCATGCTAATTTTCCATGCTACTTTACATGCTCAAGCTTTAAATACTACTTTACCACACTACTTACTCAGACCTTGCATGTTAGTTTACTTACTTGATCTATCCATACTACTTTTCCATATTTGTTTACTTACTCAGGTTTTTCTTACTACTTTTCCATATTGCTTTACTTACTCAAGCTTTCTATGTTGCTTAACTTACTCAGGATTTTCATGTTACTCTTTCACGCTACTTTACTTGTGTTTTCCATGTTGTTTTACTTACTCAAGATTTCAGCACAACATTACTTACTCAAAATTTCTATAATGTTTTACTTACTTGAGCTTTATATGTGGCTTTACTTACTAAGACTTTCTATGCTACAATACTTACTCAAGATTTTCATGCTACTTTACCTACTTGTGCTTTACACATTACTTTTCCACACAACTTTGCTTACCTAGGATTTCTACATTGCTTTACTTACTTGGTCTTTCCATGCTTCTTTACTTACTCAGGATTCCATGTTGCTTTACTTACTTGAGCTTTCTAAGTTAGTTTTCAATGTTACTTTATTTACTCAAGCTTTCCATGGTGCTTTTCCATTATACTTTACTTACTCATGTTTTTCATGCTACTTTTCTTACTAGACATTCCATGTTGCTTTATTTACTCAAGTTTAAATGTTGATTTTCTACATTGTTCAAGTTATTTGGGCTTTCCATGTTGCTTTACTTACTCGATCTTTCGACACTGCTTTTTCACACTAGTTTTCCATACTATTCTATTTACTCAAGCTTTCCACACTACTTTACTAACTCAAGATTTCCATGTTGCTTTTTTATGTTGCTTTACTTACTCAAGCTTTACATGCTAGTTTTTCATGTTGCTTTACTTACTCAAGATTTCCACATTATTTTACTTAATCAAGATTAACATACTATATTTCCATGCTATTTGACTTACTCAGGATTTTCACTCTACTTTTCTTACGCAGGTTTTCTATGTTGCTTTACTTAGTTGAGCTTTCCATGTTCCTTTACTTACTTGAGCTTTCTATGCTACTTTACTTAATCAAGATTTTCATACTACTTTACTTTGTTTTTCTAAACTATTTTTCCATGTTTCTTTACTTACTCGTGCTTTCCACACTACTTTACTTACTCAAGATTTTTATGTTGTTTTACTTACTCGAGATTTCCATGCTACTTTACTTATTCAAGATTTCCATGCTACTTTACTTACTCAAGCTTTTCATGCTAATTTAATTACTCAAGATTTCCACACTACTTTATTTTCTTGATCTTTACATATTGCTTTTCCATGTTATTTTACTTACTCAGGATTTTCACACTACTTTTCCAGGCTACTTTACTTAATCGGTCTTTTTACATTATTTTTTCCTACTGTTTTACTTTCTTGGTCTTTCCATGCTGGTTTTCCATGTTGCTTTACTTCCTCAACGTTTCCACATTACTTTTCAACGTTACTTTACTTGAGCTTTCTATGCTACTTTACTGACTCGATCTTTCTATGTTATTTTTCCATGATTCTTTATTTACTTGAACATTCCATGCTACTTTACTTACTCAATATTTCCATGCTACTTTTCCATTCTACTTTACTTAATTGGGTTTTCCATATTGCTTTACTTACTCAAGATTTTTATAATGCTTTACTTACACTTTTCATACTGCTTTTCCACATTGCTTTACTTACTCAAGCTTTCCACACTACTTTATTTACTCATGATTTCTATGTTTTTATACTTACTCAATCTTTTAACATTGGTTTCCTATGTTGTTTTACATACTCAAGCTTTTCACACTACTTTACTTACTCGATCTTTACATACTGCTTTACTTACTCATGCTTTCCATAATACTTTTTCACACTACTTTAATTACTTGAGATTTCCATGCTCCTTACTCAAGATTTCCATATTGCTTTACTTACTCAAGATTTTAATGTTCTTTTTCTGCACTGCTTTACTCACTCATGGTTTCCATGCTACTTTACTTGTGCTTTCCATGCTACTTTACTTATTCGATCTTTCCATATAACTTTTCCACCCTACTTTATTTACTTGGGCTTTCTACGTAAGTTTACTTATTCAGGCTTTTGATGTTGCTTTACTTATTCAAAATTTTCACATTATTTTTCTACATTACTTTACTTACTCAAGATTTTCATGCTGCTTTACTTACTCAGGCTTTCCATGCTACTTTACTTAGGGTTTCCACACTATTTTACTTACTCAGACTTTCCACACTGCCTTTCTATGCTATTTTACTTACTTTAGCTTTCCATGCTCCTTTTATACATTGCTTTACTTACTCAAGCTTTTCATGATGATTTAATTACTCAAGCTTTCCACATTATTTTACTTAATTAGACTTTTCACATTGATTTACTTATTCAAATTTTCCATACTACTTTGCCACACTACTTTACTTACTAAGGCTTTTCATACTATTTTTTCACATTGCATTACTTACTCATATTTTCCATATTAATTTATTAAACTCTAGCTTTCTATGTTACTTTTCCATGTTGTTTTGCTTACTTAAGCTTTCCATTTTACTTTTCCATGCTATTTTACTTGAGCTTTTCACACTACTTTTTCACATTATTTTATTTATTTAAGCTTTCCATGCTACTTTACTTACTAAGGCTTTACAAGTTGCTTCACTTACTTCAAATTTTTATGTTGATTACTTATTTGGACTTTTCACACTACTTTTCTATGGTATTTTAATTACTTAAACTTTACATGCTGCATTACTTACTCTGGCTTTCCATGTTCTTTTACTTACTCAAACTTTTGATGCTACTTTTCTACACTGCTTTACTTACTCAACCTTTCTAAGCTATTTTTACACACTACTTTACTTGAGCTTTCCATTCTACTTTACTTCACTTTTCTCCACTACTTTTTGACATTTCTATTCTTATTCAAGATTTATATGCTCTATTTTCACACTACTTTACTTACTCAAGCTTTCCATGCTACTTTACTTACTTAAGCTTTCCATGCTACTTTATGTACTTGGGATTTCACACTGTTTTACTTACTCAATCTTTCCATGTTGCTTTACTTACTCAAGGTTTTCTTATCACTTTATTTACTCACACTTTCCAAATTGATTTTCCATACAAGTTTACTTACTCAAACTTTCCATGTTGCTTTTTCATGCTACTTTACTTATTAGGGCTTTTTATGCTGCTTTACTTATTAAATATTCCCACCTTGGTTTTACATGCTACTTTACTTACTCAAAATTTCCATACTACTTTACTAACTTGAGCTTTCCACGTTGCTTTGGCACATTGCTTTAATTACTCAAGATTTTAATGCTACTTACTTACTTGGGTTTTATATGTTATTTTACTTACTCAAGCTTTTCATGAGATTTTATTTACTCAAGTTTTCCATAAAATTTTTCCAACATGATATACTTACTCAGGCTTTCCATGTTGCTTTACTTAATTGAGCTCTCCATGCTACTTTACTTTCTCAAGCTTTCCATGTTGATTTCCTTACTCAATTTTTCCATGCTATTTTTCCACATTGGTTTACTTACTTGAGCTTTTCATGATACTTTAATTTATATTTCCATGTTGTTTTACTTGAGATTTCTATGCTGATTTTTCACACCACTTTACTTACATGATATTTCCACGCTACTTTTCCATGCTACTTTACTTACTTAGACTTGCCGCATTGTTTTACTCACTCAAGATTTTCACATTGCTTTTCGTTGTTGCTTTACATACTTGAACTTTTCATGCTACTTTACTTACTCAAGTTTTTCATGCTACTTTATTTACTCGAGCTATCCATACTCCTTTACTTACTTGAGATTTCCATGCTACATTACTTACTCAGGCTTTACATGCTACTTTGCTTACTCAGGCTTTCCATGTTACTTTACTTACTCAAGATTTCTAGCTACTTCTCCATGCTACTTTACTTAGACTTTTCATGCTATTTTTTCACACTACTTTACTTGCTCAAGCTTTTTATGATACTTTACCTACTCAAGTTTTTCACATAAATTTACTTACTTAAGCTTTCCATGCTACTTTACTTGAGCTTTTCACGGTACTTTACTTACTCAAGCTTTCAATGTTGCTTTACTTATTAAGGCTTTCCATGCTACTTTACTTATTCAAGCTTTCCCATGCTACTTAACTTATTTGGGATTTCCACATTACTTTTACACATTAATTTACTTATTTGAGCTTTCCACCTTCCTTTTTCACACTGCATTACTTACTCATGCTTTCCATGCTACTTTACTTGATCTAATTTTCCATGTGGCTTTACCTACTTGGGCTTTCTAAAATGATTTACTTACTCAAGCTTGTTAATGTAGGTGTTTATTTTTCCTTATTATTTAATTAGGAAATATTATATATTTGTGCCTACATTGAGTTTTCCTACATTCATGGGATAGGCTAGCTTATGTGGAGATGTGTGTCATAGATGTGTCATAGGTGTCATAAGAATGTCATAAGTAACTCTTTTGACCAGCTATTTCGGGTATGGGAGTTACTTCTCTATTCTTAGCACCTTGTCACCACCTTTCATGGAGGAGTTATAGTATATTCTTTGGAGCTTTGACCACGATTTGTGAAGGAGTTACTTACTAGCTCTCCTATATGTATTCTTCATTATGGCCTTCTCATGTTAATGGAATATTGGCTTTTCTCCAAATTGTCTATGTAATTGTCTTTTGTTTGATTTCATTTACTTTAGCATTTTTTGGTATTCACTTGATTCATCCCGTGCAACCACGACTCATGCATCCTCATTATTTGGACCTTGGTGAATCCTCTGATATGGTATCAAAGCCACCCTTATAACTGGTTGTCTATTTTGCTATTGCTTTCATTGAAATCTAGAGCTTTGTTAAGGCATTTTTTTCTAAAATTTGAAAATTTTTGGGAGATATTTCTAGTTATACGTGCTCTTATTCCTTTTATGGCTTGTTTGGTCACTCCATATACATGCAGGTAGGATTTTGCAAGATCTAATAATCTTGTTTCTGTCAACTAGCTTGCAAATTTTGTGTTTTAATCCAAATTGTAGGTTGTCACTTGCCTTTTCAATCTCTTGGTAGCTGATTCTATCTTTGCATGCCATTTTTTAGTTATTGGGGTCATTTTTTCTAGCTAAAGGCATCTATTTTACACTAGATCTACATTTTCTGTACATCAACAAGAAAAATGCCTTCTAAATTTTGTTCGCAGCCTAGAAAAACCATCTGGGTATCTTTCAATTTTTGCATAAAATTTTTATACTTTGTAGAAACATGCTCAGAAAGCTATAGCAAGACCCCTCTCCGTTGGCAGTTGCAATTTTGAAGGCAATTTTCAAATGCTTCGTTCTTGCTCATACGAACTCCTTTTCCAACGAAAGTTTTTTTGATTTTGGCTAATTTTTCATGCTCTATGCACTAGTGTAGACGTTTTTCGATTTTGATGCTAATATTTTTTAGAAATAGAAGATTCTCAATCGTGACATTACACAGTTCTCATTTTGGGAACTTTAGAGGATCATAACTTTCACATAAGACCTTGTATCGAGATGATTCTTTTTTTGAAAGTGCATGATTTTTTGAGTAGATCGTAGTGGTATTGTTTATTTCTCTATATATTATGCTAAAGTTGTATTTTTAGCATATGCTCTTCATGAGGGGTTTGTAATGCATTGAAATCAAGACCATTTAGTATTTCTTGCTAGTGGCAGTTGTAAATGCACTAATATAAAGTGCCAAATCATATTTTTTTGGGAGGGTTCTTTGATTGAGCAATATTTGAATTTTTTTAAAGCTTGTATATTTGATTATCGAAGACAAAGGGTGAGGCCCGAATTGGAAGGAGGCCAATTCCCCCTCACAAAGACCTCATTTGGATTCCTCGCTCTATACTAAGTCCAATGAGTGGTTGAAAGGCCACTTTCTTTCTCAAAACAAAGATTTTTTTAATGTTTTAGTGCTATTTTTTTGCAAAAACACTAGTTTATGGGAAATTAAATCTTTAATATCTTGCAAATGGTAGCTCAGATTTGGGTGCAATTTTTTGAAAAAGTGTTTGTATTTCAATTATCCATAGTTTAAGCTTGTTATTTGTTAAAAATCACTAGTTTATAAAGTGCCTAAAATTTGGGTCTTCAAGGACGCATTTTCGACTGAGTCCGACATCTTGTTTGCTTAAAGTCTTGCAATGATTGTTCTAAGACGCATTCTTGGCTGAGCTCGATGTCTTTTGAGCATGCACTTACATATTTTGGGGGGGGCTCAACATTTCAAGGGGGTGTGATTGTCTTTTAGCACTTTGTTTACTTCTATTATCTTTCTCCTTTCTCCATACTTTCACAAACTTGAAATCAACACAACTTCACCTAAATTTAGCTTAAAATGGATTCCTTTTAACCTAAACCCCTTACACCCTTCAACTATCATGAATGGAAGGTTAAAATTTCAATAATTCTTAGAAGCAAAGGGTTATAAGGATCACTATGGATACTGAAGTAGAACACAACACTGATGCTGAAAAGGTCAAGTGGTACAACCATAGTGATAAAGCCTATGGATTACTGAGCTTGTTCATGTATCCAAAACTTTTCTTCCATTTATAAAGCTCAAAGACTCTCAAAGACATATGGGATGCCCTAGAAACCTTATTTGGGAAGCTTGATGAGAGGAGAGGTCATGAGCTCAAAAACGAACTCATAAGTCTAAGTCCTAACAACTTTGACACCCTATAGGACTTCTTCACTAAGTTTAAGGCCCTTAGATTGCAATTGAAAGAATGCGGGATACAGAAGAAAGATGACCAACTCATCCTTTCTATTCTCGCTAAGTTAGGTCCAAGTTATTCAGTCTTTGTCTCCACTTTCCATGCCACAAAAAGTGCCCTTGGCACTACATGGAAAATGCCTTCTTTGGATTCCTTCATTACTAATTTGACTAGGGAGCAAGATGAGATAATTCAAATGGGCACAATGAAGTCTACTCAATCCCAAGCTTTGATATCTAGAAATGGTAAGGATAAGACTTCAACAAAGGAGAAGAAGAAAAAGAACAAGGACCAGGAGAAGAAGAAAGAAAACCACAATCCTACCAAAAACAACACTGAGTCTTCATCCTCCAATACTAAACCTAAGAAGGAGAAGGTTTAGTGTGCCTATTTTAAAAAGATAGGGCATGATGAACAAAAATGCATGAAAAAACAAATAGATCACCTAACTCGTCTTCTAGAAAAGCACAACATAGGTGTTCTTGAGTCCATCAAGCATAAGTCATCTACCCAAGATTTTACTAAGGCAAAAGGCAAGGGTAAGGAGAAAGAAAAGGGCAAGGCCCTTGTAGCTACATCAACTTCTACATCTTCATGGGTCATTGACTCAGGTGCTTCTCACCACATGGGCTCTTCCCTAGTTGAGTTTTCATCTTTAGAGCCTTATAACATGATTTCAATTACTTTACGTGATGACACATCAGTTTCCATTGTAGGGATAGGGTCAGTTGAAATGGAAGGAGGAACATTCAATAATGTTCTAAGTGTTCCTTCTCTTTCAACCAATCTCCTATCAGTGTACCAAATCACTCACATTGGTCGGGGCATGAGAGTTGAGTTTTCACAAGATTTAGAGGCTATCAGGGAATTGCATAGTGATACTACAGTGGCAGTGGGTAAAGCAGATCACCAAGCAAGGTTATACACCTTCTCAAATTTTGCACCTAATTCTTCTCCAACAGCATTGCTGACTCATTCAAATGGAGTTAGGAAATTATGGCATGAGCGGTTTGGCCACCTTAACTACTGCTACATTAAACAAATTTGAAAACATGACATGGTCATTGGCTTGCCTCGTGTCCAATTCTCAAAAGGAATTTGTGAGGGGTGCTCCCTTGGGAAGCATCTCGAAGCAAAATTTGACAAAGGCAAAGCTTGGAGGGCTTCACAACCTTTGGAGTTAGTCCACAGTGATGTATCGGGACCCTTTCCCAAACCATCTTTCACAAGGGCCAAGTACATCCTCACTTTCATTGATGATTTCTCTAGGTACACTTGGATATATTTTCTTAAACAAAAGTTTGAAGTGTTTAAAAAATTTCTAGACTTCAAGGCTCTTGTTGAGAAATAGAGTGAGAAATCCATCAAAGTTCTTCGAACTGATAATGGAGGGGAGTATGTCAGCAACAGGTTTGAGCAATTTTGCACCACAGAGGGGATTGATTTGTAGTACACAGTCACTTACAATCCTTCACAGAATGGGGTTATAGAATGTAAAAGTAGGTTCTTGAAAGAGATGGGTAGCTATATGGTTCACTCCAAATCCTTAGCACCACAGTATTTGGCCGAAGCCATCAATTGTGCTTGCTACATTCAAAATAAGGTTCCTCACAAAGCTTTAAAAGAGATAACACCCTTTGAATCTTGGCATAAAAGGAAACCTGATGTTGAGCACCTTAGGGTTTTTAGATCCCCAGCCATGGCCTGCATACCGAAGAAGAAATGCAAAGCTATGGAATGTCAGTCCAAGCCTTGCATCTTTGTAGGATATCTAGATGGTGTTAAGGGGTATCACCTTCTAGATCCAGTCACTCATGAGTTGTTCATTGAGAGAAGTGTCCATTTTTAGGAGAGTCCTAGAGACTCAATGCTTGGCACTTCTTCTCCCTCATCATATCTACTTCTTCATGATGATTCTTCATCAAATTTAGATCAACCACAGTAGGTTCTTGAGCCAGAGATATCTTCTTTGAGTTCAAACAATGAGGATAGTGATGTAGAGTCATCTACCTCTAGTCAGTCAGAGGATGAGGAGTTACCACTTGACTCGCCCACTTCCAGGCCACTTTGGGCTAGACAAACACTTGAGAGGGTTGGCACTTGGGCAAGATATTTTGCAGATGACAGATGAACTAGGGGGGATTTTTAGAGAGATCCACATGCCTTCTTTGCTTTAGTTTCGGATCCACAAACTTTTTGAGAGGCATCAGAGGCACCTGAGTGGGATAGTGCTATGGAGGAAGAATATTCTTGCTTTATCAAAAATCACACTTGAGATTTGACTTCACTTCCTAAGGGAAGGAAGATGGTTTGATGTAGGTGGATATATCAAACCAAGTTTGTAGTAGATGGGTCGGTTGATAAGTACAAGGCATGATTGGTCACCAAGGGTTTCTCACAGGTGGCAGGCATTGACTACTTGGAGACCTTTGCACCCATTACAAAGATGACTTCTATCTAACTCACCTTGGCTATTGCCATAGCACATGGTTGGGATGTGCACCAGATGGATATGAAGAGTGCCTTTCTTCATGGAGACCTAGAGGAGGAGATCTACATGGAGCAACCGCCAGGATTTGTTCAGGATTCTACTTTAGTATGTAGACTTAGCAAATCTATCTATGGCCTCAAATAGGCCCCTTAGGCTTGGTATGCCAAGATGGATTCCTTCCTTCTCATAACGGGTTTCACTAGGTGCCATTCTAACCCCAATGTCTACTTATTCTGGCAGGATGATTCGCTCCTAATTTTGGTTCTATATGTTGATGACCTTTTGATCACCAAGAGTTCTTCATCGGCTATTGCAGCAGTGAAGGCATCTCTCCAAGATAGATTTGACATGACAGACTTGGATTTTTTGCATTACTTCCTTAGCATCAAGATCTCATAGTTAGATTCATGGATTTCTCTTACACAGCCTAAGTATGCTCTTGACTTATTGGCTCAGTTTCACATGGCTAATTACAAGCCATCTCTGACTCCCTTTCTATCAAGAGTCAAGCTTAAGGCTGACTGTTCTTCACCATTGGTTGATGCCACTCGATATCAACAACTTGTTGGCAGTCTCATCTACTTGACTCACACTAGGCCTGACATATCATGTGCAGTGGGACTTGTCTCCAAATTTATGCAAGAACCTCATGAGCTACATTGGAAAGCAGCTAAGAGGATCTTGCTATACATATAGGGTTCACATAGATACGGGAGTCATTACATATTTGGCATAGAGGTTGACTTGGTTGGATATATAGATTCAAACTGGGCTAGCAATTCACAGACTCACAAGTCCACTTCTGGTTAAAGTTTCTCTCTAGGTTTTGGTCCTATCAGTTGGTCTAGCAAGAAGCAGAATGCTATTGCTATATCATCCACAAAGGCAGAGTACAGGGGAGTTGTTAATGCAGTTACTGAGGCTATTTGGATTCAAGGGATTATTTTTGAGTTTGTCATTCTTATCAGGCAGCCCACCATCATTTATTGTGACAACCAGAGTACCATTCAGATTTGCAAGAATCTAGTTCAGCACCAGTGGACAAAAAACATAGAGATTCACATGCATTTCATTCATGAGCTTATTCATAGTCGGGTCATTGACTTGATATTTTTCCAGTCTTTAGAGCAGGTTGCAGACATCTTCACCAAACCTTTCACTAAGAGTAAGTTCATTCATCTACGAGCCCTTCTTGTGGTGTGGTCCACATCTGCAACAACATCATCTTGGGGGGGCACTATCCTCTTCTTTATTTATGTCTCTATTTTGGGGGGAGCTTTTTCTTACAGGTTTTCTCCTTTTCTCTATCTTATGTGAGATTACTTTTGTACATGGGTACCTCATCAAGCCTAGTTACCAGGACCCATTTTATATTTCCACACTGGCCACCTAAGATGCACTTATGGGGGGTGTTAGTGTAGGTTTTTATTTTTTCCTATTATTTAATTAGGGAATATTATATATTTGTGCCTACATGGAGTTTTCATACATTCATGGGATAGTCTAGCTTATGTGGAGATGTGTGTCATAGATGTGTCATAGGCGTCATAACAATGTCATAAGTAACTCCTTTGACCGGCTATTTTGGGTATGGGTGTTACTTCTCTATTCTTAGCACCTTGTCACCACCTTTCATGGAGGAGTTACAATTTATTCTTGGGATGCTTTGACAACCATTTACGGAGAAGTTACTTAGTAGCTCTCTTATATTTATTCTTCATTATGGCCTTCTCATGTTAATGGAATATTGGCTTTTCTCTAAATTGTCTATGCAATTGTCTTTTGTTTGATTTCATTTAATTTAGCATTTTGTGGTATTTACTTGCTTCATCCCATGCAACCATGACTCGTGCATCCTCGTTATTCAGAGCTTGGTGAATCCTCTGATAAAGCTTTCCATGTTTCTTTAATTTCTTGAGCTTTTCATGTTGCTTTTTCACACTACTTTACTTACTCAAAATTTCCATGCTAATTTTTCATGCTGATCTACTTAGACTTTTCATGATGCTTTTCCACACTCAATTACTTACTTAGGCTTTCCACATTGGTCTACTTACTCAATATTTCCATGATATTTTTCCATATTTCTTTACTTAATCAAGCTTTTCACATTGCTTTTTCTTACTATTTTTCCATGTTACTTACTTACTCAGTCTTTCCACATTACTTGAGGTTTTGACATTGCTTTGCCATGGTACTTTACTTACTCAGGCTTTCTACACTACTTTACTTAGGCTTTCCAGGCTACTTTACTTAATCAAACTCTCCATAGTGCTTTACTTACTGGATATTTCCATGCTAATGTATATACATACTCATGTTTTTTATGCTACTTTACTTACTCGGACTTTCCATGCTACTTTACATACTCGAGCTTTCCACACTACCTCTCCAAGCTACTTTACTTACTCAGACTTTCTATGCTACTTTTCTACAATACTTTACTTGCTCGAGCTTTCCATGCTACTTTTCTACATTGCTTTACTTACTCAGGCTTTCTATATTGCTTTACTTACTTAGGCTTTCCATGTTACTTTACTTATTCATGCTTTCCACATTACTTTACTTACTCAAGATTTTGATACTACTTTACTTACTCATGATTTTCATGCTAATTTTTTTATGCTACATTACTTACTTGAGCTTTTCATGCTGCTTTACTTACCTGAGCTTTTCACACTATTTTTTCTTGCTAATTTACTTAGTCAAACATTTCATGCTGCTTTACTTACTCAAGCTTTCCATGCTAATTTACTTACTAGAGATTTCCATGTTGCTTACTAAACTAGGCTTTCTATGCTACTTTTCCATGTTGCTTTGCATACTCTACCTTTTCTTGCTGCTTTACCTACTTGATATTTTCATGCTAATTTTTTTTGCTGCTTTACTTACTTGGGCTTTCCACACTACTTACTTACTTGAGCTTTCCATGTTTCTTTACTTACTCGAGCTTTTTATGTTGATTTACTTATTCGAGCTTTTCATGATAATTTTTCACATTGATTTACTTACTTAGGATTTTTATGCTATTTTACTTAAGCATTCTATGCTGATTTTTTATATTATTTTACTTACTCAAGCTTTTCAAGCTACTTTTCCACATTGATTTACTTACTTGGGCTTTCGATATTGCTTTACTTGCTTAGGCTTTTCAGTCTACTTTTTTATGTTGCTTTATACTCAAGCTTTCCATTCTCCTTTACTTGGGTTTCTCACACTATTTTACTTACTGAAGCTTTTTATGGTGATTTACTTACATAGGCTTTCTATACTACTTACTCAGTGTTTCCATGCTACTTTATTTACTCACACTTTCCATGCTACTTTACTTACTTGAGCTTTTCATGCTATTTTAATTATTTAAACTTTCCACATTGATTTTCTACATTGCTTTACTTATTAGATCTTTCCATGCTACATTTCTTACCCAGGCTTTCCATACTACTTTACTTACTCAAGGTTTCCACACTCTTTTAATAACTGGGGTTTTCGACACTGCTTTTCCATGTTGCTTATTTACTCAGGGTTTCCATGGTATTTTACAATGTTGCTTTACTTACTTGAGCTTTCCATGCTGCTTTACTTACTCAAGCTTTCCACGCTACTTTACTTAGGCTTTTCATGCTACTTTTTCACCCTACATTACTTACTCTAGCTTTCCACATTGCTTTATTTACTCAAAATTTTCACTTTACTTTACTTACTCAGGCTTTCCACGTTAGTTTTCCATGCTACTTTACTTACTCGAGCTCTCCATGCTACTTTTCTACACTGCTTTACTTACTTAAGTTTTCTATGCTCTTTTACTTACTCAATATTTTTAAACTAGTTTACTTACTCAAGATTTCTAAACTACTATACTTACTCAAGATTTCAATGTTACTTTACCTACTAAGAATTTCCATGTTGTTTTACTTACTCAAGCTTTTCATTCTATTTTAGTTACTCAAGCTTTTCAAACTACTTTAGTTACTCAAGCTTTCTATGTTACTTTATCTACTCAGGCTTTCCATATTGCTTTTTCATGCTACTTTACATACTCAACCTTTCCACGTTACTTTAATTGGGGTTTTTATGTTGCTTTTCCACACTATTTTACTTACTCAAGGTTTTCACGCTACTTTTCTTACTCAAGCTTTCCACATTACTTTTCTTAATCAATATTTTCATGATGTTTTTCCATGTTTCCTTACTCAGTCTTTTTATGTTACTTTACTTAATCAAGCTTTCCACAATACTTTACTTGCTTAAGCTTTCTACATTGCTTTACTTACTCAAGCATTTCCACATTGATTTACTTGAGATTTCCATATTATTTTACTTACTCAAGATTTCCATGGCACTTTAATTACTCAATCTTTCTACACTATTTTACTTACTCATGCTTTGCATGTTGCTTTACTTGCTCAATCTTTTCATGATACTTTACTTACTTGACCATTTCATATTGGTTTTCCATGATACTTTACTTACTCAAGCTTTACACACTACTTTTTCATGCTATTTTACTTACTCTAACTTTTCATGTTGCTTTACTTACTCAAGCTTTCCAAATTTCTTTACTTACTTGGGCTTTCCTTGTTACTTTACTTACTCAAGCTTTCTACACTACTTTTTCACACTATATTTCTATGTTGCTTCACTTACTCAAGATTTTCATGCTACTTTACTTATTCAAGATTTCAACATTGCTTTACATACTGCTTTACTTACTCAAGCTTTCCATGCTACTTTACTTACTTGATCTTTCCACGCTACTTTACTTACTTGAGATTTCCACACTACTTTACTTATGTAGGCTTTCCATGCTACTTTAATTACTTAAGATTTTCATGTTGTTTTTCCATACTACTTTAATTACTCAAGTTTTTCACACTATTTTACTTACTTGAGATTTTCATGCTACTTTACTTCAACTTTTAATGCTACTCTTCCATGTTACCTTATGCACTCATCTTTTCCACATTAATTTTCCATGTTGCTTTACTTACTTGGGCTTTCCATGTTACTTTACTTAATCAAGAATTCCAAATTGATTTTCCACATTACTTTACTTACTCGAGCTTTCCATATTATTTTTTCACGATGCTTTATTACTTAAGCTTTTCATGTTATTTTTCCATGCTAATTTTCTTACTCAGAGTTTTCATATTAATTTACTTACTCGAGTTTTCCATGCTGCTTTATTTACATAGGGTTTCCACTCTACTTTACTTACTCAAGCTTTCTATGCTACTTTACTTACTCAAGCTTTACATGCTACTTTACATACTCAGGCTTTCCACATTACTTATTTGAGCTTTCCACATTACTTTACTTACTCGAGATTTTTATGTTTCTTTACTTATTCAAGATTTTCATGCTACTTTTTTACATTGATTTACTTACTCAAGCTTTCTACACTACTTTACTTACTCGAGCATTATACTCTAATTTTCTATGTTATTTTACTTACTCGAGCTTTTCAAGCTACTTTTCTACATTGATTTACTTACTTGGGCTTTCGATATTGCTTTACTTACTAGGGCTTTTTACTCTGCTTGTTTATGCTACTTTACTTACTCAAGCTTTCTACATTGCTTTACTTACCTAGGATTTGTACACTACTTACTTACTCAAAATTTTCATTCTACTTTACTTACCTGGGATTTCCATGCTACTTTACTTACTCAAGATTTCCATGCTAATTTGCTTACTTGATCTTCCATGCTAATTTACTTATTTAGACTTTTTATGCTGATTTTCCACATTGCTTTACTTACTAGATATTTACATGTTACATTCCTTACTTAGGGTTTTCATGTTAGTTAACTTACTCAAGTTTTCCACACTCCTTTAATAACTCAGGTTTTTTCCACTGATTTTCCATGTTACTTATTTACTCAGGGTTTCCATGGTGTTTTTTCATGCTGCTTTAATTACTTAGGATTTTCATGCTACTTTTTCACCCTACTTTACTTACTCTAGCTTTCCATGTTGCTTTACTCACTCAAGTTTTCCATGCTACTTTACTTACTCGGTCTTTCCATGTTATTTTTTCACACTACTTTACTTACTCGAGCTCTCCATGCTACTTTTCTACACTATTTTACTTAAGTTTTTCATGCTCTTTTACTTACTCAAGATTTACACACTACTTTACTTGAGATTTCAATGTTACTTTACCTACTTAATATTTCCACATTGCTTTACTTACTCAAGCTTTTCATGCTACTTATTTAATCAAGGTTTTCAGACTACTCTAGTTACTCAGGCTTTCTGTGGTACTTTACTTACTCAAGCTCTCCATGTTGCTTTTCCATGCTACTTTACATACTTGAGCTTTACATGCTATTTTACTTGGAGTTTTTACATTGCTTTTCCACACTACTTTATTTACTCAAGCTTTCCATGCTGCTTTTGTTACTTGAGCTTTCCACATAGCTTATCTTAATCAAGATTTCTATGCTAATTTTTCATGTTGCTTTACTTACTCAAGATTTTTATGCTACTTTACTTAATCAAGATTTTCACACTACTTTACTTACTTGAGCTTTCTACATTGCTTTACTTACTCAAGCTTTTTCACATTGCTTTACTTACTCAAGCTTTCCATGTTACTTTATTTAGTCAAGATTTCTATGCTAATTTAATTACTCAAGTTATTCATGCTATTTTACTTCCTCAGGCTTTGCCCACTAATTTACTTGCTCAATATTTCCATGATACTTTACTTAGTCAACCATTTCATACTGATTTTCCATGCTACTTTACTTACTCGAGCTTTTTGCACTACTTTTCAATGCTCTTTACTTAATCTTTTCATGCTACTTTTTCACATTGCTTTACTTACGTTGGCTTTCCATGCTACTTTACTTACTCATGCTTTCCATGATATTTTTCCATGTTACTTTAGTTAGTCAAGATTTTTCACCCTACTTTACTTACTCAGGATTTCCATGCTACTTTACTTACTCGACCTTTCCGCGTTGCTTTTCCACATTGCTTTACTTACTCAAGATTCAACACTATTTTACTTAGTCATGCTTTCCATGCTGCTTTACTTAATTGAGTTTTCACATTACTTTACTTACTCAAGCTTTCCATGTTGCTTTACTTAATCAGGATTTCCATGCAACTTTATGTACTTAGGCTTTCCACACTTCTTTTCCATGTTGCTTTTCTTGCTTATGCTTTCCACACTACTTTACTTCCTCAAGCTTTTCATGTTGCTTTTTTTATTCAAGCTTTTCATGATGCTTTACTTACTCGAGCTTTCTATGCTTCTTTACTTACTCAAGATTTCTACACTAATTTACTAACTCAAGCTTTCCACAATGCTTTACTTACTCGAGATTTCTATCTTGATTTACTTACTTAGACTTTGAATGCTACTTTACTTACTCATTATTTTCACATTGATTTTCCATGTTAATTTACTTACTCAGGCTTTCCATGCTACTTTTTTATGTTATTTTACTTATTTGAGCTTTCTACACTACTTTACTTACTCGAGCTTTCCACATTAATTTATTTACTCAACCTTTTGAGGTTGATTTTTCATGTTTCTTTACTTACTCATGCTTTCCATGGTGTTTTACTTACTCGAGCTTTCGACATTACTTTTCCATGCTTCTTTACTTACTCAAGTTTTTCATGCTACTTTTCTTACTCAAGCTTTTCATGTTACTTTACTTGGGTTTTTTGTGCTGTGTTTCCACACTACTTTACTTACTCATGCTTTTCATGCTACTTTACTTACTCAAGCTATCCATGCTACTTTAATTACTCAAATTTTCCATGCTGCTTTACATACTCAAGCTTTCCATACTACTTTTTTATGTTGCTTTACTTACTCAAGATTTCCACATTATTTTACTTACTCAAACTATCCATATTCTTTTTCCATGCTACTTTACTTATTAAGGCTTTTCACACTACTTTTTCATGATAATTTAATTACTTGACAT
The DNA here is from genome assembly GCA_037957365.1 of Torreya grandis. Lineage (NCBI taxonomy): Eukaryota > Viridiplantae > Streptophyta > Pinopsida > Cupressales > Taxaceae > Torreya > Torreya grandis. The sequence goes on along the minus strand of JARHVA010001883.1, from coordinate 1,172,519 downwards.
TTCCACACTTGTTTACTAACTCGAGATTTCTACTTTTCTTTTCCAAATTGCTTTAGTTACTCGATCTTTTCATGCTACTTTGCTACACTATTTTACTTTCTCAAGATTTTCACACTGCTTTTCCATATTGCTTTACTTAGTTAGGCTTTTCATGCTACTTTAGTTATTCAATATTTGCACACTTCTTTACTTACTCAAGCTTTCCACACTACTTTACTTACTCAAGCTTGTCATGCTACTTTTCCATGCTACTTTACTTACTCAGACTTTTCATGCTAGTTTTTCATGCTACTTTACTTGGGTTTTCCACACTATTTTTTCACACTTTACTTACTCATGTTTTTCATGCTGCTTTACTTACTCAAGCTTTCCACATTACTTTACTTATTAAGGGTTTATACACTCCTTTACTTACTCAAACTTTCATTGCTACTTTTGCATGCTACTTTACTTACTCAAGCTTGCCACACTGCTTTACTTACTTAGGTTATTCATGTTGATTTTTTATGCTATTTTACTTACTCAACCTTTTAGCATTACTTTTCTATGCTACTTTACTTAGAATTTTCATGCTACTTTACTTACTTGAGCTTTCCACGTTATTTTACTTACTAAAGTTTTCTATGCTACTTTACATACTTGGGCTTTCCATGCTGCTTTACTAACTCAAGATTTTTATATTGCTTTACTTAGAATTTATACGTTACTTTTCTATGTTGATTCAGTTACTCAAGCTTTCTACACTACTTTACTTACTATATCTTTTAACACTATTTTACTTTCTTATCCTTTCCATATTGCTTTATTTACTCAAGCTTTCCACACTACATTATTTATTCAGGCTTTCCACGCTGGTTTTACACACAACTTTATTCACTCGAGCTTTCCAAGCTAGTTTTCTAAGCTCCATTGCTTAATCAGACTTTCCATGTTATTTTTCCATGCTATTTTATTTACTCAAGCTTTCCATGCTACTTTACATATTTGAGCCTTCCACACTGCTTTTCTACGCTATTATACTTGATCTTTCTAGGTTGCTTTCCTTACTCAAACTTTCCATACTTCTTTACTTACTCAGGATTTCCACATTATTTTACTTACTTGGGCTTTCTACACTACTTTACTAACTCTAGATTTCCACATTGCTTTACCATGTTTCTTTACTTACTCAGGCTTTCCATCCTACTTCCTTAAGTTTTCCATGTTTCTTTACTTACTCAAGTTTTCCACACTACTTTACTTACTCAGACTTTCTATGTTGCTTAACTTGGAATTTCCACACTACTTTACTTACTTGAGATTTTCATGCTACTTTACTTACTCAAGCTTTCGGCATTGCTTTACTTACTTAGACTTTGTATGCTACTTTACTTAATTAAGCTTTCTATGTTGCTTTACTTTCTCAGGATTTTCATGTTGCTTTTCCACATTGCTTTGCTTACTCGAGCTTTCCACATTACTTTACTTACATGAGCTTTCCACATTGATTTACTTATTCAAGATTTTCATGCTTTTTTTTCCATGTTACTTTACTTGCTCAAGATTGTTAGACTACTTTACTTACTACAGCTTTCCACACTACTTTACTTACTCAAGCTTTCAACACTATTTTACATTTGCAAGCTTTCCACGCTACTTTAATTACTCAAGATTTTTAGGTTACTTTACTTACTCTGGATTTCCACGTTGCTTTTTCATGTTATTTTACCTTTTTAAGCTTTTTTACATTATTTTTCAATGCTACTTTACCTACTTGAGCTTTCCACATTGCTTTTCCACACTACTTTACTTATTCGAGCTTTCCACATTGTTTTACTTATTCAAGCTTTCCATGCTACTTTAGTTGAGATTTATATGTTGCTTTTCCATGTTATTTTACTTAATTTAGTTTTTCATGTTACTTTTCTATATTTATTTACTTACTTAAGCTTTCCACATTGCTTTACTTACTCAAGCTTTTCATGTTGCTTTACATACTTAGGCTTTTTATACTGCTTTACTTACTAAAGATTTTCATACTTGTTTACTTAATTTTTTTTTAATTATTTACTTACTTCAACTTTCCACACTATTTTACTTATTAAGGATTTCATGCTACTTTACTTATTTGAGATTTTCATGTTACTTTCCTTACTCAAGATTGTCACTATTTACTCTACCTTTCTAAACTGCTTTTCCACATAGCTTTACTTACTCGGGTGTTCCATGTTGCTTTACTTACTCTAGCTTTTCACACTGATTTTCCACCCTACTTTACTTAGTTGGTCTTTCTATGGTGATTTACTTAATCGAGCTTTTTATGCTACTTTACTTGCTCGAGCTTTCTACACTATTTTACTTACTCAAGCTTTCCATGCTACTTTACTTGCTTGGACTTTCCATGCTACTTTACTTATTCAGGATTTCTATGTTGCTTCTCCATGCTTATTTACTTACTCAAGATTTTTATGTTGATTTTCCACACTTCTTTACTTACTCAAGCTTTTTATGTTGCTTTACTAACTTAGGCTTTCCACGTTACTTTTTCACACTACTTTATATACTCAGGCATTTCATAATGCATTACTTTCTCGAGGTTTCCACTCTTCTTTACTTACTAAAGGTTTCCACACTAATTTACATACTCAAGCTTTCCATCCTGCTTTATAAACTCAAGCTTTCCACACTACTTTTAAACATTGCTTTACTTATTTGGGGTTTTTACGCTACTTTTCCATGCTACTTTACGTATTTAGGCTTTCTATGTTGCTTTAGTTAGTCAAGCTTTCCATGTTACTTTACTTGGTATTTTCACACTAATTTACTTACTCAAGCTTTTCATACTACTTTTCTATACTGCTTTACTTATTCAGACTTTCCAAACTACTTTTCTATCTTACTTTACTTACTTGAGGTTTCTACACTACTTTTCTATATTAATTTACTTATTCAGGCTTTTTATGTTGCCTTACTCAAGATTTCCACGTTGCTTTACTTACTCAGACTTTTCATACTACTTTTCCACATTGCTTTACTTACTCAGGATTTATGCACTACTTTGCTTACATGAGATTTTAACATTGCTTTACTTACTAAATTTTTTCATGCTTCTTTTCTATGTTGCTTTATTTACTTAAGCTTTCGATGTTGCTTTATTTACTCAAGCTTTCCACACTCCTTTACCTATTCGAGAATTCTACACTAATTTGCGTACTCAAGCTTTCCACACTACTTTCTTTACTCAAGCTTTCCATGCTACTTTACTTACTCGAACATTTTATGCTACTTTACTTATTCAATCTTTCCACACTACTTTATTTACTCAAACTTTTCACATTGCTTTATTTACTTGATATTTCTACACTACTTTACTTACTTGAGTTTTCGATGTTACTTTTTCATACTACTTTACTTACTCAAGCTTTCCATGCTACTTTTCCACATTGCTTTACTTACTTAGGCATTCTACATTGCTTTACTTAGACTTTCTACACTAATTTACTTACTCAAGATTTTTATGCGACATTAATTACCTGTGCTTTCCACATTGCTTTACTTAAGATTTTCATACTAATTTACTTACTCAAGATTTCCATGTTGCTTTACTTACTCAATTTTTATATGCTCTTTTACTTACTCAAGTTTTTCATGCTACTTTACTTACTCAAGGTTTCCACATTGGTTTACATACTAAAGTTTTCCACCCTATTTTTCTACACTACTTTACTTATTTGATCTTTTCATGTTATTTTTCTATGTTGATTTACTTACTCAGGATTTCCACACTATTTTACCTACTTAAGATTTCCACGCTACTTTTCCATGCTACTCTAGTTACTTGATATTTCCATGTTGCTTTTTCATGGTATTTTACTTACTCAAACTTTCTACAGTCCTTTACCTAATCAAAAATTTTGCATTATTATTCCAAGTTTCTTTACTTACTCAAGCTTTCCATGTTACTTTACTTATTTGGGCTTCCCATGCTGCTTTACTTACTCAAGCTTTTGACACTACTTTTCTATGTTGTTTTACTTAAGATTTCTACACTGCTTCATTTACTTTGGCTTTCCAAGATACTTTACTTACTTGTGCTTTCCATGCTACTTTTCTAAGTTGGTTTTCTACATTGCTTTACTTACTCGAGCTTTTCATACTATTTTACTTACTTAGGCTTTCCACGCTACTTTACTTACTCAAGATTTTCATGCAAATTTATTTACTCAGGATTTCCATGTTACTTTAATTATTTGATCTTTTCATACTAATTTTATATACTACTTTACTTAATCAAGTTTTCCACACTGTTTTACTTACTTGAGCTTTCCATGCTGCTTATTGACTCAAAATTTCTATCCTACCTTACTTACTCATTCTTTCCACATTGCTTTACTTACTCTGGCTTTCTGCACTACTTTACGTACTATAGCTTTCCATGCTACTTTTCCCCATTACTTTACTTAGGATATCCAAACTACTTTTTCACACTACTTTATTTACTTAAAATTTCTACACTACTTTTCCATACTACTTTACTTACTCGTGCTTTCCATGTTGATTTACTTACTATAGATTTCCACGCTACTTTACTTACTCAAACTTTCCATGATGCTTTACTTACTTGAGTTTTTTATATTGTTTTAATTAAATAGGATTTACATGTTACTTTAGTTACTCAAGAGTCACACATTGCTTTTCCACACTACTTTACTAACTTGAGCTTTCTATGTTGATTTATTTACTTGAGATTTCTATGTTACTTTACTTACTCAAGATTTTCGTGTTCTTTTTCTAAATTACTTTATTTACTCAGGCTTTCCATGCTACTTTATTTACTCAAGCTTTCCACACTACTTTACTTACTCAGACTTTGTATGTTGCTTTACTTGAGCTTTCCATGCAACTTTTCCACACTACTTTACTTACTCAGACTTTGTACGTTGCTTTACTTGAGCTTTCCATGCAACTTTTCCACACTACTTTACTTACTCAGGATTTTCATGCTCTTTTACTTAGGATTTTCACACTATTCTACTTACTCAAGCTTTCCATGCTACTTTACTTAATCAGGATTTCCAAACTAATTTTCATGCTACTTTACTTACTCAGGGTTTCCATGCTGCTTTTCCATACTACTTTACTTACTCAAGATTTACACACTACATTTCCATGTTGCTTTATTATTTGAGCTTTCCATGCTAGTTTAATTATTCGAGATCTCCATATGGGCTTACTTAGTCAAGCTTTCCATGCTGATTAACTTACTCGATCTTTCCATGTTGCATTACTTACTCAAGATTTCCATGTTGCCTATATATGTTACTTTACTTTCTTAGATTTTTCACATAGCTTTACTAACCTAGGCTTTTCATAATATTTTTCTATGTTGTTTAACTTAGGCTTTTCACACTATTTTTCCATACTACTTTACTTACTAATACTTTCTACATTGCTTTACTTACTCGAGCTTTCCATGCAACTTTTCCATCCTAATTTACTGACTTGAGCTTTTCACATTATTTTACTTACTCAAGTTTTTCACGTTGCTTTACTTACACATGCTTTCCATGCTACTTTACTTACTCACATTTTCCATACTGGTTTACTTACTCAAGTTTTTCACACTTCTTTACTTACTCAAAATTTCCATGCTTCTTTACTCACTTGAGTTTTCTACACTGCTTTACCTACTCAAGCTTTCCATGTTGCTTTTCTATGTGGCTTTACTTACTCAGGCTTTTTGCACTAATTTTTCATGTTGATTTACTTACTTAGACTTTCACGTTGCTTTATTACTTAGGCTTTCCATGCTACTTTAATTAATAAGGGTCTTCATGCTGCTTTACTTACTCAAGCTTTCCATACTACTTTACTTACTCAAGCGTTTCATGCTACTTTACTTACTTAGGCTTTTCATGCTACTTTACTTACTCAAGATTTCTATGCTTCTTTTCCACACCACTTTACTTAATTGAGCTTTCCATGCTTCTTTACTTATTCAAAATTTTCAAGTTACTTTATTTACTCAAGATTTTTATACTACTTTAGTAACTCCAATTTTCCATCTTGCTTTGCTACGTAGCTTTACTTACTCAATATTTCTACTCTACTTTAATTACTTGGATTTTATATGCTACTTTCATTACTCAAGCTTTCCATGTTTCTTTACTTACATAGACTTTCCATGCTTCTTTACTTACTTGAGATCTTCACGCTACTTTTTCACTTTACTTTATTTACTCAATCTTTTCATGCTACTTTACTTACTCAAGATTTTCATGATACATTACTTAAGATTTCATGCTACTTTTCCATGCTACTTTACTCACTCAAGCTTTCTATGTTGTTTTACTTACTCAAGCTTTATATGCTACTTTTTCACATTGCTTTACTTACTCGATCTTTCCATATTGTTTTAATTACTTGAGCTTTTCACATTGCTTTACTTACTCAAGATTTTCATGCCTTTTTCATGTTGCTTTACTTGCTCATACTTTTCACACTGCTTTACTTACTCGATCTTTCTATGCTATTTTACTTACTCGAGCTTTCCACATTGCTTTACTTACTCAGGATTTCCATGTTGCTTTACTCACTCAAGCTTTCCATGCTACTTTATTTACTTTAGCTTTTCACACTGCTTTTCCATGTTATTTTACTTACTCAAGCTTTTTAAAATATTTTTCCATGTTACTTTACCTAGTCAGACTTTCCACCCTATTTCTCCACATTGCTTCACTTTTTTGACATTTCAATGTTACTTTACTTAATTTTTTCATGCTACTTTAATTACTTGAGCTTTTTATGTTGCTTTTCCATGTTAATTTACTTAATCAAGATTTTTATATTACTTTTCCATGTTGATTTACTTACTTGGGATTTTCAAGTTTCTTTACTTACTCAGGGATTTTATGCTTCTTTACTTACTCGAACTTTCCATCCTACTTTACTTACTCAAGTTTTCATGCTACTTTACTTACTCAATATTTCTACATTACTTTACTTACTCTAGCTTTCCATATTGTTTTAATTACTAAATATTTTCATGCTACTTTACTTATTTGAGATTTCCATGCTACTTTACTTACACAAGCATTTTACATTGCTTTATTTACTTGGGCTTTTCAAATTACTTTTTCACATAGGTTTACTTACGTAGGCTTTTCATGGTACTTTACTTACTCCAGCTTTCCATGGTGATTATCTATCCTACTTTATTTACTCAGTCTTTCCATGTTGATTTACTGACTCAGTCTTTCCATGTTGATTTACTTACTTGAGCTTTCCATGCTACTTTACTTACTCGAGCTTTATACACTGTTTTACTTACTCAGACTTTTCATGCTACTTTACTTAGACTTTTCATGCTACTTTACTTACTCAAGATTTCCACATTATTTCTCCATGCTACTTTACTTACTCAATATTTCTATGCTGTTTTTCCACACTACTTTACTTGGGCTTTTCACATTACTTTTTCACATTGCTTTACATACTCAAGATTTCTACAATTTATTACTTACTCAGAATTTTCACTCTGATTTACTTACTAAGGGTTTCCATGGTGCTTTTCTTACTTGAGCTTTCCATGCTACTTTACAAACTCAAGATTTCCATGTTGCTTTACTTATTTAGATTTTTCATGCTTTTTTTTTCATGCTACTTTACTTAGGCTTTCCACACTGCTTTATGTATTGAGGCTTTCTACTCTATTTTACTTACTCAAGCTTTCCAAATTGCTTTACTTACTTGGCCTTTCCATACTACTTTACTTACTCAAAAATTTCATGCTACTTCTCTATGATATTTTACTTATTCAAGATTTTTAAACTACTTTTCCATGTTGCTTTACATCCTCATGCTTTCCATGTCAATTTTCTACATTGCTTTACTTATTCAGGCTTTCCACGTTGGTTTACATACTCAAGATTTTCATACTTCTTTTCTATGATGCTTTAATTACTCGATCTTTCAACACTAGTTTTACACACTACTTTACTTACCTGAGCTTTTTACATTGATTTACTTAGGATTTTCATGCTACTTTTTCATATTGCTTTACTTACTCAAGCTTTTTATGTTACTTTACTTACTCAGGCTTTCCATGTTTCTTTACTTACTCAAGCTTGCCATTCTAATTTACTTACTTAAACTTTCCACACTACTTTCTTTACTCAAGATTTCCATGCTACTTTACTTATTTGAGCTTTCTATGCTAATTTTTTATGCTACTTTACTTAGGCTTTTCACACTACTTTTCCACTTTACTTTACTTAATTAAGATTTATATGCTACTTTTCCACACTATTTTACTTACTTGAGCTTTCCACGCTACTTTACTTACTCAAGATTTCCATGCTACTTTTCCATACTACTTTACTTACTCGAGATTTCCACACTACTTTAGGTACTCAAGCTTTCCATGATACTTTTCCTCATTACTTTACTTACTTAGGATTTCTACACTACTTTACTTACTCAAGCGTTCCATGCTAATTTAATTAATTAAGCTTTCCACATTACTTTACTTACTCAAGATTTTCATGCTAATCTACTTACTCAAGCTTTTCATCTTGCTTTACTTACTCAATTTATTCAAACTGCTTTACTTACTCAGGTTTTTCACACTACATTACTTACATAAGCTTTTTATGATGCTTTACTTATTAAGGTTCTCCACCCTATATCTCCAAACTACCTTACTTATTTGAGATTTCTATGCTATTTTTATATGTTGCTTTAATTACTTAAGCTTTCCACACTGCTTTACTTACTCAAGCTTTTCACACTACTTTTCCATGCTACTTTAACTACTCAAGCTTTCACACTATTTTTCCATGTTACTTTACTTACTCAAACTTTCCACATTGCTTTACTTACTTGGGATTTCCAAACTAATTTTTTATGCTACTTTACTTTCTCAAGATTTCTGTGCTACTTTACTCACTTAAGATTTCCACACTACTTTACTTGTGTTTTATACATTGTTTTTTCACTTTTCTTTTCTATATTGATTTACTTATACATGCTTTTCACATTTCTTTTCCATGCTACTTTACTTACTCAAGTTTCCTACATTGCTTTATTTACTCAAGCTTTCCATGTTGCTTTACTTACTCAAGCTTTCCATGCTACTTTACTTAATTGGGCTTTCTATGCTACTTTAATTACTCGAGCTTTTCACTCTAGTTTTCTACACTACTTTACTTACTCAAGCTCTCCACATTATTTTACTTACTCAATCTTTCCATGTTGCTTTATTTACTAAAAATTTATATTCTACTTTGCTTACTCATCATTTCCATGTTACTTTTCTATGTTGTTTTACTTACTCGAGATTTCCACACTACTTTACTTACTTGGGCTCTCCATGTTGCTTTTTTTGATTATTTTACTTAGGATATTCACACTAATTTTTCACACTACTTTACTTACTCAAGCTTTCCACACTACTTTTCCATGCTACTTTACTTACTCAAGCTTTATATGTTGATTTACTCACTCAAGCTTTCCATGCTACTTTACTTACTCAGAATTTCCATGTTACTTTAATTACTCGATCTTTCCACACTACTTTAATTAAATAGGTTTTACATATTACCTTACTTACTCAAGCTTTCCATGTTTTTATATATTGATTTACTTACTCAAGCTTTCTACACTACTTGATTTACTCAAGCTTTTTACATTGCTTTACATACTCAGGGTTTCTATGCTCTTTTTCTACATAGCTTTATTTACTCATGCTTTCCACAGTGCATTACTTACTCAAGATTTCCATAGTAATTTAGTTACTTAGACTTTCCACACTACTTTACGTACTCAAGATTTGCACATTCGTTTACTTAAACTTTCCATGCTACTTTTCCACATTGCTTTATTTATTCAAGTTTTTCATGCTCTTTTACTTACTCAAAAATTTTACATTACTTTACTTACTCGAGATTTCCACGTTTCTTTACTTAATCAAGCTTTCCACACTACTTTACTTACTCAAACTTTCTAAGCTACGTTTTCATTATACTTTACTTACTCAAGCTTTCCACACTACTTTTCCATGCTACTTTACTTACTCAAGCATTACACACTACATGTCCATGCTGCTTTACTTACTAAAGCTTTTTATGCTGCTTTAATTATTCAATCTTTCCATATTGCTTTACTTACTCAAGCCTTTCACACTAATTTATTTATTCAATCTTTCCATGATGCTTTACTTACTCAAGCTTTTCACATTGCTTTTCCATGTTGTTTTACTTACTCAATTTTTCTACATAGATTTACTAATTTAGGTTTTTCACACTTCTTTTTTACATTTATTTACTTAAAATTTCTATTATACTTTTCCATGCTGATTTACTTGAGCTTTCTATACTACTTTACCTACTCATACTTTCCAAATAGCTTTACTTACTCAGGTTTTTTATGCTATTTTTTCATTGTACTTTACTGACTCAAGCTTTTTATATTGCTTTACTTACTCAAGATTTCCATGCTACTTTACTCATTCAAGCTTTCCATGTTGCTTTACTTCTCAAGCTTTCCATGCTGCTTTACTTATTCGAGCTTTCCATGTTGCTTTACTTACTCGAGCTTTCCATGTTACTTTTCCATGTTGCTTTCCTTACTCAAGTTTTCCACACTACTTTACTTACTTGAGCTTTCGACATTTCTTTACTTACTCAGGCTTTTCATGTTACTTTACTTAGAAATTACATGTTACTTTACTTACTCGAGCTTTCCAAACTACTTTACTTACTCAAAATTTCTACCTTGCTTTACTAAATCAAGCTTTTCATGTTATTTTTATACATTATTTTACTTACTCAAGATTTCCATGTTGCTTTACATACTCAAGTTTTTCATGCTACTTTACTTAATTGAGCTTTCCATGCTACTTTACTTACTCAACCTATCAACATTGCTTTACTTACTTAGGCTTTCTAGCTACTTTAATTACTCAAGGTTTTCATGCTAATTTTCTACACTACTTTACTTACTTAGGCTTTCTATGCTAATTTTCCATGCTTCCTTATTTACTTAGGCTTTCCAAGCTACTATTCCACACTACTTACTTTTTCAAGCTTTTCATGCTTCTTTACTCACTTAATATTTTCACACTAATTCACTTACTTGGGATTTCCATGCTACTTTTCTATGTTAATTTACTTACTCAAACTTTCCACACTAATTTTCCATACTGCTTTACTTACTCAAGCTTTTCACATTGCTTTATTTACTTAGCCTTTTCATGCTACTTTACTTAATCAGATTTCTCATGCTACTTTACCTACTCAAGATATCCATACATCTTTACTTACTCAATCATTCTATATTGCTTTACTTACTTAGGCTTTCTATGCTTCTTTATTTATTGAGCCTTTCCATGCTACTTTACTTAGGCTTTTATATGCTACTTTACTTACTCAAGCTTTATACATTGCATTTTTACACTATTTTATTTACTCAAGTTTTTCATGCAACTTTACTTAAAATTTCTATGCTACTTTACTTACTTAAGCTTTCCATGCTACTTTACTTACTCAAGATTTCTACATTAATTTTCTATGCTACTTTACTTGCTCAGGATTTTCCATGTTACTTTTCACACTACATTTTCACACTATTTTATTTACTTGGGCTTTTCATGCTGCTTGACTTATTAAAAAATTTATATACTACTTTACTTACTCAAGTTTTCTATACTACTTTACTTACTTAAGCTTTCCATGATGTGTTACTTCCTCAAGTTTTCTATGCTACTTTACTTACTAAGGCTTTCTATGTTGCTTTACTTAGGCTTTCCACATTATTTTACTTACTCGAGATTTCCATTCTGCTTTTTCACATTGGTTTACTTAATCAAGCTTTTCATGTTTCTATTCCACACTCTTTTACTTACTCAAGATTTCTACATTGATTTACTTACTCAAAATTTTCATGCTACTTTACTTACTCATGCTTTCCACATTTATTTACTTACTTAAATTTCTACGCTACTTTACTTACTTGAGATTTCCACACTACTTTACTTACTCCATATTTTCATGCCACATTACTTACTGAGGATTCCATGCTAGTTCACTTATTTAGGCTTTTTGTACTACTTTTCTATGCTACTTTACTTGGCATTTCCATGCTACTTTAATTACTCAAGATTTCTATGCTACTTTTTCACGCTACTTTACTTCCTCAAGCTTTCCATGCTACTTTACTTACTCAAACTTTTCATATTGCTTTATTTACTCAAGTTGTTCACATTTTTTTTCATACTACTTTATTTACTTAAGCTTTTCATGCTACTTTAATTACTTTATCTTTTCACACTACTTTACTCACTCAAGATTTTTACCTACCTTTACTTACTTAAGATTTCACATTACTTTTTTATGTTGCTTTACTTACTCAAACTTTCCATGCTACTTTACTTAATTAAGATTTATATGCTACATTACTTACTCAATTTTTTCATGCTACTTTACTTATTCAAGCTTTCTATGCTACTTTACTTACTCAATATTTCTATGCTACTTTACTTACTCAAAATTTTCATACTAATTTTTTACTTTACTTTACTTACTCATGATTTTTATGTTACTTTTATATGCCACATTACTTACTCAAGCTTTTCACATTACTTTTACACATTGAACTACTTATTTGAGCTTTTCACGCTACTTTACTTACTCAGAATTTCCACATTATTTTACTTACTCAAACTTTCCATGCTACTTTTATACATTGCTTTACTTACTATAGATTTCTATGTTGATTTACCATGCTAATTTACTTACTCAAGATTTCCACATTTCTTTACTTACTCAGGGTTTTTATGCTACTTACTCAAAATTTCCATGTTGTTTTACTTACTCAAGCTTTCCATACTACTTTACTTACTTGAGCTTTCCATGTTGCTTTACTAACTTAGGTTTTTCATGCTACTTTACTTACTCAGGCTCTCCATACTACTTTTTGTTGATACTTTACTTACTCAGAGTTTTCATGTCAATTTTCCATGCTAATTTATTTACTCAGGCTTTCCATGCTATTTTTTCACACTAATTTACTTACTCAAATTTTTCACGATGCTTTACTTACTCAGTCTTTACACACTAATTTTCCATGCTATTACTTACTTAAGCTTTTCAATCTACTTTATTTACTCAAGCTTTTCACATTGCTTTACTTAATCAAGTTTTTCATGCCACTTTGCTTACTTAGGCCTTCCATGATACTTTACTTTTTTAGGCTTTTCACATAACTTTTATGTTATTTTACTTACTCAAGCTTTTCACGCTACTTTTCTATGTTAATTTACTTACTTGGGATTTCCACATTACTTTACTTTAATTTTTTACATTACTTTACTTACTCAAGCTTTTTATGCTATTTTATTTACTCAGGTTTTTCATATTACTTTACTTACTAGAGGTTTTCACATTGCTTTACTTATTCAAGCTTTCCATGCTACTTTTCATACTTAGGCTTTTTATGCTACTTTACTTATTCGAGCTTTCCATTTTACTTTTCAATACTACTTTACAAACTCAAGTTATCCATACTAATTTTTCCTGCTACTTTACTTACTCAGGCTTTCCAAGCTACTTTTCCATACTACTTTACTTGAAATTTTCACATTGCTTTACTTACTCAACCTTTCCATATTATTTTTTCATGCTAATTTACTTACTCGATATTTACATAGGAATTTACGTACTCAATATTTCTACACTACTTTACTTATTCAAGTTTTCCATGTTACTTTACTTACTCAGGCTTTCCATGATACTTTACTTACTCAAGTTTTCCATGCTATTTTTTTTGCCACTTTACTTACTCAGTATTTCTATGTTGCTTTACATACTCAAGCTTTCCACACTCTTATTCCATGTTTCTTTATTTGCTCAAGATTTCCATGCTAATTTATTTAATTGAGATCTCCATGCTCTTTTTTTATTCTGATTTACTTATTAAGTCTTTCCACACTACTTTTCCATGTTTTTTTACTTACTCAATCTCTCCATAGTACTTTACTAAATCAAGTTTTCTACACTATTTTCTATATTTTACTTACTCGAGCTTTCTATGCTGCTTTTTTATGCTGCTCTAATTATTTAAAAAAAATTATATTGATTTTCCATGCTACTTTACTTACTCAAGCTTTTCATGCTAGTTTACTTACTTGAGCTTTCTACCTTGATTTTTTATAGTACTTTACTTACTTAGGCTTGTTATCACTCTAGAGTGCACTCTGCTTGAACATGTGTAAAACACACCCTCCCTTGAGATGATAAAATTAGATATTATTAGAGTGTGGATGACTCTATACTGAGAATTAACTCTATAGAGGGATGGTTCCCTTAATATTTATCTCTAAAAACTAATCTATTTTGATTTTTTGAGATAAAAATGGATATGGAAATTGAAATTGAAAATCTTATCTAATTAGGTGATGTACTTGAATTTATTATATTATTTGAAAGCTTTATAAAATTGAGTAAAAGACACATATTAATGTAAAATAAAACTTTGTATTCAATACTAAACATCAATGTTTAAAAAAAAGGCCTAAAAGAAGTTTATAAAGCAAATTTAAATCCTAACTCTTCAAATGACTTATAAAGGATGATATTTTCATAGTAGATATGAAAAAGACCTAAAAAAGGAAAGTATATGCCACTTGTAAGATAGTACACAATAAAATTACACTCTATTTTGATCTAAAAAAATGTATACAAAATATCTTCTTTATCTGATAAATGGTGTTCAATTACAAATTTTTGCTTTACTTTAGGAATTCCTCTAAAATGGCTTTAAAAAGCTAATATATAAGTCTAAACTATTAAATAAATAAAAATTAATGTGTAAAATATAAGAATAAGTCTTCTTTGAGTAAAAATTAGACTAAAATCTTTTTATAAAATTAAATAAAGGTTATAAAATCTTTCAATTCTGCAAAAATTGTATGTTCTTCATTTTTGGCATAGAATTGAGAAGAGGTGAGCCCATATTGACTTGTCGACCTTCCTTACATTAAAATAATGCCATTAATTAGAAGATAAATCCATCTTAAAATTAATTTTAATTTCTTGAATTTTTTTATCTTTCATGAAAAGCATGGGAGATGCATGAAACTAATCAAACTAGTCAATCGAAGAGATTTGACCCTTAAGGACTAGTTAACTCAACATGAGCTCAAATTGTATGAATTGAAACTTTTTAATTAAATTTAAAATTTTATATATATATATATATATATATATATATATATATATATATATATATATATCATATTGTAACTCCAAAACTAATTCATTTGATAGATTTTAAATGTCATTCTTTACTTGTTTGATTGACTAATTAAGCCTATTAGGCCAATCAGGCCTAATAGCCTATATTTTGGCCTTTAAACTCCATTAAAGTTGCAAAAATATTCCATGAAACCTAAAAAATAATCAAATAGACTTGAAAAAACTTTTCTCATCTTAAGATATTTTATTTTTATGAGAAAACACTCATCACTCAGTCAACAAGGTTGATTAGGCCTATTTTGCTCCATTTTCTTACATACTAGCCATTTTGATTGAGTTGGTTTGGACACTTATGAGATTATTTTTGACTAAAATAAAATTTTAAGATGAAAAACAATTCTTAGGATTTTAGCTTCATTTTTTATATTTCATTGAAGTGTCGTGTACTTCATTTTACATGTTTTTTCCATAAAAAACATGATTTCTTCCCTCATCCTCACATCTCCATGCATAACATTGACATTTATGGAATAATATCTAAGTTTAATTTACATTTGAAAATGTTTTAGGTTAATTCAATATGATTTTTTGGTAATAAAATCATTTTTTTATAAACTATTTTTTTAGGGTTTCGATGGGCTTTGAAGCTAAATTTTCAAAATGATGGTTCATGAAGTACAAACCTCCAAATCTAAATTTACATTTATGTGTAGAACACTGACCCCCCCAACATTCCTAAAAATATTGGATTTTCATTCAAAATATATAAAAATTTACCGTGTGGAGAATTCTACTTGTGGAGTTTTGACGACATTCTGAGTGGCTTACACTTTTAATGATTGTTTATAAATAAAAACCATTCAAATAGTCTCACTTTTTAGTGAATTAAAATTATATGAGTAATCATAACATACTAAGATAATTCATCCAAAATCTATATGTGGTGAAAGAAATAAGCATCTGAATAGGAGACTAGGAAGGGTGTCTAGAACTGAAAAAATAAAAATTTCACCAAAATGAAAATAAATCTTAAATTTTTTACTAATGTCTAAAAAAATTATCATGGAATATGTATCATGTTATTAAAATACTCTAAAATCACATTTTTCTTGAAAAGTCAAAAAACTCTTTTTTGGCCTTTATGTATGTTTGCTTGCAAAAGCCTTTATGAGCATGATTTACTTAAAATTTAGAGTTTTGACACTCTTTAAAGGTCTTATTATGATTTAAAACCATCATCCCATGCGTTTAAATCCTTTAATTTAACTTAGAAGCTTTTTAGACACTCCAAAATGAAGCATGTTGCAATGGTGATCTCCAATGGACATGCTGAGAAATGTTATAAAACAAAGACTATATCCACTCATCCAATGGCCATGAAAATATTTCATAAGGTTTTCCAGCTCATGATGACCTTGTATACAAAATTTAAAGTCTTGAAACTACTTGTAGCTCATAAAAAATTCAATTTTCTCTCAAAATTGATCCTTGTACATGGATTGTCTGCATATTTGAACTTGACAATGTTCTTTTGAAATGATAATGACCCATTTAAAATACATTTTTGACATTTTTTGACCAAAATTAGTAATTTTAAGCCAAAATTCCCATATTTAAAGGGATATTGAATGGTTTTAGGAAATTTTTAATTGATAAGGGTAGTAATCTAACCTTGACATGCCAAATTACTAACAATTTTGGTAATTTTTAGGGATTGACCAGCCTACTAGTTAAAGAATTTAGAAACACTAGCTAAAACTAATTAACTTGGATATAGAGTGAATTTTGGAAGATATTTTATATACAAAGACACAAAAAAACAACAAATAAGTACACATGTGCACTTAGAGGAAAGGACAATAGCACAAAAAGGAAAAAATAACTATTGAAAACATGTGTAGATATGCACTTAGAGGAATAAAATAAAAGGAGTTTATTAAGTATAAAATAACCTCCACCTTATGGGCCCTCCTAGGTCAAATTAAAATCTATTTGATGCACTATGAAACTTTGAAATGCATTTGCTTCTTTTTGATAGCTCTCTTCTGCAAATGGGATCACTTATATGTTCATATATTCTAGATGATGCAACTAGGCCTCCAATTCCATTCTTATGTGTATGGATTGAAGATATAGCTCTAATATCTAATCATCCCTATCCTATATTATTATTTTTTGCATCAAAATTTCTATCTCTACCTCATTCTTAGGTTGATCATGATTTGACACATTCTCATTCAATGATTGTATTGATAATTCAGCTAGTATACCTAGATTGATGTCTTCATTTGAATTCATTTGAAGTGGTACTTTGTCAAAGTCTTTATATCCTTGATAAGAATCTTAATATGGTTGTAATATAACTTAATTTTTTCCTGTTGAATAGTTGTAACAATACTCTTTACAAGACATTCATTAATCTCTACTTGGGCTGGAGATGGACTATCAAACTTTCCACAAAAACTCTTTAAGTCATCCCAAAAAGGCTCTTCATCATGATCAATTGAAAGGACATGAAATTCATTTGAAATATTAACATTTTAAATATTTTGATCACAAATATCTACCTTTTAGATGGATTTATATGGAGGTTATTGATCTAATACACTTGCTTCATCTTCATTTTCTATAGAGAATGGCATCTCATATATCCAATCAAGCTCCAGCTCATCTTGTTTTGGGATCTCTAGATGTTATCACTCTAGAGTGCACCCTACTTGTATAAGGAAATTTATAGCCTTGATTTCTACTTCAAAAGCTTCATGTAAGGTATTACCTCCCATGGATTGTATCATTACAGCCATATCTGAGTTAAGAGCCTTCAAATAGTACATAAAAACATAGTTAGGTGTAGGTTTGATCATTGCTAGAATTCTATGCCAAGTCTTCTAGAATATATAATTTAAATCCACCATGAACTCATGGTTAAATATCTTATTTTTTTTAAGCTACTCCACAAGTGAAAGATAGTCACTTTTATCTTAAAAATTTTTGTATAAAAGTTCCTCAAATTCATCCTAGTTGTTAATTGATGCGAGAGTCAAACCTTTATACCACTGAAGTGCCTTTCCTTTGAAAGACATTGCCAACAACTTCATTTCTATATTTTCCTATGCCATATGATGTACTAAATAAAGATTAACAATATCTAAAATATGTTCTATAAGAGTTGTTGGATTTTATCTTATAAAATATGGAAGATCCTTCAGAGATGAAAATAGAATATCATCCCATTAATTGAAATTTATAGGACTTTCACCATTAAATGCAACAAAAGCCTATCTTTTTAGAACAACCATTTGAGGAATAGGATTTATAAAAATATTAGATTTAATAGGAGGATTTTGTGCAATAACAAGGGAAACAGAAGGTGTAGGATTTGGATTTCATTGAGAAGCTTTCTTCTTCTTTAACTAGTAAGATAATTCAAAGAAATCTATTTCTTACTCATATACATATAATCATATAAAAATGAATATAATACTCATATACATAAATAATAATTCAAAAATATGAATAAGTTGTCTCACCAGGCATGCCAGAAACTGTTATCACTTTAGAGTTCACCCTGCTTGAAGATGTACAAAACACACCCTACCTATAAATTATACAATTGAATATTATAAAATTTTGGGTGACTCTGTACTAAGAATAACCTCCAGAGAAGGTTATTTTCCTTAAGATTTATCTCTAAAAATGAAACTATTTTGATTTTTTGGGATGAAAAGGGAAAAGGAAACTGAAATGGAAAATCCTATCTAATTAGGTGATGCACCTGAATCGCTTATATTATTTGAAATATTTTTAAAATTAATTAGGACACACATTTGAATCTAAAAAAACTTTTTATTCAATACTAAACATCAATGTTTCATAAAAAGGCTTGAAAGAAGTTTGCAAAGTAAATTTAAATATTAGCTATTTAAATGACCTTTAGAGGATGAGAGTTTCAAAGTAGGTATGGAAAAGACCTATAAAAATGGAAAGTATATGCCACTTTTATGATATTAAATAATAAAATTATACTCTATTATAATCCCAAAAAAATGTATGCAAAAAATCTTCTTTACTTGATAAATGGTGTCAATTACAGTTTTTTGTGTTGCTTCAGGAATTCCTCCAAAATGGCTTCAAAAAGCTAACATATAAGTCTAAAATATTAAATAAATTAAAATTCACATGTAAAATAGAATTATTTGTCTTATTTTAGTTAAAATTAGATTAAAATCCTTTTAAAAAATTAAATAAAAGCTTTAAAATCTTCCAATTCTTCAAAAAATGCATGCTTTTCATTTTTGGCATAGAATAGAGAAGTGGTGGGCCCATGTTGACTTGTAAACATTTATTGCATGAAAATCATGCCATAAATTATAATATAAATCCATATTTAAATTGATTTTAAGTTATTTAAATTCTTTATCTTGCATGAAAAGGATGGGAGATGCATGAAACTATCCAAACTAGTCAACTGAAGAGATCTGACCCTTAAGGACTAGTTAACTCAACTTGAACTCAAATTGCATAAATTGAAACTTTTGGATTGAATTTATAATAATATATCCACTTAAAAAACATATATTATATATGGTAACTCCAAAATTAATTCATTTGATATATTTTCAAAGCCATTCTTTACATACTTGATTGACCAATTAAGCCTATTAGGTAAATTAGGCCTAATAACCTATCTTATAGCATTTGGACTCTATTATAAATATAAAAAGATGTCATGAAACTTGGAAAAATAATTAAATAGACCTAAAAAAACTTTTATCATCACAATATATTTTATTTTTATGAGAAAAAACACTCGTCATTTAGTCAACAGGGTTGACTAGGCCTATTTTGCTCTATTTTCCTGCAGACTGGCCATTTTAATTGATCTGGTTTGGACACTTATGATATTATTTTTAATCCAAATAAAATTTTAGGATTAATAAAAAGTTTTAATATTTTAGTTTCATTTTTTATATTTCATTGAAGTGTCATGTACTTTATTTTACATGTTTTATTTCACAAACAATATGATTTATGCCCTCATCCGTACATCTACATGAATAAAATTGACATTTATGGGATTATATCTAAGTTTAATTTAAATTCGAAAAGGTTTTAGGTTAATTCAAGATTATTTTATGGCAAGAAAATCAACTTTTTTCAAAACTAGTTTTTTGAGGGTTTAGTCAGGCTTTGGAGCTGAATTTTCAAAATGATGGTTCATAGTGTACATACTTATAAATCCAAAAAAAATTATATTTATGATTATAAAATTGACCCTCCCAAAATACTTGAAAATATTTGGATCCCATTCAAAATATATAAAATGTTACCACGTGGAGAAATCTACCTATAGAGTTTTGACTGCATTCTAAACTACTTACACTCTTAATAATTTTTCATAAAGAAAAATCACTCAAATTGTCTCAATTTTTCATAAATTATAAGTACATAGAATTAATCAAACCATACTATGATCATTCATCTAGACATCACACATGGTAAAATATATGAACATTTGAACATGAGGCTAGGATGGGTATCTAGAACTGAAACAATAAAAATTTCACCAAAATGAAAATAAAATATAAAATTATTACCAATCCATAAAAACATCATCATGTGGTTATTACCATGCTATAAAAACACTCTGAAATCACATTTTGCTTGAAAAGTTAAAAAACCCCCTTTTGGCCTTTATGCCTGTTTGTTTGCAAAACCTTGTATGAGAATGGTTTGCTTAAAATTTAGAGTTTTGACACTCTTTAAAGGTCTGATTATGATGTAAAACCATCATCCCATGCTTTTTAATTGTTTTCTTGAGATTATAAGCTTCTAAGGCACTCTAGAATAAAGCATGCTCCAATGGTGATCTCCAACAGACATGTTGACCCTCATCCAATGACCATAAAACTTTTTCATAAGGTTATCCAACTCATGATGACCCTGTGTACAAAATTTAAGGTCCTAACCCCATTTTTAGCTCTCAAAATTAACCCCTGTGCATAGATTGTTTGCATATTTGAACTTGACAATGTTCTTTTGAAATGATAATAACTCGTTTAAAATCCATTTTTGACATTTTAAGCCAAAATTAGTGCTTTAAGGCCACAATTCCTAGCTTTAAAGGGCTATTGAATGGTTTTAGGAAAGTTCTGATTGATAGGGTTATTAATTTTACCTTGGCATGCTAAATTACTAATAGGGCTTTCCACACTACTTTACTTACTCGAGCTTTCCACACTGCTTTTCCATGTTGGTTTGCTTAGGATTTCCACTCTACTTTACTTAATCAGGGTTTCCATGTTGCTCTTCCATGCTACTTTACTTGAACTTTTCATTCTACTTTACTTACTCAAGCTTTCCATACTGCTTTTCCATACTAATTTACTTACTCGAGCTTTCCATAATG
The DNA here is from genome assembly GCA_037957365.1 of Torreya grandis. Taxonomy (NCBI): domain Eukaryota; kingdom Viridiplantae; phylum Streptophyta; class Pinopsida; order Cupressales; family Taxaceae; genus Torreya; species Torreya grandis. The sequence goes on along the minus strand of JARHVA010001883.1, from coordinate 1,150,880 downwards.
TTTTTTCACACTGCTTTACTTACTCGAGGTTTCCATGTTGCTTTACTTACTCGGGCTTTCCATGCTGCTTTACTAACTCAGGATTTCCATGCTCCTTTACTTATTCAATATTTCCATGCTTATTTACTTAATCAAGCTTTCCACACTACTTTGCTTACTAAAGTTTTTATAGTACTTTACTTATTCAGGGTTTTCACATTATTTTTCGATGCTACATTATTTGGGTTTTTCATGCTACTTTTCCACGTTGATTTTCTTACTCAAGCTTTCCACGTTGCTCCACTTCCTCAGGATTTCCACATTCTTTTACTTACTCAAGTTTTTAACATTGGTTTTCCAAGCCACTTTACTTACTCAAGCTTTCCACACTACATTACTTACTCATGATTTCCATTCTACTTTACTTACTCAAGTTTTCCACGCTGCTTTACTTAGGATTTTCATGCTTCTTTACTTACTCAGGCTTTCCATGCTACTTACTCAGGTTTTCCATGCTAATTTAATTACTTGGGATTTCCACGTTCCTTTTCCATGCTACTTTACTTACTCAAGTTGTCTATTCTAATTTTCCACACTACTTTAATTATTTAGGCTTTCCATGCAGCTTTACTTACTCGATCTTTTCACGTTACTTCTTCACACTACTTTACTTAATCAAGATTTCCATGCTGCTTTACTTACTAAAGCATTGCACCCTTATTTACTTTCTTTTTTCAAATTAATTTACTTACTCAGGCTTTCAATGCTACTTTACTTACTCGAGCTTTCCACATTTTTCCACGCTACTTTACTTGAGATTTTCACTCTACTTTACTTAGTCAAGCTTTCCACACTACTTTACTTGCTTGAGATTTTCATGCTGGTCTTTCATGCTACTTTATTTACTCAAGATTTTCATGCTACTTTACTTACTCGAGCACTCTATGTTGATTTTCCACACTTCTTTACTTAATAAAGCTTTTCACACTACTTTACGTACTCAGGCTTTCCATGCTACTTTACTTACTTGGGATGTAAACATTTCTTTACTTACTCAATCTTTCCACACTACTTTACTTAGTTGCATTAGTTACTTGAGTTTTTTAGACTACTTTACTTACTGGAGATTTTCACACTGCTTTACTTATTTAGGCTTTCCATGTTACTTTACTTACTCAAGCTTTCCATTCTATTTTACTTACTAGGGTTTTTCATCCTTCTTTTCCAAACTACTTTACTTGAGATTTTCACATTGTTTTATTTACTCAGACTTTCCATGCTACTTTATTTACTTGAACTTTCTAGGTTGCTTCTCCATGCTACTTTACTTACTCAACCTTTCCACACTACTTCTCCATGTTGCTCTACTTACTTGGGCTTTCCATATTGTTTTATTTACTCAGGCTTTCCATGTTGCTTTTTAATATTTCTTTACTTACTCAATCTTTCCATGCTAATTTTTTATGTTACTTTACTTACTCATGCTTTCCATGATGCTTTTCCATGTTGTTTTACTTAGGATTTTCTTACTACTTTACTTACTCAAGATTTCCATGCTACTTTAATTACTTGAGCTTTCCACACTGCATTACTTATTCGAGCTTTCCATGTTGCTTTACTTACTAGGGTTTTACACACTGCTTTACTTACTCGAGGCTTCCACACTGCCTTTCCATGCTAGTTTACTTACTTGAGCTTTCCATCCTACAATACTTAATATTTTCATGCTACATTACTAACTTAGGCTTTCCACATTGATTTTCCATGCTACTTTACTTTCTCAAGCTTTCCACACTGCTTTACTTACTCGAGCTTTCCACATTATTTTTCCATGCTTATTTACTTACTCGAGCTTTCCATGCTACTTTTTGATGTTTTTTTACCTACTCAGACTTTCTACATTGCTTTACTTAAGCTTTCCATGTTGCTTCTCCATGCTACTTTACTTACTCAAGCTTTCCACACTCCTTTACCTATTCGAAATTTCTATGCTTCTTTAACTTCTCAGGATTTCCATGTTGCTTTACTTACATAGGATTTTTACACTACTTTAAGTACTCAGGTTAGACATGCTACTTTTCCCTGTTAATTCACTTAACTCAAGTTTTCCACACTACTTTTCCATGTTATTTTACTTACTCAGGATTTTCGTACTACTTTACTTACTTGGGCTTTCTACATTGGTTTATTTATTTGAGCTTTCCATGCTGTTTTACTTGGGCTTTTCATGCTTATTTACTTACTTGAGCTTTCCATGATGCTTTAATTACTCAGGATCTTCATGCTACTTTTCCATGCTATTTTAATTAATCAAAATTTCAACACTGCTTTACTAACTTGAGATTTTCACATTGTTTTTCCACATTGCTTTACTTTCTCAAGCTTTTCACATTGTTTTTCCACATTACTTTACTTTCTCAAGATTTTCACACTGCTTTACTTACTTGGGCTTTCCATACTACTTTAATTACTTAGGCTTTCCACACTACTTTATTTACTCAAGTTTTCCATGTTGCTTTAATTTCTTGAGCTTTACACACTTCTTTACTTACTCAAACCTTTCATGCCATTTTTTTATGTTGTTTTACTTGCTCGAGCTTTTCATGCTACTTTTCCATGCTTCTTTACTTGGGCTTTTCATGCTACTTTTCCATGTTGATTTACTCACAAAAGCTTTCCACACTAATTTACTTGAGCTTTTTACATTGCTTTACTTACTTGGGCTTTTGACGTTGCTTTACTTACTCAAAATTTATGTGTTGCTTTACTTACTCAGTCTTTTCACACTATTTTACTTGAGCTTTTAACACTACATTACTTACTCAAGCTTTCCACACTGCTTTAGTTACTCAAGCTTTCCATGATATTTTACTTACATGGACTTTTCATGCTGATTTTTATGCTAATTTACTTACTTGAGTTTTCAACGCTACTTTCTTACACTACTTTATTTACTCTTGCTATCCACTCTACTTTCTCACACTGTTTTATTTGCTCAGGCTTTCCATGATGCTTTACTTACTTGAGCTTTCCATATTATTTTACTTACTCATTATTTCCATGTTAATTTTTAACATTGCTTTACTTACTCTGGCTTTCCATGCTACTTTAGTTAATCAAGTTTTCCATGTTGCTTTACTCACTCAGGGTTTTCACACTAATTTACTTACTTGGCCTTTCCATGCTACTTTACTTACTCAATATTTCCATGCTACTTTACTTACTCAATATTTTCATGCTGCTTTACTAACTTGGGCTTTTCATTTTACTTTATTTACTCAGGATTTCCATGATACTTTAATTATGTGAGCTTTTTATGTTACATTTTCATGCTACTTTACTTGCTCAAGAATTCTCTGCTACTTTACGTACTCAAGCTTTCCATGATATTTTTCCTCACTACTTTACTTGCTCAAGATTTCCATGCTACTTTACTTATTCAGCCTTTCCACACTACTTTTCCATACTACTTTACTTATTCGAGATTTCCACACTACTTTACTTACTTGAGCTTTTCACACTACTTTTCTACATTACTTTACTTACTTAGGCATTCCATGCTACTTTACTTAATCAAGCTTTCCATGTTGCTTTTCCATGCTACTTATGATTTCCATAGTGCTTTTCTAGGCCATTTTACTTACTCAAGCTTTCTATGCTACTTTACATACTTGGGCTTTCTGCATTGTTTTACTTACTCAGTGTTTTCATATTGATTTACTTACTCAAGATTTACATGTTATTTTTCCATATTTCTTTACTAACTTAGGGTTTCCATGCTATTTTTCCATATTGCTTTACTTACTCAAGATTTCCACACTTTACTTTTTCAAGATTTTTACTCTACTTTTCCATGCTATTTTACTTACTCAAGTTTTCCATGCTACTTTTCCACACTGATTTACTCACTCAAGCTTTCTACACTGCTTTACTTGGGCTTTCCACATTTCTTTACTTACACTAGCTTTCCACACTACTTTTTCATGGTGCTTTATTGAATAGGTCTTTACACATTGCTTTTCCACTCTACTTTACTTACTCGAGCTTTCCATGCTACTTTACTTGCTCAAGCTTTCTATGTTACTTTACATAATTAAGCTTTCCCTACTTTACTTACTATGGCTTTCCACACTGCTTTACTTGAGCTTTCCATGCTACTTTTCCACATTTCTGTACTTACTCAGGCTTTCCACATTTCTTTACTTAATCAATCTTTACACATTGCTTTACTTACTCAAGCTTTCCACACTACTATATTTACTCAAGCTTTCCATTATACTTTAATTATTTGAGATTTCCACAATATGTTACTAAGGCTTTCGACTCTACTTTTCCATGCTACTTTACTTAATCAAGATTTCCACACTGCTTCACTTATTTAGGCTTTCTATGCTACTTTTCCACATTACATTATTTACTCAACCTTTTCACCCTAGTTTTTCACACTATTTTACTTACTCAAGCTTTCCACATTGCTTTACTTACTCAGGATTTCTACTTTAATTTTTCACATTACTTTACTTACTCGAGCTTTCCACACTATTTTTTCATACTACTTTAGTTACTCAAACTTTCCACGCTGCTTTAGTTACTCAGACTTTAGACTTTGCTTTTCCATGTTGCTTTACTTACTCAAACTCTCCACACTGTTTTATTTTCTCAAGCTTTCCGCACTACTTTACTTACTCAAGATTTCCACACTACTTTACTTGGGTTTTCCATACTGCTTTAGTTACTCAAATTTTCTAAACTACTTTATGTACTTGAGCTTTCCATGTTGTTTTACTTACTCAATATTTTCATGCTATTTTACTTACTCAAGATTTTCACACTACTTTATTTACTTAAGCTTTTCACTCTACTTTTTCATGCTACTTTACTTACATGACATTTCCATACTAATTTTGTATGCTATTTTATTTACTCAAGCTTTTCAAGTTACTTTATTTACTTGAGCTCTCCATACTACTTTTCCACACTACTTTACTTACTCAGGCTTTCCAAATTACTTTACTTACTCGATCTTTCCACACTACTTTACTTACTTTGGCTTTCCACATTGATTTACTTACTCAAACTTTCCATGTTATTTTATTTACTCAAGCTTTTCATGCTACATTACTTAGCCTTTTCATGCTACTTTTCTACATTGCTTTACTTACTCAAACTTTCAACATTATTTTACTTATTTAGGCTTTCCATGCTACTTTATTTATTCAAGCTTTCCATGCTACTTTATTCACTCAATCTTTTTATACTACATTTTCGTACTACTTTACTTAGGATTTCCATGATAATTTTCCATTTTTCTTTACTTACTTAGGGTTTCCATGTTATTTTTATAAGCTGCTTTACTTATTTAGGCTTTCCATGCTACTTTAAATACTTAGGCTTTTCACACTACTTTCCCGTATTGATTTACTTACTCAAGATTTCCACACTTTTTTCCATGCTTCTTTACTTATTAAGGCTTTCCACACTAATTTTTTATGTTTTTTTACTTAGTCAAAATTTCCAAGTTACTTTACTAACTCGAGCTTTCCATGTTGATTTTCCACATTGCTTTACTTACTTGAGCTTTTCACCCTGATTTTCTATGATAGTTTACTTATTCAAGCTCCATGCTACTTTACTTACTCAAGCTTTCCACACTGATTTACTTACTCGTGCTTTCCAAGATACTTTACTTGATATTTTCACGTTGATTTACTTACTCAAGTTTTCCATGCTACTTTTCCATTCTCCTTTACTTAAGTTTTCCACTCTGCTTTACTTGAGCTTTCCATGTTATTTGTTGGCACTACTTTACATAATCTTTTCACACTGCTTTATTTACTCAGGATTTCCTTGCTACTTTACTTACTAAGGCTTTTCATGCTACTTTTCCATGCTGCTTTTCCACATTGCTTTACTTATTTAGGATTTCTATGTTACTTTTCCATGTGATTTAGTTTATCGAGCTTTCCATATTTCTTTACTTACTCAAGCTTTCCACACTTCTTTTCCATGTTACTTTACTTACTCAAGATTTCCATGTTACTTTAATTACTCAAGATTCCCAGGCTACTTTACTCACTTTCATTTTTTCACACTTCTTTACCATGATATTTTACTTACTCAGGCTTTCATTGAAGTATCGTGTACTTCATTTTACATGGTTTTTCGTAAACATAAAATTGATATTTATTGAATTATATTTGAGTTAATTGATATTTTAAAATGTTTCAAGTTGATTCAAGATGATTTGATGGAAATAAAATCAATCTTTTTCAAAACTAGTTTTTTGAGGGTTTCAGTAGGCTTTGAAGCTAAATTTTCAAAATGATGGTTCATAAAGTACAAACCTCAATATATATATATTTTTAAAATTTATATGTATAAAACTGACCCCCCAAACATACTTGAAAATATTGGGTTCTTATTCAAAATATATAAAAAGTTACCACGTGGAGATATCTACCTATGGGGGTTTGACTACATTTTGAGCTACTTACACTCTTAATAATTGTTCATAAAGAAAAACCACTCTAATAGTGTCAATTTTTCATCAATTATAAGCACATATAAGTAATAAAAATATACTATGATTTTTCATACAAAATCCATACGTGGTGAAAGATAAGAGTATCTAAATAGGAGATTAGGAAGGGTGTCTAGAACTAAAAAAAGAAAAATTTCACTAAAATGAAAATAACTATTCAAATTATTCCCAATTCCTAAAAACATCATCATATGGTCTGTACCATGCTATAAAAACACTTTGAAAGCACATTTTGCTTTAAAATTCAAAAAAACCCTTTTTGGCTTTTATGTCTGTTTGCTTGCAAAAGCTTGTATGAGCATGGTTTGCTTAAAATTTAGAGTTTTGACAATCTTTAAAGGTCTTATTATGATGTAAAACCATCATCCCATTCTTTTCAATCCTTTACTTGGGCTTAGAATCTTCTAAGGCATTCCATAATAAAGCATACTCTAATGGTGATCTCCAACGGATATGTTGACCCTCATCCAATGGTCATAATACTTTTTCATAAGGTTATCCAACTCATGGTGACCCTATATACAAATTTTGAGGTCTTGAAACCACCTATAGCTCCTAGAAATTTCAATTTTTTCTCAAATTTTATCCTTGTGCATAGATTGTCTGCATATTTGAACTTGACAATGTTCTTTTAAAATGATAATGACCTATTTAAAATCTTTTTTTGACATTTTTTACCCAAATTAATGATTTTAGACCACAATTCCTATCTTTAAATGGCTATTGAATGGTATTAATAAAGTTTTTATTGATAGGGGTATTAATTTGACTTTGACATGCTAAATTACTAACATGATTTTCCTCGTTGCTTTACTTAATAGGGGTTTCTATGCTGCTCTTCCATGTAGATTTTACTTACATAGGATTTACACTCTAATTTACTTAATAGAGCTTTCTATGTTGATTTTCCATGCTACTTTACTTACTTGGGTTTTCCATGCTACTTTACTTACTCAAGCTTTCTACACTACTTTTCTATGCTACTTTACTTACTCGAGCTTTCTGTATTACTTTTTCATATTGCTTTATTTATTCAGGATTTCCATGCTGCTTGACTTGGGCATTTTATGTTGCTTTACTTACTCAGGGTTTTCATGCTACTTTACTTACTTGAGCTTTCCATACTATTTTTCCATGCTAGTTTACTTACTCAGGCTTTCCATGCTGCTTTACTTACTCATGATTTTTAGACTACTTTACTTACTCAAGATTTCCACAATGATTTTTTATGATACTTTACTTACTCAATTTTTTCATGCTACTTTTCCATGTTGCTTTACTTACTCAATCTTTTCATGTTGCTCTACTTACTCAATATTTCCATGTTGCTTTACCTACTCAGGCTTTTCATGTTGTTTTTCCATGCTGCTTTACTTACTCAAGCTTTCAACATTACTTTACTAACTCAATCTTTCTATGTTGCTTTACTTAGTTGGGTTTTTCATGCTTCTTTACTTACTTAGGCTTTCCATGCTACTTTACTTATTCAAGATTTCCCATGCTACTTTACTTATTTGGGATTTCCATGCTACTTTACTTACTCGAATTTTCCATGCTACTTTTTCACACTACTTTACGTAATCAGTCTTTCCATGCTGAATTAATTACTCAAGCTTTCTATGCTACTTTTCCACACTACTTTACTTAGTCAGGCTTTCCACGTTGCTTTACATACTTGAGATTTCTACCCTACTTTACTTGAGTTTTCTATGCTGCTTTACATACTCGGGCTTTCAATGTTACTTTACTTACTCAAACTTTCCAACATACTTTACTTACTTTGGCTGTCCACATTGATTTACTTACTCGAGCTTTTCATGCTACATTATTTACTTGAGCTTTCCATGCTACTAGACTTACATGAGCAGTCCATGCTACTTTTCCACACTGCTTTACTTATTTGAGATTTTTATGTTGCTTTTACATGTTACTTTACTTACTAAGGATTTCTACACTACTTTACTTACTTGGGATTTCCACATTGCTTTACTTACTCAGGATTTCCATGCTACTTTACTTACTCAAGGTTTCCATGTTGTGTTAGTTACTCGAGCTTTCCATGCTACTTTACTTACTAAGGATTTATATGTTACTTTACTAATTTAGACTTTCGATGTTACTTTACTTACTCTAGCTATCCACATTACGGTACTTACTTAGGCTTTCCACACTGCTTTAATTATTTAGGATTTTGATGGTACTTTATTTACTCAAGCTTTTCACATTGTTTTTCCATGCTATTTTACTCAAAAAATCCACACTATTTTACATACTCAAGATTTTTATTCTTCTTTTCCACCTTGATTTACTTACTCCGACTTTCCACACTACTTTACTTACTCAAACTTTCCATGCTACTTTATTTACTCAAAATTTATAGACTACTTCTCCACATTGGTTTACTTATTTAGCTTTTCCATGCTATTTTACTTACTCAAGCTTTTCATGTTGTTTTACTTACACAGGCTTTCCATTCTAATTTTCAATAATGATTTACTTACTCGATCTTTCCACACTATTTTTTTACACTGATTTACTTACTTGTGCTTTCCACACTACTTTTTTATGGTATATTACTTAATCATAATTTCCCTGTTGCTTTACTTACTAAGGATTTCCATACTACTTTAAATACTCAAGCTATCCATGTTGCATTACTTATTTGAGCTTTCCATGTTGCTTTACTTACTAGGGATTTATACATTTCTTTAATTAGGCTTTTTATGCTACATTTCCATGCTAGTTTAATTACCTGAGCTTTCCACGTTGCTTTACTTAATTGGGGTTTCCATGCTTTTTTACTATGTCAGGCTTTCCACATTGGTTTTCCACACTGCTTTACTTACTCAAGATTTCCACACTACTTTTTCATGTTGCTTTACTTACTCAGACTTTCCACACTACATTTCGATGCTACTATATCTACTCAGGGTTTCCATGTTTCTTTACTTAGGCTTTCCATGCTACTTCTCCACACTGCTTTACTTACTCAAGCTTTCCATGATCCTTTACATATTAAGATTTTCCATGCTACTTTACCTACTTGAGCTTTCCACATTGTTTTACTTAATCAAGATTTTCACACTACTTTATTTACTACAACTATCCACACTACTTTTCCATGCTACTTTACTTACTCAAGCTTTCCACACTACTTTACTAACTTGAGCTTTCCACACTACTTTTCTACATTAATTTATTTACTTGAGCTTTCCACATCACTTTACTTGCTTGGCTTTTCCATTCTGCTTTACTTAATCAAGCTTTCTATATTACTTTACTTACTCAAGCTTTCCATGTTGCTTTACTTTCTCAAGCTTTTCATGGTGCTTTACTTAGTTAGACTTTACATGCTATTTTTCTATGTTGTTTTACTTACTCAGGCTTTCCATGCTACTTTTCCATGCTACTTGAATTACTTGGGCTTTCCACACTGCTTTTCCATGTTGATTTACTTACAAATGCTTTTCACACTAATTTACTTACTCGAGCTTTCTATGTTTATTTACTTATTTGATCTTTTCAAGCTACTTTTCCATGCTGCTTTACTTACTCAAGCTTTCCATGTTGATTTACTTACTCAATGTTTCCATGCTACTTTACTTACTCAAGATTTTCATGCTACTTTACTTAGGCTTTCCATGTTGTTTTACTTACTCAGGGTTTCTATGTTATTTTACATACTCAAGCTTTTCATACTTCTTTTCTATGCTAATTTATGTAGGCTTTCAATACTACTTTTCCACACTACTTTATTTACTCTATCTTTCCATGCTATTTTTCCACACTACTTTACTTACTCAGACTTTCTACGATGCTTTACCTACTCAAGCTTTCCATGTTGTTTTACTTACTCATTATTTCCATGCTAATTTTCTACATTGCTTTACTAACTCTAGCTTTCCACACTGCTTTTCCATGATAACTTAGTTATTCGAGCTTTCCATGTTGCTTTACTCATTTGAGCTTTTCACACTGATTTACTTACTCATTTTTTTCATGTTTCTTTACTTACTCATGATTTCTATGTTACTTTACTCACTCAAGATTTCCATGTTGGTTTACTTATTTGAGTTTTCCATATTACTTTACTTACTTAAGCTTTCCATGTTACTTCACTTATGTGAGATTTTCACACTATTTTTCTATTCTACTTTACTTACTCAAGATTTTCTTACTACTTTTCCATGGTACTTTACTTACTCAAGCTTTCCACATTATTTTTTTTACTTTACTTTACTTGCTCAAGTATTCCACGCTACTTTACTTGACCTTTTCACGCTGCTTTTTCACACTAGTTTACTTATTCAAGATTTCCACACTACTTTAGTTACTTGAGATTTTCATTCTACTTTTCTACGTTTTCCATGTTGTTTTACTTACTCAAGTTTTTCATGTTGCTTTACTTACTCAAGTTTTCCATGTTGCTTTACCTACTCAGGTATTCCATGTTACTTAACTTACTCAATCTTTCCATGCTACTTTACTTACGATTTTCATGCTACTTTTCTCAGATACTTTACATACTCAAGCTTTCCATGCTACTTTGCATGAGCTTTCCACACTACTTTGCTTACTCAAGATTTATATGTTGTTTTACTTGAGATTTACACACTATTTTTCAATGTTTCTTTACTTATTGAAGCTTTCCAAACTGATTTTCCATGCTATTTTACTTACTCTGGCTTCTCACGCTACTTTACTAACTCAAGATTCCCACGCTACTTTTCCACCTTGCTTTACTTACTTGGGATTTCTACACTGCTTTACTTAACATTTCTACTCTACTTTTCCATGCTACCTTACTTACTCATGCTTTCCACACTAGTCTTCCATGCTGATTTACTTACTCGAACTTTCCATGATACTTTACATACTTGAACTTTCCACATTGCTTTACTTACATAGGCTTTCCATGCTGCTTTTCCATATTACTTTACTTACTGGCACTTTCCACATTGATTTTCCACTCTGCTTTACTTACTCAAGCTTTTCACACTACTTTACATACTCGAGCTTTCCATGTTGTTTTACTTAGGATTTTTATGCTGCTTTACTTATGCAAAAATTTTATGTTACTTTTCCATGTTACTTTACTTACTCAGCCTTTCCATGCTAATTTTCCATGTTGCTTTACTTAATTGAGCTTTCCATGTTGCTTTACTTAAGATTTCCATGCCACTTTACTTACTCGAGCTTTCCACGCTACCTTACTCAATATTTCCATGCTACTTTACTTTCTTGAGCTTTACAAACTTTTTTTCTATGCTACATTACTTACTCAGGTTTTCTAATCTACTTTTCTATGATACTTCACTTACTCTAGCTTTCTACATTGTTTCACTTACTCAAGCTTTCCACACTACTTTTACAAACTACATTACTTACGCATCCTTTCCACCTTAATTTTCCATGCTAATTTACTTACTCAAGCTTTCCATGTTGCTTTACTTACTCAAGCTTTCCATGCTACTTTTCCAAGTTGCTTTACTTACTCAGGCTTTCCACATTACTTTTTCATGCTACTTTAGTTACTCATACTTTACACATTGCTTTACTCACTTGGGCTTTCCACATTGTTTTTTCATACTACTTTTCCATGCTACTTTACTTATTCAAATTTTCTATGTTGATTTACTTTCTTGAGATTTTCAAATTGATTTACTTATTCAAGATTTCCATGCTACTTTTCCATGTTACTTTACTTACTTGAGCTTTCCATGCTACTTTACTTACATAGGATTTTCATACTATTTTACTTAAGATTTTCATGCTACTTTACTTACTCAAGTTTTTTACACTGATTTACTTATTCGAGCTTTCTACGCTGCTTTACTTACTTGGGTTTTTCACTCTACTTTACTTACTTGGACTCTCTACACTGCTTTACTTACTTAGGCTTTCCATCCTACTTTACTTACATGGGATTTTCACGCTAATTTTCATGCTACTTTACTTACTCAAGCTTTCCATGATAATTTATTTAGTCAGGCTCTCTTTAATATTTTTTCATGCTTCTTTACTTACTCAGACTTTACATGGTACTTTATGTACTCAAGCTTTCCACATTGCTTTACTTAGGCTTTCCATGTTATTTTACTTACTCAAATTTTTGATGTTGCTTTTCCATGCTACATTACTTACTCAGAATTTCCATGCTACTTTTCAATGTTACTTTACTTACTTGAACTTTTAACATTATTTTACAATTCAATCTTTCCATGTTGCTTTAGTTACTGAGAATTTTGATGTTATTTTAGTTATTCATGCTTTCCATGTTACTTTTCCATACTATTTTAATTACTCAAGCTTTCCATGTTGATTTACATACTTGGGCTTTCCACACTACTTTTCCATGTTGCTTTACTTACTCAAGTTTTCCATGCTATTTTACTTACTCAAGCTTTCCCTGATGTTTTTTCATGCTTCTTTACTTATTAAGGCTTTCCACACTAATTTTCCACATTATTTTACTCACTCGAGCTTTCCATACTACTTTACTAATTTGGACTTTCCACATTGATTTACTTACTTGAGCCTTTCATTATGCTTTACTTATTCAAGCTTTCCAATCTACTTTTTCATGCTACTTTACTTAAGCTTTTCATGTTGATTTTCTACACTAATTTACTTACTCGGGCTTTCCACACTGCTTTACTTGAGATTTCCACATTGCTTTACTTACTCATGTTTTCATGTTGCCTTTTCACTCTGTTTTACTTACTCAAGCTTTCCATGCTGCTTTACGTAATTGAGCTTTCTATGCTACTTTTCCACACTACTTTACATACTCGATCTTTCCACACAGCTTTACTTGCTCAAGATTTTTATGCTACTTTATTTACTCAGACTATTCACACTACTTTTCCATGTTACTTTACTTATTTGGAATTTCCACATTGCTTTTTCATGTTGATTTACTTAATCAGGCTTTTCATGTTGCTTTACTTACTTAGGCTTTCCATGCTACTTTACTTAGGATTTCTACATTGCTTTACTTCCTCAATCTTTCCAAGCTACTTTACCTACTTGAGCATTCCACACTTCTTTTCCATTCTACTTTACTTATTCAGGATTTTTATTCTACCTTTCCATGTTATCGTACTTATTCAACCTTTCCACACTACTTCACATACTTGAGCTTTCCATGGTACTATTCTCAGTTGCTTTACTTACTCAAACTTTCCATGCTATTTTTCCACATTGATTTACTTACTCAGCCTTTCCAAGCAGCTTTTCCATGCTACTTTACTTACTCAGGTTTTCCATGCTACTTTACTTACTCAGGCTTTCTACACTACTTTGACATGTTGCTTTACTTACTCAGGCTTTCCATGCTAATTTTTTATGTTGCTTTACTTACTCAAATTTTCCATGCTACTTTACTTACTCATACTTTCTACAATGATTTACTTTCTTGAGCTTTTCATGCTACTTTACTTAATTGGGCTTTCCACACTACTTTCTCATGCTACTTTATTTACTTGAGCTTTCTATGATACTTTATTTACTTGAGATTTTCACACTGATTTACTTACTCAAGATTATCATGATACTTTTCCATGGTGCTTTACTTACTTGAGCTCTCCACGTTAATTTACTTACTCACACTTTCTATGCTCCTTTACTTACTCGATCTTTTTATGCTACTTTACTTACTCGATCTTTTTATGCTGCTTTACTTACTCAAGTTTTCTATGCTACTTGGCCATGTTGATTTAATTACTCAGAATTTATGTGCTACTTTTTCACACTACTTTAATTACACAAGATTTCCACATTACTTTATTCATTTGAGCTTTTGACACTGATTTCTAAGTTGCTTTACCTACTCAAAATTTTCAAGCTACTTACTAAGGATTTCCACAATGCTTTACTTGCTCGAGCTTTCCATGTTGCTTTACTTACTCAGGCTTTTCATTTTGATTTTCCATCATAATTTACTTAATTAAGCTTTCCATGCTACTTTACTTGGGATTTTTATGCTGATTTATGTACTCGGTCTTACCATGATGGTATAATTACTCAGGCTTTCCATGCTACTTTACTTACTTAGGCTTTCCACACTACTTTACTTACTCAAGCTTTCCATGCTGCTTTAATTACTTGAGCTTTCCGTGTTACTTTACTTAAGCTTTCCATGATATTTTTCCATGTTGATTCAGTTACTTGCACTTCCCACACTACTTTTTCGTGTTGCTTTACTTACTCAAGCTTTCCATGTTGCCTTATTTACTCAGACTTTTCACACTATTTTTCCACACTGCTTTACTTACTCAAACTTTTCACACTCCTTTACTTACTTGAGCTTTCTATAATTCTTTACTTTCTCAAGATTATCATTTTGCTTTACTTACTCAAGGTTTCCACGCTATTTTTCTACCCTACTTTACTTACACATGCTTTCCACACTCTTTTACCTATTTAGGCTTTTCACACTACTTTTCCATGGTACTTTACTTTCTCAAAATTTTCACCCTATTTTACTTACTCAAGATTTTAAGGTTGCTTTTCCATGCTATTTTACCTACTTAAACATTCCATACTACCTTTCCATGCTACTTTACTTACTCAAGTTTTCCACACTACTTTACTAGTTTAGGCTTTCCACATTGCTTTTCCACAATCTTTTACTTATTTGGGTTTTTCACGATACTTTACTTACTCAAGTTTTCCATGCTATGTTACTTACTCAATATTTCTACATTAATTTATTTACTTGAGCTTTCCACACAACTTTTCTTACTTAGGCTTTCCATACTATTTTACTTATTTGGACTTTTCATGTTGCTTTTCCATGCTACTTTACTTACTTGGGCTTTCCACACTACTTTTCCATGCTACTTTACTTAATCAAGCTTTTCATGCTACTTTTCCACTATACTTTACTTGCTTGAGCTTTCCACGCTACTTTACTTATTCGATCTTTCCATGTTGCTTTACTAATTTGAGCTTTCTACATTGATTAACTTACTCAGACTTTCCATGCTACTTACTCAAAAATTTTATGTTGCTTTACTTACTCAGTATTTTCATGCTAATTTTCCACACTCCTTTACTTACTCGAGATTTTCATGCTTCTTTACTTACTCAAGCTTTATATGCTAATTTACTTACTCAATATTTCCATGCCGCTTTAATTACTTGAGATTTTCATGTTGTTTTACTTACTCAGACTTTCCATGTTATGTACTTACTTAGGCTTTCCATGCTACTTTACTTATTTAGTATTTCCATGTTACTTGTTCATACTACTTTACTTGCTTGTATTTTCCACACTACTTTTCCACACCACTTTACTTACTCATGCCTTCCACACTATTTTCCACACTACTTTATTTACTCAAAAATTTTACGTTACTTTACTTACTTGAACTTTCCATGTTGCTTTACTTACTCAACCTTTAAAAATTGGTTTACTTAATCAAGATTTCCATGCTACTTTACTTACTCAAGTTTTCTATGATACTTTTCTACACTACTTTATTCACTCAAGCTTTCAACGCTACTTTACTTAGGCTTTCTATGCTATTTTTCCACACTGTTTTGATTACTCAAGCTTTCCATGCTGATTTCTTACACGAACTTTCCATCCTATCTTTCCAATCTATAATTACTCAAGATTTTCATATTATTTTACTTACTCAAGCTTTCCACATTGTTTTACCTACTAAGGCTTTCATGCTACTTTTCCATACTACTTTACTTACTCAGGCTTTCTGTGTTGCTTTATTAACACATGCTTTCCACATTACTTTTCCATGTTACTTTACTTAATATTTTCACACTACTTTCCATACTACTTTACTTTCTCAAGCTTTCCTTGTTGCTTTAGTTACCCAAGCTTTTAATGTTACATTTTTATACTATTTTACTTACTGAAGCTTTCCATGCTACTTTATTTATTTGGGATTTCCACACTACTTTACTTACTCATGGTTTCCACATTACTTTTCTATGTTGCTTTACTTACTTGAGCTTTCTACACTACTTTTCCATGTTACTTTACTTGCTCGAGCTTTCTACACTACTTTATTTACTTATATTTTCTATGTTACTTTATTTACTCAAGCTTTTCAAATTATTTTTCTATGCTAATTTACTTATTTGGTCTTTCCATACTGCTTTTTCATGCTACTTTACTTACTCAGGGTTTCTATCCTATTTTTTATGTTACTTTATTTAGTCAAGCTTTTCATGTTTCTTTTCTATTCTAATTTACTTACTCAAGCATTCCACACTGTTTTACTTGAACTTTTCATGCTACTTTTCTACCCTACTTTACTTACTTGGGCTTTCCACACTGCTTTTTGATACTATTTTACTTCTTCAGGATTTCCACATTGGTATACTTACTCAAACTTTTCACATTGCTTTTTCATGTTGTTATACTTACTAAACCTTTCCACGCTACTTTAATTACTTGAGATTTCTATTTCTTTACTTAATTGAGATTTCCACGTTGCTTTTCCACACTATTTTACTTACTCGAGAATTCTACACTACTTTTTAACACTGATTTACTTATTCAGGATTTCCATATTGTTTTACTTTAACTTTCTATGTTGTTTTTTCATACTTCTTTACTCACTTAGCCTTTCCATGCTTTTTTTCCATGCTACTTTACTTACTTGGGCTTTCCACGATGCTTTACTTACTTTGGCTTTCCACACTATTTTTCCATGTTGCTTTACTTACTCGAGCTTTTCACACTATTTTTTATGTTGTTTTACTTACTCAAGCTTTCTAAGTTGCTTTTCCATAAAACTGTACTTATTCAGGCTTTCCACGTTGCTTTACTTGGTATTTCCACACTGCTTTACTTGCGTAGGCTTTCCACACTACTTTACTTACTCATGCTTTTCACACTACTTTTCCACACTCATTTACTTACTTGAGCTGTCCACGTTACTTTAATGATTTGGGATTTTTAAGCTAATTTTCTATGATGCTTTACTTACTCAAGCTTTCCATGATATTTTACTTACTTGGGCTTTCTATTCTACTTTACTTACTCAAAATTTTCACATTGCTTTACTTACTTAGGGTTTTTATGCTACTTTAATTACTCGAGCTTTTCACATTATTTTTCCAAGCTACTTTACTTTCTCAAGCTTTCCAAGCTTCTTTTTCACACTATTTTACTTACTCAGACTTTCCATGCTACTTTTCCATGTTGCTTTACTTACTTTGGGTTTCCACTCTGCTTTACTTATTTGAGAATTTACCATTTCTTTTCCATATCACTTTACTTACTCGAGCTTTCCACACTACTTTAGTTACTTGAGCTATCCATGCTATTTAACTTATGTTTTTCATGATGCTTTTCCATGCTACTTTATTTACTCGGGCTTTTAACGCAGATTTACTAACTCAAGATTTTCACACAATTTTTTCATATTGCTTTAATTACTTCAGCTTTCCATGCTACTTTACTTACTCAAGCTTTCCGATCTTTTTTACTTCCTTGAGCTTTCCATGCTATTTTATTTATTTGAGCTTTCCATGCTACTTTACTTACTCGAGATTTCCATGTTCCTTTACTTACACAAGATTTTCACCCTACTTTTTCATGCCACTTTACTTAAGTTTTCCATGCTATTTTACTAACTCAGGCTTTCCACAATGCTTTACTTGGGCTTTCCATGCTACTTTTTCACATTGCTTTACTTACTGAAGCTTTCCATGTTGCTTTATTTACACAAGATTTTCATGTTGCTTTACTTAATCAATCTTTTCACATTGTTTTTCTATGCTACTTTACTTAATTGGGATTTCTACACTGCTTTACTTACTCAATCTTTCCATTCTACTTTACTTACTCAAGATTTTCACACTGCTTTACTTAGTCTTTTCATGATACTTTACTTACTCAAACTTTCCACGCTATTTTACTTACTCATGCTTTCCATATTGCTTTTCTACACTACTTTACTTACTCAGGCTTCCCATGTTGCTTTTCTATGCTACTTTATTCCCTTAGGCTATTTACATTGCTTTTCCATACTACTTTACTTGCTCAAGCTTTTCACACTACTTTATTTGCTAAGACATTTCATGTTGCTTTACTTAAGATTTCCATGTTACTTTACTTACTCAAGCTTTCCATGTTGATTTATTTACTTGAGATTTCCATATTGCTTTACTTACTCAACATTTCCACACTGCTTTACTTAATTGAGCTTTGCACACTGCTTTACTTACTCAAGCTTTTCATGCTACTTTTCAACACTGATTTACTTACTCAAGATTTTTAAGCTCCTTTAAATACTCAAACTTTTCATGCTTATTTTTCACACTACTTTACTTACTCAAAATTTCCACGCTACTTTAATTACTTAGACATTCCACTATATTTTTTCATGTTACTTTACTTGGGCTTTCCACACTGATTTTCTATGCTACTTTAGTTGGACTTTTCATACTTCTTTTCCATACTACTTTACTTGTTCAAGCTTTCCATGTTGCTTTACTTGCTTAGGATTTTCATGCTGCTTTACTTACTCAAGCTTTCCATGTTGCTTTTATATGTTGATTTACTTACTCGAGGTTTCCATGCTACTTTTTTTCACTACTTTACTTACCATAGTTTTTCATTTTGCTTTACTTATTCAAGTTTTTCACATTGCTTGTCTATGCTACTTTACTTATGTTTTTTATGCTACTTTACTTACTTGAGCTTTCCACACTGCTTTACTTACTCAAGCTTTCCATGTTGCTTTACTTACTCAAGGTTTTTATGCTACTTTACTTAGGTTTTTTGTGTTACTTTTTCATACTACTTTACTTACTCAGACTTTTCACAATGCTTTTTCATGTTACTTTACTTACTAGGGATTTTCGCGATAATTTTCTACACTATTTTATTTACTTGAGATTTCTATGTTGCTTTACTTACTTAAGCCTTCCATGCTGCTTTACTTACTTAGGATTTGCATGCTACTTTACATACTAAAGCTTTTCATGCTGCTTTATCTACTCAGAATATCCACTCTATTTTTCTATGCTACTTTACTTACTCAGGCTTTACACGTTTCTTTTCCATACTACATTACTTACTTGAGCATTTCACACTACTTTTCTACACTGCTTTATTTACTTAAGCTTTCTATGATGCTTTACTTACTCAAGATTTTCTCTTTGCTTTTCTATGTTTCTTGCTCAAGATTTCTATGTTTTTTACTTATTCAAGCTTTTCACGTTGCTTTTCTATATTGCTTTACTTACTCGAGTTTTTCATGTTGCTTTAGTTACTCAAGCTTTCCTTACTATTTTATTTACTCAAGCTTTCCAAATCGCTTTTACATGCTACTTTACTTACTCAAGATTTTCATATTATTTTTCCATGCTACTTTACTTACTCAAGCTTTACATGTTGCTTTTTCACGCTACTTTACTTACTCAAGCTTTCCATATTACTAAACTTACTTGGGATTTTCACACTACTTTTTCATGTTAGTTTACTTACTCATGCTTATCACACTAGTTTACTTATTCAAGGTTTCCACATTGCTTTTCCACACGACTTTACTTACTAAGGCTGTCCATGTTGATTTTCCATGTTGTTTTAATTAATCATGCTTTCCATCTTGCTTTAATAACTCAAAATTTCTATGCTAATTTTCCATGTTGATTTATTTACTCAGGTTTTCCATGTAAAATTTCAACATTACTTTACTTAGGATTTCCAAGTTACTTTTCCATGCACCTTTAATTACTCAAATGTTCCATGCTAGTTTTCCACACTACTTTACTTACTCAGACTTTTTATGCTACTTTTTTGTGTTGCTTTACATACTCAAAATTTCCACACTACATTACTTACTCAAACTTTTCAAGCTGCTTTTCCACAGTACTTTACTTACTCAAGATTTCCACATTGCTTTACTTAATTGATCCTTCCATGTTGCTTTACTTACTCAAGCTTTCCATGTTGGCTTACTTACTTGAGCTTTCTACACTGCTTTACTTATTCAATCTTTCAACATTACTTTTTGGCATTGATTTTCCATAGTTTTTTACTTACTCAAGCTTTCCACACTACTTTACCTACTCGACCTTTACATGTTGCTTTACTTACTAAGGCTTTCCCTGCTACTTTACTTACTCAAATTTTCCACACTGCTTTACTTACTTAGGCTTTCCATGTTACTTTACTTACTCAAGCTTTCCATGCTCTTTACTTACTTAAGCTTTCTATATTGATTTTCCATGCTACTTTACTTGAACTTTTCACACTACTTTTTTATGTTGCTTTATTTACTCAAGCTTTTCATGCTGCTTTATTTACTTGGGCTTTTCACTCTACTTTACTTACTTTGGATTTTTATGCTATTTTTCCACTTAGCTTTACTTACTCAGACTTTCCAAGTACTTTTATTAATCTGGATTTCCATGCTACTTTTCCACATAGATTTATTTACTCAGTCCTTCCATGTTGCATGACTTACTCAAACGTTAAATGTTGCTTTACTTACTCAGCCTTTACATGCTTCTTTACTTACTCAGACTTTCCACAGTGCTTTATATAATCGAGATTTTTGCATTGCTTTTGTACGTTGCTTTACTCACTCAAGCTTTCCATGCTACTTTACTTACTAAGACTTTCTATGCTATTTTACTTAATCAAGTTTTTTTATGCGGCTTTACTTTCTCGGCTTTTCACGCTACTTTACTTACTCAAGATTTCCATGCTACTCTTCTATGTTGCTTACTTACTCGATCTTTCCATGCTACTTTACTTACTCAAACTTTATGTGTTTCTTAATCAAGATTTCTATGCTACTTTACTTACTCAAGATTTCCATACTACTTTACTTACTTGAGCTTTCCACATTGCTTTACTAACTCAGTCTTTTCATGCTACTTTACTTACTCAAGCTTTGCACACTACTTTTTCATGTTACTTTTCCATGTTGCTTTACTTACTTAAGCTTTTCATGATGCTTTTTTTACTCAGGCTTTCCATGTTGCTTTAGTTACTCGGGCTTTCCATGTTTCTTTTCCATGTTGCTTTACTTAAAATTTTTACGCTACTTTTCTTACTTATGTTTTCATGATACTTTACTTACTCAATCTTTCCACATTGCTTTTCCATGCTACTTTACTTACTCAAACTTTCCATGCTACTATTCCTCTCTACTTTACTTAGGTTTTCAACACTAGTTTTCCATGCTGCTTTACATACTTGAGCTTTCTATGCTACTTTTCCACACTGTTTTTCTCATTCAGGCTTTCCATGCTACTTTACTTACTCTAGCTTTCCATACTACTTTACTTAGGATTTCCATGTTACTTTACTTACTAAATATTTCAACATGGCTTTTCCACCTTGCTTTACTAACTTGGGCTTTCCATGCTACTTTTCCTCATTGCTTTACTTACTCATGTTTTCCATGCTAGTTTACTTACTCAAACTTTCCACATTTATTTTCCATACTACTTTACTTACTCAGCCTTTCCATGCTACTTTTCCATGATGTTTTACTTATTCAATATTTTTACATTGCTTTACTTACTCAAGCATTTCACACTAATTTTGTACATTGTTTTACTTACTCGAGATTTCCATACTATATTTTCTTGAAAATTTGATTATTTGAGCTTTCCACACTACTTTACTTACTCAAAATTTCTATGTTGCTTTACTGACTTAGGCTTTTCACACTATTTTACTTACTTGAGTTTTCCATATTGCTTTTCTATTTTGCTTACCATACTCTAGCTTTCCACATTGCTTTACTTACACAAGCTTTCCATGCTGCTTTATCACTCCACTTTAGTTATTTAGGCTTTCCCCATTGCTTTCCTATGTTACTTTACTTAAGTTTTTTAAGTTTATTTATTCAAGTTTTCCACACTGCTTTACTTACTCAAGCTATTCACATTGCTTTATTTACCTAGTCCTTCCATGTTGCATTTCCAAGCTAATTTACTTACACTAGCATTCCATGCTATTTTACTTACTTAGGATTTCCACACTACTTTACCTACTCAGGGTTTCTGCATTGCTTTACTTACTCAAGCTTTCCAGGCTACTTTACTTATTCAGGATTTCCATGCTACTTTTTGATATTGCTTTATTGACTCAAGATTTTCATGCTGCTTTACTTACTTGGGCTTTCCACACTATTTTTCCATGCTGCTTTATTTACTTAAGATTTTCATACTAATTTAGTTAATTAGGCTTTTCATGCTACTTTACTTACTTGATCTTTTCACATTACTTTTTTATGTTGATTTACTTACTCAGGCTTTCGTTAAGGGTTTCCACGCTACTTTACTTAGGCTTTCCATACTGCTTTACTTACTTAGGCCTTCCATACTACTTTTCCATGTTACTTTACTTAAGATTTCCACGTTGCTTTTTCACTTTGCTTTACTTACTCAAGTTTTTCATCCTACTTTTTCACATTGTTTTTCTACATTGCTTTAAATACTTAGGTTTTCCACACTACTTTACTAACTTAGGTTTTCCACATTATTTTACTTACATGGGGTTTTCACATTGGTTTTTGATGTTGCTTTACTTGAGCATTCCATACCACTTTACTTACTCAGGCATTCCATGTTATTTTATTTATTCAAGTTTTTTACACTACTTTTCCATGCTGCTTTAATTACTTAGGATTTCCACATTACTTTTCCATGCTGCTTTATTTACTTGATCTTTCCACATTGTTTTTACATACTACTTTACTTACTCAGGATTTCCATGCTTCTTTACTTACTCAATCTTTTCACACTACTTTTCTATGTTGCTTTACTTACTCAGGCTTTCTACATTGCTTTACTTACTCAAGATTTCCGTGTTGTTTTACTTCTCAATATTTTCATGTTATTTTTCCATGTTACTTTACTTACTTGGGATTGCCATGCTGCTTTACTTACTCAAGCTTTCTATGCTACTTTACTTACTTGAGTTTTTATGCTATTTTACTTAAATAAGCTTTCTAAGTTGCTTTACTTAGTCAGAATTTTCATGCTACTTTACTTACTTGGGCTTTCCACACTACTTTTAAACACTATTTTACTTACATAAGTTTTTCATGACACTTTACTTACTCAAGATTTCTACACTACTTTTCCATACTACTTTACTTACTCAAGACTCTCATACTTCTTTACTTACTCAAGCTTTTCACGCCACTTTTCCATTCTACCTTGATTACTTAGGTTTTCAATACTATTTTACTTACACGAGCTTTCCATGCTACTTTTTCATGTTGCTTTACTTACTCAAGCTTTCCATACTACTTTATTTACTCAAGCTTTCCATGCTACTTTACTTGATATTTCCATGCTACTTTTCTACAATACTTTACTTACTCGATCTTTCCATCCTATTTTTTCATGCTACTTTACTTACTCAGTCTTTTCATGCTACTTTTTCACATTACTTTACTTAATCGAGCTTTTCACACTACTTTTCCATGTTGATTTACTGAGGCATTCCATGCTACTTTATTTGCTTGAGCTTTCTAGGCTATTTTTCCATATTGCTTTACTTACTAAGGCTTTCTATACTGATTTTACATGCTACTTTACTTGGGATTTTCACGCTACTTCACTAACTCAAGCTTTACACATTTCTCTTCCATGTTGCTTTACTTGGGCTTTTCATGCTGCTTTACATAAGCTTTTCATGATACTTTTCCACATTACTTTACTTACTCTAGCTTTCTATGCTACTTTACTAACTCAAGCTTTTCACATTTCTTTTATATATTACTTTACTTACTCAAATTTTCCAAGATTATTTACTTACTCAAGCTTTCCATGATGCTTTACTTACTCAAGATTTTAATGCTACTTTACTTACTCTGGCGTTTCACACTATTTTTCCATGTTGCTTTACTTAGGCTTTCCACACTACTTTACTTACTTAGGCTTTCTATGTTGCTTTACTTACTTAGGTTTTCCATGCTACTTTACTTACTTGGGGTTTCCATGATACTTTAGTTACCCAAGATTTCTACATTGCTTTGCTTACTAGGGCTTTCCATGTTGCTTTACTTAAAGCTTTCCACATTATTTAACTTACTTTGGATTGACATGCTACTTTATTTACTCAAGCTTTCCATGTAATTTTTTCATGTTGCTTTACTTGGGATTTTCATGCTTTTTTACATGGGTTTTCCACATTGTTTTACTCACTCAAGCTCTGCACATTACTTTTCCAAGCTGCTTTACTTACTCAATATTTTTATGTTGCTTTACTTACTCAAGCTTTCCACACTAATGTATTTACTTGAGTTTTCCACATTACTTTACTAACTCGAGCTTTTCACATTGATTTACTTACTAAGGCTTTCCATGCTACTTTATTTTCTCAAAATTTCCACACTGCTTCTTTATGCTAATTTACTTACTCAAGCTTTCCATACTAGTTTTTCACACTACTTTACTTACTCAAGCTTTCCATGCTAGTTTTTTATATTGCTTTATTTACTCAAGATTTTCATGATACGTTACTTACTTGAGCTTGCCACACTGCTTTACTTACTAAGGCTTTCCACATTGGTTTACTTTCTTGAGCTTTCCATATCGATTTTCCACATTGATTTACTTACTTGACCTTACTATGTTTCTTTACTTACTCAGTATTTCCACGATACTTTACTTGGGATATCCACGCTACTTTTCCATGTTACTTTAATTTTGATTTTAACATTGTTTTTTCATAATACTTTACTTACTCAGGCTTTCCATACTATTTTTTCATGCTACTTACTCAAGATTTTCATACTTCTTTACTTTCTCAAGATTTCCACACTGCTTTAATTTCTCAAGATTTTACATGCTAATTTACTTACTAAATCTTTTCATGCTACTTTTCCATACTATTTTACTTACTAAGGCTTTTCATGTTATTTTTCCATACTGCTTTACTTACACAGGCTTTCTATGGTTTTCTATTATGTCAAGATTTACATGTTTCTTTTTCAAGTTATTTTACTTACTTGAGCTTTCCTCAGTGCTTTACTTACTCAAGTTTTCCATGCTACTTTTCTACATTGCTTTACTTACTTAAGCTTTCTATGCTTCTTTTTCATGCTAATTTACTTACTTAGGCTTTCCATGCTTTACTAACTCGAGCTTTCCACATCGCTTTACTTACTCAAGCATTGCATGTTTCTTTACTTACTTAGGATTTCTACATTAATTTAATTACTTGGACTTTTCACACTGATTTTCCATGTTGCTTTATTTACTGAGGCTTTTCACATTGCTTTTGCATGCTACTTTACTTAGTCAAGCTTTCCACACTACTTTTTCATACTACTTTATTTACTCAAGCTTTCTACATTGCTTTACTTCCTTGAGCTTTTCACACTACTTTTCTATGTTGCTTTACTTACTTAGGCTTTCCATGTTACTTTGCTTACTCAGGCTTTCTATGTTGCTTTACTTACTCAAACTTTTCATGTTGTTTTTCTATGCTACTTTACTTAAGCTTTCCATGTTGCTTTACTTACTCAAGCTTTCCATGATACTTTGCTTACTCAATTTTTCATGTTGTTTTACTTACTCAAGATTTTTACACTACTTTACTTACTTATAATTTCTATGCTACTTTTCTTACTTGGCTTTCCATGCTACTTTTGAACACTACTTTACTTACTCATGTTTTTCACATTGATTTTCCATGCTACTTTACTTACTCAATCTTTTCACGCTACTTTTTTATAATACTTTACTTACTCAAAATTTCCACACTGCTTTACTTACTTGAGCTTTCCATGTTGCTTTCCCATACTACTTTGAACACTTAGGTTTTTCATATTGTTTTACTTACTCGAGCTTTCCACACTACTTTTTTATGCTTTTTTATTTACTCAAGCTTTCCACACTACTTTACATAGAATTTCTACGTTATTTTACTTACTCAGGCTTTCCATGCTAATTTAATTTCTCAAGATTTTCACACTACTTCTCCATGCTACTTTATTTACTTAAACTTTCCATTCTAATTTTTTAGATTGCTTTACTTACTCATGCTTTCCATGTTTTTCTATGTTGCTTTACTTACTTGGGCTCTCCATATTGCTTTATTTACTTGAGATTTTTATGCTACTTTTTCATGCTATTTTGCTTAATAAGGATTTTCACATGAATTTTCTATGCTACTTTACTTACTTGGGCTTTCCAATCTACGTTACTAACTCAGGCTTTCTACACCACTTTTCTACATTGCTTTACTTACTCAAGCTTTCCAGGCTACTTTACTTACTCAGGCTTTCTAAAATACTTTTCCACATTGCTTTACTTACTCTAGCTTTCCATGCTGCTTTACTAACTCGAGCTTTCAACACTACTTTTATACGTTGCTTTACTTGGGATTTCTAAGATTCGTTACTTACTCAGGATTTATATGATGCTTTACTTACTCAAACTTTCCACACTACTTTTTCACGTTGCTTTACTTATTGAAACTTTTCATACTGCTTTACTTACTCAAGTTTTTTATGCTTCTTTACTTACTCAAGATTTTCACACTACTTTACTTACTCAAGATTTCCACGTTACTTTTCCATGCTTCTTTACTTACTCGAGATTTTCACCTTGCTTTTGCATACTATTTTACTTACTTTGGCTTTCTACGTTGCTTTACTTAATCTTTTCATGTTGTTTTCTCATGTTGCTTTATTTAGAATTTACATGTTGGTTTACTTTCTCAAGTTTTTCATATTATTTTACTTACTCGAGCCGTTCACGTTTCTTTTTCATGCTTCTTTACTTACTCAGGGTTTTCACCTTACTTTTTCACACTATTTTACTTACTTTGGCTTTCTACGTTGCTTTAATTACTCAAGTTTTCAATGCTAATTTTCTATGTTGCTTTACTTAATTGAAATTTTCATGCTATTTTTTTATGTTGCTTTACTTTCTCAAGTTTTCCACATTGTTTTACTTACTCAAGCATTTCACATTGCTTTTCCATACTACTTTACTTACTTGGAATTTTCATGCTACTTTACTTACTCATGCTTTCCATGCTACTTTACTTGAGATTTTCATGTTGCTTTACCTACTTAGGCTTTCCATGCTACTTTACTTAAGCTTTCCATGCTACTTTACTTAGGTTTTTCACGCTACTTTTTATACTACTTTACTTACTCATGTTTTCCATACTACTTTACTTACTTAGGCTTTATATGTTCCTTTTCCACACAACTTTACTTATTCCAGCTTTTCATGCTAATTTACTTTCTCAAGCTTTCTACACTACTTTACTTACTCAGGATTTCCATATTGTTTTACTTACTCGAGATTTCCACGCTACCTTTCCATATTGATTTACTTACTTAGGCTTTCCACAGTACTTTAATTTGGTTTTCCATTCTACTTTACTTATTTGGCCTATCCACACTACTTTTCCATACTACTTTACTTACTCAGGATTTTCACATTGCTTTTTCATGCTAATTTACTTACTCAGGGTTTTTATACTACATTTCCATGCTACTTACTCAAGATTTCTATGCTCCTTTACTTAATCAAGCTTTCTAGACTACTTTACTTTCTCAGGGTTTTCATGCTGCTTTACTTAATCAACCTTTCCACACTACTTTTCCATGTTGCTTTACTTAAAAAAGCTTTCCATACTGCTTTTCCAAACTACTTTACTTACTCAGGCTTTTCACACTACTTTATTAACTTGAGCTTTACATGCTACTTTTCTATGGTAATTTACTTACTTGATCTTTCCATGCTACTTTACTTACTCAAGCTTTCTATGTTGCTTTTTCATACTACTTATACAAGTTTTCTATGCTACTTTACATATTTAGGCTGCTTTGGTTACTCAGACTTTCCATGTTACTTAAGCTTTTTATGCTATTTTCCATGCTACTTTTCCATACTAATTTACTTACTCGAGCTGTCCATATTGCTTTACTAACTTGGGCTTTTCACATTGCTTTTCCATGTTTCTTTATTTACTTGGGCTTTCCACACTATTTTACTTAAGATTTCTATGTTGATTTACTTACATGAGCTTTCCATGCTACTTTTTTTATATTGCTTTACTTACTAGGGCTTTTCACGTTGCTTTACTTAATCAAGATTTCCATTCTGATTTAATTACTCTAGCTTTTTATGCTTCTTTACTTACTCAAGCTTTACACACTGCTTTTCCACACTACTTTACTTAGGATTTCCAAGCTATATTTCCATGGTGTTTTACTTACTTGGGCTTTCCATGCTACTTTTCTATACTGCTTTACTTACTCAAGTTTTCTACATTGCTTAACTTACTCAGACTTTCCACGTAGCTTTTCCATGTTTCTTTGCTTATTCAAGCTTTCAGCACTACTTTTCCATGTTGTTTTACTTAGCTAAGCTTTCCACATTGCTTTACTTGCTCAGGTTTTTCATGTTGATTTACTTAGGATTTTCACATTACTTTAATTACTCAAGCTTTCCATGTTGCTTTACTTAGGCTTTTTAGGCTATTTTAGTTACTCAGGCTTTCCATGTTACTTTACCTACTCAATCTTTTCACACTACTTTTCCATACTACTTTACTTACTCAGGCTTTCCATGCTACTTTATTTACTTGGGCTTTTCATGTTGCTTTTCCACATTACTTTACTTACTCAGTCATTCCACGCTTCTTTACTTACTCATGATCTCTATGCTGATTTACTTTCTCAAGATTTCGACATTACTTTAGTTACTCAATATTTCCATGCTACTTTACTTACTTAGGCTTTCTACATTGCTTTACTTACTCAAGATTTTCTTGCTACTTTATTTGCTCAAGATTTCCACACTACTTTTCCATCTTAATTTATTTATTCAGGCTTTCCACACTACTTTTCCATGCTACTTTACTTACTCGGGAATTCCATGTTGCTTTTACACACTACTTTACTTATTCAAGTTTTCTATGTTGATTTACATGCTTGGACTTTCCATGTTGCTTTACTTATTCAAGCTTTCCATGCTACTTTACTTACTCTAGCTTTCCATGCTATTTTTCATGTTGCTTTACTTATTAAGGCTTTCCATGTTGCTTTATTATCTCAAGCTTTCCATGTTGATTTACTAACTCGAGCTTTACACATTGCTTTACTTACTTGGGATTTCCATGCTATTTTACTTACTCAAACTTTCCACGTTGACTTTCTTACTTGAGCTTTCCATGCTACTTTTTCAAACTACTCTACTTACTTGGGCTTTCCACATTACTTTACTTAATCAGGGTTTCCATGCTATTTTTGCACACTATTTTACTTACTCTAACTTTCTATGCTCTTTTCAATAATCAAGCTTTACACACTACTTTTATACACTACTTTACTTGGGTTTTCCAAATTGTATTTCTATGCTGCTTTACTTATTCAAGATTTCCACATTATATTTCCACACTATTTTAGTTACTCAGGCTTTTCATGTTGCTTCATTTACTCAAGATTTTCATGTTGCTTTACTTATTTAGGATTTTATCACCTCTTTTTCATGCTTCTTTACTTACTCAAGATTTTGACATTGCTTTACTTATCGAGGCTTTTCATGTTGCTCTGCCATGGTACTTTACTTACTCAAGATTTCGATGCTACTTTTACTTACTCAAAATTTTCATACTAATTTAGTTGATATTTCTATGCTATTTTATTTACTCAGGCTTTCTGTGCTACTTGACTTACTCAAACTTTTCACACTACTTTATATAATTGTGCTTTTCTCACTACTTTTCTAAGCTACTATAATTACTAGATATTTTCATAATGTTTTTCCATGCTACTTTATTTACTTATGCTTTCCACAATAATTTACGTATTGAGGCTTTCCATACTACTTTACTTACTCGAGCTTTCCATGTAGCTTTAATTACTCAAGATTTCCATGCTTCTTTACTTACTCATGATTTCCACACTACTTTACTTGACCTTTTCATGATTCTTTACTTACTCAAGCTTTCTATGTGACTTTACTTACTCAGAGTTTCCATGCTACTTTTCTACACTATTTACTCAAGCTTTCCATGCTACTTTTCTATGTTACTTTACTTAGTCAAGATTTTCATGTTGCTTTCACACGATGCTTTACTTACTCAAGTTTTTCATGCTACTTTACTTACTTGGGCTTACCAAATTTCTTTTCCACACCACTTTACTCACTCAGGCTTTCCATACTACTTTACTTACTAGAGATTTCTATGTTGCTTTACTTACTAAGGCTTTTGCATTTTGATTTACTTTCTCAAGCTTTTCACATTGCTTTACTAACTCACGCTTTCTATGCTACTTTTTCATGTTGTTTTATTTTCTTAAGATTTCCACATTTCTTTTCCATGATACTCTACATATTCATACTTTCCACATTATTTTACTTAGTCAGGCTTTCCATGCTACTTTTCTACATTGCTTTACTTAATCAATTTTTCCACACTTCTTTACCTACTTAGGCTTTTCATACTTCTTTTCCATCCCACTTTACTTACTCAAGCTTTCCAAGATGCTTTACTTACTTTAAATTTCCATGTTGCTTTACTTACTCAGGCTTTCCACATTATTTTTCCTTGCTTCTTTATTTACTCAATCTTTTTACATTGCTTTACTTATTCAAGCTCTCCACGCTGCTTTACTTACTCATAATTTCCATGTTGTTTTACTCACTCAATCTTTTCACTCTAATTTTTCATGGTGCTTTACTTACTTAAGCTCTCCATACTGTTTATCCATGCTTCTTTACTTACTCAAGCTTTTCACGTTGCTTTACTTGCTCAATCTTTCCATGTTGCTTTACTTGGGATTTTCATGCTATTTTTCCATGCAACTTTACTTAATCAAGATTTATACAGTGGTTTTCTATGATAATTTATTTACTTGAGCTTTCCATGATACTTTTTCACACTGCTTTAATTACTCAGGCTTTCCACACTGCTTTTCCATGCTGCTTTACTTAATCAAAATTTCAATTCTACTTTTTCACGCTGCTTTACTTACTCAAGCTTTACATGCTATTTCACTTACTTGATTTTTACACTTTGATTTTTCACCTTTATTTACTTACTCAATCTTTCCATGCTACTTTTCATGTTACTTTACTTACTTCAGTTTTCTACATTGCTTTTCCACGCTGCTTTACTTACTCAGGGTTTCCATGCTATTTTACTTACTCAAGCTTTTCACACTACTCTATGTAATAAAAATTTCCATGCTACTATACTTACTCAAATTTTCCATGCTCTTTTTCCATGTTGCTTTACTTTTTTAAGATTTCCATGCTACTTTTCCATGCTACCTTACTCATACTTTTTATGCTGATTTATTTACTTGAGCTTTTCACATTACTTTACTTACTCAAGATTTCTATGTTGTTTTTTTGAGTTGCTTTACTTGCTCAAGCTTTCCATCTTGCTTTTTTTACTCAAGATTTATATATTGTTTTACTTACTCAAGGTTTACATCCTACTTTTTTAATTTTTCTCTACTTACTTAGGCTTTCCACACTAGTTTTCCACATGAGTTTTCCACACTACTTTGCCTACTTGAGCTTTCAACACTGCTTTGCTTACTCAGAATTTCTATGCTACTTTACTTAAAATTTATACATTGCTTTTCTACACTACTTTACTTACTCAAGTTTTATATGCTACTTTTCCATGTTGCTTTACTTACTCAAGCTTTTCACACTACTTTACTTATTCAAGATTTTTATACAACTTTTCCATGTTGTTTTCCTTACTTAGACTTTACACATTGCATTTCCATGTTGCTTTACTTACTTGGGATTTCCACACTACTTTTCCATGCTACTTTATTTACTTGGCTTACTCACACTTTCCATACTGCTTTTTCATGTTGCTTTACTTACTCAAGCTTTTCATACTACTTTTCCATACTACTTTACATACTCAAGCTTTCTATGCTACTTTACTTACTCAGGCTTTTCACACTACTTTACTTACTCAGGCTTTCCACACTGCTTTACTTACTCAAGATTTCCACACTACTTTACTTACATGATATTTTGACACTTCTTTTCCATGATGCTTTACTTGCTTGGGCTTTCCACATTGCTTTTCCATACTCATTTACGTATTTAAGCTTTCCACATTACTTTTTAATGCTAATTTATTTAATCAGGCTTTCCATGCTACTTTACTTACTCGAGCTTTCCATAATAATTTTCTATGTTGTTTTACTTGAGCTTTCCATAGTATTTTTCCATGCTACTTTACTTGAGATTTCCACACTACTTTTTCACCCTATTTTACTTAATTGAGCTTTCCACACTGATTTAATTACTTGAGCTTTCCATGATACTTTATTTACTCAATATTTCCATGCTACTTTACTTACTCAATCTTTTCACACTACTCTTCTATGCTACTTACTCAAGTTTTCTATGCTATTTTTTCATGCTACTTTACTTACTCATATTTTCTACACTCCTTTTCCATATAGCTGTACTTACTCAAGGTCTTCACACTACTTTACTTACTCAAGCTTTCGACGTTGATTTACTTACTCAGGGTTTCCATGCTACTTTACTTGGGCTATCCACACTGATTTTCCATGCTACTTTACTTACTCATGCTTTTCACATTAGCTTTACATGCTACTTTACCTACTTGAATTGTTCATACTATTTTTTCACGATACTTACTCAAGATTTCCATGCTACTTTAATTACTTAATCTTTCCAGACTGTTTTACTTTCTCAAGCTTTCTATGTTGTTTTACATACTCAACCTTTCCACACTACTTTTCCATGCTAATTTACTTACTAAGACTTTTCATGTTTCTTTTTTACAATGTTTTACTTACTCAGACTTTCCATGCTGCTTTATTAACTCAAGCTTTACATGTTGCTTTTCCACATTATTTTACTTACTCGGGCTTTCCATAGTGCTTTACTTACTTGAGCTTTTCACATTGCTTTTCCAAATTACTTTACTTACTCAGGATTTCCATGCTTTTTTTTTGTGCTACTTTACTTACTTAGGCTTTTCATGCCACTTTTCCACATTGCTTTTTAAGTTACTTTACTTAGGTTTTCCTTGATACTTTACTTACTCGATCTTTCCATGCTACTTTACTTACACAGACTTTTTAGGCTATTTTAGTTACTCAGGCTTTCCAAACTACTTTACTTACTTAAGCTTTTGGCACTATTTTTTCATACTACTTTACTTAGGCTTTCCACATTGTTTTTCCACATTGATTTACTTACTCGAGCTTTCCGCACTGCATTATTTACTCAAGATTTTCATGCTACTTTTTCATGTTGCTTTACTTAATCAAGCAATCCACATTGCTTTACTTACTCGAGATTTTCATGTTGTTTTACCTACTTGGAATTTCTATGTTACTTTGCTTATTTAGGCTTTTCATGCTACTTTACTTACTCAAGATTTTCATGTTGTTTTTCCATGTTAATTTACTTACTCGAGCTATCCATATTTATTTTCCATGTTATTTTACTTACTCAAGATTTCCATGTTGCTTTTCCATACTAATTTACTTACTTAGACTTTCTATGTTGCTTTACATACTCAAGTTTTCCATGTTGCTTTACTTACTCAGACTTTTCATGCTACTTTACGTACTTAAGCTTTTCATGTTATTTTTTATGCTACTTTACTTACTCAAGATTTCCATGATGTTTTACTAACTCAAGCTTTCCACATTTATTTATTTACTTGGCCTTTTCACACTGATTTTTAATGCTATTTTACTTACTCCAGCTTTCCATGCTGATTTACTTACTCAAGCTTTCTATGTTATTTTTTCATACTGCTTTACTTACTCAAGTTTTCCATGATGCTTTAATTAATTAGGATTTCCTTGTTTCTTTACTTAGTCCATCTTTCCACACTCCTTTACTTACTTGGGCTTTACATGTTGTATTTCCATACTACTTTACTTGGGCTTTCCAATTTGTATTTCCATGCTGCTTTACTTACTCAAGATTTTCATTAAAATTTTCACATTAATTTACTTTGTCAAGTTTTTCATATTGATTTACTTATTTGGGATTTCCACATAGCTTTTCTATGTTCCTTTACTTATTCAGGCTCTCAGTGTTGCTTTTCTATGCTACTTTACTTAGGTTTTCCTTGTTGCTTTATTTAAGCTTTTCACGTTGCTTTACCTAGGCTTTCCACATTACTTTACTTACTCAAAATTTCCATGCTACTTTACTTATTTAGGATTTTCAGGCTAATTTAGTTAATCAGGATCTCCTTGGTATTTTACTTACTCAGGCTTTCTACACTATTTTTTCATACTGCTTTCCTTACTCGGGCTTTCCATACTACTTTACTTACTTGGGCTTTCCACATTGCTTTAGTTACTCAAGATTTCCATACTACTTTACTTAGGCTTTCCATGCTACTTTTTCACGTTGCTTTACCTACTTGAGCTTTCCACATTGATCTACTTACTCAAGATTTTTATGCTGATTTACTTACTCGAGATTTCCACATTGCTTAACTTACTAAGACTTTCTACACTACTTTACTTATTCAATATTTCCACACTACTTTTCCATATTAATTTACTTACTCATGATTTTTATGCTACTTTACTTACTCAGGATTTTCATGTTGCTTTTACACACTACTTTACTTATTCAGGCTTTATATGATGCTTTACATACTTGGGCTTTCCATGTTTTTTTCTATGCTACTTTACTTACTCAAGCTTTCCATGTTATTTTAATTAATTTATCTTTTCACATTATTTTTCATGTTGCTTTACTTAATAAGGATTTTAATGCTACTTTGCTTAGTTGAGATTTCCATGCTACTTTACTAACTCGATATTTACACATTAATCTTTCATGTTACTTTACTTACTTGGAATTTCCATGTCACTTTACTTACTCAGATTTTTCATGTTGATTTACTTACTTTCCATGCTACTTTTTCATACTACTTTACTTGGGTTTTCTACACTGCTTTACTTAATGAAGCTTTCCACAGTGCTTTACTTAATTCATATTTCTATACTGCTTTTCCATGCTGCTTTACTTACTCTTATTTTCCATGCTCCTTTACTTACTTTGGATTTACACACTACTTTTCCACACTGCTTTACTTGGGTTTTCCAAGCTACATTTCTAGCTGATTTACTTACTCAAGTTTTCCACAATGCTAATCCACACTACTTTATTGACTCATGCTTTCCATGTTACTTTACTTACTTAGGATTTCATCACTACTTTACTTACTCAAGCTTTCGACATTGCTTTACTTATTAAGGCTTTTCATGTTGTTTTTCCATTCTACTTTACTTAATCTTTCCATGCTACTTTATATACTCAGGGTTTCCATGTTGCTTGACTTAATCACACTTTCCACACTACTTTATTTACTCATGCTTTTCTCACTACTTTTGCATGCTACTTTACTTACTCAAGATTTCCATAATGTTTTAACATGATATTTTATTTACTTGGCCTTTTGATGCTATTTTTTCACACTAATTTAGTTGCTTGAGCTTTTCATGTTGCTTAACTTCCTCAGGCTTTCCATGTAGCTTTACTTACTTAGGCTTTCCATGTTGCTTTACTTACTCATGCTTTCCACACTACTTTACTTAGTTGAACTTTTCATGATGATTTACTTACACAAGCTTTCCACATGACTATACATACTCAGGGTTTTCATGTTGCTTTTCGACATTAGTTTACTTACTCGGGCTTTCTATGCTATTTTTTCATGTTACTTTACTTACTCAAGATTTTTATGCTATTTTACTTACTCTAGCTTTCCATGCTGCTTTACTTACTTGAGCTTTCCACATTGCTTTTCAACACTACTTCACTTACTCAAGCTTTACACATTACTTTACTTACTAGAGCTTTCCATATTACTTTACTACTAAGGCTTTCCATATTTCTTTACTTACTCAAACTTTCCACATTGCTTTACTAATTCAGAGTTTTTATGCTACTTTTCTATATTACTTTACTTACTTAGGCTTTCCAAGTTGCTTTTCCATGCTACTTTACTTACTTAAGCTTTTCATGCTACTTTACTTAGTCAGAGTTTCCATAGTGCTTTTCCATGGTGATTTACTTATTCAAGCTTTACATCCTACTTTACTTGGGATTTCCACGTTGATTTTCCATGCTACTTTACTTACTCAAGCTTTCCATGCTTCTTTATTTACTCAGGGTTTCTACATTGCTTTAATTACTCGAGGTTTTCATGCTACTTTACTTACTCAAGCTTTCCATGTTGTTTTACTCACTGAAGTTTTCCATACTAATTTTCTATGCTGCTTTACTTACTCAAGCTTTCCATGCTACTTTTCTATGTAACTTTACTTTATCAAAATTTTTACACTACTTTTTCACATTGATTTACTTACTCAATCTTTACATGCTACTTTTGTATACTACTTTAATTACTCAATCTTTCCACACTACTTTACTTACTCAAGATTTCTATATTGTTTTTTTATGGTGCTTTACTTACTCATGCTTTCCACACTATTTTACTTACTCAAGCTTTTCACGTTGCTTTTTAACCCTGCTTTACTTACTCAATATTTCCATGCTACTTTTTCTTGCTGTTTTACTTACTTGAGTTTTTAGGTTGCTTTTCTATGTTTTTTTACTTACTCAGGCTTTCCATGCTATTTTACTTCCTCAAGATTTTTTCACTGCTTTACTTAATCAAAATTTCCATGCTACTTTACTAACCCAAACATTCCATGTTGCTTTACTTTCTCAGGCTTGCAATGCTACTTTTCGACACTACTTTACTTACTCATAATTTTTATGTTGATTTATTTACTCAGGGTTTTCATGTTACTTTACTTGCTCAAGATTTCCATGTTGCTTTTCCAAGCTACTTTTACATACTCATGCTTTTCATCTTGCTTTATCTACTCAGGCTTTCCAAGTTGTTTTACTTACTTGAGATTTCTATGCTATTTTTTCATGTTGCTTTACTTACTAAGGCTTTCCACACTACTTTTCCATGTTGCTTTGCTTACTTGAACTTTCTAAATTGATTTACTTACTCAAGCTCTCGACATTGCTTTACTTACTAAAGCTTTCTACATTGCTTTACTTACTCAAGCTTTTTAGGCTGCTTATCCATGTTGCCTTACTTGACATTTCCATGCTACTTTACTTATTCAAGGTTTTCATACAACTTTTCCACACTGCTTTACTTACTCAAACTTTCCACATTGCTTTTCCATGATGTTTTACTTACTTGGGCTTTCCACACTACTTTTTCACATTGCTTTATTTACTCAAGCTTTCCACACTACTTTGCTTACTCAGGGATTCCACACTATTTTTTCATGTTGCTTTACTTAAGCTTTTAACACTACTTTTCCATTTTGCTTTACATACTCAAGATTTCTATGTTACTTTTCCACTTTTCACACTACTTTACTTGAGCTTTCCACACTATTTTACTTACTTTGACATTTCACACTACTTTACTTACATGAGCTTTCAACACTACTCTTCCATTCTTATTTACTTAATCGAGCTTTTCATACTGATTTACTTACTTAGGCTTTTCACAATGCTTTTCCACACTGATTTACTTACTCAAGCTTTCAACATTACTTTTTTATGTTGCTTTATTTACTCTAGTTTTTCATGCTACTTTACTTACTCAGGCTTTCGATGATACTTTACTTACTCAATCTTTCCACACTGCTTTACTTACTCAAGCTTTCCATGTTTCTCTTCCATGTTGCTTTTCCATGCCACTTTACTTAATCAATATTTCTACAATACTTTACTTATTTGGGCTTTCCATGCTACTTTACTTACATAGGTTTTCCATGCTACTTTTTCATGACACTTTACTTACTCAAGCTTTTCACACTATTTTGTACACTACTTTACTTACATGAGCTTTCCATGCTACTTTACTTACTCAAGCTTTCTATGTTGCTTATTCATGTTACTTTATTTACTCATGCTTTCCATGCTGCTTTAGTTATTCAGGATTTCTACACTACTTTTCTATGATACGCTAATTACTTGACCTTTCCATGCTACTTTACTCAGGATTTCCACACTACATTACTTTCTTAGGCTTTCAATGGTGATTTTCAATGTTGCTTTACTTACTCAAAATTTTTATGCTACTTTTCCACGTTACTTTATTTACTTGAGCTTTCCATGCTGCTTTACTTACCTAAGATTTTCACACTACTTTTCCATGTTGATTTACTTATTCAAGCTTTCCACACTAATTTACTTGGGTTTTCTATACTATTTTTCTATTTTGATTTATTTACTAGTGTTTTTCATGTTATTTTACTGACTTGAGCTTTCCATGTTGATTTTCCACATTGCTTTACTTACTTAGGCTTTCCATGCCTCTTTACCTACTCAAGATTTTCACGCTATTTTCCCATGTTGTTTTACTTACTCAAGCATTCCACATTATTTTTTCACACTACTTTACTTACTCAAGCTTTCCATGTTACTTTACTTACTCAAGATTTCTATGGTGTTTTAGTTATTCAGACTTTCTATGATACTTTTCCACATTGCTTTACTTAATCAGGCTTTCCATGCTTCTTTTCCATACTACTTTACTTACTCATGTTTTTCACACTATTATACTTACTTGATCTTTTCACACTACTTTTCTTACTCAAGCTCTTCACATTGATTTACTAACTTAGGCTTTCCACACTAATTTTTCTACTCAGGCTTTCCACATTACTTTACTTACTTAGGCTTTCCACTCTACTTTTCCACATTGCTTTATTTACTCCAGCTTTCCATGCTACTTTAATTACTCAGGCTTTCTATACTACTTTTATATATTGCTTTAATTACTCAATATTTCCATGCTACTCTTACATGCTTCTTTACTTGAAGTTTCCACGT
This sequence comes from Torreya grandis, assembly GCA_037957365.1. Lineage (NCBI taxonomy): Eukaryota > Viridiplantae > Streptophyta > Pinopsida > Cupressales > Taxaceae > Torreya > Torreya grandis. The sequence goes on along the minus strand of JARHVA010001883.1, from coordinate 1,111,522 downwards.
TACTTTTTTACACTACTTTACTTACATGGACTTTCCATGTAGCTTTTTAACACTACTTTACTTGAGCTTTGCATCCTCCTTTATTTACTTAGGCAATTCATGTTGCTTTAATTACTCAAGCTTTCCATGATGCCTTTCCACAATAATTATTTACTCAAGTTTTCCACATTACTTTTCCATGTTACTTTACTTACTCAAGCTTTTCACGCTAGTTTTCCATGCTAGTTTCCTTACTCAGGCTTTCCATGTTGCTTTTCTATACTGCATTACCTACTCAAACTTTCCACACTGCTTTAATTACTTAGGCTTTTTTATGATATTTTTCCATGTTGGTTTACTTGATCATGATTTCCACACTAATTTTTCATGCTACTTTACTTACTTGGGATTTCACATTGCTTCACTTACTCAAGCTTTCCACATTGTTTTACTTAAGATTTTTACGTTGCTTTTCAATGCTACTTTTTGACACTTCTTTACTTACTCGAGATTTATGCATTTTTTTACTTTCTTAGGTTTTACATTCTAATTTTTCACAATATTTACTTACTCAAGCTTTCCACACTATTTTACTTACTCAAGCTTTCCATGGTACTTTTCCATGCTTTTTTACTTACATGAGATTTCTATGCTACTTTTCCACACTACTTTACTTAATAAATATTTTCATGTTTCTTTACTTACTCAATCTTTTCACACTAATTTACTTACTCATGCTTTCCATACTACTTTTCCATGTTGCTTACTTACTTAGGCTTTCCAGACTAATTTTCCAAGCTGCTTTACTTACTCAAGCTTTCCACACTATTTTACTTATTCAAGCTTTCCATAATTTTTTATTTTACTTATTCAAGCTTTCCATACTTCTTTAATTAGGCTTTCCACGTTACTTTTCCATGCTACTTTACTTACTTGATCTTTCTACACTGCTTTTCTTACATGGATATTTTCATGCTACTTTTCCACCCTACTTAACTTACTCAATATTTCCATGCTACTTAAACTTTTCTCTCTATTTTTCCACCTTGCTTAACTTACTTGGGCTTTTCCTAATGCTTTTCCATGCTATTGTAACTACTCAATCTTTCTACATTATTTTTTCACACTACTTCACTTACTCAGACTTTCTACAATGCTTTACTTATTTGGGCTTTCCACACTACTTTACTATCTTAGGATTTCCACATTGCTTTACTTACTCGAGCTTTCCACACTACTTTTCTATACTACTTTACTTACTTAGGCTTTCTACGTTGCTTTATTAATTAAATTTTCCATGTTGCTTTACTTACTTAGGCTTTTCATGCTGCTTTATTTACTTGGGCTTTCTATGTTGCTTTAATTATTCTAGCTTACCACACTACTTTTCTATGCTACATTGCTTACTTGAGCTTTTGACACTGCTTTACTTAATCTTTCCATACTAATTTTCTATGCTATTTTACTTACTTGGGTTTTTCATGCGGCTTTACTTACTCGATCTTTTTTTGCTGATTTTCTACAATGCTTTGTTTACTTGGGCTTTTCATACTATTTTACTTAAGCTTTCTACATTGTTTTACATACTCAAGATTTCCACATTAGTTTACTTATTCAAGCTTTCCATGCTACTTTTTCACATTGATCTACTTACTCAAGATTTTCACACTAATTTTCCATGTTGCTTTACTTACTCAATCTTTCCACGTTGCTTTAATTATTGAGCTTTCCATTCTATTTTTCTATGCTACTTTGCTTACTTGAGATTTTCATGTTGTGTTACTCAAGATTTTTACACTACTTTTCCATACTACTTTACTTACTTGAGCTTTCCACAATATTTTTCTAAGCTACTTTAGTTACTTATGCTTAACAAGCTGTTTTACTTGGGCTTTCCATGCCACTTTTCCGTGTTGATTTAATTACTTAGGCTTTTCACAATACTTTACTTACTATAGCTTTCTAGGTTGCTTTTTCACCCTACTTTACTTACTCAAGATTTCCACACTACTTCACTTACTCAAGCTTTTTACACTACTTTTTCACATTGATTTACTCACTCAAGCTTTCTTCATTGCTTTACTTACTCATGTTTTTCACACCACTTTACTTAATTTGGCTTTCCATATTACTATTCCCTTATGCTTTATTTACTTAGCCTTTCTACACTATTTTTCCATGTTGCTTTACTTACTCAGGTTTTCCATGCTACTTTACTAATTTGGGGTTTCCACACTGCTTTACTTAACTAAAATTTCCATGTTATTTTACTTACTTGGGATTTTCAATATACTTTTCTATGTTGATTTACTTACTTGGGATTTTCACGTTGCTTTACTTACTTCAACTTTTCATGTTGCTTTACTTACTTGAGTTTTTCATGCTGCTTTACTTATTTAGGGTTTTCATGCTACTTATCTAGGCTACTTTGCTTACTCGAGCTTTCCACATTGTGTTTTCATACTTATTTACTTACTCTAGCTTTCCACACTACTTTACTTACTCAGTCTTTCCATGCTACTTTACTTGATATTTTGATGCTCTTTTTCCATGTTGCTTTACTCACTCAAGATTTTCATGCTGCTTTACATACTAGAGTTTTTTTACATTGGTTTACTTACTCAAGATTTTTATGTTGCTTTTCTATGTTTCTTTACTTACTCAAAAATTCTATATTGCTTTACTTACTCAGGCTTTCTAGGCTACTTACTATAGATTTCCACACTACTTTACTTACTCAATCTTTCCATATTGTTTTTCCATGCTGCTTTATTTACTTGGGTTTTCCATACTACTTTTCTACACTACTTTATTTATGCAAGTTTTTCATTCTACTTTACTTACTCAAGTTTTCTATGTTACTTTATTTACTTGAAATTTCCATGTTGCTTTACTTACTTATGCATTCCATGCTACTTTACTTACTCAAGTTTTTCATGTTAGTTTTCTACGTTGCTTTGATTACTCAAGCTTTCCACACTACTTTACTTACTAAAACTTTTCATGTTGCTTTACTTACTTGGGCTTTCCATGCTACATTTCCATACTAATTTACTTACTTGATCTTTCCATGAGGCTTTATTTACTTGGGATTTTCATATGACTTTACTTACTCGGACTTTCCACACTATTTTTCCATGCTACTTTACTTATATGGGATTTGGACACTACTTTTTCATTACTATTTTACTTACTCAAGCTTTTCATGTGCTTTAAATTATATGGGATTTGCATGTTATTTTTATATGGTGCTTTATTTACTCAAGCTTTCCACACTATTTTTCTTTGTTGCTTTACTTACTCGGGGTTTCCATGTTACTTTACTTATTTAGGCTTTGCATGCTATTTTTTCACATTGATTTAATTACTCGAGCATTCTGAACTACTTTACTTACTTAAGCTTTCCATTTTGCTTTACTAACACAAGATTTTCATGCTTCTTTTCCATAGTTTACTTACTCAAGCTTTTCAAACTAATTTTTTAGGTTGTTTTACTTACTCGTGCTTTCCATGCTACTTTACTTATTTGGGCTTTCCATACTACTTTACTAACTCAAGATTTTCATGTTGCTTTTCCATATTTCTTTACTTACTCAAGATTTTCATGTTGGTTTACTTACTCAAACTTTGCACACTAGTTTACTTATTTATACTTTTCATTTTGTTTTTTCACATTACTTTACTTACTCAAGATTTTTCCATTGATTTCCCATGCTGCTTTACTTACTCAAGCTTTCTACATTACTTTTCCACATTACTTTACTTACTTGAGATTTCCACACTATTTTACTTACTCAAAATTTATATGTTGCTTTTCCATATTGCTTTACTTACTCAGGCTTTTCACACTATTTTTCCATGCTACTTTACTTGCTCAGGGTTTCCACGCTCATTTTTCATGCTTCTTTACTTACTCAAACTTTCTACACTACTTTACTTACTCAAGCTTTCAACACTACTTTTCTACATTGATTTAATTACTTGGGCTTTACATGTTGATTTTCCATGCTACTTTACTTACTCAAGCTTTTCATGTTACTTTTATATGATACTTTAATTATGTTAATTTTTCATACTACTTTATTTACTCAAGCTTTCCATGTAGCTTTACTTACTTGGGATTTACACACTACTTTTCATGTTGATTTAATTACTCAAGATTTCCATGCTAATTTCTATTCTTCTTTACTAATCGATCTTTCCACACTAAGTTTTCATGCTGATTTACTTAATCTTTCTGTGTTGCTTTTCCATGTTGCTTCACCTACTTGAGCTTTCCATGCTGCTTTACTAACTCAACTTGTTCATGCTACTTTATTTACTCATATTTTATATTTTACTTTACCTACTCATGCTTTCCATATTATTTTTCCATGCTACTTTATTTACTCAAGCTTTTGATGTTGGTTTTTATGTTGCTTTACTTACTCAAGCTTTCCATATTACCTTACTTACTCAAGATTTTCACACAACCTTACTTAGACTTTTCATGATGCTTTTCCACTTTACTTTACTTACTCAAGATTTCCACACTGCTTTTCCATACTACTTTACTTACTCATGCTTTCCATGTTACTTTCCTTACATAAGATTTTCTTCCATGCTACTTTTCTATGTCGATTTACTTAATTAGGCTTTCCATGCTAATTTTTCACACTACTTTACTTACTTCATCATATGCTACTTTACTTACTTGAGTTATCTATGCTTCTTTACTTACTCAAGCTTTTTACATTATTTTTTCATGTTACTTTACTCACTTGGGCTTTTCACACAACTTTGATTAATTGGGATTTCCATGCTACTTTACTTATTCAGGCTTTCTATGTTATTTTTCAATGCTTACTTACTCAATATTTCCATGCTATTTTACTTACTTAGGATTTCTACATTGCTTTTCCATGCTACTTTTCCATGTTATTTTACTATCTCATGCTTCCCATGCTGCTTTTCCATGGTGTTGTACTTACTTGAGCTTTCTACATTACTTTACTTGCATAAGCTTTCCATGCTAATTTACTTACTCAAGATTTCTAAATTATTTTACTTACTCAAGATTTTCATGCTTACTTTCTTTGCTAATTTACTTATTTGAGTTTTCCACGCTACTTTACTTACTCAAGCTTTCCACGCTACTTTTCCACACTGCTTTACTTACTCAAGCTTTCCATGTTGTCTTACTTACTCAGGGTTTTCATGTTACTTTTCCATGCTACTTTACTTACTCAAGATTTCTACATTAGTTTACTTACTAAGACATTCTACATTGCTTTTGCATGTTGCTTTACTTACTCAGGATTTCCATTTGCTTTTTCACACTACTTTTCCATGTTGCTTTACTTAGGATTTCTATGTTACTTTACTTACTCAAGCTTTTCACACTACTTTTCTACGTTGCTTTACTTACTTGGGCTTTACATGATGCTTTACATACTCAATATTTTCATGTTACTTTTACATATTCCTTTACTTACTTTCTCTTTCCACATTGCTTTACTTACTTAGACTTTCCACATTGCTTTGCTTACTCAAGCTTTCCATGTTGCTTTTCACTACTTTAATTATTCAAGATTTCCATGCTAATTTTTCATGCTTCTTTACTTACTCAGCCTTTCCACACTACTTTTTCATGCTACTTTATTTACTTGAGCTTTTTATTGATCCATAATTGATAATAATCAAGTGTCATATTTTTATGGAAATACACTTGAATTGGATCAAACCCTTAAATTAATGATTTTTTAAAAATCAATTTAAAAGATTACAAAATTTAATTATGGATTTTAAGTATCCATAATGGACAAAAATTTGAGGTTGAAAATAATAAAAGAGGTAAAATAATAGAATTACCATACATGATTTGATAATGGAGTTTGACTTTAAAGCCTACATCTTTGGATCTACTCTAATGGGGATCATTACTTATTAATTGTCATAAATTCACTTTATAATTTATTCAAAAGTCTTCAAATCATCTTCATGGGCTTAATTCCATCCTAGAGATACTCTCAAACCAAATGATTTAGCTTGAGGCTTTAACAAAATGTCTAAGTCTCTAAACACCCTTATGCATGCCTTATTTCCATAGAATAACATTTTAAAATCTTGTGTTTCAAATCAACCTCAACCCCTTTATTTAATGCTTAACCCCATTGCCCAATTGGTGAGGCACTTATCATTTTACCCTAAATGATAAGGTTCAAGTCCTTTGGTGTTGGGTTGTGGGTAATACAAATCAATTATCCCACATTTGGGATGTAGGTGAAAATTTTGATATTTAAATACCATGAAGTTCATGGTTGACAATGCCAAGTGATTGACACTAACATGTATTTTGGTAGGATTCATGGCATGTGGAAAGTATGTGGAAGTGTGTGTTATGGAACGTGGTATGTGAGATGTGTGGGATAGAACTATCAGTTAGAACATGGGTTGTTTGATGTGGCATGAACATTCAATAGAGTTGGTATGAAATTTAATTAACTAAAATATAGTCAATTAGTTGACTTTAATTAAAATTAGACTATAGAAGATTAAGTGGTGGTAAGCCACATGGTGGATTAAGGACCCACCACATGGACCACTCTCCACTCGCCAGTTGTTGTGGTCCAACTACATGTTCTATCAAAACTATTTTTTTCTTTGCCCTATTCAATATTCTATGCATGATATCTTGTGTATATGAGCTCAAAATTGACCCATTAAAATTATGACAAAATATCTCTCATCAAGCTTTGTATTGTGCAAAAGATTCTTCTAAAATTTGATGACTTCATTTTTAGAGTGAAACATAGATCCTCCTAGATCAATCCTCCCCACTAAGAGCTTTTGGACCTCCAAAAATTGATTAATTGGTAAAGAGGTGAGGTTATTTCTACCTCACTTTTTTGGCTTCCATCCATTTATCCTTGTTTGGGTGCATCCCTTTGAGACCAATATGAAGATTTTTAACATCTCTGCTTCACAAAGTCTAAACCTTCCTATCAAGAATTGTATCTTTTTATAATTCTATTAGATATTTAAGAGAAAAATAAGCAAAAAAAGGAATGGATACACTCTCATCATGATCTACAATCATCAAAAGCCATAAAATTTTAGATTTTCCACATTCACAACTGAATAAATCTGCATATAAGATGGCAAATCTAACTAGAAAGCATTTTTACCAATCTTTTATATAATCTAGAAAGGACCATACCAGATTGGTTTCAACTTTTTACCTTCACTTGTTAGCCTTTCCTTACTGATATGAAGCCATACCAAATCACATAAAATAAATTAGTGATCAACATGATGTTTGTCGTGTCTTACTTTGTACTTTGTCTGACTTTTCTCTAACTAATCTCAGACAGTTTGGTGTACTTGTATCTTTTCAATGAAATTTTTGGCTTTAACATCTTTACATTCATCAACAAATCAATCCTATGCATAACAAACATCTATAGGAGATTTAGGCAAATATCCATAATAAACTTCAAAAGGAGATTTCATAGTAGAATAATGAAGTGCACAGTTGTAAGCATGCTAAATATATCATAAATGCTCATCCCACAACTTGGGATGTTTACTACAATAACTCCTAAGCAAATGTACCACTATGTAATTCACAACCTCTATTTAACCATCAGTTGTAGATGAAATGTAGTGCTCTTATTCAACTTAGTGTCCATTAATTCTCACAATATTGACCAAATTTCCTATAAACTAAGAATCTCAATTAGAAATCATAGAAGTGGGAAAACCAAAATAAACCCATAAATGTTGAAAGAATAAGTGTGTCATACCTTCTCCTACAATCTATTTAGTGTAGGGAATCAAAACACACATCTTGCTAAATCTATCCATTACCACATATAAGTAATCATGTTTCCTCGGTGACATAGGCCAACCCCCTAAAAATTCCATGGAAATACTTTCCCAAGGATGAGTAGGAAGAGGTAAGGGAGTGTAAAGTCTCAGTTTCCTATTACTAGGTTTTCTTGTGGCATAAATAACACACCCCTTGATATATTTGGCAACATTTTCCTACATATGGGGCCAATAACAATAAATTTTGAAATATGTAACCATTTTACCAACTCCAAAATGACCAAAAATAAGAGAAGTATGTGCTTCCCTAATCATGTGAACCCTTTCATTATGAGGAATATAAAGTTTACCCAAATGATAGAAGAGTCCATTATGCACATGCTAGTCTAATTCTTTTACCTATTTACCACTCATCAAGTCCTTGTACACATCCTTAAAATAAACATCATCAACATATTTTTATTTATAACTTGCATGAGTCAAAGAACCATGCTATAAAAGAATAGATGAAAATAACATTGGAGGTCTATAAATCATGTCAACAACATTATTCTAAATATCTTTCTTATACCTGATCACAAAATGAAACTATTACAAGAAACCCATCCAATGGAAAGCCTAGATTATTATAGCTTGGCATGTGATTGGAGATACTGGAGGGGTTGATGATCTGTATGTATCACTATCTCCTTACCCATCAAGTAATGTTTCCATTTTTATCACTTTGAACCAATCCATACAATTCTTTATCATAAGTTGGATAGTTTCTTACTGCATCTGTGAAGGTCTCCAAATGATAGCATACTAATTTCTTTATTTGCATTAAGACAACTCCCATAGCATAATCACTTGCATCTATCTCGATATAAAATGGCTAGAATAAATTAGTAAGTGCTAGGATAGGAGAAATACTAATCTTTGTCTTCAAAGTGTTGAAGGCCCTTTTTCCTTGCCTCCCCACTGAAATACTTGTTTATTACTAGTCAAAAAATTCAAGGGTTATGCAATAAATGAGAAATTAGTAATTAATTTTCTCCAATATTGTACTAAACCAAGAAAAATTCTAACCTTAGTTACATTATTGGGTTTATGCCTTTTAATTATAACCTCCACTTTTATACAATCAATTTTCAAATCACCATGTCCTACAATATAACCCAAGTAAACCAAAGAGGTCTTACCAAATTCACATTTAGACAATTTTAAATAAAGTTTCTCTTCTCAATAGATCTATGACTTTATTAATATGAATCACATGATCTTCCCAAGATGGACTAAAGATCAAAATATGATATAAGTAGACTATAATAAAATCATCAAGGAATGGCCTAAAAACATCATTCATCAAACACATGAATTTAGCTGGTACATTACTCAACTTGAAACACATGAAAAGTAATTCAAAAAATCTATATTTTTTCTTAAAATTAGTTTTATGAATATCATAATCATTAATCCTAACCTGATGATAACTAATTTTCAAGTATAACTTAGTGAAATAGATAACATTTCTTAACTGATCTAGAAAATCATCAATATGAAGAAGAGGGTAATGATTCTTAATAGTAATTTTGTTCAAGGTATGGAAATTAACACACATTCACCATGTGCCATCTTTATTTAGAACTAGAATAATAGTTGAACCAATAAGAAATGAAATTGGATGAATAACACCACTTTATAGAAGCTCCATTACCTACTTTTTGATTTTCTTGTTTTTGACCACTGATAACCTAAACATGCCAATGTTAAGGAGAGGAAAATACTATAAAAACTAAATTTCATGTTGAACTCCATTTTTAGGTGGAAACACTTTAGGATCTTGAAACACATCATCATAACTATTTCTACTCATTTTTTTTGCTTTTCACATTCAGAAAAAATAAGAAACTAAGGGTTAATGGTCAGGGGTTAGATGATACCCAGATGAAGCTGCGCACCGTATCTAGATGTTGAAGGAGCTCCTCTTTGGCTATGGAGGATGACACCTGTAGATAAGAAAGACTTAAACAAAAAAATGTTAGATAGATATATGGTGGACTACCAAGCAAAGATCGGTCCCAAAAGTGTAAAGACTTCCTTGAGGGATAAAAGTCCACTTATTTGACAAAAGAGTGTTGCTAGAAAGAGAAATAATGAAAGGCTAAAGAAGAGAAATAAATAATGCGTACCTGATTCCTATAATCAGTCTTCCATAGTTGCCAATGTCGGTAGTCATACCAATGTTGATTTGTCAATGATGTCGATGTTGGTTATGCTATTGACGTCTGTAGGGGCAATGGTTGATCCAGTCAGGGTAATGGCCTTGGGCAAGTTTTGGATAGGTTTGTGGTCGACAGAGGGTTCTGGAAGGAGTCTGGGTCTGTGTAGGGCTGCAAGATAGTGAATAGGGTCTGAAAGGGGGCAAAGATAGAGGATAGGGGTGGAAAGAGAATAAGAATGAGAGAAGGCTTTTTGCCCTCTTTGAAAAAGAAGTCAGGTTGTCTATCAATAGTACTCAAGAACATTCAATGGACTAATCACCAATGCATTCTAAAAATACTAAAATATAAATTAGAATAATACTTAGCTCTTGGTGGATAACCAAAAGTGTAGAAGACTTGTTCCGTTATGGCTGATGTAGGAGACCTCATGCAATGTTTCAATCTGGTGTGGAGTGAATTCTATAGAGTTTCTTAGCTTGGAGAGTGATGATAGAATGTTGATGCCCACAAAGAGTCAAGGAGTAAGAGAATTCAGATCTTGGGAGCAAGAGAATTCACATTCGAGTAAGAGAATTCACATTCGGGTAAGAGATTTCACATTCAGGTATGCATTCAAGGTCAGAATTTAGTTTTAAGCAACTAACGTCGGTGATACCACCGGCGTCAGTCGACTGTTAACCAATGTCAACGGCTAGAGAATGGGAAAAAGGCTATTTTTAGCCTTTTGCCCATTCTTCCATCTACCAAGTTTGGTTTTCATTGTTAAATGGTCCAAAAGTAAGTTTAATAGGCATGAGAGTTAGTGGGAGAGTTAAAATTAGGTCTTAGGTAATTATGATTAGTCATAGGGTGATAAATGGCCTAAGAGCTAGGAATCCAAGGTGAGGTGTCTAGGGGGGATTATTAATTTAAAATAAGTATTTTAAATTAATAAAGTATAGGTTAGGCATGTTGAAGTTAGAAAGGGACCAAAGGGGGGGTTGACACTATTTTGGTGTCTACATTTGCCCCTTTTTGTCTTGTTGGTTGTTTTTGACGAACTATAAGACAAAAATAAGAGTAAGTTGCCCCAGGTATGGGATAAGGTCATTTTTATCCTATTGGTTGTTCTGATGAATTGCAAGACAAAAATAGGAGTTGGTTATCCCAGACGTGGGATGAGGTATTCCCCCTCAAAGTGGGAGTTGAGGGAAGGTAACCTCATATCGAGTGCCAATTTGATAGGCAGTGGATGGGTATGGTGAAGTTGGAGTGTGAACACTACAATAGTTGAGATTGCACGTATACCACTTCATGTGATAGGTAGGTCAAATTGTCGCAGTCAAAGGTCAAGGAGTGCTAAAATCACAATAACCAGTCCCTAGCATTTAGTCATAGCTGATTGGGTTAAATGATCAAAGCTATAGCTCCAATGCTCATTATGTTCCAAGTATCTCAGGCTCAAGAATTACTCCTAGAAAACATGAAAATGTCACAAATATTAAGGATCAACTAGAGTACAATCCATCAATAGGTGTGAGGGTCATAATGTGGGTTGCAGACAATTTGCTAACTATTCATGAGGTAGCATATATGTAATCAAAACAACCAAGGCAAAGTTGTCTCAAAAGTGGTCATGGTCTGAGGAGATAGTTGTGATCTCCAAGGTCATTGGTCAAGTCAGGTTGAGTCATGGTATGATCTCAAGTGGCATGTGTTATGGTCAGGGAGATGTACGTGATCTCCAATGTACCCTATGAGAAATCTAAGGTGACTTCTTTAGTGTTACGACTGATTTTTTGGTCATGATTTTGGGTTGGGTATAGATAGTTGGTCCATTAGATGGACGGATGAAGGAATGGCTGAGCTAACCTCAGAAGACCCCATTTCAACTGAGTGCTACCTACATAGCCCCTGTTTGAAGGGCCTCAAGCCAATGTAGTTCTCCCCAAAAGATAAGAAGGAGTCGAGGTTATGGACTAAGTTTTGACTAGGTTAAGTCATGGTTAAAGGTGAAATGGTTTGTCCATCAGGTAGACAAACAAATGAATGGCTGATGTCATTAGGGAGACGAATAGGCAAATGGCTGAGCTAACCCTAGAAGACTATGTGTCAATTGAGTGCTGCCTACATAGCCCCTATTTCAAGGGCCTCAAGCCAATGTAGTTTAGAAGAAGAGTTAAAGTGGTTGATGATTATTTTGGTCATGTGTGAAATGATGAGGGTATGATGATGTTACATCCTTTTCCATATTATGTGATGGTGTATTCTATAACATTGGTGATGTGGGGTTTTCATTCCTAGCAATTTTCCATATTAGTGATGGTGTATGCTAAAAATGAAATGAATGTATTTATGCTTCAGCACTTTTCATATTGGTGATGATATATGCTTGACATAAATTGTGTTTGGTTGATAGTTTCCATGTGTATTGTTTTCCATAGAAACTAGTGTGAATGGGCTATGATATCATGATGTCATGTTAGTGGTTAGAAAATGTTTTGGTTTGGTTTGGTTTGGGTTGGTTTGGTTAGAAAATGATTTAGTTGAGTTTGGATTGCTTGGGTTTGGTTTGGTTTGGTTTAGAAAATGATTTGGTTGGATGTGACCAAGGTGTGTAAGAAGTGAAAGGTGTTTTGCTCTTTCATTGATAGGGACCATAATGGTAGCATAGATAGGGTTGTTGCAAACAAAAGCCCTATTCATGCATTACGTCATTGACCATTGTTTGTGTTAGATAAGTATTCAAATCACTCGATGTTAAGTAAGCTCAAAATCCCTTGAGTATGTTGGGGTAATGGGTTTCATTATGTGAGGTGTGAGGATAAGAAAACCCTTTTTAGCAAGGATAACTTTGCCCATTTTATAGGTGACCCTGAGAATGACTATAGGCAAGTCCATGACTTAATAGTTTGTCAGTCAAAAATTTTGTTTGTTTTTTTGGTAGACTGATCAATGCGGGAAGTCTACATGGGGATGTTGTTTTGTTTTGTGGTCATATGTGAAGCTAATCGATGCGAGAAGCTTCTGAGAGAGTGCTATTTGTAGTAAAATTTAGGCATAGACATCCTTCAAGGGAGTGGTCTATATTCTACTTGTGTGGTTGAATGTCTTTGAATAGCTGTCTTTCGAGGGAGCAGTCTATTAATTACAACAACTATGTAGCTATCCTTTGAGGGAGCAGTCTACATTTATAGTTTTATGACTTTTGAATAGGCATCCCAATTTTATATGTTTTGTGGACTAAAGTTTTAGTCATGGACTAGCCTATAGAGGTTTAAGGGTTCCCTTTTTATTAGGACAAAGCATTCATGCTTGACAAAAGGGTTGACTAATGTTTGTAGGAAAAAGGGTTGAAAGGAATAGGGATGAGGATGATGGGGGTTGCCCAAGGGACAAGCTCAAGTTAAACGTCAAGTGAGTAATTACTTGATTAACAGTAAAATGGTCAAAGATGTAGGGCATTAAGGGGTTTAGGTTCTGGCCGGCCTTCAAGAGAAGACAAATGATAAGTCCCTGATCCATACTTGTGTGTTATGATATAAGGTCAAAGCTAATTAAGAGCAAATTTACCTCATTTACTTCTTTCCATATTGGTCACATGTTTATTTTCTTTGAGGACAAGATCTCTGATTTTGAAATCTCGTTCTCTCAAAATTTTGTTATAGGCACGTTGGATATGATTTTGGTAGATATGGAGATGGTTGAGGGTAGCAAGGTGACGTTTGTCAAGTAACTCAAGTTGAGCCAACTGATCTTGACAAAAGTCATCATTAGAAAGTATGTCATGCAAAGAGATGCATAGATAAGGTATCTAGATTTCAAGAGGTAGGATAGCCTCTGTTCCATACACTAGAGAGAAAGGTGTAGCACCCATAGGGGTTCAGATGCTAGTGCGGTAGGCCCACAAAGTGAAGGGAATGTGAATGTGTGAATCCCTTCTAGTATCATTGACCACCTTCATTAGAATTTTGGTTAAGATTTTGTTGGAAGCCTCAGTTTGCCCATTTGTTTATGGGTAGTAAGGTGAGGAGAAGCTGAGCTTGATGCCAAATGAGTCACAAAGTTTCTTGATAGTTTTATTTTTGAATGATTTGTCGTTATCGGTGATGATCTTATGGGGTACATAGAAATGACAGATGATATGGGTGTTGATGAAGTCGATGATTTTGTCAGCTTTAGTGGAGATGAGAGGAACAGCTTCCACCCATTTAGTGAAGTATTCGATTGCAGTAACAATTGACTGATGTCAAAGAGATGAATGAGGGTTAATCTCACTAATTAGATCTAAGCCCCATTGTGAAAAAGGCCAGAAATCCTTAGCGACTTGTAGAGCATGTCTAGGGATGTGAAGTAAGTTAGCGTATTGTTGGCATTTGATACAATGCCAAACATAGTCACTACAGTCTTGGTGAAGAGTAGGCCAATAATAGCCCAGGCAAAGGATGCGCTTTGCAACTAAGTTACCACTAAAATGCCCTCCACAAATCCCATCATGGACTTGTTTAATAGCATGAGATGTTTCAGTTGAGGTTAGACATTGAAGAAGGAGGCCATCAAAATCTTGTTTATAGAGAAGACCCCTTAGCATAGTATATCGATTTATGCTTTTGATAAAATCCCATCACACATTGCTAGAGAGATCAAGGGGGACAATAGAATAAGTTAAGTAGTCCACAAGTTGTTTATACCAAACATCCTATGGACTAGAGTCAATGGTGCTGACGAGGTTGATGTTAGTGGAGATATATGAAGGTAATGCGAAATGATGTACCATAACATAAATTCTCAAGGAAGATGATGAGGATGGAATGCATGAGGTGAGAGAAGCCATAGTATCAACAAATGTATTCATATATTGAGGAATAGTTTACAAGAGGTAATGGTTGAAAGATTCTAGCAGGGTGTCAACACGGTGTTTGTACCTTTGCAAAACTTTATTTTTACAAAGATATGAACTATTGATTTGATTGATGACTAGTTGTGAGTCGCCAAAGATGTTGATGGTCTCGACGCCTAGGAAAAGGGTGGTATGAAGTCCCAAAATTAAGGCTTCATATTCAGCCATGTTGTTGGTACATTCAAAGTCAAGTTTGAAAGATAGGGGCATGGGCTCACCCTCATGAGGGATGAGAATGACCCCTGCACCCCCACTGTGTTGACATTTAGACCCATCAAATAACATTGTCATTTGATATAAAATGTCATTGGTGGAAAGTGTGGTAATTGATTTGTCAGGAAATTCATAGTGAGAAGGTTGGTTGTCAGGTAGAGGGGCATCTGCTAGTTTGTCAGCAATTGTTTGCCCCTTTATAGATTTTTGTTGGATGAATTCCAAATTGAGCTTAGCAAGAAGCATGAGCCAATGAGCCATATGTTGGTTTTGGTATGGCTTGGAATGCATGTATTTGAGGGGGTCAGTGTGGGTGATGACATAAGTTTTGTGATTGAGAAGATAATGATAGAGTTTGGTAGTGGCAAAGACTAATGCCAAATAGAGTTTTTTGGTATGAGTATACCAAGTTTCATAATCAATGAGCATTCAGCTTATATAATAAACCACTTGCTCACGATGTTGTTCGTCTCGGTGCATGATCATGGCACCTAAAGAATGATTTGTTGCTGAAATGTAAAGATAGAAGGGTTGGTCGTCTTTAAGTGGAATAAGGATTGGTGGAGAGACAAGATAACGTTTAAGAGCCTCAAAAGCCTCTTGGCAATCCTTATCCCAATTAAAGGAGACGTCCTTCTTGAGGAAGTGATGAAAGGGTTGACATCAGTTGGAAAGCTGTGAGATGAAGCGATGAATAGATTAAAGCTTCCTTTATAGGCTATGAAGTTACTTTAGATTGGTAAATGGCGGCATCTCGAGTATATATCTTATCTTAGCGGGATCAATTTCAATGCCACGAAGGGAAACGATGAAGCCTAAAAGCTTCCCAGAGAGAACCCCAAAGACACATTTCTTGGGGTTAAGTCAAACATTGTATTGGAGGAGGTGAGTGAATATGATTTTGAGAATAGTTAAATGGTCATGGTGGAGCTTAGATTTTCCTAGTAGGTCATCCACATAGTCCTCCATGATTTTGTGGAGGAGATCGTGAAAGATGTAGGTCATGGCGCGTTGATATGTGGCACCTACATTCTTTAGGCCAAAAGGCATGACCCTATAGCAAAAAGTCCCCCATGGGGTGATGAAGGTGGTCTTGTGTTGCTTTTCTAGCGCAATAAGGATTTGGTTATATCCTAAAAACCCATCCATGAGTGATAGCATCTCATGATCAGCCATAAGATCAACAAGTTGGTCAATGTTGGGTAGATAAAAATCATCCTTTGGGTAAGCCAGGTTAAGGTCATGATAATCAGTATAAATTTGAATTCCCATAGTCACTTTTGTGATAGGGATGATGTTTGACACCCATTGTAGATAATCAATAGTTTGGATAAATGAGATGGAGAGAAAAAGTTGAAGCTCCTCTTTGACAAGGAGTGCAACACGAGGATGCATTTTGTGAAGCTTTTACCTGACAGGCTTAGCTTCTAGGTTTGTGATAATGTTATGGATAATGATGTTAGGGTCGATGCCAGGCATATCACTGTAGGTCCAAGCAAAGGCTTTGTTATGGTCTGAAAGGAATTTGGTATAGTCAATTTGTTCTTGGGCATGTAAAGATTGACCAATCTTTAAAACATGAGGAACATTAGAAGATGGAAGGTTAATGTCAATGGTCAATTCATTTAACATAACCTACGTTTCTAAAAGAAGTGATCATTAGATGAAAGAGTCATCTACACCCATGTAAGTAAGAATGGCATCATCATCTATGCATTAGACAATGTTGATGGTAGCAGATTTATTGTCTATCATGTTTGGATAAATGAGAGGGAGAGACCTGGATACTCCACCTAGTTGATAGGTTAGGGGTTCTAAGTGAATGGTGTTTATGCAAAAAAAAAAAGGAGGGATGGAAACCACCGACTCCATAGGTGAGGAAGGGTGAATAGGTGAGTTTGGAGGTGATTTTTCTATGATAGGTTTGGGGCAAGGGTTTTTAGAAGTTTCAGTAGGTTCTTCAAAACCCAGGCCATGTTGCTTCTTGGCATTCTTTATGGCCTTGTCATTTGGTGGTTCGACGGGCTGGTGGGAGCCTTGCTCATAGCGCCCAAAGCCAAATCCCTTCCATACACACCTATAAAGATAGGAATGAGAAAATTTTGGGTTGCCAAGAAAAGAGAAGTCAAATGTAAATAGTTGGGGTGATGAAAGTGGATTCCTATCTGTGGGAGCTCGATCTAGCCCTCCATAGATGAGATTTGTTTAAAGATTGGGAGGACCATAAGGGATGACCATTTTGATGCGATGGTCATAGTTGGGGTTGTGATGAAGTTGTCCATACTCTTGAGTAGTCTGTAACATGTCCAAGGTGAGTAAACGATACTCTTGAAGTGAAAGACATTGGAAGGTATCTTCCATAGGGTCTATTGTTGTCACTTGAGGAGGTGGTGTAGGTGTAACTACCATTTGCATACTTGTTGAAGCTTCCACAGGTGGAGGTGGTGTTTGGGTTAATGTTTTTAAAGGAATGAGAACATCATTAGGTCGATAAGTTGTATTGCATGTCTTGAAAGGGGAGGGGTATGCGGGAATGACATGGACTTGATCGTCGTGTTCAAATTTGACACAACAGTGTAATGTAGAAGGGACACAGGCCATGGCATGGATCCAAGGTCATCCTAATAACATTTTTTATTGGAACTCTCCCTCAATGATGTAGAAGAGCTTTGGGATTGTTCATGGCCCAACATGAATATGTAAGACGATGGTGCCAATGGTAGTGGTGGTGGAGTCATTAAAAGATCAAAGAATTGCATCAGTTTTAGAGATACAATTCTTTGGGAGGGCTATTTGGTCATAGGCATGGGTGGAAATAATATTGATGCTAGCACCCCCATCAATCATAACTCACTTAATGTGAGTTTGATCAATGTAGGCTGTGATGAAAAGGGTAGCATCTTGATCTTCCAAGTTGGAGGTAGGAATTTTATAATCACAAAAGATAATAGAGGCAACGGTGGGTAATGATTGGACTAAGGTAGCTAGTGGTTGGGGGTCATCGGGTTGGACCTCCACTGCTTTTAAAGCTTTGATTAAAGATTGACGATGTTGTGGAGAGCTTTGAATGAGGTCATATAAAGTCATCTTCATAGGAGTTTGGTGAAGTTGTTTCACCATAGAATCGTGAATTGCCTCTGAAGAAGTGGGTTGAGATGTACCAAGATAGAAATCTTGGGTTTGGGTGGTTGAGCAGGTTTGACAAATGGGTAGGTCCAAAGGATAGCAAGTTTCTCTTTTGCTTTATCCTTTAAAGTTTATGACCTAGTGGCCACATTGATGGTGTTAATCTCGAATAAAGGGGGCGAAGGAGGTAAAGGGACCATAGTCTGATGATGGGATTCTGATGAAGGTGAAGAGGTTTGAGAGACATGAGATGGTGTTGGAGATTTATTGATAGTATCTTCAACAAGAAGGGTGTCCTTTTCCAAGTAATGGTGAATGAAAACCTTGAGGGCACAACAATTTTTAGTGTCATGCCTAGGTGAGCGATGATATAGGCAGATTTTAATGTCATCGAACCAAGACAGTTTTGGTCTGAGAGGTTGAAATGGTTTAATAGGTGGAAGAGTGATGTTAGAAGTTTGCAAAAGTTGGTGTAGTATCAAAGCATATGAACCCACTAAGGGGTCTGTGCTTGTTGATGCACTAGGTGTTGATGACTTTTGTTTGGGAGTTGTTGAGGGTGATTTCTGTACCACCTTTTGGGTTGGTGGTATGGCCACTCGTGTAGATGACACTTTCTTCGTGAGGGGTGTGGAATTTTTTAGAGGAGGTAAATTTTTGGTGGGTAAAGGGAGTAATGGAGGCAACTTGTTTTTTTTAGGTGTTGGAGTAGGGAGCACTCCAATAAAGGTAGAAGGATGAGGGCCCAAAATAGAGGGCAATGGTGATGGTGGAGGAGTTCTCTGACATGGTTTAGTAGCCTTCTTTAATACGGTGTGAGGACTACTATTATGGGGGGCAAGATTCAAATCAACCTTCACTTGTGGATGAGTGAGGTTAGATATGGGGCAAACACCGAGGGATTTAACCGGTGTTGGTATGGTGGATGTTTGTGAGGGTTTAGGTTTAGATGTGGATGGTCGAGCTTCTAAAGATTTGGAAGTAGAAGCCTGGTCCTCATTGGAGACTTTGGGAGATTTTGTTGAAGGAGGGTCGTTAGTATGAGATGAAGTGGGATGTGTAAGATAAGGAGCTTTAAGTCGCTCCCACAATGCCTCATGCCTTAAGTTACTTGAATGGAGAAATCCTAAGTTTTCAACCAATCGAGAGAATGGTCTGGAGGATGTTGCACGAGGCTTTGGTTTTTTAGAAGATGTGGGTGGTTGTGAAACTAGAAATGTGTTAGATGAAGTGATCTTAGGCCAAAGGCCTGAGAGAGCCATTACTAGATCATCTTTGATTGAAGTAGGTGAAGAGACAAGTACTTCTCTCGATGGAGAAGGAATTGGAGAATGGGGTTCTTCGAGAGGAAAGAGCATAGGGATGATCGTGCCTTCTACTTGTGGTTGAAGAGTAGGAAAGGTATGGTCCTCCACTAGTAGTAGGAAGGATGAAAGTGAGGCTAGTGGCATTGGTATGGTTAAAGTGTCCTCTAATATAAGAGGGGTAGATGGAGGACTATTAGGAAAAGAAGGCTCTTCTTCCTGTGGTGGAGGGATAGGTTGACTAACCTCTTTGGTTTGTGAAAGAGGTTGGTTAGGGACAAAAGGCAAAACCATATTGACTATGCGTATATTACGCTCTTGGGGGTCTTCAGCTATGGTCTGAATGTTGTTTTGGCTAGGGGGATGGTTAGGAAAAGGTTGTCTAAAGATGTCTATGTTTTGGTTAGGTGGCACATTTGGGTTATCCAAGACAAAATCACCTATGTCTAGCATGTCTTAGACAATGTTATTGAAGGTTTTACAATTTTTTGTGTCATGGCCTTTGAGATAGTGATAATTACAGAAGTCATCCTCCCTATACCATGCAGGGATGGCACGCAAGGGATCAAATTGAGGTGGTGGTCAAATTTGGGGGAGGTTGAGGACTCCCTGTTTGACTAGTTTATCCAACATGGACGTGTATGATTCTCTTATTGGAGTATATTGACGTTGTATGTATCATTGTTGGAATTGTCATGTAATTATTTGAGATGTGGAAGGTTCAGGTTGATTAGTTGTGGTCAATGATGATGATCTAAGTACCACAACATTTGCTGATCCCTTGGACATGGGATTGGAAGAAGAAGATTTGGATGAAGGGTCATTTGATTTTGCATTAGTATTTTTACTATGCAATTTGACTTTATTTTCTTCGATAGCATGGAGTTCAAGCTTTCTAGCCATGGTGAAAGCTTTGTCAAATGTGCGGAATGTTTGGACCTACAAAGTAGATGAGATGTGTTTTGCACATGCTTGTGAAAAGAGATCAATGAGCTCAGGTTGAGGTAAAGAAAAGGAGAGTTGGTTGATTAAACATCTCCAATGGGCAATGAAATCAGCTATTGATTCATCATTGAATTGTCTGATAGAATATAGGTCCATGATGGAGACCATTTTAGTTATGTTAATTGAGAAATGGTCAAGAAATAGTTGAGCTAGTTACGTGAAGTTAAATAGAGAGTGACTAGTAATAGAACTATACCAATCGAGGGCAACACTAGAAAGCAACATGGGAAATGTGCGTAGTAATAATGCATCATCATGTGCTATAAGGTAACAAGCATGTCTAAACGCTTGTAGATGTTGTTGTGGGTCCTCTTTACCCTGAAAGCAAGTAAACTTGGGAAGTTCCCACTGACTAGGATATGGCCGGATTGAGACCGAAGGATGAATAGGTTCATAATAGATTTGTTCATATGAGAAAACATTTCTTAAACTCAAAATGGATGTCTCAAGATTAGACACCTTATCCATCAACATCTTGATTAGATCGGTTAATGGATTTGTAGGTGGGGCGCCCCCTAGGTTGTAAGGCATTTGGAAGGTGTTAGGTGGAGCGTATGACATAGTTGGTTGCGCTTGTATAGGTGCAACATATTGGTAACTAGTCATAGGGACTAATGTTGAAGTCAAGGGTGGTTGTGTCATGAAGCTAGAGGGCACAACTTGACTTGATGTCTCCAAAGGTGGTTGGATGGTGGCAACACTAGCCGAAGGATAAGTAGTCACTCTTGTATTTATGGGTGCAAGAGTAGGTGGGATGGAGACAATGAAGTTTTGGAATGGTGTAGGATTTTTTTGAATGGTTTGTGGTTGAGGGGGTATAGAAACCCCAATGGAGGTAGGTCCAAAAATAGAAGGAGAGGCCACACTTTGAAGATTAGTCATGGTCGGGTTGTTAGTTGAGGCAATGGCCTGGGTGACCATGGGTTGGGTTACAGACGCTGTTTATATGATTGTCGTTTCAACTAAGGAAGTTGGCATCCCATAAACTGGATTGCCTAAAGGATCTCGCATTTGACTTCTCGTGAGATAGTGCTAAAGAGCCTTGACATTGAGGTCAAAGAACTTTTCAAATTCTTGGTCCCCTTAAAGAACAATAGGGGGTTGAGTTGGGGTTGGTTGGATAGGAGTAATTCAGTTTTTGAATTATACTCCATTTGGGGACTTGATATAGAAAGCAAAGGTGGGAGTGGTTGTTGCCTTGCATGGTAAACAAGAGTTTTGGTTTGACTATGTGTCAAAACCATCCAAGGCAAACTAGATTCAGGTTCTAAAAACTATATGTTTCAGCCTCAGAAAACCATAATTTGTTTTTAATAGCAAGAAGGTTAGGTTTTTAGCTAAGAATTTTTTTTTATAGTGACCAACATCAGTAGAAAAATTGATGTTGGTGGAAAAACTGATGTCGGTTACTGTGTATTTCCAGAAACTCAGAAAATTGAAAGTTTTTGGAAGAAAGAAGAAAGTTTTGAGTTATTTTTAGATCTCAAAATGCAACCTCACCAGCTCAAAAAATCAGATACAAATAGAAAAATAGGTGATGGAAAGCAACCACTAAATGTTAATTCCTAAGAATAAATTTTAGAGTCATGTTGGCTTATGCCTTAGAAGAGTGTGTTTGGGAAGTTGGGATTTTAGAATAGTTACTAAAAGAAGCAGTCTAAGGTTGGTTTTGGGTTGAGTTTTGGTGCTCAAAATATGTATTAGGTTCCATACGTGGCCTGGTGATAGGAGCTTGCTCCCCTCACTTCACGAGCCCAAAGACAAGTTGGGTCACTTAGCCAATATATACTTCCACTAGAGTTTATACTCTACCAGAGAACGGAGTGGGTTCTCCCCTTGGTAGTGAAGTCTAAGTAGGATTACCAGGAAGGGTAAGGTATCCGCTAGGTGATGAAATCCTAGTCAGGCTTTGTCTGAGGTATGTTTAGATGTTTGATTTTGTGAATGTGGTCAGGTTGTGTAACATATGTGCACTACAATTTATTCATAATACGTTTAATTACTAGATGAGATAAAAATGCATTCAAGAAGGAATGAAATGCAATAGATTTTTAACCCAAATTGAAATGTTTTGTTCAAATGCAAACAAGTGAGGAAAAGGTTAAGAGCATGGATTTTCACTACTTTAAGATGCAGAAAAGAAATGACAAGAAGAAAAAGTTCAATTTTACTTGTGTTAATGGTGTCTTTTCGATATAAGGAGATAGAAGAAGGATACAAGGAGAGAAAATTTCCTAATGCACCTATATGAAAGTTTGTTTTAGAAGAAATGAACCCAAGGAAAACTCCAAGGTCCCATCAGGCGTGCCAGAATGTTTCTACTCATTTTTTTTGCTTTTCACATTCAGAAGAAATAAGAAACTAAGGGTTAATGGTCAGGGGTTAGATGATACCTATATGAAGTTGTGCACCGTATCCAGATGTTGAAGGAGCTCCTCTTTGGTTGTGGAGGATGACACCTGTAGATAAGAAATACTTAAATAGAAAAATGTTAGATAGATATATGGTGGACTGCCAAGCAAAGCTCGGTCCCAGAAGTGCAAAGACTTCCTTGAGGGATGACAGCCCACTTATTTGACAAAAGAGTGTTTCTAGAAAGAGAAATAATGAAAGGCAAAAGAAGAGAAATAGATAATGCTTACCTAATTCTTGCAATTAGTCTTCCACAGTTGTCGATGTCAGTAGTCCTGCCGGCGTCAGTTTGTCAATGATACTGACATCAGTTATGCTACTGACATCGGTAGGGGAAATGGTCGATGTCAGTCAGGGCAATGGCCTTGGGTGAGTTTTAGACATGTTTGTGGTCGATAGAGGGGTCTGGAAGGAGTTTGGATCTATGCGGGGTTGCAAGACAGTGAATAGGGCCTGAAAGGGGTCAAAAATAGAGGACAGGGGTGGAAAGAGAATAAGAATGAGAGAAGGCTTTTCAGCCTCTTTGAGAAGGAAGTCAGGTTGTCTATCAACAACACTCAAGAATATTCAATGGACTAATCACCAATGGATTCTAAAAATACTGAAATATAAACCAGAATAATACTTAGCTCTTGGTGGAGAACCAGAAGTGTAGAAGACTTATTCCATTATGGCTGATGTAGGAGACCTCATGCAACATTTCAATCTGGTGTGGAGTGAATTTTTAAGAGTTTCTTATCTTGGAGAGTGATGATAGAATGTTGATACCCACAAAGAGTTGAGGAGTAAGAGAATTTAGATCCCGGGAAGAAGAGAATTCACATTCAGGTAAGAGAATTCACATTCAGGTCTGCAATGGAGGTTGAAATTTAGTTTTAAGCAACTGACGTTGGTGATACTGCCGGTGTCGGTCAACTATTAACTGACGTCGATGGCTACAGAATGGAGAAAAAGGCTATTTTTAGCCTTTTGCCCATTCTTCCATCTGCCAAGTTTGGTTGTCATTGTTAAACGGTCCAAAGGCAAGTTTAATAGGCGTGAGAGTTAGAATTAGGTCTTAGGTAATTATGATTAGTCATAGGGTGATAAATGGCCTAAGAGCTAGGAATCCAAGGTGAGGTGTCTAGGGGGGATTATTAATTTAAAATAAATATTTTAAATTAATAAAGTATAGGTTAGGCATGTTGAAGTTATAAAGGGACCAAAGCGGGGGGGGGTTGACACTATTTTGGTGTCTAAAATAACTAGAAATGATTTCAACCAATTCTTTCTTATGTCTAGGATCACAATTTTCTATAGCCTTAGAATATTCTTTTTCCTTAGACTTAATCAACATGAGATAAAAATTCTTGCTTGAATTGACTAGTCTTTTGATTTTCCCTTTTGTAGCCAAGGAAAGACTCATCTTAACATGATGTGCTCTAACTATATATTTAATGCCATCCTTAACAAGCAAGTACTTATTCTTCTCCCTAGAGAAGATTGTTTTTCTATCATAAAGATAAAGGCTTCCTAAAACAATCCCACATATGTCTAGAGGGTCTACATCCAAATCAACCTCATTCATGAATTTGGATGTGATGGAAAATTTCAATCTAATTTTTTTGGTTACTTGGCATCTTTGCATCATCACACACACAACCAAGTGGATAGGGTTTCATATGGGGATTGGTTTTTAAGCCTAAATTTTTAACTATGTCCTTAGAAATCAACTTTGCATGTGATCCACTATAAAATAGAGTTTCAATATTAGTATGTTTTTAAACAATCCTAATTTGGAATAACTCATTTCTTTTCTTATCATTATGCATAGATTTCTATTTTGAAGAGGAAGCATCATTAGATGACCTAGTGCTAGAAATAGAAAGTTAAGAACAATTCTACATACTCATAGCTATGATCTTAGTTTCATCTCCTGAATCTGAACCTTGATCCTGAACCATAGTATTATTATTTTTCCTTCTTCTTAAACCTATTAAAATGTCTTAACTCAGGATGTAATTTCCAACAATCAGATCCATCATGGTTTTTATTACAATGATTGCAAATTGTATTACTCCCTTCTTTATGAATAGTAACAGTGGATTTTTGTTTACCCTTTTTGGAACTTTGTCCTTTAGAATGCTTAATATCCAATTGCTTACTTTTATATTTAGGAAAAGATTCTTTTATCTATTTTATTCTATCCTCTAAGTGAATGGATTTAACACATGATTCATTTAAACTAGTGGGATCGAGAACAAGAATCATGTGTTTCAAGTAACTATACAACCACCTATATACTTAAGTAGTGTTTCCTATGTATAAAAAGGAATATTCAAAAGTAAATCCTTTTTCCTAAATTATTGTGTATATTATTGAACACTTTGGCCCTTAGTTTGTTTTAAAGATTGCCAATCCATCATGTCTTTCTTTATATAGCCTAAAAGATAAAATTTCTTTCTTAATACATCAACAAATTGACTCCAAGTGGAAATCGAGTTCCCTGTATTAAGCTCATTTTCCTTCAACTTACTCTCCCACTAGATGAGAGATGTGCCTCCCATTCGAAAAGTAGCTAAGTGAATTTTACTCTCATCATCTCTAATCTTCTAGACCCTGTAATATACTTTAATTTTCTTTATCTAGTTATCTAGCTTTTTTGCATTGATCTCACCATCAAACATCAACAATTCAAACTTAATATCTAGATTTAGTGAAGGAAGAGATTTAATGGCTTTTTTTATTTACCATCATTCAAAGAGGAGGAAGGTTTCTCAAAAAAATTACAACCTTCAAAATTATCCATTTTTCTTCATCTTTGATGGTAAATCTCATCAACCATATCCTTCATTTTTAAGAAGGCCTATTGAAAATCTCGTTCAGACTCAAAGTCTTCTCCCATTTATACAGTACGTCTTAACCCAACCTCTGGATTGTACTCAGCCAATTCTATTTAACCCCACCTAGATATCAACCTTGTCAACATACACTAGCAATCCACATGGTTAAATACAAATTTTGCTTTGATACCAAAAATCTGATCTATAATCAACAATAATCAAGTGTCGTAATTTTGTAGAAATACACTTGAATTGGATCAAAACCTTAAATTAATGATTTAAAAAAATTGATTTAAAATATTTCAAAATTTAATTATGGATTTTGAATATCCATAATAGACATAAATTTAGGAGTGCAAATAATAAAAAGGCAAAATGATAGAAATACCACATAGGATTTGATAATGGAGTTCAACTTTAAAGCCTATGTCTCTAGATCCACTCCAATGGGGATCACTCATTAATTGTCACAAAATCATTTTACAATTTCTTTGAAAGTCTTCAAATCATCTTTATGGGCTTAATTCCATCCTAGAGATACTCTCAAACCAAATGATTTAGCTTGAGGCTTTAACAAAATCTCTAAGTCTCTAAACACCCTTATGCATGCCTTGTTTCCACGGAATAACATTTGAAAATCTTGTGTTTAAAATCAACCTTGACCCCTTTATATAATGCTTAAGCCGATAGCTCAAGCGATGAGGCACTTATATTTTTAACCCAAACGGTAGGGTTTGAGTCCTTTGGCATTGGGTTGTGGCTAATACAAATCAATTATCCAACATTTGGGATGGTGGTGAAAATTTCAATATTGAAATACCAAAAAGTTCATGGTTGACAATGCTAAGTGATTGGCATTAACATGTATTATGGTGGGATTCATGGCATATGGAAGGTATGTGTAAGTTTGTGGTATGGAACTTGGTAGGTGGATGTGTGGGACAAAACCTTCAATTGGAATGTAGGTTGTTTGATGTGGCATGAACATTCAGTAAGCTTGGTATGAAATTTAATTAATTACAGTATAGTCAATTAGGTTACTTTAATTAAAATTAGATAATAAAAGATTAAGTTGTGGCAAGCGACATGGTGGCTTGAGGACCCACCACATCAACCACTCTCCACTTTCCACTTGTTGTCATCCAACTGAATGTTCCATCCAAACCAAAAAAAATTATTTTCCCTATTTGATCTTTAACGCATGATATCTTGCACATACGAGCTCAAAATTGACCTGTTTAAATTACGTCAAAAAGCTCTCATCAAGATCTGCATTGTGCCAATGATTATTTTAGAATTTGATGACATCATTTTTAGAGTGAAACATAGATCTTACTAGATCATCCACACTATTTTACCTACTCAAGATTTTCATGTTCTTAATCGGGCTATCCACGATACTTGGGCTTTCCACACTGGGTTTCCATGCTGTTTTACTTTCTCAAGCTTTCCATGCCATTTTTACATGTCGCTTTACTTACTCATGCTTTCCATGTTACTTTACTTACTCAAGCTTTCCATAATGTTTTCCATGCTACTTTACTTACTCAAGAGTTCCACGTTGTTTTTCCATGTTGATTTACATACTAAAGCTTTCCACACTGCATTACTTACTTGGGCTTTCCATGTTGTTTTACTTATTCAGGATTTCCTCAGGGTTTCCATGATACTTTACTTAATCAAGCTTTTCACATTGTTTTATTTATGTGCGCTTTCCACACTACATTTTTATGTTGCTTTACTTACTCGGGATTCCATGTTTCTTTTCCATGTTGCTTTACTTAATCGAGATTTCCATGCTCCTTTTGCACATTGCTTTACTTACCTGGGATTTCCATGTTGCTTTACTTAATCAAGATTTCCACATTTCTTTACGTACTTGGGATTTCCACCTTATTTTTTCACACTACTTTACTTAGTCTTTCCACGTTGCTTTACTTGGGATTTTCATGTTGCTTTACTTATTTGGGTTTTCCACATTACTTTACTTAGGTTTTTCATGATTCTTTACTTAGACATTCCATTATACTTTTCCATGTTGCTTTACTAACTCAAGGTTTCCACATTGGTTTACTTACTCAAAATTTCCATGTTGCTTTACTAACTCAAGGTTTCCACATTGGTTTACTTAATCAAGATTTCCATATTGCTTTACTTACTTGAGCTTTCCGTGTTGCTTTACTTACTCAAGGTTTTCACACTAATTTTCCATTTTGATTTACTTACTCGAGCTTTCCATGCTACTTTACTTACTCAAGATTTCCATGCTACTTTATTTATTCAAGCTTTTCACACTACTTTTCCATGTTGATTTACTTATTCCAGATTTTCACATTGTTTTTCCACGCTGCTTTACTTACTCAGGCTTTCCATGTTTCGCTACTTACTTGGGCATTTGACGTTACTTTTCCATGTTTATTTACTTAAGCTTTCCATGTTGCTTTTCCACGTTACTTTACGTACTTGGGTTTTCCACTCTACTTTATTTACTCAGGCTTTCCACACTAATTTACTTACTTAGGCTTTCCATGCTACTTTACTTACTTGAGTTTTCAAAATTGTTTTTCCATGTTGTTTTCCTTACACTAGATTTCCATGATGTTTTAATTACTTAAGATATACACACTACTTTTCCACAATGCTTTACATACAAGGGCTTTCCATGATGCTTTACTTACTCGAGATTTCTATGTTTTTTTTCCATGCTACTTTACATACTCAGGCTTTGCATGTTGCTTTACTTATTCAAGTTTTTTACATTGTTTTACTTATTTAGGCTTTCCATGCTGATTTTCCACACTGATTTACATACTTAGGCTTTCCACACTACTTTTTCATGTTACTTTAATTATTTGGGCTTTCCATGTTTCTGTAATTTCTCAAGATTTCCACGCTACTTTTCAATGCTACATTACTTACTCAAGCTTTCCATGCATCCTTTCCACACTATTTTAATTACTAGGAATTTTCATGCTACTTTACTTACTCGAGCTTTCCATGCTACTTTACTTACTTGAGATTTCCACACCATTTTTTTGAGCTACTTTATTTACTCAGGATTTCCATGCTACTTTACTTACTCGAGATTTTCATGCTGCTTTACTTAAATAAGATTTCTAAAGTAATTTACTTACTCGAGCTTTCCACGCTACTTTTCCACACTACTTTACTTTGACGTTCGATGCTGCTTTTCCATGATGCTTTACTTACTCGAGCTTTCGATGCTTCTTTTCCACACTGCTTTACTTACTCAGACTTTTCACATTACTTTTTCATGCTAATTTATTTATTCATACATTCCATGTTGCATTTCTATGTTGCTTTACTTACTTGAGCTTTCCACATTGCTTTTCCATGCTACTTCACTTACTCGAGCTTTCCATGATGCTTTTCCATGCTACTTTATTTACTTAGGCTTTCCACATTGCTTTACTAACTCGAGCTTTTCATGCTAATCTACTTACTTGGAGTTTCTATGTTGCTTTCCCACTCTACTTTACTTACTTGAGCTTTTCATCTACTTTACTTACTTGAGCTTTCCACGTTGATTCACTTACTTGAGCTTTACATTCTGCTTTTCCACATTGCTTTATTTACTCAGGCTTTCCCTACTATTTTTCCACATTGTTTTACTTACTTGGGATTTCCATACTACTTTTCCACATTATTTTACTTACTCGAGCTTTTCACGCTACTTTACTTACTTGGGCTTTCCAACCTACTCTTCCAAAGTGCTTTACTTACATGAGATTTCCATGTTTTTCTATGCTTCTTTACTTGTGTTTTCCACATTGCTTTACTTAGGCTTTCCATATTATTTTTCCACACTGATTTACTTACTCAAGGTTTCCACATGGCTTTACTTACTCTAGTTTTCCATGCTATTTTTTCATGTTGCTTTACTTACTCAAGCTTTTTATGTTTCTTTACTTACTCGGGCTTTCCATGCTACTTTTTCACACTGCTTTACTTACTCAAGCTTTCCACGTTGCTTTACTTACTTGGGCCTTCCATGTTGCTTTACTTACTCAGGATTTTCATGTTACTTTTCCACATTGCGTTACTTACACAATCTTTTTACACTATTTTTCCATGGAACTTTTCTTACTCGAGATTTCCATGATGCTTTACTTACTCGATCTTTCCACACTGCTTTACCTACTCAATCTTTTCACACATTTTTTTGATGTCAGTTCACATACACAAGCTTTCCACACTATTTTTCCATTCTACTTGATTTATTCAAGCTTTCCTCATTGCTTTTCCATGATATTTTGGTTACTTGGGCTTTCCATAGTGCTTTACTTGAGTTTTCCTTCTTACTTTACTTTCTTGGATTTCCATGTTACTTTACTTACTCAGGATTTCCAAGATGATTTTCCATGTTGTTTTACTTACTTTGGCCTTCTATGCTACTTTACTTAATTAGGATTTCTACATTGCTTTACTTAATAAAGCTTTCCACGCTACTTTACTTACTCAGGCTTTCCATGTTTTTTTACTTATTCGAGCTTTCCACACTATTTTTCCATGCTACTTTTTCATGTTGCTTTACTAACTCGAGCTTTCCATGCTACTTTACTTACTCAAGCTTTCCATGCTTTTTTACTTACTTGAGCTTTCCACACTACTTTTCCACACTACATCATTTGTTGAAGCTTTCCATGCTACTTTAGTTACTCAAGTTTTTCATGCTGCATTTTTTATTTAGGTTTATCATGTTGCTTTACTTGGGATTTTTATGTTGCTTTTAAACGTTGATTTACTTACTCAAGATTTCCATGCTACTTTATTTACTCAAGATTTCCATGATGTTTTACTTACTCAATCTTTCTATGCTACTTTACTTAAGCTTTCCATGCTGTGTTTCAACATTGATTTACATTCTTAGGCTTTCCATGCTACTTTACTTACTAGAGCTTTCTATACTGCTTTTTTATGTTACTTTACTTACTCGAGATTTTCACATTGCTTTTCCATGTTTTACTCACTCAATATTTCTACATTACATTACTTATTCAAGCTTTCCATGCTGCTTTACTTACTTAGGTTTTCATGATGGTATACTTAATTGACTTTTCTAGGCTACTTTTGCACACTACATTAATTACTCAAGATTTCCATGCTACTTTATTTACTAAGGCATTCCATACTGCTTTACTTATTCAAGCATTTCACACTGCTTTACTTACTCAGGCTTTTCACGTTGCTTTTCCATGTTGCTTTACTTACTCAAGTTTTCCATGTTGCTTTACTTACTTGGATTTTCCATGTTACTTTAATTACTCAAGATGTCCATGATGTTTTTCCATGCTACTTTACTTACTTGAACTTTCCACGCTACTTTACTTACTTGGGCTTTCCATGTTACTTTTCCATGCTACTTTTCTTACTCGTGCTCTCCACCCTACTTTACTTACTCAAGATTTCCATACTGCTTTACTTACACAAGCTTTCCATAATGATTTATTTACCTAGGCTTTCCATGCTAGTTTACATAATCGACCTTTTCACACTACTTTACTTACTCAGGCTTTATATGCTACTTTTCCATATTGCTTTACTTACTTAGGCTTTCCATGCAAGTTTTTCATGTTGCTTTACTTACTCATGATTTCTAGGCTACTTTTCCACGTTTCTTTAGTTAATCATGCTTTCCACGTTGCTTCTCAATGCTTCTTTACTTACTCAAGATTTCCACATTTCTTTACTAGATCTTTTCATTCTATTTTAATTACTCAAGATTTCCACATTATTTTTCCATGTCACTTACTTACTTAGCCTTTCCACATTGCTTTACTTACTCAGGATTTCCATCTTACTTTACGTACTTGGGCTTTTTACACTACTTTTTCATGCTACTTTACTTACTCAGGCTTTCCATACCACTTTACTTGAGCTTTTCACGTTGCTTTACTTACTCGAGATTTATGTACCACTTTACTTAAGTTTTCCACACTACTTTTCCATGCTACTTTACTTTTTTGGGATTTCCATGCTAGTTTACTTACTCAAACTTTTCACACTACTTTACTGACTCAAGACTTTCATGCTACTTTTCCACATTGCTTTACTTACTTGAGCTTTCCATGCTGCTTTACTTTCTCAAGCTTTCCATGTTGCTTTACTTTCTTGAGCTTTCCACACTTCTCTGCTTACTTGATCTTTTCATGTTGCTTTTCCATGCTACTTTACTCACTCAAGATTTCTATGTTGTTTTACTTACTCAGCCTTTCTATGATACTTTACTTATGCAGGCTTTCCAAGATGATTTTCCATGTTCCTTTACTTAATTAGGTTTTCCATATTGCTTTTTCATGATGCTTTACTTACTCGGCCTTTCCAAACTATTTTATTTACTTAGGATTTCCATGCTCCTTTACTTACTCAGGCTTTTCATGGTACTTTGCTTACTTGAGCTTTCCACGCTACTTTTCTATACTACTTTACTTGCTCAGGTTTTCCATACTACTTTACTTACTTGGACTTTCCATGCTACTTTAGTTAGGTTTTCCATGCTAATTTTCTATGTTTCTTTACTTACTCAGACTTTCAACACTTCTTTACTTACTCAGGCTTTCCATGATGCTTTACTTACTCGAGATTTCTACACTGCTTTACTTACTCAGGCTTTTCATGTTGATTTTTGATGATGCTTTACTTACTCAGTCTTCCCACACTACTTTTCAATATTACTTTGCTTACTTGGGCATTCCACACTGCTTTACTTATTCGATCTTTCCACACTGCTTTACTTACTTTAGCTTTCTATGCTGCTTTTCCACATTTCTTTACTTACTCAGGCTTTCCAAGTTGCTTTACTTATTAGGGATTTCCATGATACTTTATTTACTCATTGTTTTCACGGTACTTTTTCATGCTACTTTACTTACTCAAGATTTTCATGTTGCTTTTTCATGCTACTAAACTTACTCAAGCTTTTCATATTGCTTTAATTACTCGAGCTTTCGATGCTGCTTTAATTACTTGATATTTAAATGTTATTTTACTTATTCAAAAAATTTAGCCTACTTTTCCATGCTACTTTACTTACTCAAACTTTCTAGGCTACTTTTCTATACTACTTTACTTACTCAGGCTTTCCATGCTTCTTTTCCATGTTCCTTTACTTAAGTTTTTTACGCTACTTTACTTAAAATTTTCACATTACTTTACTTACTCAAGATTTTTATGTTGTTTTACTTACTCGAGAGTTCCACACTACTTTACTTACTTGAGCTTTCCATGCTTCTTTTCTAAGTTGCTTTATTTTCTTGAGCTTTCCATGTTACTTTACTTACTCAAGCTTTCCACATTGCTTTACTTGGGCTTTTCACGTTACTTTTCTAGGTTAATTTACTAACTTGAGCTTTCCACGCTACTTTTCTACACTACTTTACTTACTCAAGACTTCCCCACTATGCTACTCACTTGCACTTTTCACATTGCTTTACTTGAGTTTTTCATGTTGCTTTTCTACGTTGCTTTACTTACTCAAGCTTTCCACATTGTTTTTCCATGCTATTTTACTTAATCAGGGTTTCCCTGCTACTTTTTCAAACTATTTGACTTACTCAATATTTCCATATTACTTTTTCATTATGCTTTACTTATGTTGGTTTATTTTCTCTAGCTTTTTATGTTGCTTTTCCATAATGGTTTACCTACTCAAGCTTTCCATGTTACTTTTCCACATTACTTTACTTGGGCTTTTCACGCTACTTTTTCATGCTACATTTCTTACTCAGGATTT
Organism: Torreya grandis; assembly: GCA_037957365.1. Taxonomy (NCBI): domain Eukaryota; kingdom Viridiplantae; phylum Streptophyta; class Pinopsida; order Cupressales; family Taxaceae; genus Torreya; species Torreya grandis. The sequence continues at coordinate 1,078,016 of JARHVA010001883.1, read as the reverse complement.
CCACACTGATTTTATACATTGCTTTACTTGGGATTTACACGCTACTTTTTCATGCTGCATTACTTACTCAAAATTTTAATGCTACCTTTCCATGCTACTTTACTTACTTTGGATTTCCATGCTGCTTTACTTACTCAGGATTTCCATGCTACTTTACATACTTGGGTTTTCCATGTTTTTTTAATTACTTAAGATTTTTATGCTACTTTTCCATGCTTCTTTACTTACTCAATCTTTCTACACTACTTTTTCATGCTACTTTTCCACATCACTTTACCTACTTGGGCTTTCCATGCTACTTTACTTACACAGGCTATCCACATTGCTTTACTTACTCAATATTTTCATATTGATTTACTTACTCAAGCTTTACACACTAATTTTTCATGCTACTTTACGTACTCAAGCTTTCGATGATGCTTTTCCATGTTGCTTTACTTATTTGAACTTTCCATGCTAATTTTTCATATTGCTTTACTTGGGGTTTCCATGTTGTTTTATTTACTCAGGATTTCCATGCTACTTTACTTACTCGAGCTTTCCTTAGGCTTTCCATGATATTTTACTTACTTAGGCTTTCCACACTATTTTATTTACTCAAAATTTCCATGATTCATTACTTACTCAGGCTTTCCATGCTACTTTTTCACATTGCTTTACTTAATCAAGATTTCGACAGTAGTTTTTGACATAGCTCTACTTACTCAAGCTTTCCACGCTGTTTTACTTACTCCGGCTATCCACACTACTTTACATATTGAGACATTCCATGCTATTTTTTCACGTTGCTTTACTTACTTCATATTTTCACACTAATTTACTTACTTGGGATTTCCATGCTACTTTACTTACTCAAGTTTTCCACATTACTTTATTTACTCAGGCTTTCCAACCTGCTTTACTTAAGCTCTAAATGCTCCTTTTCCATGCTATTTTACTTACTCAAGGTTTCCATGTTGCTTCACTTACTTTGGCTTTCCACATTGCTTTACTTACATGGGATTTCCACATATCTTTACTTACTCGAGCTTTCCACACTACTTTTCTATGCTATTTTACTTATTTAAGATTTCCACATTGCTTTACTTGGGCTTTCCACGCCACTTTACTTATTCGAGATTTTCATGCTACTTTACTTACTTAGGCTTTCCACACTATTTCTCCATGTTACTTTACTTAATCAGGCTTTCCACCCTACTTTTTCATGTTGATTCATTTACTCAAGCTTTTCATGTTGTTTGCCCATGTTGCTTTACTTACTCAGGCTTTCTACATTGCTTTACTTTCTTGGGCTTTCCTCATTACGTTTCCACATTGATTTACATGCTTGGGATTTTCACTTTACTTTACTTACTCAAGATTTTCATGTTACTTTAATTATTCAGGCTTTCCATGCTACTTTTATACACTACTTTACTTACTTGGGCTTTCCATTTTATTTTTTCACATTGCTTTACTTATTCAGGCTTTCCATGCTACTTGACTTACTCAATCTTTCCACGCTTCTTTTCCATGCTACTTTACTCACTTACGCTTTTCATAATTCTTTTCTACACTATACTTACTAGGGATTTTCATGTTGCTTTACTGACTTGGGCTTTTTCACACTACTTTACTTACTTGAGCTTTCCATGTTGGTTTACTTACTTGAGCTTTCCACGTTGCTTTTCCATGCTACTTTATTTACTCGGGTTTTCCACACTGCTTTTCCATGTTAATTTACTTGCTTAGGCTATTCATGTTGCTTTACTTAGAATTTCTACACTACTTTACTTACTCAAGCTTTTCATGCTACTTTTCTACACTAGTTTACATACTCGAGCTTTCCATACTACTTTTCTATGTTGTTTTACTTATTCATGATTTCCTTGCTACTTTTCCACGTTGTTTTACTTAATCAAGGTTTCCAAGCTATTTTATTTACCTAAACTTTCCATGTTGCTTTACTTACTCAGGCTTTTCACATTGTTTTTATATGTTGCTTTACTTACTCTGACTTTCCATGATGCTTTTCCACACTGCTTTACTTACTCAAGATTTCCATGTTACTTTACTTACTTGGGCTTTCCATGTTGCTTTACTTAGAGTTTTCCTAATACTTTCTTATGCTGCTTTACTTACTTGAGCTTTCCATTATAATCTACTTAATCAAGCTTTAAATGTTACTTTTCCACACTTCTCTACTTACTCAGGCTTTCCATGCTACTTTTCCATGAGGTTTTACTTGAGTTTTTCACACTACTTTTCCACGTTGCTTTACTTACTCAGGGTTTCCACACTACTTTATTTACTCAAGCTTCCTAGGCTACTTTCCTTACTCAAGATTTTTATATTATTTTTATATATTTTTTTACTTACTTAAGCTTTCCACATTGCTTTACTTTCTTAAGTTTTCCATGCTAATTTACTTACTCAGGCTTTCCACACTACTTTACTTACTCTAGTTTTCCATGCTACTTTTTCATGTTGCTTTACTTACTCGAGCTTTCAACGGTGCTTTACTTACTCAGGATTTTCACGTTGCTTTTTCACACAGCTTTACTTACTCAAGATTTTCATGTTGCTTTACTTACTCGGGCCATCCATGCTACTTTACTTAGTCAAAGTTTCTATTCAACTTTACTTACTCAGGCTTTACATGTTGCTTTACTTACTCAAGCTTTCCACACTACTTTTCCATGATAGTTTACTTACTTAAGCTTTTCACACTATTTTTTAATGTTGCTTTACTTACACGGGCATTTCACGCTACTTTTCCATGCTGCTTTATTTACTCAAGATTTCCTCATTGCTTTTCCATGCTGCTTTATTTACTCAAGCTTTCCATAGTGCTTTATCTACTCAAGCTTTTGATGTTGCTTTATTTACTCTAGCTTTCTATTGTATTTTTTCATGCTACTTTACTTACTCAGGCTTTCTAAGCTGATTTTCTATGTTGCTTTACTTACTTTGGCTTTCCACGTTGCTTTATTTAAACAGGTTTTCCACATTGCTTTACTTAATTACGATTTCTAATGTGCTCTGATACCAACTGTTAGGAGTCCCCTTATCCAACGGTAGCACAATTGATTACTTATATATGAGCAATTGAACACGGAAATTATACCAGAATGATTAAGAAACTAGAAACATGAGACAACAAAGAATTTGAGAGACAATACACACAATTGTATTAGATAATACTAGAAGAAAATACAAATAAGGAAGATGCCACTTCTCCCTCCACCTCAAAGGCTTGCCACACCTCAAGACCTTCTTCCCTCTCTCTTGCTCAACACAAAACCAACTCTAAAACCTGAGTTACAATCCCTCCTTGAATGCTATAGCTGATCTCCTTGACCTTACACCTGTAGATCTCCTTGACCTTGCTTACTTCAATGCTCTTACTTGAACTCCCACTCAATCAGAAAACCCTGTGAATGTCCTGTAATAAAAAACAATAACCTGCTTCCTGCAAACCGTAGCTCTGATACCACTTGTTGGGGATCAACCAACAATGGATTACACTTGTGAAAGCAATAAATGCGGAAATAAATTAGATAGATAAGTAACTGAAATGATAAATAACACAGAACAAGATATACAAGAAAACACCCTGAAAACTTGTATTAAAACTCTTTACAATAGGAATACAATTGAAGAAGCTTCATTCTTCCACACCTCTCTCAGATGCACACAAGATCTCTCACTAGATCTCTATTCCTCAAGAGCTCTCTCTCAAGTACAATCAAATCCAACAACCTGGATTGATGCAACTTAGTACTGTCCTTCAAACATTCACAATGTTCTACTCATACTATTTCACACTAAGCTAAGAAGATCTTTCCTACATATAGAAATAGGAAACTTGAGCATGCTCTTACAACAAACAGTTAAGCCTCTTGAACAAGGGCTCTAAAAATAATATTGCTAACAATAGAGATGCGAGCTTAAGTCTACAACTCAAACTCATCATGAAAACACTCGCTTCTGTCCTCGGAAATCACTTTCTGGACACACAGGTAACCGACGTCGGTTCCTGCCTGTTCGCCTGTGACCGTCGCCAGCCGACCCTACTGCCGACGTCGGCTGCTCTGTAACTGCAACTGACCGACGTCGGTCGCTCCTGACCGATGCCGGTGTCTGTGTAGACCCGAACTTGTTTGAGTTTGCTCCTTGGTGAAGCTTTTAGCTCCACACCCTAACATCTATTGTATTTTTTCATGCTACGTTACTTACTCAGGCTTTCTAAGCTGATTTTCTATGTTGCTTTACTTACTTTGGCTTTCCACGTTGCTTTATTTAAATAGGTTTTCCACATTGCTTTACTTAATTACGATTTCTAAGCTACTTTACTAACTTAGGCTTTCCATGCTAATTTATTTAATCAAGCTTTCCATGCTACTTTTCTTCATTGCTTTTCTAAATTTAGTTACTCAAGATTTCCATGATACCTTTGTACACTGCTTTACTTCCTCAGGCCTTTAATTCTACTTTACTTAATCAAGCTTTCCACCCTACTCTTCCACACTGCATTATTTACTCAGACTTTCCATGTTGCTTTACTTACATAAGTTTTTCACACTGCTTTTCCACATTGCATTACTTACTCATGTTTTCCATGCTACTTTACTTACATGGAATTTCCATGCTAGTTTTATTTGTTTCTTTACTTAATCAAGATTTCCACGCTACATTACTTACTCAAGATTTCCATGCTGCTTTATTTACTTAAGTTTTCTATGTTTATTTTCCATACTACTTTACTTAGGCTTTTCATGTTGCTTTTCCATGCTACTTTACTTTTTTGAGCTTTCCACATTGCTTTACTTACTCAATCTTTTTGTGCTAGTTTACTTACTCGAACTTTCCACCCTACTTTTCCATGATACTTTACTTATTTGAGCTTTCCATGTTGCTTTACTTAATCAAGCTTTTCATGCTGCTTTACTTACTTGGGATTTCCATGTTGATTTAATTAATCAAGATTTCTAGGTTATTTTTCCATGCTACTTTATTTACTTGGACTTTCCACATGGCTTTATTTACTTGAGATTTCTATGCTACTTTACTTACTCAAAATTTTCACACTGCTTTACTTACTCGAGCTTTCCACGGTACTTTACTGATTCAATTTTTTCATGCTACTTTAAATACTTAGACTTTCCACAATACTTTACTTACTCAGGCTTTTCATGCTACCTTACTCAAACTTTTCACACTGCTTTACTTACTCAAGATTTGCACATTATTTTTCTATGCTACTTTACTTACTTGTGCCTTCCATTTTGCTTTACTTACTAAGGCTTTCCAGGCTACCTTTCTATGCTACTTTACGTACCAAGGGTTTACATGTTTTACTTACTCAAGCTTTCCAAGTTACTTTACTTTCTTAAGCTTTCCACACTGATTTTACACACTACTTTATTTACTTGGACATTCTTACATGTTTTTCCATATTACTTTAATTACTTAGGATTTCCATGCTACTTTACTTACTCGAGCTTTTCAATTTGTATTACTTACTCGAGCTTTCCATGATGCATTACTTACTCAGACTTTCCACATTACTTTTCCATGAGACTTTACTTTGTTGAGATTTCCACACTACTTTACTTAATCAATCTTTCCATGCTACTTTACTTACTTGATCTTTTCATGCTACTTTAATTACTTAGGCTCTTTATGTTGCTTTACTTACTCAAGCTTTTCCTGCTACTTTACTTTTTTGAGCTTTCCACACTGCTTTACTTGATCTTTTCATGATGCTTTTCCTTGCTACTTTACTTAAGTTTTCCATGTTACTTTTTCACACTACTTTACTTACTCAGGCTTTCCAAGCTACTTTACTTACTCAGGTTTTCTATGTTACTTTACTTACTCAAGCTTTCTATGCTATTTTTCCATGTTGCTTTACTTAATCATGTTTTTCAAGCTACTTTTCCATGAAGCTTTACTTACGTTATTTTTTCATGCTACTTTATTTACTTAAGCTTTCCACACTGCTTTACTTACTCAGGCTTATCATGCTACTTTACTTACTCAAGATTTCCATACTAATTTTCCATGTTACTTTACTTACTTGGGTTTGCCACACTACTTTAATTACTTGGAATTTCTATGCTACTTTACGTTATTAGGCTTTCCATGCTACTTTTCCACACTACTTTACTTACTTACACTATCCACACTATTTACTTACTCAAGCTTTTCACACTACTTTTTCATGATGCTTTACTTACATAAGTTTTCCAAGATACTTTAATTACTCAAGCTTTCCATGATACTTTTCCATGTTACTTTACTTACTTAGGGATTTCATGCTACTTTTCCACGCTACTTTACTTACTCGAGTATTCCACACTATTTTACTTACTTGAACTTTCCACACTGCTTTACTTACTCTGCATTTCTATGATACTCTTCCACATTGCTTTACTTACTCAAGCTTTCTAAGCTACTTTACTTACTCAAGATTTTCATACTAATTTTACATACTACTTTACTTACTCGATCTTTCCACACTACTTTTCCATGCTGCTTCACTACTCAGACTTTTCACATTATTTTTTGACATTGCTTTACTTACTTGAGCTTTCTATATTGATTTAATTACTCAAGCTTTCCATGCTACTTTACTTACTCAGAATTTTTAGGCTACTTTTTCAAGCTATTTTACTTATGTGGGCTTTTTTCACTACTTTCCACACTATTTTAGTCACTCGAGCTTTCCATGTTGCTTTTTCATGTTGTTTTACTTACTCAAGCTTTCCATGTTGCTTTATTTACTCATGCTTTTTACGTTGTTTTACTTGAGATTTCCACATTGCTTTACTTGGTATTTCTACAGTGCTTTATTTTCTCAAGATTTCTGTGCTACTTTACTTGGGATTTTCAAATTACTTTTCCATGCTACTTTTACACACTGCTTTACTTACTCAAGTGTTACACCCTGCTTTTTTCACTTAGGCTTTTCACACTACTTTACTTACTCAAGTTTTCCATGCTGCTTTACTTACTCAAGATTTCCACGTTGCTCTACTTACTCGAGCTTTACATGTTTTTTTTTGCACTATTTTACTTACTCATCCTTTCCATGCTACTGTTTCACACTGCTTTACTCAATCATACTTTCCATGCTGCTTTACTTACTGAGACTTTCCACACAGCTTTTCTATACTACTTTACTTACTCATGCTTTCCATGCTGCTTTACTTACTCGGGCTTTCCATGCTACTTTACTTACTCAGACTTTCCATGTTACTTTACATACTCAAGCTTTTCATGCTACTTTTTCATACTGCTATACTTACTTGAGGTTTTCATGATGTTTTTCCACACTACTTTTTTTTTTGCTTTCTAGATTCATTTTTCATACTATTTTATTTATTCACATTTTTCATGTTTCTCTTCCATGTTGCTTTACTTACTCGATATTTCCATACTAATTTACTTACTCAAGCTTTCCACACTATTTTTCCACACTGCTTTACTTGCTTAGGCTTTCCATGTTGCTTTACTTATTGAGGGCTTTCAACACTACTTTTTCATGCTGCTTTACTTACTCCAGCTTTCTGCCCTGCTTTTTCACATTGCTTTACTTACTCAAGATTTCCATGCTACTTTACTTACTCCATATTTCCATGCTACTTTACTTACTCAAGATTTCTTGGTTGTTTTACCACATTTCTTTACTTACTCAAGCTTTCCATACTATTTTACTCACTCGAGATTTCTAAACAACTTTACCATGATGATTTATTTATATGGGCTTTCCACGTTGCTTTAATTACTCGATCTTTCTATGCTACTTTACAAAATCAATTTTTTCATGCAATTTTTTCACATTGTTTTACTTACTCAAGCTTCCCATACTACTTTTTTACATTGCTTTACATACTTGGGCATTCCACACTACTTTTCTATAATATATCACTTAATTTGGCTTTCCATGCTACTTTATTTAATCCGGATTTCCACATTATTTTTACATGCTATTTTACTTACTCAAGATTTTCACATTGTTTTACCTACTCATGCTTTTCACACTGAGTTTCCACACTAATTTACTTACTCAAACTTTTCACGCTACTTTTTCATATTGATTTATTTACTTGATTTTTCAATGCTACTTTACTTACTCAAGCTTTCCATGCTACTTTACTTACTCAAATTTTTTACACTGCTTTACTTACTTGGGCTTTCCACATTGCTTTACTTAATCAAGCATTCCATTCTACTTTTTCATGCTAATTTACTTACTCAATATTTTCATACTACTTTTCTACACTACTTTACTTACTCAAGCTTTTCATGTTTTATTTGCTTGGGCTTTCCACACTACTTTTTCACTCTGCTTTAATTACTCAAAAATTTTACACTAATTTTCCACACTGCTTTACTTATTCAAGATTTGCATGTTATTTTTCCACATTAATTTACTTACTCAAGCTTTTCATGCTACTTTACTTACAAGAGCTTTCCAAACTACTTCACTTATTCAAGCTTTCCACGATGTGTTACTTACTCAAGCTTTCCACACCACTTTTCCACATTCCTTTACTTACTCTATATTTCCACACTGCTTTACTTACTGTGGCTTTCCAATGCTACTTTGCTTACTCAAGATTTCCATGATGCTTTACTTATTTAGGTTTTTCACTCTGCTTTACTTACTAGAGCTTTCCATGTTACTTTTTCACATTGCTTTACTTGAGCTTTCCACACTACTTTAATTACTCAAGATTTCTACACTACTTTTTAAGGATGTTTTACGTACTCAATATTTCCATGTTACTTTACTTACTTGGAATTTCCATGCTACTTTACTTACTAGAGCTTTTCAAACTATTTTCCACAATGTTTTACTTACTCGTGCTTTCCATGTTGCTTTACTTATTCAAGATTTTCACATTGCTTTACTTACTCAGGCTTTGTAGACTACTTTTCTATACTGATTTACTTACTCAGGATTTCCACACTATTTTTACATGCTGCTTTACTTGCTCATGTTTTCCATGTTGCTTTACTTATTCAGGATTTCTATGCTACTTTACTTACTCAAGATTAGTAGATTATTTTTCAATGATACTTTACTTAAGTTTTTCAAACATTTTTTTCATGATAATTTACTTACTCAGACTTTCCACACTGCTTTACTTAATTGAGCTTTCTACGTTACTTTTCCATTTGCTTTACTTTCTCAATATTTCCATGCTACTCTACTTACTCGAGATCTCCATGCTATTTTACTTACTCAAAGTTTCCACACTGCTTTAATTAATTGGGATTTTCACATTGGTTTTTCACATTACCTTAATCAGGTTTTTTATGTTGCTTTTCTATGCTACTTTACTTACTCAGACTTTCTACGCTATTTTTATATGGTGGTTTACTTAATCAAGCTTTCTACAGTGCTTTTCCACACTAATTTACTTACTCAAGATTTCCACGTTGTTTTTCTATACTCCTTTACTTATTCAAGCTTTGCATGTTATTTTTCTATGCTACTTTACTTACTCAATCTTTCCATGATACTTTACTTACTTGAGCTTTCCACACTGTTTTTCTTAATCAGTCTTTTGACTTTGTTTTTCCATACTACTTTAATTACTCAAGATTTTCAGATTGTTTTTCTATGCTATTTTACTTAATCAGGGTTTCCACACTATTTTTCCATGTTACTTTACTTACGCTTTGTATACTATTTTTTCACACTAGTTTATTTAGGATTTCTATGCTAATTTTTCATAGTATTTAACTTACTCATGATTTCTACTCTGCTTTACTTACTTGAGATTTCCACGCTACTTTTCTATTCTACTTTACTTACTCAGACTTTCTACACTACTTTTCCATGTTACTTTACTTACTCAAGCTTTCCACACTACTTTACTTACTTGGGCCTTCCATGTTAATTTCCATGCTACTTTACTTACTCAGGGTTTCCACATTGCTTTACTTGTTAGATCTTTCCACATTGCTTTACTTACTCAAGCTTTCCATGCTACTTTATTTATGTGGGCTTTCCATGTTGCTTTTAAATGTTGTAATACTTAAGTTTTTTACACTATTTTTCCACATTGCTTTACTTATTCTGGTTTTCCATGCTACTTTACTTACTCAGAATTTCTAAATTACTTTACTTACTCAAACTTTCCATGATACTTTACTTACTCAAGCTTTCTACACTGCTTTACTTACTTGATCTTTCTACATTACTTTACTTACTCGAGCTTTCCATGATACTTTACTTAATTGGGCATTCCACATTGCTTTACTTACTTGACCTTTCTACGTTGCTTTATTTACTTGAGCTTTCCACAATGATCTTTCATAATCCTTTAATCATTTAGAATTTTCACACTACTTTTCCATGTTGCATTACTTACTCACGTTTTTCACACTACTTTTTCATGTTGCTTTACTTACTCAACCTTTCCACGTTGTTTTACTTATTTGACCTTTCCACATTTTTTTCATGCTACTTTACTTACTTAGGCTTTCCACACTACTTTACTTACTTGGGCTTTCTATGCTACTTTTTTACACTGCTTTACTTACTTGAGCTTTCCACATTGTTTTTCCATGTTACTTTACTTACTCAGGCTTTCCATGCTACTTTACTTACTCAAAATTTTCACAGTGCTTTGTGACACTACTTTAATTACTCAAGTTTTCCATGTTTCTTTACTTACTTGAGTTTTTCATGCTACTTTACTTACTCGATCTTTCCTTGTTACTTTACTTACTCGAGCTTTCCACGCTACTTTTCCATGATATTATACTTGTGCTTTTCATGTTACTTTTCCATGTTACCTTACTCAAGTTTTCGATGTTGCTTTTTTATACTGATTTACTTAGTCAAGCTTTCCATATTGCTTTACTTATTCAAGCTTTCTAAGCTACATTACTTACTCAGTCTTTCTAAGCTATTTTTCCACACTAATTTACTTACTTGAGCTTTCAACATTGCTTTTCCATATTTCTTTACTTACTCTAGCTTTCCATGCTATTTTTCCATAGTATTTTACTTACTTGAGCTTTCCATGCTATTTACTTACTCGATATTTCCTTTCTACTTTAATTAATTGGGCTTTCTATGTTACTTTACTTACTCAAGCTTTCTATGCTACTTTGCCTACACAAGCTTTCCACACCACTTTTCTATGTTGCTCTACTTACTAGGGCTTTCCATGCTGCTTTATTTGCTCAGTCTTTCCATGCTACTTTTTCACTCTGCTTTACTTACTCATAATTTTTACATTGCTTTTCTACACTAATTTACTTACTTAGGCTTTCCACACTTCTTTACTTACTCTGGTTTTTCACATTGCTTTACTTACTTAGGGTTTCCATGATGCTTTTAAACATTGCTTATTTACTCAATCCTTCAATGCTGCTTTACTTACTTGAGCTTTTTATGCTATTTTTCCACACTGCTTTACTTACTCAAGAATTCCATGTTGCTTTAAATACTCAAGCTTTCCATGGTGCTTTACTTAATTGGGCTTTCCACAATGATTTTCCATGTTGCTTTACTTACTCAAGGTTTTCACATTACTTTTCCATGCTGCTTTACTTACTCAAGATTTTTTTGTTGCATTACTTACTCAAGCTTTCCATACTGCTTTACTTACTCAAGCTTTTTACGTTATTTTTCTATGTTGCTTTACATACTTGATCTTTACACATTGCTTTTACACAATACTTACTCAAGATTTCCACACTCCTTTACTTACTCAAGCTTTCCACATTGCATTTTTACATTGCTTTTCTTACTTGAGCTTTTTACACTACTTTATTTACTCAATCTTTCCATGTTGCTTTACTTACTCAAGCTTTCCACACTATTTTACTTGATCTTTCCATGATATTTTAATTACTCAGGCTTTCTATGTTTATTTTCCAAGTTGCTTTATTTACTCAAGCTTTTCACACTATTTTACTTACTCAAGCTTTCCACATTGATTTACTTACTCGAGCTTTCCATAATGTTTTTCTATACTACTTTACTTACTCGAGCTTTCCATGTTGTTCTACTTACTTGGACTTTCCACGCTACTTTTCCACATTGATTTACTTACATGGGCTTTTTATATTACTTTTCTACGCTACTTTACTTACTCAAGCTTTCCATGCTACTTTACATACTCAAGTTTTACACAATGCTTTTCCACATTGCTTTACCTACTCCAGATTTCTATGCTACTTTACTTACTCGAGCTTTCCGTACTACTTTACTTACTCATGCTTTCTACACTACTTTAATTTCTTAGCTTTTCTACACTACTTTCTCATGTTGGTTTACTTACTCAGGCTTTTCGCTCTACTTTTCCACATTACTTTACTTACTCAAATGTTCCATGTTGCTTTACTTACTCAGGCTTTCCATGCTACTTTACTTACTCAAGCTTTCCATGCTACTTTTCCACACTAATTTTCTTACTTGAGCTTTCCAGACTAATTTACTTATTAAGGATTATCACACTATTTTTTTATCTTGTCACTTACTTGAGCTTTCCACACTACTTTACTTACTCGATCTTTCCATGTTGCTTTACTTATGGGGGCTTCCCTGCTAGTTTACTTACTCAAGCTTTATATGCTACTTCACTTACTTGGGCTTTCCATGTTATTTTACTTACTCAAGCTTTTCATGCTACTTTTCTATTATTCTTTACTTATTCAAACTTTATATGCTATTTTTTCACACTACTTTACTTACTCGAATTTTTCATGCTACTTTTCTATGTTGCTTTACTTACTGAGGCTTTCCATGCTGCTTTACTTACTTGCGCTTTCTATGTTGCATTACTTATTCAGGATTTTCACACTGCTTTTCCATGCTACTTTATTTGCTTGAGCTTTCCACACTATTTTTCCATGCTACTTTACTTACTCGAGTTTAACATGCTACTTTACATACTTGAGCTTTCCATGCTGCTTTAATTACTCTAGTTTCTACACTAATTTTTCGTGCTTCTTTACTTACTTGAGATTTCTATGGTATTTTACTTACTCAAGCTTTCCATACTACTTTACTTACTCAGGCTTTCCACATTGCTTTTCCATACTACTTTACTTAATCAAGATTTTCACATTACTTTACCTGAGCTTTTCACATTGTTTTTCCACGTTGATTTACTTAAGTGAGATTTTCACATTGCTTTACTTACTCAGGGTTTAGACACTATTTTTCCATCATGATTGACTTACTCAGGCTTTTCACATTGATTTTTCATGATGCTTTATTTACTTGAGCTTTCCACGTTACTTTAATTAAGTTTTCCCTATTACTTTTCCATGTTACTTTACTTACTCAGTTTTTCCATGCTAATTGACTTACTCAAAGTTTACATGCTACTTTACTTACTCAGGCTTTTCACACTACTTTTTTATGTTTATTTACTTACTCAATCTTTCTATGTTGCTTTACTTACTAGAGCTTTCTATGCTACTTTACTTGGGATTTCCACTCTATTTTTCCATGTTGATTTACTTACACAAGCTTTCTATGCAAGTTTTCATGTTGCTTTACTTATTCAAGCTTTCCACGTTACATTTGCACACTACTTTACTAACTTTGATTTTCCATGTTGCTTTACTTACTTAAGATTTTGACACTAATTTTCTATGCTACTTTACTTACTTAGGCTTTCCATGTTACTTTACTTACTAGAGTTTTTCATATTGCTTTACTTACTCAGGCTTTTCACGTTATATTTCTATGATACTTTACTTAATCAATCTTTCCATTCTGCTTTATTTATTTGGGATTTCCATGCTGCTTAATCAAGCTTTCCATGCTGCGTTTCCATGCTCCTTTACTTACTCAAGCTTTCCATTTTTTTTCCATACTATTGTATTTACTTGGGCTTTCCACACTGCTTTTCCACATTATAGTACTTACTCAAAATTTCCACACTGCTTTACTCATTCATGCTTTCCATGCTAGTTTATTTACTCAAGATTTTCATGTTGCATTACATACTCAAGATTTCCATGTTGCATTACTTACTTGAGCTTTCCATGTTTTTTTCTATGCTACTTTATTTACTCAGGCTTTCCACATTGCTTTACTTACTCAAACTTTTTATGTTGCTTTACTTAATCGAGTTTTCCATGCTACTTTTTCACACTATTTTACTTAATCAAAATTTATATGTTACTTTACTTACTTGGGCTTTTCACGTAGCTTTAATTACTTGGGACTTCCATGCTATTTTCCCATATTGCTTTACTTATATGGGCTTTCCACATTGCTTTTCCACACTACTTTACTTAATAATGATTTTCATCCTTCTTTTCCATGCTACTTTACTTGGGCTTTTCATGTTGATTTTTTTATGTTACTTTACTTACTTGAGCTTTCCACACTCCTTTACTTAATCTTACTTTTCATGCTATTTTTTCACACTGATTTACTTACTTAGGCTTTTCATGCAACTTTTCCTCTCTACTTTACTTACTCAATCTTTCTACATTAGTTTACTTACTTTACATTTCCATGTTGCTTTACTTGGGATTTCAACACTTTTTTTCCATATTGTTTTACCTACTTGGGCTTTCCACACTAATTTTCCTTATTATTTCACTCACTCAGGATTTCTACATTACTTTACTTAATCAAACTTTCCACATTGCTTTATGTACTGAGGCTTTCCACATTACTTTTTCATGCTTCTTTACTTACTCGAGCTTTCCATGATAGTTTACTTGAGATTTTCACATTGGTTTACTTATTCAAAATTTATATACGACTTTACTTAATCAGGCTTTCCATGTTGCTTTTCCACACTGATTTACTTACTTAGGCTTTTCATGCAACTTTTCCTCTCTACTTTACTTACTCAATCTTTCTACATTAGTTTACTTACTTTACATTTCCATGTTGCTTTACTTGGGATTTCAACACTTTTTGTCCATATTGTTTTACCTACTTGGGCTTTCCACACTAATTTTCCTTATTATTTTACTTACTCAGGATTTCTACATTACTTTACTTAATCAAACTTTCCACATTGCTTTATGTACTGAGGCTTGCCACATTACTTTTTCATGCTTCTTTACTTACTCGAGCTTTCCATGATAGTTTACTTGAGATTTTCACATTGGTTTACTTATTCAAAATTTATATACGACTTTACTTAATCAGGCTTTCCATGTTGCTTTTCCACACTACTTTACTTACTCAAGCTTTCCACCCTACTTTTTTCATTACTTTACTTGAGTTTTCCATACTTCTTTACTTACTCAAGCTTTCCACATTGCTTTACTTACTCAAGCTTTCCATGCTACTTTCTACCCTGATTTACTTAATCATGCTTTCCACACTACTTTTCCATACTACTTTACTTACCCAAGCTTTCATGCTACTTTACTTACTCGAGTTTTCCATGCTACTTTTCTATGTTTCTTTACTTGTGCTTTACAAGCTGATTTTCCATGCTGCTTTACTTACTTAGACTTTTCATGTTACTTTTTTATGTTGCTTTACTTACTCTATATTTTCACATTGCTTCACTTACTCAAGATTTCCATGCTGCTTTACTTACTCAAGTTTTCCATGCTATTTTTCCACATTGATTTAATTATTTCAGCTTTCCATGCTACTTTTCCATACTTCTTTACTTGGTTTTTTCACACTAATCTTCTATGTTGCTTTACTTACTCAAGCTTTCTACACTACTTTTTACTGTTTTATTTACTCAAGATTTCCACTTTTTTTTACTTACTCGAGTTGTCTATGTAGTTTTACTTACTCAGGTTATCCATGCTGCTTTACTTACTCAAGCTTTCCATATTAGTTTTCCATATTCCTTTACTTACTCAAGCTTTCCATACTCTTTTACTTATTCAAGGTTTCCATGTTGCCTTACTCGAGCTTTCTATGATGATTTTCAGTGTTACTTTACTTAAGCATTCCATGTTATTTTTCTATGTTCCTTTACTTAGGATTTCCATGTTGCTTTACTTACTCAAGCTTTTCATGCTACTTTACTTAATTGGGCTTTTCATGTTGCTTTACTTGCTCAGGATTTTCACTTTATTTTATTTACTTGGGATTTTCATGCTACTTTTCCACATTGCTTTACTTACTCAAGCTTTCCTTGCTATTTTTCCATGTTGCTTTACTTAATTGAGCTTTTCATGCTTCTTTTAAACACTAATTTACTTACTCAGGCTTTCTATTCTACTTTACTTATTCAGGCCTTCCATGCTGCTTTACTTACTTAGGATTTCCATGCTACTTTACTTACTCAAGGTTTTCACATTATTTTTTCACACTGCTTTACTTGGGAGTTCTATGTTACTTTCCTTAGGCTTTTCACACTACTTTTCCATGTTGCTTTAATAACTCAATATTTCTATGATACTTGTCCACAATGTTTTACTTACTCAATATTTCAAAGTTACTTTACTTACTCAAACTTTCCACATTGCTTTACTTGAGATTTTCATGCTACTTTTTCATGTTTCTTTACTTAATCAAGCTTTCCACACTACTTTTCTATGCGGCTTTACTTAATTGAGCTTTCCACACTTCTTTTCCACATTGATTTACTTACTCAAACTTTCCACGCTATTTTACTTTCTTGGGCTTTTCACACCGTTTCTCCATGTTGCTTTACTAAATCAAGCTTTCCTTTCTACTTGTCCACATTGCTTTACTTACTTGAGATTTCAGAGTTACTTTACTTACTCGATCTTTTCACACTACTTTTCCATGTTGCTTTAATAACTCAAGCTTTCCATGCTACTTGTCCACATTGCTTTACTTACTTGGTCTTTCAAAGTTACTTTACTTACTTGAGCCTTCCACATTACTCTATTTAAGCTTTTCATGCTACTTTTCCATGTTGCTTTATGTTCTCCATCTTTCCACACTACTTTTCCATCCTACTTTACTTGAGCTTTCCACATTGCTTTCCTTGCTCAGGGTTTTCATGCTACTTTAGTTGAGCTTTCTACACTGCTTTACTTACTTAGGCTTTCCACACTACTTTACTTACTCAAGCTTTCCATGTTACTTTTCCATGCTGATTTACTTACTCAAGATTTCCATGCTAATTTATTTACTCAGGCTTTCAAGGTTCGTTTACTTACCTAGGCTTTCCAAACTACTTTTCTAGGTTGATTTACTTATTCAAGATTTTCAAGTTATTTTTTCATGTTACTTTACTTACTTGGGATTTTCACTCTACTTTACTTACTTGAGCTTTCCACACTACATTACTTACTCAAGCTTTCCATGCTACTTTATTTACTCAAGTTTAACACACTATTTTTCCATGATACTTTATTTACTTAGGATTTCATGCTAATTTTCTATGTTGCTTAGCTTACTCAAGTTTTACATGTTATTTTTCTATGCTACTTTACTTTCTCTAGCATTTCATGATGCTTTATTTAATCAAGATTTACACACTACTTTTCCATGTTGCTTTACTTACTCAGGGTTTCCACACTACTTTACTTGCTCAAGATTTCTATATTATTTTTCTATGTTGCTTTACTTACTTGAGCTTTTGACATTGCTTTACTTATTCAAATTTTTTATGTTGCTTTACTTATTCAAGCTTTTCACATTACTTTTTTACACTACTTTACTTACTTGATCTTTCAACTTTGCCTTTTCACATTAATTTAGTTATTCAGGCTTTCCATTCTAATTTACTTACTTGGGCTTTCTATGCTACTTTACATACTCAAGATTTCCACACTTGTTTTCCACACTACATTACTTACTAAAGCTTTCTATGCTACTTTACTTACTCAGGATTTTCCATGTTGTTTTACTTACTTGAACTTTCCATGCTATTTTACTTACTCGAGTTTTTTAAGCTATTTTTACATACTGCTTTATTACTCAAGCTTTCCACATTATTTTTCCACACATTATTTACTTGAGCTTTACTTACTCAGGATTTCTATGCTGCTTTACTTACTTAAACTTTCTATTCTATTTTTTCATGCTACTTTACTTACTCTGCCTTTCCACACTACTTTTCCATGCTACTTTACTTACTTGGGATTTTCACGCTACTCCACTTACTCAAACTTTGCATGCTACTTTTTCACATTGATTTAGTTACTTAAGCTTTGCACGTTGCTTTACTTACTCAAGCTTTCTACACTACATTTCCACGTTGCTTTACTTACTCATACTTTCCATGGTACTTTACTTACTAAAGTTTTTCATGCTCTTTACTTACTCAGGCTTCTCCGTTTTATTTTACTTACTCAAGCTTTCCATGTTGCTTTACTTACTCGGGCTTTCTATGTAAATTTTTTTTGCTACTTTATTTAATCAGTATTTTTACTCTATTTTACTTACTCAAGCTTTCCATGCTACTTTACTTACTCAAGATTTCTACACTACTTTACTTACTCAGGGTTTCCATGCTACTTTACTTAGGCATTCCATGCTACTCCACTTACTCAAGCTTTTTACGCTACTTTTTCGCATTGGTTTACTTATTCAAGATTTTCATGTTGCTTTAGTTACTTAAGCTTTCTACACTACTTTTCCACATTGCTTTACTTACTCAGGATTTCCATGCTACTTTACTTACTCAAGCTTTCCATACTCTTTACTTACTCATGCTTTTCCATGCTTGTTTACTTACTTGAGCTTTCCATGATGCTTTCCTTACTTGAGCTTCTATGTTATTTTCCCACCCTACTTAATTTACTCAGGCTTTCTACACTATTTTACTTACTCAGGCTTTCCATGCTACTTTACTTGAGATTTCTACATTACTTTACTTACTCAAGCTTTCCATGCTTCTTTTCCATGCTACTTTACGTACTCAAGTTTTTATGCTGCTTTTCCACACTCCTTTACTTACTCAGGCTTTCCATGTTGCTTTACTCAGTTGGGATTTCCACACTGCTTTTCCATGCTAATTTATTTACTTAAACTTTCCATGCTAATTTATTTACTTAGGCTTTTGATGTTGCTTTACTTGTGCTTTCCATGATTCTTTTCCACACTAATTTACTCGCTCAGGCTTTTCATGATGCTTTACTTACTTAGGCTTTTTATGTTGATTTACTTACTTGGGGTTTCCATTATGCTTTACCATGATACTTTACTTACTTGAGCTTTTCATGTTACTTTACTTACTCGAGCTTCCCATGCTACTTTACTTACTCAAGTTTTTCACCACCTTTTTACATTAATTTACTTACTCAAGCTTTTTATACTACTTTTATACACTATTTTACTTGCTTGGGCTTTCCACACTACTTTTCCACATTACTTTACTTTCTAAGGCTTTCCACACTACTTTACTTATTCAGGCTTTCCAAACTACTTTTCTATGTTATTCTTCTTACTCAGGCTTTTCACACTGCCTTTCCACATTACTTTACTAACTAAGGCTTTCCAGACTACTTTACTTACTCAAGATTTTTAGGCTACTTTTTCAAGCTACTTTACTTATCCAAGCATTCCACACTACTTTACTTACTTAGGCTTTCCACACTTCTTTACTTACTCTAGCTTTCCAAGTTACTCTATTTACTCAGGCTTTTCACACTATTTTACTTACTCTGATTTTCCATGCTACTTTTTCATATTTCTTTACTTAATCAGGCTTTCCACGCTACTTTACTTACTCAAGATTTTCATGCTTCTTAATTAACTTGAGTTGCTCATGATTCTTTACTTACATAGGCCTTCCATGCTGCTTTACTTAGGTTTTTCATACTACTTTACTTACTCGAGATTTCTATACTATTTTTCCATGTTGTTTTACTTACTTGAGGTTTTCATGCTAATTTTACACACTACTTTAATTACTTAATTTTTTCATGTTGCTTTACTTACTCAATTTTTCCATGCTACTTTACTTACTCATAATTTCCACACTATTTTTTTTATATTGCTTTACTTACTTGGGCTTTCCACACTAGTTTATTTACTTTTTTGAGCTTTTCACCTTGCTTTATTTACTCAAACTTTTCATGCTACTTTACTTACTCAAGATTTTTACACTATTTTTGCGTGCTACTTTACTTAGGATTTTCATGATCCTTTTCCATATTGCTTCACTTACTCTAGCTTTCCAGGCTGGTTTACTTAATTGAGCTTTCCACACTATTTTACTTACTCAGGCTTTCAACACTACTTTATTTACTCAAGCTTTTCACGCTACTTTATTTAATCAAGCTTTCCACACTACTTTACTTGGGGTTTTCATGTTACCTTTCCATGTTATATTTCTTACTAAGGATTTTCACACTGTTTTACTTACTCAGGCTTTCCATACTACTTTTCCACGTTGCTTTACTTACCTAAGCTTTCATCACTACTTTACTTACTCAAGCTTTCTACACTACTTTTCTATGATGAACTCAAAATTTTTACACTACTTTTCTATGTTGCTTCACCTACTTAAGTTTTCCACACTACTTTACTTTTTTGAGCTTTCCACACTACTTTTTTTACTTGAGCTTTCCATTCTACTTTAATTACTTAAGATTTTTATGCTATTTTTTCATGTTGCTTTACTTACTCAAGCTTTCCATGCTGCTTTACTTACATGGGCTTTCCATGCTGCTTTACTTACTCAGGCTTACCATGTTACTTTACTTAATCAAGTTTTCTAGACTGCTTTTCCATGTTACTTTACTTACTCAAGATTTCCACACTCCTTTATTTACTAAGGCTTTCCATATTTCTTTACTTACTCAGTCTTTTCATGTTTCTTTTCTTATTTGGAATTTCCACACCATTTTTCCATGCCACTTTACTTACTCAACTTTTCTATGCTGATTTACTTACTCAGACTTTCCATGCTAATTTACTTACTCATACTTTTCATGCAGCTTTACTTACTCATACTTTCCACACTACTTTACTTACGCAAGGTTTTCACATTGCTTTTCCATGCTACTTTACTTACTCGTGATTTCTACACTACTATACTTAATCTTTCTACACTATTTTTTTATGTTGCCTTAGTCAAGATTTCCATGCTACTTTACTTACTCGAGATTTCCACACTGCTTTACTTACTTGGACTTTCTATGCTACTTTTGCATGTTACTTTACTTAATCAAGCTTTCTATGTTACTTTACTTACATAGGCTTTCCATGTTGCTTTAGCTACTCATGCTTTCTATGTTTATTTTCCATATTGTTTTACTTACTCAAACTTTTCATATTACTTTTCCATACTACTTTACTTATTTGAGCTTTCCACATTGCTTTACTTACTCGAGCTTTCCATGCTACTTTAATTACTTAGGCTTTCCATGTTATTTTACTTATTCATGATTTTCAAGGTACTTTTCTACACTACTTTACTTACTTGAGCTTTTTATGCTATTTTTCCATGTTGTTTTACTTTCTCAAGCTTTTCATTCTACTTCACCATGCTACTTTACTTAATCGAGCTTTTCACATTGTTTAACTTACTTGAGATTTCCATGTTGCTTTACATACTCATGATTTTCACACTAGTTTTCCATGTTATTTTACTTTTTTGAGATTTCCATACTGCTTTTCCATGCTACTTTAGTTACTCAAGTTTTTCATGTAGCTTTAATTTCTTAAGATTTCCACACTGCTTTATTTACTCAAGATTTTTATGTTATTTTTCTATACTATTTTACTTACTCGAGCTTTTGATGCTACTTTTCTTACTCCAGTTTTCCACACTACTTTACTTACTCTAGATTTCTATACTGCATTACTTAGTCTTTTTATGCTACTTTTTTATGTTGCTTTACTTAATCAAGTTTTCTAGGTTGATTTTCCATGCTACTTTACTTAATCGAGCTTTCCACATCACTTTACTTACTCAAGATTTTCATGCTACATTACTTACTTTAGATTCCTTGATGCTTTTCCATACTACTTTACTTACTCAATTTTTCCATAGCGTTTCACTTACTTGGAATTTTCATGCTACTTTACTTACTTGAGCTATCCACACTATTTTACTTACTCAAAATTTCCATGCTACTTCAATTACTCAAGCTTTCCACACTGCTTTTCCATGATGCTTTACTTACTTGAGCTTTCCATGATGCTTTACTTACTCAAACCTTCCACATTGATTTTCTATGTTACTTTACTCACTCATGCTTTCGATGCTACTTTACTTACTCAAGATTTCAACACTACTTTTCCACACTCCTTTATTTACTCTAGGTTTCTATGTTGCTTTTCTACATTGATTTAATTACTTAGGCTTTCCATGTTGATTTATTTACTTAGGCTTTTCATACTACTTTTCCATGCTTCTTTACTTACATAGACTTTCTATGTTATTTTACTTACTCAGGCTTTCCTTGCTACTTTCTCATGCTACTTTACTTAAGCTTACTTGAGATTTCCATGCTACTTTAATTACTCAAACTTTCAATACTACTTTTATATGCTATTTTACTTCTCCAAGCTTTCTAGATTGCTTTTTCATGTTGCTTTACATACTCAAGATTTCTATACTACATTTTCATGGTGCTTTACTTACTCAGGCTTTATATGCTACTTTTTCATGCTGCTTTGCCTACTCAAGGTTTTCACACTATTTTACTTACTCATGGTTTTCACATTGTTTTACTTACATAATATTTTCATGCTACTTTACTTATGCTTTCTATGCTACTTTATTTTCTAAGGCTTTCCATGCTATTTTACTTAAACGGGCTTTCCATGCTATTTTACTTACGCGAGCTCTTCATGCTACTTTTCCATGTTGCTTTACTTACTCAAAAACTTTACTCTACTTTACTTATTCAGGATTTTTACTCTACTTTACTTACTTTGGATTTCCACACTATTTTAATTACTCAAGTTTTCTAAGATATTTTTCCATGCTATTTTACTTACTCGAGCTTTACACGCTACTTTACGTATTCAATCTTTTCACTTTGATTTTTCACACTGCTTTACTTACTCAAGATTTTCATACTTAACAATCCTTTATTTCATCAAGATTTCCATGCTACTTACTCAGGGTTTCTATGCTACTTTTCTATGTTTCTTTACTTATGGTTTCTACATTGCTTTACTTACTCGAGTTTTTCATGCTACCTTATTTACTTGAGATTTCTATGATTCTTTACTTACTCAAACTTTTCATGTTGCTTTTCAATGCTACCTTACTTAATTTATCTTTCAATGATGCTTTTCCACACTACTTTACTTAAACTTTTCAGACTCATTTTTCATGTTGCTTTACTTATTCGAGATTTTCATGTTACTTTCTCACACTACTTTACTTACTCAAGTTTTCTATACTTCTCTACTTAATCATGCTTTCCACACTACTTTTCGATGCTACTTTACATACTCAATATTTCTATGATGCTTTACTTACTCAAGGCTTTCCATGCTACTTTTCAATATTACATTACTTACTCAGGCTTTCTACACTACTTTTTTGGCTATTTTAATTTTTCAAGCTTTCCATGCTACTTTACTTACTCTATATTTCCTCACTATTTTTCCATGTTGCTTTACTTAGTGTATATTTTTAGAATGATTTTTCATATTACTTTACTTACTCGAGATTTTTAGGGTGCTTTTACATGTTACTTTACTTACTCAGGCTTTTCATGTTATTTTATGCACTCAAACTTTTTATGCTACTTTACTTACTTGAGCTTTTCATGTCACTTTACTTGTTTGAGATTTCCAGGCTACTTTTCCACATTACTTTACTTACTCTAGCTTTTCAAACTAATTTTTCACATTTCTTTACTTACTCAAGCTTTTCACACTACTTTTTCACATTGCTTTACTTACTCAAGCATTTCATGCTACTTTTCTATGGTACTTAGGATTTCCACATTACTTTTCCATGTTGTTTTACTTACTTAGGCTTTCTATTCTAATTTACTTACTCAAGTTTTCCATACTACTTTACTTACTCAAGTTTTTCATGTTACTTTACTTACTTGAGATTTCCACATTGTTTTACTTACTCAAACTTTCCATGCTGCTTTACTTAGGTTTTTCATGCTATTTTTTCAAGTTGTTTTACTTACTCAAGATTTCCACACTACTTTTCCATGTTGCTTTACTCACTCAACTTTTCTACATAACTTTAATTACTTAGACCTAACACACTACTTTACCTAGGCTTTCCATGATACTTTTTCATGCCACTTACTCTAGCCTTTTATGCTAATTTTCCATGCTGCTTTACTTATTTTAGCTTTTCACAATGGTTTTTTTACTTGGCCTTTCCACACTACTCCACTCTACTTACCTACTCGATATTTTTATGCTAATTTTCCACACCGCTTTACTTACTCAAGCTTTCCAAGCTGCTTTACTTACTATAGCTTTCCATGCTACTTTACATACTCAAGCTTTCCACCCTATTTTACTTACTTAGGTTTTCCATGTTGATTTACTTACTCAATCTTTCCACATTGTGTTACTTGCTTGAGCTTTCCACAATACTTTTCCCTACTTTTTCACTTACTCAGGCTTTTTGGATTACTTTTCTACACTGCTTTACTTACTCAAAATTTTCATAATACTTTACTTACTCAAGCTTTTCATGCTGCTTTACATAATAAAGATTTTCACTCTACTTTACTTACTCAAGCTTTTCATGTTGATTTACTTACTCAAGCATTCCATGTTACTTTTTTATGTTATTTTACTTACTCAAGCTTTCCATGCATTTTTTCATGCTACTTAAGTTACTTGAGCTTTCCACGCTGCTTTACTTGGGCTTTCCACACTACTTTACTTAGCCTTTTCACAATATTTTTCTATGCTACTTTACTTACTCGTAATTTTCACACTACTTTACTTATTCAAGCTTTCCACAATACTTTACTTACTCAAGCTTTATAGACTAATTTCTACACTACTTTACTTACTCAGGATTTCCATGTTGCTTTACTTACTTAGGCTTTCCACACTACTTTACTTACTCAAGATTTCCATGCTACTTTACTTACTCATGATTTCCATGTTGCTTTACTTACTTAGGCTTTCCATGTTGCTTTACTTACTTGAGCTTTCCATGCTACTTTACTTATTCGAGCTCTTCACATTACTTTTTCATATTACTTTACATAGTTAGGATTTCTATGCTGCTTTTCCATGCTACTTTACTTACTCAAACTTTCTACATTGTTTTACTTATTTGAGCTTTCTATGCTACTTTTTTATATTGCTTTATTTCCTCAGGCTTTCCACATTGTTTTTCCACATTACTTTACTTACTCGATCTTTCCATACTACTTTTTCATGTTGCTTTACTTACTTCAGGTTTCCACATTGCTTTACTTACTCAACCTTTCCACATTGCTTTTCTATGCTACTTTACCTACTCAGGGTTTTCACACTACTTTTTCATACTATTTTATTTAAGTGGGTCTTTTGCATTGCTTTATGTACTTGATATTTCTATGCTAATCTTTCACACTATACTTACTTAGGCTTTTTACACTACTTTACTTATTCAGGCTTTCCACTCTGATTACTTTCTCAAGCTTTCCATATTTCTTTATTTACTCACATTTTTCATGCTACTTTTTCATGTTGCTTTACTTAGTTGAGCTATCCATGTTGCTTTACTTACTCAGGCTATCCATGCTACTTTACTTACTCAAGCTTTCTACACTGCTCTTCCATGCTACTTTTCTTACTTGATATTTCTACACTAATTTACTTACTCATAATGTCAATGTTGCTTTACTTCATCTTATTTTTCATAGTAGTTTTCCATGTTGCTTTACTTACTCAAGCTTCCCATGATCCTTTACTTACTCAAGCTTTCCATGCTACTTTACCAACTTAAGCTTTACACACAACTTTACTTACTCAAGCCTTTCACGCTACTTTAATTACTCGAGCTTTCCATGTTACATTACTTACTCGATCTTTCCACATTACTTCTGTATGTTATTTTACTTACTCAAGGTTTCCATGCTATTTTACTTATTCAAACTTTGTACACTACTTTTCCATGTTACTTTTCAACACTGCTTTACTTACCTAAGCTTTCCACACTGCTTTACTTACTTGAGGTTTCTACATTGCTTTTCTACGTTACTTTACATACTTAGGCTTTCTACGTTGCTTTACTTACTCAAGCTTTCCATGGTACTTTACTAACTTTTCATTTCCATGCTACTTTTCCATGTTGCTTTACTTACTCAAGTTTTTCATTTTTTTTTTCTAAGCTACTTTACTTACTTAGGCTTTCGATGTTGCTTTAATTATTTGGGCTTTCCATACTACTCCACATTGTTTTACTTACTCAAGATTTCCATGTTGCTTTACTTACTCAAGCTTTCCACACTACTTTTCCATGATACTTTACTTACTCAAACTTTTCACACTACTTTACTTAAGCTTTTCGCACTCCTTTTCCACATTAATTTATTTACTCATGCTTTCAACGTTGCTTTTTGCAAGCTATTTTACTTATTCAAGATTTCCATAATTTTTTTCCACATTGCTTCACTTACTTGGGCTTTCCATGATGGTTTTCTATAGCACTTTACTTACTGAGGATTTCTATATTGCTTTACTTATTCAGGCTTTCTACGTTGTTGTTCCATACTGCTTTACTTGAGCTTTCCATGCTACTTTACTTACTCAGGCTTTTCACGATCCTTGTCTATGTTGCTTTACTTACTTGAGCTTTCTACACTACTTTTGTATGTTGCTTTTCAAAATTGCTTTACTTACGAGAGATTTCCATGCTACTTTTGTAAGCTACTTTACTTACTCATGCTTTCAACATTATTTTACTTACTCAAGGTTTTCACATTGATTTTCTAGGCTACTTTACTTATGCTTTACATGTTACTATACTCACTTAAGCTTTTCATGTTGTTTTTACATGCTAATTTACTTACTCAGGCTTTCCATTCTAATTTAGTTACTCCAGATTTCCACACTACTTTTTTTACTCGATCTTTCCACATTTTTTTACTTACTAATCATTTTGATGCTACTTTTCCATGCTACTTTACTTACTCAGTCTTTACATGCTACTTTACTTATGTAGGCTTTCCATACTATTTTTTCACGTTGCTTTACTTACTCAAGGTTTCCATGTTGCTTTACCTAGGATTTCCATGCTACTTTTACATTCTATTTACTTACTCGGACTTTCCACACTATTTTACTTGAGCTTTTCATGTTGCTTTTCTACACTACTTTACTTACTCAAGCTTTGCATGTTACTTTATTAACTTAAGCTTTCCATGATACTTTACTTAATTAGGATTTCCACATTTTTTTTCCATTCTACATTACTTGCTTGAGTTTTCCAAATTGATTTTCCATGCTACTTTACTTACTCAATCTTTTTATGGTACATTTCTCTGATGCTTTACTTACTCAGGCTTTCCATGCTATTTTACTTACTCAAGATTTTCATGCTATTTTTTTACATTGCTTTACTTACTTGAACATCCTATGTTTTTTTACTTATTTGAGCTTTCCAAACTACTTTTAAATGTTACTTTTTTTGCATTACTTTACTTAAACTTTCCATGCTACTTTACTTAATCAGGCTTTCAACACTACTTTACTAACTCAAGATTTTTATGCTACTTTACTTACTCATGTTTTTCACTCTATTTTACTTTCTTAAGATTTTATTATTGCTCTACTTATTTGGGATTTCCACACTACTTTTCCATGTTACTCTACTTACTCAAGATTTCCACACTACTTTACTTACTCAAGATTTTCATTTTGCTTTACTTACTCAAGCTTTCCTTAGTACTTTACTTACTCAAGCTTTCCTTGATACTTTACTTACTCAAGATTTTCATGATGCATTTACATATTACTTTACTTAGTCGATCTTTACATGCTGCTTTACTTACTCAAGCTTTTTATTCTACTTTACTTACTTTAACTTTCAATGCTACTTTATTTACTTAAGATTTCTATGCCGCTTTACTTACTCAAGCTTTACATGATGCTTTACTTACTTAGGATTTCTATGCTACTTTACTTACTCAAGCTTTCCATACTACTTTTCCATGCTACTCTACTTACTTAGGCTTTCCACATTGGTTTTTCACACTACTTTACTCACATGGGCATTTCACATTACTTTTCCAAGCTACTTTACTTACTTGGGCTTTCCATGCTGCTTTACTTATTTGGGTTTTCTATGCTTCTTTTCAACATTGATTTACTTACTTAGGCTTTCCATGCTTCTTTACTTACTAAATCTTTCCACACTATTTTTCTACACTACTTTACTTAATCCAAATTTTTATGTTGCTTTAATAACTTGACTTTTTCATGTTCCTTTACTTACTCAGACTTTCTATGTTGCTTTATTTACTCAGGCTTTCCATGACACTTTACTTACTTGGGCTTTCAATACTTTTTTACTTAATCAAGATTCCCACATTGATTTAATTGCTTCAGCTTTTCACATTGATTTACGTACTCAAGCTTTCCACATTATTTTTTCACATTGTTTTACTTACTCGAGCTTTCAATGCTACTTTACTTATTCAGGGTTTCCATGCTAGTTCTCCATGCTAGTTTAGTTACTTGGACTTTTCATACTATTTTTCAATGATGTTTTACCTACTCAAGCTTTCCATGTTTGTTTTCTACATTGTTGTACTTTAGCTTTCGACACTTCTTTACTTGGGATTTTCCCACTACTTTTTTATATTGTTTTACTTACTTGAGCTTTCCATGCTACTTTTTTATGATACTATACATACTCAAGCTATCCATACTAATTTATTTAATTGGGATTTTCATGTAGCTTTTTTATGATACTTTATTTACTCAAGCTTTCCATGCTATTTTACTTAGGCTTTCAATGCTACTTTACTTACTTGAGATTTCTATGTTGCTTTACTTTCTTAGACTTTCCACACTGCTTTATTTAGTCAGACTTTCTATGCTACTTTGCTTAATCAAGACTTTCATACTACTTTTTCACTCTATTTTACTCACTCAAGTTTTTTACAATGCTTATTTACTCAAGCTTTTCATGATACTTTTATATACTACATTACTTACTCAAGCTTTCCATGCTGCTTTTCCATAATACTTTACTTACTCAAGATTTTCGTGTTGCTTTACTTACTCAGGATTTCCATGCTACTTTACCTACTCAAGTTTTTCAAGCTACATTACTTACTCAGGCTTTCCATGCTACCTTTCAATGCTACTTTACTTAATCAAGCTTTCCATGCTACTTTTCCATGATGATTTACTTATCCAAGCTTTCCATGTTGCTTTACTTACTCAAGCTTATCACGCTAGTTTTCTATGCTATTTTACTTATTCAAGCTTTCCACTGTACATTAATTACTTGAGCTTTCCACATTGCTTTTCTATGATGCTTTACTTACTAAGGATTTTTATGCTACTTTACTTACTCGGGCTTTCCATGCTACTTTACTAACATGGGCTTTCCTTATTTCTTTTCTACAAGGATTTCCCATGCTACTATACTTCCTTGGGTTTCCTACACTAATTTTCATGTTTCTTTACTTACATGTCCTTTCCATGGTGATTTTATATATTATTTTACTTATGATTTTTATGTTACTTTACTTATCCAAGCTTTCCATTTTACTTTACTTATTTAGGCATTACACTCTACTTTACTTATTTAGGCTTTCTATGCTACTATACTTACTCAAGATTTCCATGCTACTTTATTTACTCAAGCTTTTCACATTCATTTAATTACTCAAGATTTCCATACTACTTTACTTACTCAGGGTTTATATAATTCTTTTTCATGTAGCTTTACTTACTCAGTCTTTCTATGCTACTTTACATGCTCTAGCTTTTTACATTATTTTATTTACTCAAGATTTTCATGCTACTTTACTTACCTTAGTTTTCCACACTACTTTACTTGATTAGGATTAGGATGCTACTTTACTTACGCAATATTTAAATGCTATTTTTCCACACTACTTTACTTATTCAAGTTTTCCATGCTACTTTACTTACTCAGGCTTTCCATGCTACTTTTTCACATTGATTTATTTACTCAATCTTTTCATGCTAATTTTCCACACTATTTTACTTACTCAAGATTTTCATGCTGATTTAATTACTTAAGCTTTCCATGTTACTTTTTTACGCTACTTTACTTACTCAGGCTTCCACACTACTTTACTTACTCACCCTTTCCATGTTATTTTACTTACTTAAGCTTTCCATGCTACTTTACTTACTTGGACTTTCTAAGATACTTTCCCACATTGATTTACTTATTCAACCTTTTCATACTAATTTTTCATGTTACTTTACTTAATTGAGCTTTCCACACTATGTTTCTTTGTTAATTTACTTACTTGGGATTTTCACGTTGCTTTAATTACTCGATATATCCATGTTGCTTTACTTACTCATGCTTTCCATGCTACTTTAATTACTTGATCTTTATACAATAATTTACTTTCTTGGGATTTCCATGCTAATTTACTTACTTAGGCTTTTCATGTTACTTTCCCATGTTTATTTACTTACTCAAGATTTCCAATCTGCTTTACTCTCTCAAATTTTCCATGCTACTTTACTTACTTAAGCTTTCCATGTTACTTTACTTACTCAAGATTTCCATGTTGCTTTACTTACTAAGGCTTTCCATGATACTTTACTTACAAGGGATTTCCATGCTAATTTTTCATGTTACTTTACTTACTTGGAATTTCTATGCTACTTTTTCATCCTACTTTAGTTACTTGAGCTTTCCACATTGATTTTCCATGTTGATTTACTTACTAAAGTTTTCCATGTTGCTTTACTTATTTGGAATTTCCAAGCTTTTTTTATATGCTACATTACTTATATGTGTGATCTAGGAATTTGACTTAAGAGAGAATGGTTAGTATGGTGTTAGTTCCAAAATGAAAATAAAATGAAAGAAACACACTAATAGCACAATATCTCTAGGCCTAGATACTAGGAAGAGCTTAGTTAAAAAACAAATGATAAACACAACTAAAAAGTAAGGAATAAAACACAAAAATTTCTTCACCTTCCTTGGATTCTCTAAATGGCTTTGTAATAGTGGCTTGCTTAGTTTTGAGCTCATAAAGTCCTTGGAAATGGAAGATTGGCTACCTCCATCGCTCCTAGGCACCTTTGGTTTGTGGCTTAAATTGGCTTAGAATAAATTTGGCATGGTAACACTAGTTGTAATGGCTTCTTGAAGATATTTTTGCATTATAAGATCCAAAAGGGGAAGTCTTAATTGGATGGTTTGCCTACATGCATTCCTAGGTCAAAAAAGGATTATATATGTAATTTAGTTGAATGTTTTTGTTTAACAATGGTCTAGGTTGATTAGTGCTTGGTCTAGGATTAATAGAGATCGTATTAATGCCACCCCCTACAATATGACCTATAACCCTATTGTAGTAATATGCAATTGCATGGTAGGTTTTTTGGTTGTTACCATTTTGTCCTTAGTTTTGTCCATTATTATATTGTTGTGGGTTTAAATACTAATTTGATTGATTCTACTAGTTTGGCCTTTGATTTTGATACTATTGATTTTATTGTTGCACTGGCCATTGTTGTTACTATTATTGATTATTTTGCTAATGCTGGTTGTTATCTCAGAGAAAGGGGTTTTAATAAATCTCAAGATTTTTATTGGAAGGGGAAGCGCCATTATCCAATTTTATCTCCCCATTCTCTAAAATATTCTCGATTAAATGTTTGATTTTGACACATCTTCATAGATTATGCCTGTTGACCTAATGATAGGCATAGAATTCATTTTCACAGTACCAATCAAGAT
Source organism: Torreya grandis (assembly GCA_037957365.1). NCBI lineage: Eukaryota > Viridiplantae > Streptophyta > Pinopsida > Cupressales > Taxaceae > Torreya > Torreya grandis. Next base: position 1,046,289 of record JARHVA010001883.1, on the reverse strand, counting down.
AAGGAATGCCTTGTGGATAATGCTTTGATATAGGACAACTAATCAGATTAGTAGTAGCAAGCTTGCATAATATAGACTTAATAGGTTCTCCTAGATCACTAAATGCATGATGTTCAAGCACAATTCTCCTAAGAGGAGGGATTTGTAATGGTAACAGCTATTGTATTTGTTATGTAGGTCTTGGTTTTTGTGGTTGTAGTATTAGTTGGAGAGGTTTATAGGTAGGATTAAGCTAAAAAGGTGGTGAATCTGATCTTTTCACTATTTGGACATGATGGGATTTGGTTACTCCATTTCCCACAACATTCATATTATGGTTGAATTTCTTGAATCTTTATTGGGTATTGGCTTGTGATGGTTGTGAGGTTTTCACTTGAATGGGATGTTGATTGGTAACTTTATTTTGATTTGTTGAATTAATCTTGATGAATCCTTTATTGATGAGTGCCCACTCGATCAACAAACCTTTATCAATGATTTCCTTAAACTTATGTGTATATTATTGTTCTAGATGGTAAGCTATCTCATTATGAAAATTTTTGGTAAACATAGTAGCTAATTGTTTATCTGGTAAATTATGGGTAAAATAGCTTGCAAGGGCTCTCCATCACTATAAATAACTTGTAAAACTCTCACCATCTTTTTGATTTTCCTATGTTAAGTAAACTAATGAAATCTCATGCTTGAGATTATAGGAAAAGTGTTACACAAACTTATCAAAAAGATCAAAATCTGTTACTAAATTTTTGGGCAACTTCAAAAACCACTCCAAGGCTTGTCCAGCCAAACTCCTTGGAAACAACAAAAAAAGGTATATGTCTCTATATGCCAATGGTTGACATGTGAATTTTTTTTTGGTCAAATGAGCCTTAGGGTCACCTTTCCATTTGTATTTATCAAATTTTGGTGCTTTGTATCCTAAAGTAAATGGTATATAAAAATACTCCATGTTGAATGGATATGAACATATATCATATAATTTAAACTTTTTAGTTTGTTTACTAACTTGAATGGTATAAATTACATCCTTCATCTGTTGTAATTCTTGGGATAGGAAACTAGAAGGAATATTGGTTTGAGGGAGAATATTGGTTTGGATAGATGGTTGGAAAGTCACATGTGGGACACTTTGATCAGGGTATGATGGAGATACCTATTGGAGTACATTGGTTTGGTTGGGGAATGGACCAGGAATATGCATACGTGGATTAGGATGTACTTGAAATTACATACTTGGTTGTGTGATATTCTTATTCGAGTTAGCAATAAATGTTTAACTTGGAGGATTTTATGGTTGGGCCAGAGGGATATAACTATATTGTGCCTATTGTGGTTGAAAAGGGACATGTTACCGACTAATTAAACCTTGTTATTGAGTGGGAACTTGTGGAACAATACCCTACCTCTAGATTTGTTGCACATTTTGAACCAATGGTTGTCTAGTAGGCACATAAAAAACATGGGGACCTCATTATTTCATGAATCCCTATGAGAAAGTGAAAGTAGGTTACAAATTTGGCATCTATTGTTGATCCATATTTTCACATTGTTGACTAGTCATTGTTTGGTTTTGGATTGGCATATTAGTCTGTGATTGAAGAGGTATGTTCATCATTACCTGACAAGGTGAAACATTAGTTACCCCTAATTGAGGTGGAAATGTATTTGTATTCGGTTCCATTGATACACTAGATTTTACCTATTATTGTGGAATACTACTCATTTCTTATTGAGGAGTAGGGTTTGTCACATTTTACCATTGAGGCATGACATTAGCCATTGTTTGATTACCTAATCCCATAAGTTGCACACTTGAGGAAGTATCTAGTTGAAGTTGGGGTGTAAAAACTCTTAATGCTTAGTATGACAACCTATTCATAGGATTAACTACAGGCATATGTTGTTAGATAATTTTTTGTGTATTAGTACCACTTTGATCAAGACTAGATGTTGTTTACACATTGTTTGCTATGTTTGGCTCACTATTCTATGTATAAGTTGAAAACACTTCTTAAATAATGGTCATATGCATCAAGTCATATATCAAAGCCATTTTTATGATGGGTCATAATTTAGATTCTCTTATCTAGATAACTCTATCAACACTCCTATTAAAGGAACTAGGTCAATAAGAGGCTTACTTACCATGTTCATCTGATTGAAATCACGTGCTAGATTCAGGTAGGTTTGATATGTTATCTACATTTGGTTAAAGTGATCTTCCATGATGTTTTTATCTTGATCAGATAAATTAGGATCTTGGTACATTATTTGGACTAGAGCCATAGGATTTTTAGAAGAAGCCTGTTGATTGTAAATAATATTGTGGGGCACTCTTATTAGACTTGGTGAATTCTCATGGGGGAAGTCTATGGGAAACTTGGCCCCTACCTCTATGGCTTTAACCAAAATCTCATTTTTGTTCTCTAACAAATGTCACTCAAACAAAAATGGAGCATACGTGGAAATCGTATTAGTTGAATATGACTGTTGAAGTACTAGCTTGTCCACTACATCTATTATAGCTAAGTATTGTGCAGTTTGTTCTTGGTCTTGTTCTAAATAAGTTGGTTTGTTAACTAGATAGTTAGCCAATGGATCTTGGCTTTGTGACCTTGATTGAGTATTATAAGAGGGATAACAATCCATCTCATAAGTAATATTATTTGTATAGGGGTCTTGCACCATTTCCTCCTACACAACTATATTACTAATCCCTAGATTGTACATGAGTCCAATATGAGTATAGTAATACATGTTGGGATCCATACTCAATGCTTTTTTAATAAAAGGTCAAAGAGTTATTCAAACTCTAAAAATGACAATGTCTAAAATAGATGATGTCCCAAATTCGTCTAGATTCATTAAAATGATTAAAAGGTTTATGAAAAGTTTTGCGAGGAAACAAGCTAGTGTGAAGTATCTAAAATTTCACCATTCACACAAAGGTAATCAAGTAAATAGAAAAAAAAATTAATTGCCAAACTCTAAGGTTGAAGTGTTTCAAATCAGTCTAATCTAGCAATTTAAAAGTTGCTAGGTCTTTTGGCCTAATGTGGTGCTAAAATATAGGCTCAAACAAGGCATGTGCTACAACTCTTGTCCAAATAGCGTTAGAAGCTAGACTTTGAAAATAGATAAAAGTTCTAATCTAATAGATTTGAAACAATTCTAACAAACACTAGGCATTTGGTTCTTAGAAATGAACTTGATCAAATAGGTATAAGGTATGAAACAAAAGGCACTTTATAAATAGTTTATTTTCTCACAAAAAATGGTATAAAACTTGGTTCTTTTGATAAACGAGCTAGACAAAAGTGAACAGTACAGTTGTTTTAGACAAAAGTGAACAGTACAGCTGTTTTAGACAAAATATCACAAAAGTACACTTGGATTGGTCTAAAAATGTAGAAGCAAGTTTGGAACTCTATGAAAGAGGGTCTATGAAATAATTTTTAAAATTTTTTGGGCAGCGTAAAGATGTTATACTACCCAGAAGGTGTGACAAAAAAGGTTTGTTTCAAAAACTCTCTAAGGCAAAGATGTTTTCCTACAATTTTGATAACATAACACTACCTTTCTTGATTCAAAATGTTGTGTTACATGGACTCAAAGTGCAAGTGTTTAGCACAAAATGGCTTAAGTCTATGAAATGTTGACAATGATTATGATTCTTAAATGACCTTCAACCTAAATTGGAAATTAAACCTAAGTTCCCTCAAGTTTAGTGCAAATGGTGAACCCACTTAACACATCAACCCTATGAACTTATAAAGGTGAAATTTCAATTTAGACTATAAGTGAAGGACTTAAACAACTTTGTTAAAGGTCTAGACTCAATTGGGCAGCATAACTGTGCCAAAGTGGATGATATGAATCTCAAGCTTTTGATGAACTTTTGAATAAGGTAAGTTGATGATTTCATGTGGGTAGCATAACACCTCTAGGATCAAAAGAAAATTTGGAATATGTGTTTGGTTTGGATTGTTTGTTTACACCAATTTTTGACTCCAAACAAGACTTTAATCTAGAAAAAGACCAACTAAATAATCACTCTTAGATCCTAAACTGATAAGGTTGCTTGGTATTGTTGGAATTCATCAATATATGTTATTTGAGAGGATTTTAAGTGTTCATCCAAAAGTAAATGTGCATTATATAGTAGGGTTTTTACACCCCCCTTCTCTCAAATGATAGTACTGCAACATGGACCTTAAGGTGCATCTTGCACCAATAATTCTTTTGATAATTGATATTGGTTAAGCTATGTAATCAATGACGGTCTTACTTACCAATGCAAGTTACTATGTAAAACTATGGCAATCAAAAATGGTAAAATAAAGTTAAAAAATCAATTTTCAAGAGTTTTAAGGGTCCAAATAAATATTTTAGAGTTGTAAAATGATCTTCTTCATGTGTGAGATGCATCTAGTCCCACCAGACATGCCATTATGTGATCTAGGAATTTGGCTCAAGAGAGGATGGTTAGTATGGTGCTAGTTCCAAAATAAAAATAAAAGAAACACACTAATAATATAACATCTCTAGGCATAGACACTAGAGAGTGCTTAGTTAGCAAAAACAAATGACAAACATAGCTAAAAAGTAAGAAATAAAATACAATAATTCCTTCACCTTCCTTGGATGCTCCAAATGACTTTGTAGTAGTGGCTTGCATGGTTTTGTGCTCATGAAGTCCTTAGCAATGGAAGCTTGGTTACCTCCATCTCTCCTTGGCACCTTTGGCTTATGGCTTGGCTTGGCTTGGAATAAATTTGGCATGGCAACACTGGTTGGAATGGCTTCTTGAAGATATTTGTGCATTATAACTTTTCACCAAAATAATTTAGAAATAATGTTGATGGCCTCTCTATTTATAGATTTTTTGGATTTGTCTAGAATTAACCTAAACCGTCCATCTTAAGATGAAGATGTGTGGTTGAGGATTAATTCAATTTTTAGAATTAAGTTTTTAATTATCCTCATCATGACATTAGAAAAGGGGGAAATTGAGAATCATGGAGGGCATCATGGAAGGCATTGATGAGGCATGGAGGGCATGAATCTTGATATTTATGGCATTTATGGCCTAGGGATGTCTTTCCAAGAAATGAAGTCACTTGATGATGTAGATATTCAATATTTATTTCCAAAAATAAGTGTTCAACAAGTTTACATGAAGTTCTTGATTAGTCTCTAATTTGGGTGAATTATCTCCTAAGCATGATTAACCATTTTGTGCACAAATTACTCAAATTGATCAGAATGTCTTGTTATTGGTACAAAATTTGACTGGATTGGAATTGGAAGGCAATGTCAGATGCATTGGAACCGTATTCCCATTTAGGATGTTACAAATAGAAATAACATGCATCTCGTACAAGATATTTGATAGGAAAGAGCAATGTAGAGCACCTAGGTGAAAAATTGGCATTTTGACTCAAAATGATCTAATCAAAGTTAGCTAGCCCATAAATTGCATTGCCCCATTTAGGGATACCTTAGCCAAAATCAACACTTGAATATGTCAATTTCACATCATTTAGCCTATTTTAGTGTTTTTAGGCCAAATTGTGCATATTGGGTGGAAATTGGTCAAAAGCTTGATTGGAGGTTATCAGTGGCCAAATTTAGGTGTCTATAACTTGAGCTTTATATACTACTTTACTTCATATTTCCACGATGCTTTTCCATGTTGATTTACTTACTCAAACTTTCCATGTTACATTTGCATGTTGTTTTACTTACTCAATCTTTCCACACCAATTTACTAACTCGAGCTTCCACACTTATTTTCCATGTTTCTTTACTTAGGCTTTCCAAGTTAGTTTTCTTTATTTCTTTACTTACTCAGGATTTCCACGTTGCTTTACTTACTCAACCTTTCCTGACTACTTTACTTAATAAGACTTTCTGTGTTGTTTTACTTACTCAAACTTTCCATGTTAGTTTACTTACTTGTGCTATCCATGTTGCTTTTTAACGCTATTTACTTAAATTTTTCACGGTGCTTAACTTACTCATGCTTTCCATGTTGTTTTACTTACTCAAGATTTCAATGCTACTTTTACATACTGCTTTGCTTATTCAGGGTTTACACATTACTTTACTTGGGCTTTCTACACTACTTTTACATGTTGATTTACTTAAATGAGATTTACACATTGTTTTTCCACATTACTTTACTTACTCGGGCTTTCCATATTACTTTACTTACTCAATCTTTTCACATTGCTTTAATTACTTGAGATATCCATGCTACTTTACTTAGGATTTCCACGCTACTTTACTTGAGATTTTCTCACTGCATTATTTACTCAAACTTTCCATGCTACTTACTCACGTTTTCTGCACTACTTTACTTACTCAGGATTTCCATCTTCATTTTCTATGCTACTTTACATTCTTGAGCTTTCCACACTACTTTTCCATACTACTTTACTTACTCAACCTTTCTATGCTACTTTTCTACACTACTTTACTTCCTCAGGATTTCCATGTTGATTTATTTACTTGGGCTTTCCATGATACCTTATTTACTCGAGCTTTCCATGCTACTTTACTTACTTGGGCTTTCAATGTTAATTTTACACATTGCATTACTTACTTAAGGTTTCCACATTGCGTTTCTAAACTGCATTACTTACCCGAGCATTCCATGTTGCTTTACTTAAGTTTTTCACACTACTTTTCCATGATATTTTAATTTCTTGAGCTTTCCACATTGTTTTACTTAAGCTTTCCATGGTACTTTACTTACTTAGGATTTGCATGCTGCTTTAGCTACTTTTCCATGTTGTTTTACTTACTCAAGATTTCCACGTTGCTTTTCCATGCTAATTTACTCAATCAAGCTTTCCATGCTACTTTGCTTACTCAAGAATTTCATGCTGGTTTTCCATGTTGCTTTACTTACTCAAGCTTTCCATGTTGCTTTACTTACTTGGGCTTTCCACATTGCTTTTACACACTGCTTTACATAGGGCTTTCCATGCTGCTTTACTTATTTGTAATTTCTGTGTTGTTTTACTAACTCTAGCTTTCCAAGCTACTTTTACATGTTGCTTTAATTACTTAGACTTTCTACACCACATTTCCATGTTGATTTCCTTAATCAAGCTTTCCACGTTTCTTTTCCATGTTGCTTTAATTACTCATGCTTTCCATGTTGCTTTTCCATGTTGCTTTACTTACTTGGGCTTTCCACACTACTTTACTTACTCGAGCTTTCCTCACTATTTTTTCATGCTCCTTTATTTACTCAGGATTTCTATGTTATTTTACTTACTCAAGATTTCTATGGTGCTTTACTTACTCAAGCTTTCCATGTTACTTTAATTACTTGGGGTTTCCATGCTACCTTTCCACACCACTTTACTTAATCATGCTTTCTATGCTACTTTACTTAATCAAGCTTTTCATATTACTTTTCCACATTACTTTACTTACTTAGGGTTTCCACATTGGTTTTCCATGTAACTTTACTTAATCGATCTTTTCACACTATTTTTCCATGTTGCTTTACTTACTGGGGCTTTCCATCCTATGTTAATTACTCAGGCTTTCCACGCTACTTTTCCATACTACTTTACTTACTCAATATTTTTATGCTACTTTTTCCCTGATGGTTTACTTACTCGAGCTTTCCATGTTTCTTTACTTACTTGAGCTTTCCACACTGGTCTTCTAACCTGCTTTAATTACTCAAGCTTTCCATGCGGCTTTTTCATTTTTCTTTACTTGGGTTTTTCACACCACTTTTCCATGTTGCTTTACTTACTCAGGCTTTCTATGCTTTTTTACTTACTTGTGTTGTTCACATTGCTTTGCTTACTCAGGGTTTCCATGCTACTTTATTTGCTTAGAATTTATACACTCTTTCTCCACATTGCTTTACTTACTCAAGCTTTCCATGCTACTTTTCCACATTGCTTTACTTACTCATACTTTCTACGTAGATTTATTTACTCAGGATTTCCATGCTCCTTTTCCACTCTACATTACTTACTCAGGATTGTTATGTTGTTTTTCCATGCTGCTTTAATTACACGAGATTTCAATCCTACTTTATGTAATTAATATTTTCGTATTATTTTACTTACTCAAGATTTTCACATTTCATTACTTATTCAAGCTTTTTATGATGCTTTACTTATTTAGGCTTTCCATGCTGCTTTACTTACTTGAGCTTTCCACAATGCTTTTCCATAGTGCTTTACTTGAGCTTTTTACACTACATTACTTACTCAGGATTTCCACACTGCTTTTCCATGTTGCTTTTCTTACTTGGACTTTCATTTTACTTTACTTACTCCAGATTTCTATACAACTTTTCCATGCTACTTTACTTACTCAAGCTTTCTAGACTACTTTTCCACACTGCTTTACTTGGGGTTTCCACACTACTTTACTTGGGATTTTCACACTACGTTTCCATGCTACTTTACTTACTCAGGATTTCCACATTGCTTTTCCACACTACTTTGCTTATTCAAACTTTCCATGTTGCTTGCATACTACTTTCCTTACTTGAGCTTTCCACATTGCTTTATTTGTTCAGGTTTTCTATGCTACTTTTCCATGATGTTTTACTTTCTCATGTTTTTCACACTAACTTACTTACTCAAGATTTACATGCTACTTTACTTACTCAAGCTTTCCACACTGCTTTACTTAATCAAGCTTTCTATGCTACTTTTTTATGCCAATTCACTTATTCAAACTTTTCATGTTGCTTTACTTACTTGGGCTTTCAACACTACATTAATTACTTGAGCTTTCTATGCTGCCTTTCCATGCTAATTCACTTACTCGAGATTTCCATGTTACTTTTTCATAATGCATTATTTACTTGGGGTTTTCATTCTACTTTAATTACTTTACCTTACTCGAGATTTCCGTGTTACTTTACTTACTCGATCTTTCCACACTACTTTTTCACATTGTTTTACTTACTAAAACTTTTCACGCTACTTTTCCACACTGTTTTACTTACTCAGGATTTACACACTACTTTACTTACTTGGGATTTCCACACTACTTTACTTACTAAAGTTTTTCATGCCGTTGTTCCAAACTACTTTACTTACTCGAGCTTTCCATGTTATTTTACTTATTTGGGATTTCCATGCTACTTTTTCACATTACTTTACTTACTCAAGATTTTCATACTTCTTTTTCACATTGCTTTACTTCATTTAGCTTTTGACACTGCTTTACTTACTTAAGATTTCCATGCTGCTTTACTTACTCAGGCTTTTCACGCAAGTTTACTTACTCAGGGTTTCTATGTTATTTTACTTACTCGAGCTTTCCATGCTACTTTACTTACTCAAGCTTTTCAATGCTACTTTACTTACTCAAGCTTTCTACACTAATTTTCCATGTTGTTTTGCTTACTCATGCTCTCTATGGTGCTATTCCATGGTGCTTTACTTACTTAGGCTTTCTACACTACTTTTCCATGCTTCTTTATTTACTCAAAATTTCTATGTTATTTTACTTAATCTTTTCACGTTGCTTTACTTACTCAAGCTTTCTACATTGCTTTACTTGTGGTTTCCATGCTACTTTTATACACTACTTTAATTATTCATGTTTTCCATGCTACTTTACTTACTCAGGCTTTCCATGCTACTTTTCCACATTGCTTGACTTACTTGGGCTTTCCATCCTGCTTTTCCATGTAACTTTACTTTATCAAGATTTTTACACTATTTTTCTATGTTGCTTTACTTATTAGGGCTTTCCATATTACTTTTCATGTGGTTTTAATTACTTGGGCTTTCCACATTGCTTTTCCATGATATTTTACTTACTCAAGATTTTTATGCTTCTTTTTCTAAGCTACTTTACTTGATTTTTCCATGTTGCTTTATTTACTCAAGATTTTCGTGTTGCTTTTTCATGCCGCTTTACTTGGATTTTCCACACTACTTTTCCATGTTTCTTTACTTACTCAGGTTTTACATGTTTTTTTACTTACTCAAGATTTTCACATTGTTTTACTTACTCGAGCTTTCCATTCTACTTTTCCATGCTACTTTATTTACTCGGACTTTCCACACTACTTTACTTAATCTTTTCATACTACTTTTCCATGTTGTTTGACTTATTCATAATTTATATGTTGATATGCTTACTCAAACATTCCATGCTCCCTTTCCATGCTACTTTACATAATCAAGATTTCCATGTTGATTTTCTATGTTGCTTTACTTATATGAGCTTTCCATGCTGCTTATCTAATCAAGTTTTTCATGTCGTTTTACTTACTCAAGCTTTCCACATTATTCTACTTACTCGAGATTTCTATGCTATTTTTCCATGCTACTTTACTTACTTAGACTTTCCATGCTACTTTATTTACTCAAGCTTTCCATAATGCTTTACTTACTATAGCTTTTTACTTTATTTTTTTACACTACTTTACTTACTCGATAATTTCACAGTAATTTTATATGTTGCTTTACTTACTCAAGGAGCTTTCCATATAACTTTTCCATGTTGCTTTACTTATTCAGGCTTTCTAAACTGCTTTTCCACACTTCTTTACTTAATTGGGCTTTCCATGTTGCTTACTTACTTGGGCTTTTCACACTACTGTTTCAAGCTAATTTACTTGCTTAGGGTTTCCATGCTACTTTTTCACACTACTCTGCTTACTCAACCTTTGCATGTTATTTTTGCACACTACTTTCTTTACTCAAGATTTTCACACTACTTTATTTACGTAAGCTTTCCATGCTACTTTTCTATGTTGCTTTACTTTCTCAAGATTTTTACACTACTTTATTTACTTAGGATTTGCATGCTACTTTACTTACTCAAGGTTTTTACACTGTTTTATTTACTTGAACTCTTTACACTGCTTTTCCATGCTGATTTACTTACTCAAGTTTTTCATGTTGTTTTACTTCCCTAGGCTTTCACACTACTTTTTCACACTTCTTTACTTGGGATTTCTATGCTACTTTTCTACGCTAATTCACATACTCAAGATTTATACATTACTTTTTCACACTGCTTTATTTACTTGAGGTTTCCATGTTGTTTTACTTACTCTGGATTTCTACATTACTTTACTTACTCAGGCTTTCCATGTTGCTTTACTTCCTTGGGATTTTGACACTTATTTTTCACGTTGCTTTACTTACTCAAGCATTTCATGCTATTTTTACACACTGCATTACTTACTCAATGTTTCCATGCTACTTTACTTGGGATTTCCACACTACTTTACTTACTCATGTTTTCCATGCTGCTTTTCCAAACTAATTTACTCACTCGAGCTTTCCATGTTGCTTTACTTAGGATTTCTATGTTACTTTTTCACAATGATTTACTTACTAGGGCTTTCCACAATGCTTTTTTACACTACTTTAGTTCAATGGGATTTCCACACTGCTTTACTTACTCAAACTTTTCACACTGCTTTTCCATACTGCTTTACTTAGGCTTTCCACACTACTTTACTTACTCAAGTTTTCCATGATGTTGTACTTACTCAAGCTTTCCATACTACTTTACATACTCGAGCATTTCAATTCTACTTTACTTACTCAAAATTTCTATGCTATTTTTTACATAGCTTTACTTACTCATGCTTTCCATGTTGCTTTTTCATGGTGTTTTACTTGGGCTTTCTACGTTGTTTTACTTATTCTAGATTTCCACACTACTTTTCCATGCTCTTTTATTTACTCAAGATTTCTATGCTATTTTACTTACTTAATCTTTCCATGCTGCTTTACTTACTCAAGCTTTCCACATTGCTTTACTTACTTGAGGTTTCTATGCTGCTTTTCCACACTACTTTACTTACTCATGCTTTCCATGATGCTTTACTTACTTAAGCTTTCCATGTTGCTTTACTTACTCAGGATTTCCACATTGCTTTACTTACTTGGGGTTTCCATGTTGCTTTTTTATGCTACTTTACTTACTCGAGCTTTCCATGTTGCTTTACTTAGTCAGGCTTTCCAACGTAGTTTTTCCACCATGCTTTACTTACTCAAGTTTCTCATGCTGCTTTACTTACTCAAGTTTTTCAAACTACTTTTCCATGTTGCTTTACTTACTCGAGCCTTCCATGCTTTTTTAATTACTTGAGCTTTTCACATTGTTTTAATTACTTGATCTTTCCATGATACTTTATTTACTTAGATTTTCCACACCTTTTTTTCACACTACTTTACATACTCAGGCTTTACATGCTACTTTTCAATGTTGCTTTACTTACTCATACTTTCTATGTTGATTTGTTTTCTCAAGCTTATCACACTCCTTTTCCATGCTACCTTACTTATTTGAGATTTCCATATTGCTTTCCCATGCTGCTTTACTTACATGAGCTTTCCATGCTACTTGTTTAATCAAGATTTCTATATTATTTTACTTACTCAAGCTTTTCAAGTTACTTTACTTACTCAAGATTTCCAAACTACTTTTCCATGATGCTTTACTTAGGCTTTCCATGCTAATTTATTTACTTAGTGTTTCCACTATGCTTTTCTGAAGTGATTTACTTACTCAATCTTTGTACACTAGTTTTTTACACTACTTTACTTAGGCTCTCCACACCACTTTTTATGTTGCTTTACTTACTCAAGATTTCCATGCTACTTTACTTACTTGAACTTTCCATACAACCTTTCCATGTTGCTTTACTTAGTCAATCTTTCTAGACTACTTTTCATCATTGTTTTACTTACTTGGGCTTTTGACATTAGTTTTCCATGTTGCTTTACTTACTTGGGATTTCTACACTACTTTTTGATGCTACTTTACTTAGGATTTCCATGATGATTTTACACACTACTTTGCTTACTCAACCTTTCCATGTTCCTTTTGCACATTGCTTTCCTTACTCAATCTTTTCACACTACTTTATTCACTCAAGCTTTCTATGCTACTTTTCCACATTGATTTACTTTCTCAAGATTTTCACACTACTTTACTTGCTCAAGATTTCCATGTTACTTTACTTACTCAAGATTTCCACACTATTTTACTTACTCAATATTTCTACACTAGTTGTCCATGCTGATTTACTTACTCAGGCTTTTCATGTTGCTTTACTTACTTCAACATTCCACAGTACTTTTTAACACTGATTTTCCATGCTAATTCACTTGCTCAAGCTTTGCATGTTACTTTTTCAAACTCCTTTATTTAATCAAGGTTTCCACACTGTTGTTGTTACTCGAGCTTTCCATGTTACTTTACTTACTCAAGGTTTCCACATTATTTTTTCACATTTATTTACTTAAATAATATTTTCATGCTACTTTTACACACTCATTTACTTACTCAGGATTTTCATGCAACTTTACTTAGGCTTTCCATACTGCTTTACCTACTCAAATTTTCCACACTGCTTTTCCAAACTACTTTACTTACTCAAGCTTTCCATGTTGCTTTACTTACTCAATATTTCACACTATTTTACTTACTCAAGCTTTCCATGTTGCTTTACTTCATTGAGATTTTTACACTGCTTTACTTACTTGGGATTTCCATGCTACTTTGCTTACTCAAACTTTTCACGCTGCTTTATTTACTCAAGTTTTCTATGCTATTTTACTTACTCAAGCTTTCTATGTTACTTTACTTACTCGAGCTTTTTAATACTACTTTACTTATTAGGGATTTCCATGATGCTTTTCCACACTGCTTTACTTACTCAAGTTTTCGACAATCATTTTTTGTGTTGCTTTAATTATTCAATTTCTACATTATACTTTTCTATGTTGTTTTACTTATTCGAGCTTTCCATACTACATTAATTACTTAAGCTTTCCACACTGCTTTTCCACATTGCTATACTTACTCAAGGTTTTCCACACTGCTTTTCCATGTTTCTTTACTCATTCAAGCTTTCTACAATGTTTTTTCATGTTGCTTTACTTACTTGAGCTTTCAATGCTGCATAACTTATTCAGGCTTTCTATGCTGCTTTTTCATGTTGCTTTACTTACTCAAGATTTCTATGTTGCTTTTCCACATTACTTTATTTACTTAGGATATTTAAGCTGCTTTTGTATGCTTCTTTAATTACTTAAGCTTTTCATGCTACTTTACTTACTCGAGCCTTCCACATTATTTTACTTACTTGAGCTTTCTATGTTGTTTTACTTACTCATGCTTTTTACACTACTTTTCCATGTTGATTTACTTACTCAAGATTTTCACGTTGCATTACATACTTAAGCTTTCCATGCTACTTTACTTACTCAGGCTTTTCACATAGCTTTACTTATTCAAGCATTCCATACTACTTTTCCATCCTACTTTACTTACTCTAGTTTTTCATATTTCTTTACTTACTCAAGTTTTCCATGTTGCTTTTACATGCTATTTTACTTACTCAAACTTTTCCCTTTGCTAACTTATTTAGGCTTTCCACACTAATTTTCCACACTATTTTAGTTACTTTGTCATTTCACGTTGCTTTTCTATATTGCTTTACTTACTAAAGCTTTCCAAGTTGCTTTACTTACTCAAGTTTTCCACACTACTTTACTTAAAATTTTCATGTTATATTTCCATACTACTTTACTTACTCAAGATTTATATGTTGCTTTACTTACTCAAGATTTCCACAATAATTTTACACACTACTTTACTTACTTGAGCTTTCCATGTTGCTTTTCCATACTGCATTACTTACTTGAGCCTTCCATGCTACTTTACTTATTTTATCTTTCCACAATATTTTTCCATGCTTCACGCTTCTATATTACTCACATTTTCTATGCTACTTTACTTAATTTGGCTTTCCACACTGCTTTACTTACTCATGCTTTATATGCTACTTTCTCACGCTACTTTACTTACTCATGTTTTTCACATTATTTTATTTACTTGGGCTTTCAATGCTACTTTTTCACTCTGCTTTATTTACTCAGGCCATGATGCTTTACTTACTCAAACATTCCATGCTACTTTACTTACATGGGCTTTCCATGATACTTTACTTGCTTGAGCTTTCCACACTACTTCACTTACTCAGGCTTTTCATGCTATGTTACTTACTCAAGCTTTTCAATATTCTTTCCTATGTTGTTTTACTTACTCATGATTTATAGGTTATTTTTCCATGCTACTTTAATTACTCAAACTTTTTATGCTTCTTTACTTACATAGGATTTTCACTATGCTTTACTTACTCAGACTTTCCATGTTGCTTTTCCATCTTTTTTTACTTACTCAAGTTATTTACACTGCTTTACTTACTCGAGCTTTCCATGTTGATTTATTTACTTAGACTTTCCATGCTACTTTACTTAGGCTTTCCACGTTGCTTTACTTACTCAAACTTTCTACACTATTTCTTTATGCTTCTTTACTTGCTCATGCTTTCTAGGATGCTTTAGTTACTGAAGTTTTTCATTCTACTTTACTTATTCAAGCTTTCCATTCTAATTTACTTACTTGAACTTTCCATGCTGCTTTACTTACTCAAGCTTTCCTTACTACTTTATTTACTCATGATTTTTATGCTGCTTTTCCATATTGCTTTACTTACTCGAGCTTTCCACACTGTTTCACTTACTCAGGCTTTCCATGTTATGTTACATAAGTTTTTCACATTGATTTTCCATGCTACTTTACTTAATCTAACTTTCTACACTTGTTTACTTACTTGGGCTTTCTACATTGCTTTACTCACTCAGGATTTCCATATTACTTTACTTACTCACACTTTCCACTCTACTTTACTTACTCGAGCTTTTCATGTTATATTACTTACTTGGAATTTACACTCTACTTTACTTACTCGATCTTTTTATGTTGCTTTACTTAATTGGACTTTCCATATTGCTTTACTTGGGTTTTCCATGATGTTTTACTTTCTCCAGCTTTCTATGCTGCTTTAATTACAAAAGCTTTTCATGGTGATTTACTTACTAGGGATTTCCACATTGCATTACTTGGGATTTTCACATTGTTTTTCCATGCTACTTTACTTACTCATGCTTTATGCACTATTTTACTTCTTCGAGCTTTCCATGCTGCTTTACTTACTTGAGATTTGTAGACTAGTTTTTCACACTACTTTACTTACTCGAGCTTTTTATATTTTTTTCTATGTTGCTTTACTTACTCGAGCTTTCCACACTGCTTTACTTACTCAAGATTTATATGTTGTTTTACTTACTCAAACTTTGTAGACTATTTCTTCATGCTACCTTACTCGAGATTTACACACTTTTTTTTCACACTAATTTACTTACTCGAGCTTTTCATAATGTTTTTCCACACTACATTACCTACTCAAGCGTTCCACCTTACTTTACTTACTTAGGCTTTCCACACTGCTTTACTTACTCGAGCTTTACATGTTGTATTACTTACTCATGTTTTCCACACTACTTTTTTAAATTGCTTTACTTACTTGGGATTTCTACACTACTTTTTTACATTATTTACTCAGGCCTTCCATATTGTTTTACTTACTCAAGTTCTCCAAGCTACTTTTCTACATTGCTTTACTTACTCATACTTTCCATATTGATTTATTTATTTGGGCTTTTCCACACTATGTACATACTCAAGCTTTCCATGCTACTTTACTTACTCAAGCTTTCCATGTTGCTTTACTTACTCAAGCTTTCCACACTAATTTACTTACTTGGGCTTTCCATGCTGCTTTCCTTATTCGATCTTTTCATGCTACTTTTCTACACTATTTTACTTACTCAGTCTTTCTACACTGCTTTTTCATGTTGCTTTACTTAGGTTTTCCACACTACTTTACTTATTCAAAGTTTTAATGTTATTTTTTCATGCTACTTTACTTGGGCGTTCCTCACTGCATTACTTAGGCTTTCCATGTGGTTTTTTCATGCTACTTTAGTTACTCAAGCTTTTCATATTATTTTTCCATGCTACTTTACTTACTCGAGTTTAACAAGTAGCTTTACTTACTCGAGCTTTCCATGTTGATTTACTTACTTGAGCTTTCCATGCTACTTTACTTACTCAAGATTTTTATGCTCCTTTTCAATGTTGTTTTATTTACTCAAGCTTTTCACACTATGTTACTTACTCAGACTTTCTATATTTATTTTCCATTCTACTTACTCAATATTTCCACACTTCTTTACTTACTCAAGCTTTCCATGCTACTTAACTTTATCGGGCTTTCCATACTACTTTACTTACTCAAGCTTTACACACTATTTTTCTATGTTGATTTACTTATTTGGACTTTCCACATTGCTTTTTCATGTCATTTTACTTAATTGAGCTTTCCATGTTGCTTTACTTACTTGGGTTTCCCATGATGCTTTTCCATGTTGATTTACTTACTCAAAATTTTCATGTTGTTTTTTCACGCTGCTTTACTTGCTTAGGTTTTCCACTCTGCTTTACTTACTCGAGCTTTACACAATGCTTTACTTACTCAAGATTTCTATGTTGTTTTACTTACTCACATTTTCCACATTATTTTTTTACACTGCCTTCCTTACTCTAGCTTTCCATGATGCTTTACTTACTCGAGCTTTATACCCTACTTTTCCATGTTGCTTTACTTACAAGGCCTTTCCACGTTGCTTTACTTACTCAAGATTTCCATGTTATTTTTTTATGCTACTTTACTTGAGCTTTCCATGCTACTTTATTTATTTGGGATTTCCATATTGCTTTACTTATTTAAGCTTTTCATACTGCTTTTCTACATTGCTTCACTTACTCGATCTTTCCATGTTATTTTTTCACATTATTTTAACTATTTGAGATTTTCAAGATGCTTTAATTTCTTAGGATTTCCATGTTACTTTTCAATGCTACTTTACTTACTCGAGATTTCCATGCTTCTTTTCCACACTACTTTAATTACTAGAACTTTTCATGTTGCTTTACTTACTAGAGATTTCCACACTACTTTAATTACTTGAGCTTTCCATGCTACTTTATTTACTCAGGCTTTCCACATTGCTTTTCCATGCTACTTTACTTAGGCTTTCCATGCTGATTTACTTACATAGGCTTTCTACACTACTTTACTTAGTCAGGCTTTCCACACTACTTTTCCACACTACTTTACTTACTTGGGTTTCCATGCTGCTTTACTTACTCAGGCTTTCCATGCTACCTTTTCAAACTTCTTTACTTAATCTTTCCATGTTGCTTTTCCATGCTACTTTATTTACTCAAGCTTTTCACTCTGCATTTCCATGCTACTTTACTTACTTGAGCTTTCCACATTGCTTTTTCATGATGCTTTACTTACTCAAGATTTTCATGTTGCTTTACTTACTTGGGCTTTTTATATTACTTTACTTACTTGGGGTTTTTATGTTGCTTTCTCAAGCTATTTTATTTACTCAGGATTTTAATCTAATTTACTTACTTTAGCTGTCCATGATACTTTACTTACTCAGAATTTATATGCTATTTTTCCACACTGCATTACTTACTCAGGCTTTCCATGCTAGTTTTCTACACTATTTTACTTACATGGGATTTTCACACTATTTTACTTACATGGGATTTTCACACTACTTTTCCACATTACTTTACTTACTAGATCTTCCCATGTTGCTTTACTTACTCGAGATTTCTAGGCTACTTTTCCAAGTTGCTTTACTTACTTGAGATTTCCATGGTGTTTTTCTATGCTACTTTACTTCCTTAGGCTTTCCATGTTGCTTTACTTAGGTTATTCATACTATTTTTCCACGCTATTTTACTTACTCAGGCTTTTCACATTGCTTTACTTACTCTGGTTTTCCATGCTAATTTTTCATGTTACTTTACTTACTCCAGCTTATTCTGGCTTTCCTCATTACTTTTCTATACTCCTTTACTTACTTGAGCTTTTCATAGTGCTTTACTTACATGATCTTTCCTTACTATAGTTTTTTGGGCTTTCCACTCTACTTTTCTAGGCTACTTTATTTACTCAGAGTTTTCAAGCTACTTTTTTATATTGCTTTACTTATTTTGGCTTTTCACATTGCTTTACTTAATTGGGCTTTCAACATTGGTTTACTTAATCATGATTTTCATGCTACTTTACTTACTCAAGTTTTCCATACTACTTTAATTACCCAAGCTTTCCACACTATTTTTTCACACCGCTTTTCCATGTTGCTCTACTAAATAAAAATTTCTACGTTGCTTTTACACATGACTTTACTTAATCAAGTTTTCCACACTACTTTACTTACTTGAGCTTTATACTTTTCTACGTTAAATTATTTACTTAAAATTTCCACACTACTTTACTTAAGTTTTTCATGTTACTTTTCCATGCTACATTTCTTACTCAGGATTTTCATGTTGATTTACTTACTTGGAATTTCCATGTTGCTTTTCCACATTGCTTTACTTACTCAACCTTTCCATGTTGCTTTACTTAATAAGGATTTCCATGCTACTTTTCCATGTTACTTTACTTACTTAGGCTTTCTACGCTATTTCTCCATGTTACTTTACTTACTCAAGATTTCCATATTAATTTATTTTCTCAAGATTTCTATGCTACTTTACTTACTCAAGTTTTTCATGCTACTTTTCTATGTTACGTTACTTAATCAAGATTTTCACACTATTTTTCTATCATATTTTACTTACTCAAGTTTTCCATACTATTTTACTTTCTCAGGCTTTCCATGTTGCTCTACTTACTCGAGCTTTCCATGATGTTATAATTAATTAGGTTTTCTACGCTACTTTTACATGCTACTTTACTTACTCAAGATTTCCACGCTACTTTATTTACTAGGGCATTCCAAATTACTTTACTTACTCAAGATTTTCATGCTGCTATACTTACTCAGGCTTTCTAGGTTTTTTTTCTATGCTACTTTACTTACTCAAGTTTTTCATGTTGTTTTACTTACTCAAACTTTATATGCTACTTTACTTACTCAGGTGTTCCATGATGCTTTTCACATTGCTTTACTTACTTGAAATTTCCATACTATTTTACTTACATGGGATTTCCATGTTACTTTTCTATACTACTTTATTTACTCATGATTTCCACCCTTATTTACTTACTCAAGCTTTTCACTCTAATTTTCCATGTTGCTTTACTTACTTAGGCTTTCCAAGCTACTTTATTTACTAGGGATTTCCACGTTTGTTTACTTACTCATGATTTCTACAATACTTTACTTACTTAAGATTTCTATGTTACTTTTCCATGTTACTTTACTTAGTCAAGCTTTCCATGTTACTTTATTCACTTAAGCTTTCCATTCTACTTTTCCATGTTGTTTCACTTACTCAAATTTTCCACCCTACTTTTTCATGCTACTTTACTTACTCGAGCTTTCTATGTTGATTTACTTACTTAGGCTTTTCATGCTATTTTAATTACTCCATCTTTCTATGCTATTTTTCCATACTACTCTACTTACTCAACCTTTCTGCACTACTTTTTCATGTTGCTTTATTTACTCAAGCTTTCAACGCTACTTTTTTACTTTGCTTTACTTACTCAAGCTTTCCATGCTACTTTTTCATGCTGACTTACTTACTTAGGCTTTCTGTGTTTCTTTACTTATTCAAGATTTTCACATTATTTTACATACTCAAGATTTCCATACTGGGTTTACTTACTCAAGTTTTCCACCCTAATTTTCTATGCTACTTTACTTTTTAAGGATTTCCATGCTACTTTACTTACTCAAGATTTTCACGCTACTTTTCTACACTACTTTACTTACTCAAGCTTTCCATGCTTCTTTACGTACTAAGACTTTCCGTGCTACTTTACTTTCTTGAGCTTTCCACAATTCATTACTTATTGAATATTTTTATGCTATTTCTCTATGCTACTCCACTTAATCAAGATTCCATGCTGATTTACTTACTCTAGCTTTCCATGTTGCTTTACTTACTTGAGCTTTCTATGTTTCTTTACTTACTTGGGATTTCCATGCTGCTTTTCTATGTTATTTTACTTAATTGAGTTTTCTAAACTACTTTTTTATGTTGTTTTACTTAAGCTTTCCACGTTGCTTTATTTACTTAAGATTTCTACGTTGCTTTACTTACTCGTAATTTTCACATTGCTTTAATTATTTGAGATTTTTATGCTACTTTTCTATTTTACTTTACTTAATCAAGTTTTCTACACTGCTTTACTTACTTGGACTTTCCATGCTACTTTACTTGATCTTTCTACGTTGCTTTACTTACTCAGACTTTCAACAGTTCTTTACTTATTCAGGCTTCCTGTGCTACTTTTCCATGATGCTTTACTTACTTGATCTTTCCATACTGCTTTTCTATGATGCTTTACTTACTCAAGATTTCCATGTTCCCTTTTCATCCAGTTTACTTACTTGGGCATTCCACACTACTTTACTTATTCAGGCTTTCCACACTACTTTACTTACTCTAGCTTTTTATGCTACTTTTCCACATTGATTTACTCACTTAGGTGTTATAAGTTGCTTTACGTACTCAGGCTTTCCATGCTCTTTTATCATGCTACTTTACTTACTCGATGTTTTCATGATGCTTTACTTACTCAGGATTTATAAACTACTTTTCCATGCTACTTTACTTACTCAATCTTTCCACGTTACTTTAATTAATCAAGATTTCCATGTTGCTTTACTTACTCAGACTTTCTAGGTTATTTTTTCACACTACTTTACTACGCATGCTTTCTAGGCTGCTTTACCATGTTGTTTTACTTACTCAAGCTTTCCATGATACTTTTATATGGTGCTTTACTTACTCAAGATTTCCACTTTGCTTTTTTACATTGTTTTACTTACTCAGGCTTTCTACATTGCTTTACTTACTCAAGATTTTTACATTGATTTACTTACTCAAAATTTCCATGATACTTTACTTACTCGAGCTTTCCACACTGCTTTTCAAAGTTGCTTTACTTTCTCGATCTTTTCATGTTACTTTTCCATGCTACTTATTTTTTTCATATTACTTTACTTACTCGGGCTTTTCACACTACTTTTCTAAGATGCTTTACTTACTTAGGATTTTCACACTACTTTTCTACACTTTTGTACATACTCAAGCTTTCCACACTACTTTACTTAAGATTTTCACACTACTTTACTTGGATTTTCAATGCTGCATTTCCACATTGCTTTACATAGGATTTTCACATTGTTTTTGCATGCTATTTTACTTAGGCTTTTCACGCTACTTTTTCAAACTACTTTACTTACTTGAGCTTTCCATTTTGCTTTACCATACTGCTTTACTCATTCAGGCTTTTCATGTTGACTTACTCAAGCATTCTATACTACTTTTCCATACAAATTTACTTAAGCTTTTCGGGTTGCTTTTCTACACTACTTTACTTACTCATGATTTTCATAATGCTTTTCTATGCCACTTTACTTAATCTTTCCATGTTGCTTTTATACATTGATTTACTTGGGATTTACATGTTACTTTTCCACATTGCTTTACTTACTCAAGATTTTAATGCTACATTTCCATGTTGCTTTACATACTCTGGATTTCCATGATGCTTTACTTAGGTTTTCCATGCTGCTTTACTTACTTAGGCTTTCCATGCTATTTTTCTACATTAATTTAATTACTTGGGATTTCCATGCTACTTTTCTATGCTTCTTTAGTTACTCAGACTTTCCACACTATGTTCTTATGTTGCTTTACTTGTTCGATCTTTCCACACTACTTTTCCACATTGCTTTACCTACTCAAGCTTTCTATGGTATTTTACTTACATGAGTTATCCACACTGATTTAATTACTCAGGATTTCCACATTGCTTTACTTACTTAGAAAATTTACACTACTTTTCTATGTTGATTTACTTACATGAGCTTTCCGTGATGCTTTTCCATGTTGCTTTACTTACTAGAGCTTTTCATACTGCTTTTCCATGTTCCTTTACTTACTCAAGCTTTTCACGTTTCTTTACTTACTCAAGCTTTCCATGCTACTTAGGATTTCTTAGGGATTTCTATGTTGCTTTACTTACTCAAGTTTTTTATATTATTTTATTTACTCAAGATTTCCATACTGCTTTACTTAATCAATCTTTTCACATTGCTTTTCACACTGCTTTACTTAGGCTTTCTACACTGCCTTACATAGATTTTCTATGTTATTTGTTCATGCTATTTTACTTACTTGGGCTTTCCATGTTGCTTTACTTCTTCCAGATTTCTACGTTAATTTACTTACTTGAGCTTTCCACATTACTTTTCCATGTTACTTTACTTACTTAGGCTTTCTATGTTACATTACTTACTCAAAATTTTCACACTCCTTTTCCACACTATTTTACTTGGGCTTTCCACGTTGCTTTACTTACTCAAGATTTCCATGCTACTTTACTTACTCAAGCTTTTAATGAATCTTTACTCACTCAAGATTTCCACACTACTTTTTCATGCTACTTTACTAACTCAAGAATTCCATGCTAATTTACTTACTTGAGCTTCCACGATGCTTTACTTACTTGGGCTTTGCACGATGCTTTACTTATGATTTTCACACTATTTTTCCACACTACTTTACTTAATCAGGCTTTACATTCTACTTTTCCATGCTGATTTATTTACTCAAGCTTTCCATGTTGCTTTACTTAGTCAGGCTTTTTACATTGCTTTACTTGGGCTTTTCACGTTGGTTTTCCACATTGATTTACTTACTCAAGCTTTTCACTCTACTTTAATTACTCAAGATTTTCTCATTACTTTACTTATTCAGGGTTTCCATGTTACTTTACTTACTCAGTATTTCAATGCTAATTTTCCATATTGCTTTACTCACTCAGACATTCCATGCTTCATTTCTATACTACTTTAGTTAATAGGGCTTTCCACGTTGCTTTACTTACTTGAGCTTTTCCATGCTACTTTCTTTACTTGAGCTTTCCATGCTACTTTACTTACTCATAATTTTCACATTACTTTTCCATGTTGCTTTACTTACTCAGGGTTTCCATGTTACTTTTCTATCCTAATTTACATACTCAGGCTTTTCATGTTGTTTTACTTACTCAAACTTTTTATACTACTTTACTTACTCTTGCTTTCCACACTCCTTTTCCATGCCTCTTCATTTATATGGGATTTTTATGTTACTTTTACACGTTACTTTACTTAATCAAGATTTCCATGTTACTTTATTTACTCAATATTTCCATGGTATTGTATTTACTCAAACTTTTCATGCTACTTTACTTACTCAAGATTTTTATGTTGCTTTTGTACATTGATTTACTTACTCTAGATTTGCATGATACTTTTCCATGCTACTTTACTTACTCAAGATTTTTACATTGCTTTACTTACTCAAGCTTTCCATGCCGCTTTACTTACTCATGGTTTTCATGTGACTTTCCCATGCTGCTTTACTTAATTGGGATTTTTATATTGATTTACTTACTTTAGATTTCTATGCTAATCTACTTACTGAGGTTTTACATTCTACTTTTCCATGCTTCTTTACTTACATAGGCTTTCCATGCTACTTTTTCATGTGGTTCTACTTGCTCAGGCTTTCCACACTGCTTTACTTACTTGGGCTTTTCAAGCTGCTTTTCCAAACTACTTTACTTAGTTTTTCTATGATGCTCTACCTAATCAAGATTTTCATGTTGTTTTACCTACTCAAGTTTTTCACACTACTTTACTTACTCAGGGTTTCCTCACTACTTTACTTACTATGGTTTTCATTCTACTTTTTCATGTTCCTTTACTTAAACTTTCTATATTGCTTTACTTACTTAGGCTTTCCACATTACTCTACTTACTCCAGCCTTCCATGCTGCTTTACTTATTGAACCTATCCATGTTACTTTACTTAGGGATTCCATGCTACTTTACTTACTCAAGCTTTCCATGTTGCTTTACTTACTCAGGGTTTCCACATTGCTTTACTCAATTAGGCTTTTCATACTATTTTTTTATTATGCTTTACTTACATTGGCTTTCCATGCTACTTTTCTATGTTATTTTATTTACTCAAGATTTTCTGAATGCTTTTCCACACTCCTTTACTTACTCAAGCTTTCCATAGTGCTTTATTTACTAAAAATTTCTATGTTGCTTTACTTACTCTAGCTTTCCACATTGTTTTTCCATGCTACTTTACTTAGGATTTCCAAATTATTTTTCCACGTTACTTTACTTACTTTGGCTTTCCATGCTACTTTACTTAATCAATTTTTCCATGCTACTTTACTTAATTAGGATTTCCATGCTACTTTACTTAATAGAGCTATTAATGTTACTTTACTTATTCAAGCTTCTCACATTACTTTTCCATATTGCTTTTCTATTTTGCTTTACTAACATAGGATTTTCACGTTACTTTTCCATACTACTTTACTTACTCAGACTTTTCATTTTGCTTTACTTATTTGAACTTTCCATGTTGATCTTTCATGCTGCATTATTTACTCAAAATTTTAATGATGCTTTACTTACTGAGGTTTTTCACACTAATTTTCAATGTTGCATTACTTACTCGGGCTTTCCATGCTTCTTTACTTACACAGACTTTCCAACATTGATTTTCCATGTTGCTTTACTTACTTGAGCTTTTCATGCTATTTTAATTACTCAAGATTTCTACAGTGCTTTACTTACTCAGGCTTTCTACATTGTTGTTCCATGCTACTTTATTTACTCAACCTTTCCACATTATTTTTCCATGCTACATTATTATTTTGGGCTTTACACACTACATTAATTACTCACACTTTCCATGTTACTTTACTTAATCGAGCTTTCCAAGCTACTTTTCGATGCTACTTTACTTACTTGGGCTTTCCACATTGTTTTACTTACTGAAACTTTCCATGCTATGTTACTTACTCAAGATTTTCATGTTGCTTTACTTAATCAAGCTTTCGATGTTGCTTTACTTACTTAGGCTTTCAACACTGATTTATTTACTTGAGTTTTCCATGCTTCTTCACTTACTTAGGATTTGTTAGGGTGTGGAGCTATAAGCTTCACCAAGGAGCATACATTATCAGTTTCGGGTCTACACAAACACCGGCGTCGGTCAAGAGTGACCGACGTCGGTCAGGAGCAGTTGCAGAGACGCCAACGTCAGCAGAGGGTCAGCCGACGGCGGTCACAGGCATGCAGCAGGAACCGACGTCAGTTACCTGTGAGTCCAGAAAGCTATTTTTGAGGACAGAAGCGAGTGTTTGCATGATGAGTTTGAGTTGTAGTCTCAAGCTCGCGTCTCTATTATTAGCAATACTATTTTTAGAGCCCTAGTTCAAGTGGCTTAACTATTTGTTGGAAGTGCATGCTCAAGTCTCCTAATTCTATATGTAGAATTAGATCTTCCTAGCTTATCGTAGTAGTTGTAGTGGATTATTGTAGTAATTCATTGGTATGTGAAGAACAATATAGAATTGAATCAATTCAGGCTTGTTGGAGTTGATTGTTCTTGAGAGAGAGAGAGCTCTTGAGGAATAGAGATCTATTGAGAGATCTATACATCTAGGAGAGGTGTGGAAGAAAGAAGTTTCTTCAATTGTATTCCTTTTGTAAAGAGTTTGTTGATATAAGTTTTTAAGGTGGTTTCTTGTATCTCTTGTTCTTGCTATTATCTCATTCTAATTACTTGTCTATCTGATTTAATTCCACATTTATTGCTTTCACAATTGTAATCTATTATTGGTTGATCCCCAACAAGTGGTATCAGAGCGAGGTTGGACGTTCTCAGAGCGAGTTTGACTAACAGATGTCCCAGATCTGTTAAGTGTTTGTTGATTACAGGTTACTCACAGGGGTTGTTGTTTGAGTGAGAGTATAGCAAGGCAGAAGATGGTACGATGAGAATGAAGAAAATCAAGCACAGGTTTAACACCACAAGGAGTGTGGTGGGTTGTCTTCAGGTGGGAGCTTGAAGAGGAATACAAGCCACGATGCAGATTGGACAGAGTACTGGTTTTGGGTACAGGTGCAGCTCTTTATCTCCAAGTGGGAGATTGTTAGGGTGTGGAGCTAAAAGCTACACCTTAAGGCAAACAGGAGGGTTTCTAGCGTATGTAGTCATCGGCGTCAGCAGGCCACACCGACGACGGTCAGGGGACACAGAAGGGAAACCAACATCAGCAGAAGATCGGCCGGCGTCGGTCACCTTCAGGAAGGCAGGGACCGACGTCGGTCGCCTGTGGTGGTCTAAACTGCTATTGACGAACAGTCAGTTAAGTGAACGTAGAGTTTGCATGTTAAGGGCATGTTCGAAGCATTGAGCGGCAAGTCTAATTTGTGTATCCATAAGATATATATAATAGACTCATGGGCTGTATTGTTAAGTGGAGAATTTAGAGAAGAGCTATGTGAAGCTTAGAGAGTTCTTCCCATGGTGGAATCAAGTAGGATTCCCCATGTATGTTTAAGTAAGATCAGGTTTGATATGCAGGGATGTGTGTCTGCGAGGGTCAGACAGAGATCGGCGGTTGGCCAGGGTCCAAGGTGACAACAATAAATCAGTAGGATCATGGAGAGACCTACTTGGAGTACGGTCATGTACTCGATTGTACAGATGTGCAATGAGGTGAACAACAGCTTGTGTTAGCTGTGTGTTGTGACCTATGAGAGAAGATTACTCAGGTGGGAAGATTACTTGGAGCCCTTGAGGAGGAAGCCTCACAGAGGTGGAAGAAGAGTGTGATCTCTTTATTGTAATTTCCTTTGTAATGAGTTGAATACAATTGTGTGTTGCCTCTCATATTCTGTGTGTTTTCTCATTGATAGTTATTTGTTCTTCTGGTTATTCTGCATGTTTAATCGCTTATACAATGGTAATCATGTGTTCTCTTAAATCTGACAAGTTGTGTCAGAGCTTTGGGGTGTTTTGGTCATACTTAATCGAGCTTTCCAAGCTACTTTTGGATGCTACTTTACTTACTTGGGCTTTCCACGTTGCTTTACTTACTCAAACTTTCCATGCTATGTTACTTACTCAAGATTTTCATGTTGCTTTACTTTATCAAGCTTTCCATGTTGCTTTACTTACTTAGGCTTTCAACACTGATTTATTTACTTGAGTTTTCCATGCTTCTTCACTTACTCAGGATTTTCACGCTACTTTACTTACTTGGGCTTTTCACATTTCTTTTCCATGTTTATTTATTGATTCGAGTTTTCCATGCTTCTTTACCTACTCAGACTTTCTACACTACTTTACTTACTCGGGCTTTCCATGCTTCTTTTCCATGCTACTTTACTTACTCAGACTTTCCATACTACTTTACTTAATCGAGCTTTCCATCCTATTTTTCCATAGTACTTTACTTAGTCATTCTTTACACACTATTTTACTTACATGGGCTTCCACGTTACTTTTTCAAATTGCTTTACTTACTCAAGCTTTACACACTACTTTACTTACTTGGGATTTCTATGCTATTTTACTTGCTCGGGCATGGAAACACTACTTTATTTATTTAGGTTTTCCATATTGTTTTACTTATACGGGCTTTCAAAACTACTTTACTTACTCATGCTTTTTATGTTACTTTTCCATGTTACTTTACTTACTTCAAATTTCCACACTGCTTTACATACTCAAGATTTTTACTTTGGTTTACTTACGCTTTCCACACAAATTTTTCATGCTACATTACTTTTTCAAGATTGCCATGCTACTTTACTGAATCGAGCTTTCCATGTTGCTTTAAGTACTCAGACTTTTCACTCTACTTTTTGACACTACTGTACTTACTCAAGCTTTCCATGCTACTTTACTTACTCAAGCTTTCCACGCTGCTTTACTTTTTTGAGCTTTCCACACTACTTTACTTACACAAGATTTTCATGCTACTTTTCCATTCTACTTTACTTAATCATGATTTCCATGTTACTTTACTTACTCAGGCTTTCCATGCTAGTTTATTTACTCAGAATTTCTATGTTACTTTACTTACTCAGGGTATCTATGCTAATTTACTTAATCAAGTTTTCTAGACTATTTTTCTATGATGCTTTATTTACTCTATTTTTGCATGCTACTTTATTTACTTAGGCTTTTAATGTTGCTTTATTCAATTAAGCTTTTAACACTGCTTTACTTACTTGATCTTTTCACACTAATTTTCCATGCTACTTTACTTAGGCTTCTAACACTACTTTATTGATATGGACATTCTATGCTACTTTATGTTCTTAAGCCTTCCACGCTACTTTTTCATGGTTCTTTACTTAGAATGTCCACACTACTTTACTTACTCAAGTTTTCTATGCTACTTTTTCATGATGCTTTACTTACTTCAGCTTTGCAAGATGCTTTACTTACTCAATATTTCTATGTTTTTTTCCATGTTACTTTAATTACTCAAGGTTTTCATGCTACTTTTTATGTTGCTTTACTTACTTGGGCATTCCACATTGCTTTAATTACTTGGACTTTCCACACTACTTTACTTACTCTGCCTTTCTATGCTACTTTGTCACATTGCTTTACTTACTTAGGCTTTCCAAGCTACTTTACTTACTCAAGATTTTTATGCTACTTTTCCATGCTATTTTACTTACTCGAGATTTCCATGCTACTTTACTTGGGCTTTCCATGTTGATTCTCCATATTACTTTACTTACTCAAGATTTTTACACTATTTTAATTACTCAAGCACTCCATGTTATTTTTCCATGCCACTTTACTTACTCAAGATTTTTAGGTTGCTTTTTCATGCTACTTTACTTACTCGAACATTCCATGCTACATTTTTTCACTGATTTATTTACTCATGCTTTCTACATTGATTGTTAATGCTCCTTTACTTACTAAGGATTTTTATGATGCTTTTCCACATTACATTACTTACTCGAGCTTTCCAAACTCATTTTCATGTTGCTTTACTTATTCAGGCTTTCCACACTGCTTTTTAATGCTACTTTACTTACTTGAGCTTTTCATACTAGTTTACTTACTTAAGCTTTCCACACTATTTTTCTACATTGGTTTACTTACTCAGGATTTACATGCTACTTCCTTTACTCGAGGCTTTCCACATTGATTTTTCAAACTACTTTACTTACTCTAGCTTTTTGCACTGCTTTTTCACTCTACTTTATTTACTCGAGCTTTCCACGTTACCTTATTTACTCGAGCTTTATATTTTGCTTTTTCATGCTACTTTACTTAAGATTTTTAGGCTACTTTTTCACATTACTTTACTTACTCAGGCTTTCGAAGCTACTTTTTCATGCTACTTTACTTACTCAAGCTTTTCATGTTGCGTTACTTATTTGAGCTTTTCATGCTTCTTTACTTACTTGAGCTTTCCATGCTACTTTACTCACTTAGGATTTCTAAACTACTTTTCCATGATGCTTTACTTACTTGGGCTTTCCACGCTACTTTACTTACTCGATATTTCCATGCTAATTTACTTACTCAAGCTTTTCACACTATTTTTCCACATTGTTTTACTTAATTGAGATTTTCATGCTATTTTTTCATGTTGTTTTATTTACTCAGTCATTCTACATTGTTTTTCCATACTACTTTACTTACTTTGGCTTTCCACACTACTTTACTTAGGCTTTTCATGTTATTTTTACACACTATTTCACTTACTCAAGGTTTTCACATTGCTTTACTTATTCATGCTTTCGACACTAATTTTCCATGTTGCTTTATTTAATTAAAATTTCCACATTTTTTTAATACTCCTATATTTGCTTTAGCTTTCCATGTTGTTTTACTTACTCAAGCTTTCCATGCTACATTACTTACTCAAATTTTCCACGTTACTTTACTTACTTGGGCTTTCCATGTTGCTTTACTTACTTAGGCATTCCATGCAACTTTTTCACTATACTTTACTTACTAGAGCTTTTCATGATACTTTAATTACTTAGGCTTCCCACGCTACATTATTTGTTTGGGATTTCCATGATACTTTTCCACTCTAATTTAATTGCTCAAGATTTCCACACTACTTTACTTACTCATGTTTTTCATGCTACTTACTCGAGGTTTACTTGATGCTTTTCCACACTAATTTTTTTACTCAATATTTCCACACTAATTTACTTACTCATAATTTCCATGCTATTTTACTTACTTGGGCTTTCCATGCTGCTTTACTTACTCAGGCTTTTCACACTATTTTACTTAGGTTTTTCATGTTACTTTTTCATGTTGCTTTACTTACTCAAGATTTCCACACTACTTCACTTACTCAGGCTTTCTATTCTATGTTACTTACTCAAGCTTTCCACACTATATTTGCATGTTGCTTTACTTACTCTTGCTTTCCATACTGCTTTACTTACTCAGGCTTTCCAATGCTTCTTTACTTACTCAGTCTTTCCATGTTGTTTTGCTTACTCCAATTTTCCATTCTACTTTACTTATCTAAGCTTTCCATGCTATTTTTTCATGCTAATTTACTTACTCAGGATTTCCACACTATTTTTTCACACTGCTTTAATTACTCAAGCATTCCTTGCTACTTTTCTATGTTGGTTTACTTACTCAAGCTTTCCACATAATTTTACTTACTCATAATTTCCACAATGCTTTACTTATTCAAGCTTTCCATGCTGCTTTACTTACATGGGCTTTGCAGACTACTTTTTCATGCTGCTTTTCTTACTCAAGCTTTCCACTCTATTTTTCCATGTTGCTTTACTTACTCATGTTTTTCACTCTACTTTACTTATTCAAGATTTCCATGCTACTTTACTTTCTCAAGTTTTGTAGACTTCTTTTCCATGCTACTTTACTTACTCGGGCTTTCCACACATTTTTCCATGCTACTTTACTTACTCAAGCTTTCCATGCTACTTTACTTACTCAAGATTTTTATGTTACTTTACTCACTCAAAATTTCTATGCTACGTTACTTACTTAGGATTTTCACACTGCTTTACTTACTCAAGCTTTCCATGTTGCTTTACTTACTTAGGCTGTCCACATTGCTTTACTTAAGTTTTTTATGTTGCTTTTCCATGCTACTTTACTTACTCAGACTTTTTGCACTAATTTTCTATGGTGCTTTACTTACTCAAGTTTTTTACACTACTTTTTCACATTGATTTACTTTCACAAGCTTTCCACATTGCTCTTCCACATTGCTTTATTTACTCGAGATTTGCATGCTACTTTTACATGCTTCTTTACTTACTCAGGTTTTTCACACTAATTTACTTGATATTTTCACACTGCTTTACTTATTCAGCCTTTTCATGTTGCTTTTCTATATTATTTTACTTACTCAGGCTTTCCATATTATTTTTCCATACTATTTTACTTAATCAGGCTTTCCATGTTGCTTTTCCATGTTGTTTTACTTACTCACACTTTGTATGCTACTTTACTTATTCAAGATTTCCATGATACTTTACTTACTTGAGCTTACTACGTTATTTTACTTAGTCAAGATTTCCAAGCTATGTTTTTATGTTGCTTTACTTACTTCAACTTTCTACACTGCTTTTCCATACTGCTTTACTTACTCAAGCTTTTCATACTACTTTACTTACTCAAACTTTCCATGTTGTTTTACTTACTCAAGATTTCCACCCTGCTTTACTTACTCAAGATTTTTACACTACCTTTTCATGCTACTTTACTTACTCAAGATTTCCATGCTTCTTTATTTATTAGGGCTTTCTACATTGCTTTTAAACACTGTTATAGTTACTTAGGATTTCCACACTATTTTTCCATGCTGATTTGCTTACTTAGGCTTTTCGCACTACTTTTCCATGATACTTTACTTACTCAAGATTTCTATAATGTTTTTTCATGCTACTTTACTTAATCTAACTTTCCATGTTGCGTTACATACTTGAGCTTTCCATGTTATTTTACTTACTCAAGCTTTCTATGTTACCTTACTTACTCGAGTTTTTCACACTACTTTACTTACTTGGGATTTTCATGTTGCTTTACTTACTCAAGCTTTCTATGTTGCTTTACTTACACTAGCTTTTTACACTACTTTTTTATAATGCTTTACTTACTCAGGGTTTCCATGCCTCTTTTTCATGCTACTTTACATACTCAAACTTTCCACACTAATTTTTCATGCTGCTTTACTTACTCAAGCTTTCCAAGCTATTTTACTTATTTTCCCTTTCCACACTACTTTTCCATGCCACTTTACTTACTCAACCTTTCCAAACTGCTTTACTTACTTGAGCTTTCCAAACTGCTTTACTTACTTAAGCTTTCCATGCTGCTTTACTTACTCAAGCTTTTCATGCTACTTTTTCACACTCCTTTACTTACTCAAGATTTTCATGCTACTTTACTTACTCAAACTTTACACATTTTTTTATTAACTCAAAAATTTTATGTTACTTTACTTACTTAAGCCTTCCACATCGATTTACGTACTCAAGATTTCCATATTGCTTTACTTGAGATTTCCACGCTACTTTTCCATGATATTTTACTTACTCGATCTATCCATGCTACTTTTCCATATTGCTTTACTTACTATAGATTTGCATGTTGCTTTTATACCTTGACTTTCCATGCTAGCTTACTTACTCAAGCTTTGCACACCACTTTACTTAGGATTTTCACATTACTTTACTTACGCAATCTTCTTACACTATTTTTCCATGCTACTTTACTTACTTGAGCTTTCCACACTACATTTCCATACTTCTTTACTTACTCCAACTTTTCATGTTACTTTTATGCGTTGCTTTACTTACTCAGTCTTTCCATGCTATTTACTTACTCAAGATTTTATTGCTGCTTTACTTACCTAGGCTTTCCATGATGCTTTACTTACTCAAAATTTCCATGCTACTTTACTTACTTAGGCTTTCCATGTTATTTTTTCATATTGCTTTACTTACTAGGGATTTCCATATTGCTTTATTTACTCGATCTTTTCACGCTATATTTTCACTCTACTTTACTTACCCAAAATTTCCACATTATTTTTCCACACTACTTTACTTACTTGGGCTTTCCACACTGCTTTATTTACTCATGTTATTCACACTACTTTACTTAGGCTTTCTATGATGCTTTTCAATGCTACTTATTTACTCAATCTTTCCATATTGTTTTACTTGCTTAGGCTTTTCATATTAGTTTTTCATGTTTCTTTACTCAATTGAGTTTTTCATGATGCTTTTCCATGCTGATTTACTTACTCAAGTTTTTCACATTGCTTTTCCATGTTGCTTTACTTATTCAAGCTTTCCCTATTGCATTTCTTACTCAAGCTTTACATACTCAGGATTTCTACACTATTTTTCTATGTTGTTTTACTTACTGGAGCTTTTAACACTGCTTTTACATGCTACTTTACTTACTCAGGCTTTCCACATTAATTTATGTACTAGAGCTTTACACACTAATTTTCTATACTACATTACTTATTTGATCTTTCCACACAACTTTACTTACTCAGGCTTTCCACACTGCTTTACTTACTTAGGCTTTCCACACTATTTTACTTACTCAACCTTTCCACGTTACTTTAATTACATGAGCTTCTCATGTTGATTTTCCATGTTGTTTTAGTTACTAAATATTTTTACATTGTTTTACTTACTCAAGCTTTCTACATTGCTTTACATACTCAGAGTTTCCATGTTGCTTTTCCATACTAATTTACCTATTCAAGCATTCCATGTAGCTTTACTTGAGTTTTCCATATTATTTTTTCATTTTTCTTTACTTGGGATTTCCATGCTATTTTACTTACTCGAGCTTTCCATGTTACTTTTCCATGTTGCTTTACTTACTCAAGCTTTTTACAATGCCTTTTTACACTGCTTTACCTACTCAAGCTTTTCACACTATTTTTCATGTTGCTTTACTTACTTAAGCTTTCCATGTTGCATTACCTACTTGAGCTTTCCATGCTACCTTACTTACACAAGATTTCCACACTATTTTTTCACATTACTTTACTTACTCAAGCTTTCCACACTGCTTTTCCACTCTGCTTTACTTACTCAAGATTTCTATGTTGCTTTACTTACTCAGAGTTTCCATACTGCTTTACTTACTCAGGTTTTCTACATTACTTTTCCACACTACTTTACTTGCTTAGGCTTTCCATGTTGCTTTACTTATTCAACCTTTTAACACTGGTTTTCCATGCTATGTTACTCAAGATTTCTATGCTACTCTACTTACTCAAGCTTTCCATGTTGTTGTACTAACTCAGGCTTCCCATGCAACTTTACTTAGGCTTTTCATGCTTCTTTATTTACTTAGACTTTCCACACTGTTTTACTTACTCAAGCTTTTCACATTGATTTTTTATGCTGCTTTACTTATTTGAGCTTTCCATGATATTTTTTTTGCACTGCTTTACATACTCAAGCTTTCTATGCTTGTTTTCCATGTTACTTTACTTACTCAGGTTTTCCATGCTAATTTACTTACTCGAGCTTCTCATGTTAGTTTTATATGCTACTTTAATTACTTGGGCTTTATATACTGTATTACTTAGACTTTATATGTTATTTTTCCATGCTGCTTTACTTACTCAAGCTTTCCACATAGTTTTTCCATGTTGCTTTACTTACTCGAAACAAACACACTATTTTACTTACTCAAGATTTCTATGTTGCTTTACTTACTTAGGATTTCCATGCTATTTATCCATCCTGCTTTACTTACTTGAGCTTTGCAAACTAATTTTTTATATTGTTTTACTTACTCAAAATTTTCACACTACTTTACTTAATTGGGCTTTCCACATTGTTTATTTATGTTGTTTTACCTAATCAAGCTTTTTATACTGCTTTGCTTACTTGAGATTTTCACACTACTTTTCCATGTTGATTTACTTGCTTAGGCTTTCCATGTTGCTTTATTTACTCAAGAATTCCACACTATTTTACTTACTCAAGCTTTCCATGTTACTTTTTTAAGATGCTTTATTTACTCTAGCTTTCCACTCTACTTTTAGATGCTACTTTACTTACTCAAGCTTTCCATGCTGCTTTACTTACTCAGGGTTTACATGCTAATTTACTTACTCGGGCTTGCCACATTACGTTTCTATATTGATTTACTTACTCAAGATTTTCATGTTATTTTACTTACTCGAGCTTTCCACCTTGCTTTACTTACTTAGGCTTTTCACTCTACTTTTTCATGCTACTTTACTTACTAAGGCTTTTTATGCTACTTTACTTACTCGGGCTTTCCATGTTGCATTTCCATGTTACTTTACTTAATTGAGCTTTCCACACTACTTTATTAACTCAAGGTTTCCATGTTTCTTTAATTACATAGGCTTTCAGTACTACTTTTCCATGCTGCTTTACTTACTCAGGCTTTCCATGTTGCTTTACATACTAGAGTTTCTCATGTTGATTTACTTACTCAGGCTTTCCATGATACATTTCTATGTTGCTTTACTTAATCAAGATTTCTATTAAGATTTACTTATTTGTGCTTTCCATACGGCTTACTCAATCTTTCCAAGCTATTTTTCCATGTTGCTTTACTTACTCAAGCTTTCCATGTTATTTTTCCACACTGCTTTACTTTTTTTGGCTTTCTACATTGCTTTTCCATGTTGTTTTACTGATTTAGACTTTCCATGCTTCTTTACTTACTCAAGCTTTCCATACTACTTTATTTACTTGAGCTTTTCATGTTGCTTTACTTACTTGAGTTTTCCATTACTTTACTTACTCAAGATTTCCATGCTATTTTTTCATGTTGTTTTACTTACTTAAGCCTTCCAGATTGTTTTTTTGCACTACTTTACTTACTTGAGCTTTCCACACTACTTTAGTTACTTAGAATTTCCATGTCATTTTAATTACTTGGGCTTTCAATACTACTTACTCAAAATTTTCATGTTGCTTTACTTACTTGGTCTTTTCACACTATTTTTCCATGTTACTTTACTTATATGGGATTTCCATACTGCTTGTTCACAATGCTTTAATTAATCAAGATTTTCATGTTTCTTTTCCATGCTACTTTACTTGGGCTTTCCATGCTAATTTTCAATATTACTTTACTTACTTGAGACTTCCACATGCATTTACTTACTCATACTTTTCATGATGTTTTTACATGCTATTTTACTTACTTAGACTATCCATGCTACTTTTTCTCACTACTTTACTTACACAAGATTTCTATGTTACTTTATTTACTTGAGATTTCCATGATGCTTTACTTACTCAAGGTTTCCACATTTCTTTTCCATGTTGTTTTACCTACTTGGGATTTCCACACTACTTTTACATATTAATTTACTTACTCAGGGATTCCAAGTTGCTTTACTTACTCAAGCTTTCCATACTGCTTTACTTACTTAAGCATTTTACATTATTTTCCATGTTATTTTACTTACTCAAGCTTTCCATGTCAGTTTACTTACGTAGGATTTCCATGTTATTTTAATTGTTTAAACTTTCCATATTGTTTTTTCTTGGTGCTTTACTTGAGATTTCTACATTGTTTTACTTAATCAGGCTTTCCACCTTACTTTTTTACATTATTTTACTTACTCAATCTTTTCACACTTCTTTACTTACTCAGGCTTTCCATGTTGCTTTTTCACATTTTTTTACTTACCTAAGGTTTCCACATTGGTTTAATTACTCAGGATTTCTACACTACTTTTCCATGCTGCTTTACTTATTTAAGCTTTTCACATTTATTTTCTACACTACTTTACTTACTCAAACTTTCCAGACTATTTTTCCATATTGCTTACTTACTCAGGCTTTCTATGATGCTTTACTTACTCAAGCTTTCCATGTTGATTTTCTATGCAACTTTGCTTGTGCTTTACATGTTGTTTTTCCATGTTGCTTTACTTAGAATTTTGATGCTACTTTTTTATGTTGCTTTACTTACATTGGATTTCCACGTTGCTTTACTTACTTAGGCTTTCCACACTGCTTTACTTACTCAGGTTTTCCATGTTGCTTTTCCATGATGCTTTAATTACTCAATCTTTCTATGCTACTTTTCCATGCTTCTTTACTTAATCAACATTTCCACACTAATTTTACATGTTGTTTTACTTACTCAAGCTTTCCACATTACTTTTCCATGTTGTTTTATCTACTCAAGCTCTCCACATTGTTTTACTTACTCAAGTTTTCTATGCTACTTTACTTACTTGAGATTTCCATACTACTTTACTTAGTCAAGATTTTCATATTGCTTTTTCATGTTGCTTTACTGACTCAGGCTTTTCACGATGGATTTATATGTTGCTTTACTTACTCAAGATTTCCATACTCCTTTAATTACTCAAGTTTTCCATGTTTCTTTACTTACTCAGGCTTTCCATGATGGTTTTTCATGCTGTTTTACTTACTTGAGCTTTCCATGCTACTTTTCCATGTTGCTTTCCTTACTTAGGCTTTCTAGGTTGTTTTACTTACTCAAGATTTTCATACTATTTTACTTAGAATTTACTCATGATTTCCATGATAATTTACTTACTCAAGCTTTCCATCCTATTTTATTTACTTGGGCTTTCCACACTGCTTTTCCATATTAGATTACTTGCTTGGGATTTCCACACTACTTTTTCATA
This sequence comes from Torreya grandis, assembly GCA_037957365.1. Lineage (NCBI taxonomy): Eukaryota > Viridiplantae > Streptophyta > Pinopsida > Cupressales > Taxaceae > Torreya > Torreya grandis. The sequence goes on along the minus strand of JARHVA010001883.1, from coordinate 1,007,831 downwards.
TTGCTTTACTTAATCGGGCTTTCCACACTATTTTTTCACACTACTTTACTTACTCAGACTTTCCATGCTACTTTAATTACTCAGGCTTTCCATACTACTTTACTTATTTAGGCTTTCTGTGCTTCTTTACTTACTCAGGTTTTCCATGTTGCTTTTTCACGCTACTTTACTTACTCAAGCTTTCTATATTGTTTTACTTGCTTGAGCTTTCCACACTAATTTTCAATGTTACTTTACTAACTCAGGCTTTCAATGCTACTTGTCCATGCTGCTTTATTTACTCAAGCTTTCCAAGTTACTTTACTTAATTAGTCTTTCTATGCTATTTTACTTGGGCTTTTCATGTTACTTTTCCATGCTATTTTACTTACTCAAGCTTTTCACATTGTTTTTCCATGCTAACTTATCTGAGCTATTGATGCTACTTTTCCATGTTATTTTACTTAATTGAGCTTTCCATGCTTTTTAATTATGTAAGTTTTTGATGCTACTTTACTTAGGCTTTCCACACTGCTTTTATTACTTGAGCTTTCCATGTTATTTTTCCATGCTGATTTATTTACTCAAAATTTCCATGCTGCTTTATTTACTTAAGATTTCTACATTGCTTTACTTACATGAGCTTTTCACATTACTTTTATACGTTGATTTACTTTCTCAAGGTTTCCATGCTGATTTTATTATTTGGCCTTTTAACTCTACTTTACTTACTTGAGCTTTTCACACTACTTTACTTACTCAAAATTTTCATTCTACCTTTCCATGCTGCTTTACTTACTCATGTTTTACATGCTATATTTCTATGTTGGTTTACTTACTTTGGCTCTTAATAATGCTTTACTTACTCAAGATTTACACACTACTTTACTTACTCAAGATTTTTACATTACTTTATTTACTCAGGCTTTCCATGTTGTATTTCCATTTTGCTTTACTTACTTAGGATTTCCATGCTTTTATACTTATTTAGGCTTTTAACATTGTGTCACTTATTCAAAAATTTCACATTGCTTTTCCACACTATTTTACTTATTCGAGATTACCACATTGCATTTTTACATTGATTTACTTATTCAAGCTTTCCACGATGCTTTACTTACTCAGGATTTCCATTCTACTTTTTCATTCTAATTTACTTACTCAAATTTTTCACAATTCTTTTCCACACTACTTTACTTACTAGAGATTTCTATGTTGCTTTACTTACTCAAGCTTTACCACGTTGCTTTATTTTTTTGAGCTTTCCATGCTAATTTACTTACTCGAGCTTTCCATGTTGCTTTATTTTCTTGGGCTTTTCACACTATTTTTCCATGCTTTATTTATTCAAGATTTGGATACTCGAGCTTTCTATGTTGTTTTACTTACTTAAACTTTTTGCATTATTTTTCCATGCTACTTTACTTTCTCAACCTTTCCACGCTACTTTTGAATGTTAATTTCTTTACTCAGGCTTTCCACATTGCTTTACTTACATAGGCTTTATGTGCTACATTTTCATGTTGCTTTACTTACTCAGGATTTCCACACTACATTACTTACTTAAGCTTTTGACATTGTTTTTCCACACTACTTTACTTACTCATGTTTTCTATGCTAGTTTACTTACCCAAGATTTTCATGCTACCTTACTTACTTAGGCTCTTCCATGTTGTTTTACTTACTCGAGATTTCCATGCTACTTTATTTACTTGAGCTTTCTACATTATATTTTCATGTTGCTTTATTTACTTGAGCTTTTCACACTACTTTACTTACTCAAGCTTTCTATGCTTCTTTACTTACTCAGGCTTTCTACACTACTTTAGTAACTCAAGCTTTACATGCTGGTTTTCCATGGTACTTTACTTGAGATTTTCATGTTACTTTTCCATACTACTTTACTTAGACTTTCTATGCTACTTTTCTATGTTACTTTACTTACTTAGGCTTTCATCACTACTTTTCCATGGTACTTTATTTACTTGAGCTTTACATGTTGATTTACTTACTCGAGCTTTCCACACTACTCTATTTACTTGTACTTTTCATGATATTTTTCCACTCTACTTTACTTACTCAGGCTTTCCACATTGCTTTACTTACTTAGGCTTTCCATGCTGCTTTACTTACTCAGGGTTTCTATTCTACTTTATCATGCTACTTTACTTACTAGAGCATTTCATGTTGCTTTATTTACTTGAGCTTTCTATGTTGATTTACTTATTTGGGATTTTCACACTACTTTTCCACCCTACTTTACTTACTCGATCTTTCTATGCTACTTTTCTAAGTTATTTTACTTACTCAGGCTTTCCACATTGCTTTACTTACTAAGGCTTTCTACACTACTTCACTTACCTAGGCTTTCCATACTACTTTACCAAGTTACTTTACTAACTCAAGCTTTCCATGCTACTTTACTTACTCAATCTTTCTACACAACTTTACTTAGGGTTTCCATGCTACTTTACTTGCCTAGGCTTTCCACACTACTTTACTTACTTTGGTTTTTCATGCTACTTTTTCATGTTGCTTTCTTTACTAAGGCTTTCCATGCTACTTTACTTACTAGAGCTTTCCATGATGTTTTTTTCATGATACTTTAATTACTTGAGCTTTACATCATTCTTTACTTACTGAGGCCTTCAATATTGCTTTACTTACTTAAGATTTTCATGTTGCTTTACTTACTTAAGGTTTATATGTTAGTTTTTCATATTGTTTTACTTACTCAAGGTTTCTAGACTACTTTTCCACATTGCTTTACTTAATCAGGCTTTTCATGCTGCTTTACTTACTCAAGCTTTTCACACTACTTTTCCATGTTACTTTACTTACTCAAACTTTTCACACCATTTTTTAATGTTGATTTACTTACACAGGCTTTCCACACTACTTTTTCATATGATTTTTTTTACTTAAACTTTCCACCCTGCTTTACTTGATTGAGCTTTCCATGCTACTTTAATTACTTGAGCTTTCCATGTTACTTTACTTACTCTGGCTTTCCAAGCTGATTTTCCATACTATTTTACTTACTCTAGATCTCTAGGCTACTTTACTTAATCAGGCTTTCCATACTGCTTTTCCACACTACTTTACTTACTCATACTTTCCACACTGCTTTACTTACTCAGCATTTTCATGCTACATTACTTACTCAAGATTTCTATGCTACTTTACTTGGGTTTTTCATGCTATTTTTTCACACCAGACTACTTACTAAGGATTTCCATGTTGTTTTACTTACTCGGGCTTTTCATGTTGTTTTCCACATTCATTTACTTACTCAAACTTTTAATGCTACTTTACTTACTCAAAATATTTATGATGCTTTTCTATGCTACTTAACTTACTTAGGCTTTCCATGTTGCTTTACTTTCTCAAGTTTTCCATGTTGTTTTACTTACTTGAGCTTTCCATATGGATTTTCTATATTACTTTACCTGAGATTTCTATGTTGTTTTTATATGTTGCTTTACTTACATGGAATTTCCACACTGCTTTATTTACTCAGGATTTCCATGTTGCTTTACTTAAGATTTTCATGCTGGTTTACTTAATTAGGTTTTTTAGATTGCTTTTCTACACTACTTTACTTAGTCAATATTTCCATGCTACTTTATTTACTCAATATTTCCATAATGCTTTACTTACTCAGGATTTTCATGCTACTTTTCTTACTTAGGCTTTTCACATTACTTTTCTATGCTTCTTTACTTACTCAGGTTTTCCATGCTGCTTTACTTAGTTGAATTTTCCATGTTGCTTTACTTACTCAGCTTTTCCACGTTGCTTTTCCATGCTGCTTTAATTGCTCAGACTTTCCACACTACGTTACTTACTTGAGCTTTTCACACTACTTTTTCATGTTACTTTACTTCCTCAAGCTTTCCACACTACTTTATTTATTCGAGCTTTCCGCATTGCTTTACTTACTTGAGCTTTTTACACTGCTTTACATACTCAGACTTTCTATGCTACTTTTCCATGTTGTTTTACTTACTTAAGGCTTTCCACGCTACTTATGCTTTCCATGCTTCTTTTCTATGCTGATTTACTTAATCGAGCTTTCATGTTCCTTTACTTACTCAGACTTTTCACATTATTTTTCTATGTTACATTATTTATTTGAACTTTTCACGTTGCTTTACTTACTCAAGATTTCCATGCTATTTTAATTACTCAAAGTTTCCATGCAACTTTATTTGTTCAAGCTTTCTAGGATACTTTTCCACACTGCTTTAATTACTTAGGCTTTCCACGCTACTTTTCCATGTTGCTTTACTTACTTGATATTTCTATGCTACTTGTTTATGATGCTTTACTTACTCAAGCTTTCCATTTTGCTTTACTTACTTGAGCTTTTCACATTGTTTAACTTACTCAAGCTTTCCATGTTTCTTTACTTACTCAAACTTTTCACATAATTTTTCCATGTTACCTTACTTTTTTGATACATTTATGCTACTTTACTTGATATTTCCACACTATTTTACTTACTTAGGCTTTTCACACTGCTTTTCTATACTACTTTACTAACTTAAGTTTTTCACGTAGTTTTACTTTATCAAACTTTCCACACTACTTTACTTACCTAATCTTTTCACAATTTTTTCTATGCTACTTTAATTACGTGAGCTTTCCACATTACTTTACTTACTCGAGCTTTCCACATTACTTTATTTACTTAAGCTTTCTATACTACTTTGTTTACTTGTGATTTCCATGCTGCTTTTTTATGTTGCTTTACTTAATCAAGTTTTCTAAGATGTTTTTCTATGCTACGTTACCTACTCGGGCTTTCCATGTTGATTTACTTACTCAATATTTTCACAGTACTTTACTTACTCAGGCTTTCCACGATGCTTTTCTATGTTACTTTACTTACTCATGTTTTACACACTGATTTACTTACTTAGACTTTCCATGCTACTTTACTTAGGCTTTCCACAGTACCTTACTTAGATTTTCCATCCTACTTTAATTACTCAGGCTTTCCATGCTACTTTTCCATGATTCTTTACTTGATCCTTTTAGGATACTTTACTTACATGAGCTTTCCACATTGCTTTTCTATGTAGCTTTATTTACTCATACTTTCCATGTTACCTTTTCATACTACTTTACTTACTTGGGCATTCCACGTTGATTTACTTTGGATTTCCAAACTACTTTTTCATACTAATTTATTTACTCTAGCTTTTTATGATGATTTTCCACATTCCTTTACTTACTCAAGATTTCCATGTTGCTTTACTTAGTCAAGCTTTCTATGTTGCTTTTACATGCTTCTTTACTTACTCAATCTTTTCACACTACTTTTCCATGTTATTTTAAGTACTCAGGCTTTCTTCATTGATTTTCCATGCTACTTTACTTACTCAAGCTTTCCACATTGCTTTAACTAGTGAGGCTTAACATGCTGCTTTGATTACTTGGGATTTTAAAGTTACTTTACTTTCATGGAATTTCCATGTTGCTTTACTTGTTCAAGCTTTTGATGCTATTTTTTCATGCTACTTTTTCGTGCTCTTTTACTTACTAGAGCTTTCCACATTGCTTTTCTACACTACTTTACTTACTCAGGCTTTCCAAACTAATTTACTAACTTGAGCTTTCCACACTTATTTTCCATAGTGCTTTACTTACTCAAGCTTTTTACATTAGTTTTCCATGTTGCTTTACTTACTTTGGCTTTCCACACTATGTTACTTACTCAAGATGTTTTTGCTACTTTACTTAATCAAGTTTTCCACACTACTTTACTTACTCAAGCTTTCTATGCTTATTTATTTTCTTGAGTTTTCCATGATGCTTTACTTACTCAAGATTTTCACATTGATTTACTTAGTCTAGCTTTCCACATTACTTTACTTACATGGGATTCCAATGTTGCTTTACTTACTTGAGCATTCTATGTTGCTTTACTTACGTGACATTTCCATACTACTTTTCCATGTTGACTTACTTAATCGAGCTTTACATGCTACTTTACTTACTTAGACTTTCCACATTGCCTTTCTTACTTTGGATTTTCATGCTACTTTACTTCTTCAGGGTTTCCACGCTACTTTACTTACTCAAGATTTCCATGATACTCTACTTACTCGATCTTTCCATGTTGCTTTGCTTACTCATACCTTCCGTGCTACTTGACTTACTCAAGCTTTACACACTGCTTTACTTACTCAGGGTTTTTATGTTACTTTTCTATGCTACTTTACTTACTCAGAATTTCCATGCTATTTTTCCATACTACTTTACTTACTCATGATTTTCATGCTATTTTTTCACACTAATTTACTTCCTCAAAATTTCCATGTTACTTTATTGACTCAGGCTTTCTATGTTGCTTTACTTACTCAGGGTTTCCATGTTGCTTTTTGATATTATATTACTTACTCAAAATTTTTACACTACTTTTTCACACTAATTTACTTACTTGAGCTTTCCATGTTGCTTTACTTAGGTTTTTCACACTATTTTGCTTACTCGATCTTTCCATGCTACTTTGCTTAGGCTTTCTATGCCACTTTACTTACTCAATCTTTCCATGCTACTTTACTTACTCAGTCATTCTAGGTTGCTTTAGTTACTCAAGCTTTCCATGCTACTTTACTTAGGCTTTCCATGCTACTTTACTTAGGATTTCCATGCTACTTTACTTACTCAAGATTTTTATGTTACTTTTACACATTGCTTTACTTACTCAATCTTCTTACGCTGCTTTAATTACTCAAGTTTTACATGTTGCTTTACTTACTTAAGATTTTTCCATTTATTTACTTACTTGAGATTTCTATGATGCTTTACTTACTTAGGCTTCCCATGCTACTTTATTTACTTAGTCTTTCCACACTGCTTTTACATGCTACTTTAATTACCCACACTTTTTATGATGCTTTTCCACACTATTTTATTTACATGGGATTTTTATGTTTCTTTACTTACTCAAGATTTCTACATTGATCTTTCCATGTTGTTTTCTATGTTGCTTTACTTACTCATGATTTCCCTGTTGCTTTTCAATTTTACTTTACTTACTCAAGCTTTTCATGCTACTTTTCTACTTTGCTTTACTTACTCAAGATTTCCACATTGTTTTTCCATGGTGCTTTACTTGGGCTTTCCATGTTACTTTACTTACTCAAGATTTCCACGCTACTTTTCCATGCTCCTTTACTTAGGATTTCCATGCTATTTTACTTACTCGAGCTTTCCATGTTACTTTATTTAATTAGGCTTTCCATATTGTTTTACTTACCAAGGGTTTCTATGGTAATTTTACACATTGCTTTACTTACTCATGCTTTCCATGCTCCTTTACTTAGGCTTTTTATGGTACTTTTCTACATTGCTTTACTTATTTGGGCTTTCTACGTTGCTTTTCCATGTAACATTACTTAATCAAGATTTCTATCAGATTTTTCCATGCTGCTTTACTTACTGAGGCTTTTCAATCTACTTTTTCATGCTACTTTAATTACATGAGCTTTCCATGCTATTTCTCCATGCTAATATACTTACTTAGGCTTTCTATGTTGCTTTTCCATGCTACTTTACTTAATTAGGCTTTCCATGTTGCTTTACTTAGATGAGCTTTCTACCCTATGTTACATACTCAGGGTTTCCATACTACTTTTTCATATTATTTTACTTACTCAAGTTTTCCACATTATTTTTTCATGTTGATTTACTCACTCAAGATTTCCATGTTTTTTTACTTACTCAAGCTTTTCACACTACATTATGTAATCAAGCTTTCCATGATACTTTTCCATGCTACTTTACTTACTTGGACTTTCCATGCTCTTTTTCCACTCTACTTTACTTACTCAAGCTTTACATGCTACTTTTCCATGTTGCTTTACTTACTCATACTTTTTATGTTCATTTATTTATTCAAACTTTCCGTGCTCCTTTTCCATGCAACTTACTCGAGATTTCCATGTTACTTTTTTATGCTATTTTTCTTACTCAAGCTTTTTATACTGCTTTATCTACTTAATATTTCTATGTTTTACTTACTCAAAATTTCTATGTTGCTTTACTTACTCGAGATTTCCATGCTTTTTTAATTGAGATTTCCATGCATTTCTACTTATTCGAGATTTCTACATTTCTTTTCAACACTAATTTACTTACTCAAGCTTTTTATGCTTCTTTTCCACACTACTTTACTTACTCAAGCTTTCCATACTGCTTTTATATGCTACTTTACTTACTCAAGCTTTCCATTCTAATTTACTTACTCAGGCTTTCTATGCAACTTTTCCATGATACATTACTTACTTGGACTTTATATACTAATTTTTCACATTGCTTTACTTACTCAAGATTTCCACACTACTTTTCCATACTATTTTATTACTTAAGCTTTTCACACTACTTTTTTATGTTTCTTTACTTACTCAAGCTTTCTATGTTACTTTTTCACTCTACTTTGCTTACTCAACTTTTCAACACTATTTTTGCATACTATTTTACTTATGTGAGCTTTCCATGCTACTTTATTTACGTAAGCTTTCCATGCTATTTTTCTATGTCACTTTACCTTTTTATGCTTTTCACACTACTTTACTAACTCAAAATTTCCATGCTACTTTACTTACTCAAGATTTCCACACTACTTTACTTACTTGATCTTTCTACACTGGTTTTCCATGTTGATTTACTTACTTGGTCTATTCATGCTACTTTACTTATTTAGGCTTTTCACACTACTTTTCATTGCTGCTTTACTTACTTGAGCTTTCTATACTGCTGTTCCATACTACTTTATTTACTCAGGCTTTTCACGTTACCTTTTCGTGATACTTTATTTACTCATGGTTTTCAAGTTGCTTTACTTACTCAAGCTTTCCATGCTAATTTACTTACTCATGACTTTTATGATGCTTTACTTACTCAGGATTTCTACACTACTTTTCCATGTTACTTTATTTAATCAAGCTTTTTACGCTTCTTTTCTACACTGCTTTACTTACTCAAGCTTTCCATACTGCTTTACCTACTTGGGTTTTCCATACTACTTTTCTTACTCAAGTTTTTCATGTTATTTTTACAAACTACTTTACTTAGGATTTTCACATTGCTTTACTTGGGATTTTCACGCTGATTTTTCACACTACTTTACCTACTCTATCTTTCTAGTCTACTTTTTCACACTACTTTACTTCATTGGGATTTCCAAACTGCTTTATTTACTTAGGCTTTCCATGTTGCTTCTCTATGTCACTTTACTTACTCAAGCTTTCAACATTGCTATACTTACTCAGGTTTTCCATGTTATTTTACTTACTCAGGCTTTCCATGTTGCTTTATTTACTCAAGCTTTTCATTTTATTTTTTCATGCTACTTTACTTACTCAAGATTTTTTTGATCTTTCTACACACAACTTTACTTGATCAAGGTTTTGAAACTAATTTTATTTGTTGTTTTAATTATTCAGGCTTTTCATTTTGCTTTACTTATTTAAGTTTTCCATGTTGCTTTACTTACTCAAGATTTTTATGATGCTTTACTTACTTGGGCTTTCCATGCTACTTCACTTATTTGAGCTTTCCACACTTTTTTTCTATTATACTTTATTTACTCATGCTTTCCACACTACTTTATTTTTTTAGGATTTCTACGTTGCTTTACTTGCTAGAGCTTTGTAGACTATTTTTCCACACTAATTTACTTACTTGATTTTTTCAAAAAAAAATTTAATGTGACTTTACTTACCCAGGATTTCCACTCTACCTTACTTACTTGAGCTTTCCATGCTGCTTTACTTACTGAAGATTTGCAAACTATTTTTCCATACTGCTTTACTTACTTGAGCTTTCCACACTTTTGTTCCATGTTGCTTTACTTACTCAAGCTTTCCATGCTACTTTAATTATTTGTGCTTTCCACACTGCTTTACTTACTCAATATTTACATGTTGCTTTACTTACTTAGGCTTTCTATATTGATTTACTTACTCAACCTTTCCATGCTGCAATACTTACTCAAGATTGTCACACTATTTTTTCATATTTTTTTGCTTACTCAAGCGTTCTACACTACTTTTCTATGCTACTTTACTTACTTATACTTTCTATGTTGTTTTACTTACTTTGAATTTCTACATTGTTTTTCCATGCTACTTTACTTACTCAGGCTTTCCACACTGCTTTACTTACTTTATCTTTCCATGCTACTTTTCCACGCTACTTTACTTACATAAGTTTTTTGTGCTTCTTTCCTTATTTGAGATTTCCACGCTGCTTCACTTACTTTTCCTTTCCACATTTCTTTTCCACACTACTTTACTTATTCAAAAAGTTTATGTTATTTTTCCATGCTATTTTACTTAATCAGACTTTCCATGCTATTCTTCCATGTTGTTTACTTACTCATGTTTTCTATGTTACTTTACTTAATCAATATTTTTACACTCATTTTTTATACTACTTTACTTACTTAGGCTTTCTATGCTACTTTACTTACTCAAGCTTTTCATGTTGCTTTTTCACACTACTTTACTTACTCAGACTTTCCATACTACTTTTCCATACTTTTTACTTACTCAATCTTTGCACGCTACTTTTCCATGCTTCTTAACATACTTAGGCTTTATACACTACTCTACTTACCCAAAAATTATATACTGCTTTACATACTCCATCTTTTCACTTACATTACTTGGGATTTCCACACTGCTTTACTTACTCTGAGTTTTCACACTATTTTTCTATGTTGCTTTACTTACTTGGGCTTTTACTTACTAAAGCTTTCCTTGCTACTTTATTTACTCAAAATTTCCACACTACTTTACTTACTTGAGCTTTCCATGTTGCCTTACTTACTCAAGCTTTAAACATTGCTTTACTTACTCATGCTCTCCACACTACTTTACTTACTTATACTTTGCACACTACATTTCTATGTTATTTTACTTACTCAAGCTTTCCACATTATTTTTCCACATTGCTTTACTTACTCAAGTTTTCCATGCTGCTTTTCCATGATGGTTTACTTACTCAAGCTTTCTATGTTGTTTTACTTACTTGGGCTTTCCACGCTACTTTACTTACTCAAGATTTCCATGTTATTTTTTCTTATTATTTTACTTACTCATATTTTCTATGTTACTTTACTTACATGTGATTTTCATACTAGTTTACATAAGATTTTCACATTGCTTTTCATTATTGGTTTACATACTCAAGCTTTTCATCCATCTTTTCTATGTTGTTTTACTTACTTGGGCTTTCCTTGCTACTTTACTTACCTGGGTTTTCCATGCTGCTTTACTTATTTGAGCTTTCCATGTTGCTTTTTCATGCTACTTTACTTAAAATTTTCATGTTACTTTACCTATTGGGGCTTTACATGCTGCTTTATTTAATCAGGCTTTTGATGCTACTTTTCTACTCTACTTTATTTATTTGAAATCTTCATACTACTTTTCCACATTGCTTTACTTATTTGGGTTGTTCATGTTGCTTTACTTACTCAAGCTATCCATACTACTGTACCTACTCAAGGTTTTCATGATGCTTTTCCATGCTACTTATTTACTCAACCTTTCCATAATGCTTTGCCACACTACTCTACTTTGTCAGGCATTCTATGATACTTTACCTAATCAGGCTTTCCATGTTATTTTTTAAGCTACTTTACTTACTAAGACTTTCCACAATGCTTTTCCATGTTGCTTTACTTATTCAAGGTTTCCATAATACTTTTTCATATTACTTTACTTACTCAAGCTTTCAACATTACTTTATTTACTCTATCTTTATATGTTGCTTTACTTACTCAAGCTTTCAACGCTATTTTTTCATGCTGCTTAACTTACTCAAGCTTTCCACATTGTTTTTACATGATGCTTTACTTACTCAAGATTTCCATGCTACTTTACTTACTCAGGCTTTTAATGCTACTTTTCTATATTGCTTTACATATTCAAGATTTCTACGTTGCTTCACTTACTCAGGCTTTCCATATTGATTTTTAATGCTACTTTACTTACTCAGGCTTTCTACACTATTTTGCTTACTCGACCCTTTCATGATACATTTTCATGCTTATTTACTTACTCAACCTTTTTGCACTACTTTTAACACTTTTCTACTTATGTTGTTCCCAAAATATATCACTTATTTTTGTCGACAATATGTTGATCAATTTGGTATTTTAGGCCAAAATAGTCTCTTTCTTTCTTTTAAAATATTCTGAGCAGTTAAGTTTTTCAAATATTCAAGCCTTTTCAGCTAAGAAAGTCACAAGTTTAATAGATAGGCTTTTTTAAAGGGATGTTTAAAACACTTAAGGCATTTTCTTAGTGTTTTAAAGATGGTTCAACACCAAGGTTCAATAAAAAGACTAAACGATGGGATTCAAACAATTGGAATGAACCACTTTGAACCATTTAACCATTTAACTCTACCTTTGCAAGGTTTAAAGGTTCAACGAGTTCAAAGGTTCAATGACTTTAGCAGACTTAAAGAATAAAAGGATTCAAACAGTGAAGATTGAACTGATGAACCATTAAACCCTGAACCAAAATGAGTTCAAAGGTCCATAGGTTCAATGAGTTCAATCTATTTGATGGACTTAGAAAATGAAAGGATCTAGAGAGTTCAAAGCTTCAAAGGTTTCAAAGAAATATAATGAACTGTTGAACTTTGAACTGAAATGGTTCAAAGGTTTAAAAGGTTCAAAGGGTTCAAAGAGTTCAAAGTTCAAATGAAAGCTTTAAATGAATGAAGTAAAAGATTCTAGAAATAAGTTCAACCAAATGGTTCAAAAGAATAGTTTAATTGAAGAAGAAAAAGAGAGTGAACACAACCCTTTATAAAACATTGAATCAATGAACCATTGAACCATTGAACCAAAAGAGTTTAAGGTTCAAAGGTTCAAAGTGGTTGAAGCGACTGGTGACGTCCTCATAGATTTCAAATTTAGGGTGATGGAATAACTATTGATTTTCAAAAGACCTAAGAATAAACTCAATCACCAGCCAAGAAAAGAGTCGAAGAAGCTGACTAAAAGTGAGAAGATAGTCCTGAGAGATCAAATCACCAAGAAGAGACAAAATGTGGCAAGGAAGGAGGGTACAACTATAGAAAGTCTAGAAATATCTATAAAAGATTTATTCTAGTAGGTGGAATAGTCCACCAGGTGGACATTAGAAAAAGCAAAAATTCAAAGGCATGGCCTATTTTTCTGCATTAAGTAAAGGCAAATAGACAACCATGTAAGCATCATAAAGAAGACCAAATAACCCATGCTTAGGATGAGACATTTGGGATGATTCAAAACATCAAAGTTAAGGTTGATGACCTATTCCAGCATGGCCCTTTCACAAATATTTAATGCATTCAATTTAGCATGGGCCATTTTCATAAAAACAAGCACCCAAGTCTTTTTTGTGATGCTATATAATGTAATCTCTCATTTTGTATAGGGGGATCTCTTGATTATTAGAAGTGAAGCTCTACCCAAATTAAAAGGCATTGTTAAGACTTTGAGCTCAGACTGTTAATCATATTTTGTTAAGTGAATGAGAAAGCAAGTGACTTTTTAGACTTTGCATTGAAATAACTTGTGTTATCTAGGAAATTATTCTTATGTCTTTTTCCTAAGTACAGTCTTGTCCATTTAATCAAATAAGAAGAACAAGTGGAAATAAGCTAGAAGATGTCCTAAAGTTGACTATGGGAGACTTTGTGTTGCCATAGTTATCTTCAGTCTATGTTTTGTGTACAGGGTATTAAAGAGACTTTAAGCTCCTCTTATCCTTCGTAATCTTTCACTCTGTTGTAGTTTTAGGTGGAGACTTTGGGCTGCACTTAATCCTACTATGTTCCTTTGTCTTAATTAGTGGAAAAAGTAATGAAAGACTTTGTGTTTTCATGGGTTTCTTGTGGTTACAGTTACTACCTAGGTAGAATTCTTGCTATTTGGTGAATATCATTTCTGAAAGAAGAGAAGAGCCTTTGGTAATTACACTAAATTCTCCTCTATTTTGTGAAAATAATCTCTAAAAAAAGAGAGATGGATGGTATGATTTCACCCCTGTGTCTATTTTCATCTTATTTTAGTATTGTATAGTTATAAGGAACCTCCCCTTGCTGAGAGGAGAGATTTATCTCATTCTGGCTATGGTCACCATACCTATTTTGCCACATAAATCTCTGTATGATGTGGCTGATATAGCCATTTTATTGTTAGCTAGTTGATGACAAAATATTAACCCAATAATTTTTGGCAATTCTGCTAGGGAAGAATAGGCAGCTTGAAGCCTCAAGCTTTAAATTAAAGTAATTTTAGTTCTTTTCTATTTTCATTTTACACTCTGGTAGATCCACTATACACGTGAAGCTAGAGAATTCAAGGTATTGTTGACCCTATATTTGAGTTGGTAGAACTAAGTAATTTTGATCTTTTTCTTCCACTATCTCACCTTCAACAAACTAGGAGTTTTCTTCCTAAAAACATTAGGTCCCCAATACCAGGCAAAGATTCTCTTTTCTATGCTAGTAGAGCTTTATCTATACATATCTCATAGAGATTTATTATCCCTCCCTTTAACAGCCACATCATGACAGCTCAAGGCCCCTAGGGTAATACTTTTGGTCCCCTGAATGTAACCCCATCTCTACATGAACTACCCCACAGTTTAAGAAAGAATGTTCTCAAATTTTATGGTGATGAGAAGGTTCATCCTAATGAACACATTGCAACCTTTTGCATAGCCTGTGGTGTGATAGGCGTTGAATATGAAGACATTGCAGTTAGACTATTTGTGAAAACATTGTAAGGTGTTGTTGTAGATTTATTTTATCATCTACAAGCACAAATAGTGATTGACTAGAACACTCTCAAAGCCAAATTTGAGGCCAGATTCAAACCTATAGAAGATGCACATGTCCTATTATCTCAATTTATGCAAATGAAGAAGGATCTTGATGAACCCATGAGAGACTTCATTACTAAATTTGACAAGCTAAGGAATAGGATTCCCATAATTTCTTAGCCGATACCTGAGAATCTCAAATGCTTCTTCATCAATTCTTAGCTTCCTGAAGTGAGTTTTTTGTTGAGGTGGGCTGGCCACATAGATCTTGTTGTAGCTTAAATTTTGGCCACTGAGGTCAAAGATGATCTTATCTTGGCAAGAAAGATAAGAAGAAATCCTAACAGAAGTAAATCTTCTTCATCTTCTAAATATTCTTCTACAGGCACCACAAATCTTATGGTGTAAAAGCTAGTAAATGAATTGCTAGCTCTAAAAAAACAAATGTCATAAGGGATGTCTGCTCCTTCTTATCGGGATATACCAAGGAGGAAGTTTTCTAACCAGTCATATCAGGGCAATGCTACTAGAAATTAAGGGAAACTAAATCACCTTCCTCCCCCACCAGAGAAGTTTGCCATTGAAGCAACACCAACTAACTCAGCAGTTGGTTATCTTGAAACTAAATCTAATTTTTTTTCCAACTTGAGTTGAACCAAGAAGATGACACTGATCTCTTTGCAGAAAGCCAAGAAGAATCAGCTGGTGACTCCAACATTGGTTTCCTAAATTACCAGGAAGAAACTAGAAGAGGGAAGTATTTGATGGATCATACATTGTATTTACCAGGTCTCAAAACTAGTCAGCTCAATAAGTAGATAAAATAAAAATAGAAGAAGAATCTTGACTAGTAATTTCAATTGCTAAATGAGGGACTTCTCTACCTTTCAAATTAAAGGACCCGATGAGCAATAAAAAAGTAGGTACCTCAAGTATTCCTTCACTTTCTACTTCAAATTTGCAAACCAGTCCTACACCTAGTAAAAACCAAATTGATTAACTACCTTCCTCTATTTTGAATTCATTTTAGTCATTTGATATAATTGACCATGCTAAGAAGACTAAAATTTCTAAGTTTGAATTCTTGCAATCCAACCCTGAGTAATTGGATAGGTTATTTCAATGCATCAAAAATAAAACTGTCCCTACAAGACAAGAAATTTTGAAAGTAACTCCTCTTCCTCTAAAGAACACACCTACTCAAAATAATCTTGTGATTACTCCTCTAGATGCCCCTTGAAAGATAGAACCATTTTATGTTTCCCTGCTGATAAACAGTCATCAGTTGAACAATTGCATTATAGATTTTGACACCTCTAACAATGTGATGCCCACTAAAGGGCCAGAATCTCTTGGTCTCATGCTAACTAAAACCTTTGGGAGATTTTTTTCCATGGAAAATAAACAAGTGCCACTTCTAAGACAAATCAAAGATGCCCAACTTGCATTTGTGGCCTTCCCAAATAAGAGAATTAAAATGATAGTCCTGATGGCCAACATTCTAGCGTCCTACATCATTCTACTTAGGCAAAAATTTTGCAAGGATGGTGGAGAATTGAGCATGGATCAGACTGAGGTGAGGATCCTTGTCAAGAGCATCATGCAAAGGCTGCTTCTTGAGAATGAGTCAAAATAAATTATCACCCAAACATCAGCCCCTAAAGCTTAAATTCTATTTGAGTCTTCAAGAATAGGTAATTACTTTATGTCTACTGAAGATGTTCCTATTTTAGCAGACAAAAGATTACTAAGTGACAAACCAAAAAAATTAGATAAGACATCAGAAGAATTGGTAGTGTTCAGTATAGATGAAAAAGAATCTTCCCTTCCTAATGAAGAAAAATATGAAAGAAGATCATATTCTAATAATGTTTGGATTTTAGAATTTGATGGCAACAATTCTTCTACCAGTTTTAGAGCTGGAGTTGTTTTAATATCTCCTCAAGGAGATATTTTTCCATATTCATACAAATTTTAGTTTAACAATACTAACAACACTGGTGAGTATGAATCATTGTTACTCAAATTAAAGGCTGCTCAAGATAAAGGTATTAAAATTCTTCATGCCAAAGGAAATGCTGAATCGGTGGTTTGTCAAGTGAGGAACCTATATCAAATCAAGAATTAGATATTGTGACATTATCGAAATCTAGTGTGGGACTACATTGAAAGCTTTGATGCTTTCAGTATTTTTGTCATGCCCAAAAACTTTAATAGTCAAGCAGATTCATTGTCTGTCTCTGTAACTCTCATGGTCCCTCACCCAGATTTTAAAGAAGATAGGTACACTATCAAGTTGATCTTTTGACCAAGTGTACCTGATAATTTTTACCATTAGTAAGTATTTAATGATGACAACCAAATCATTACTTTTCTAGAACAGATAGACAGTGTTGAAAAGCTTCATTTTGAAGGCAGTGAATCTCCACCATGGGAATCAGCTCTGGAAATGAATTCAAAAGTTGATGAAGAGTTTCTTCAGCTTAAAGGGAATAAAATTCCCAAAGGATTAGTTTCTCTTGAAAAAAATTTTGACAAGCATGATAGGTTTGTCAATGAATAACAAATGGATTCAAAATCCTCCAACGATTTTGATCAAATAAATTTGAGTACAGAAGGCAATCCAAAAATGGTAAACATCGAGAATCATTGTACCCCTAATAAAAAACTCAAATTTATCACTCTACTTCATCATTACATTGATGTTTTGAAATACTCTTATGATGATCTAAAACCTATCACACCTAAATGAATCCAACATGAAATTCTTCTCAAGATTGGGTCATTGCCTCACAAGTAGAAACAAAGGTAGTATAACCCCAAGATATCAGGGATGATTTTGTCTAAGAAAAAAATAATGTTTAATTCAAAAATTATTTTCCCAATCCATCATTCCACCTAGATTGCAAACATAGTCCTTGTGAGAAAGAAGAATAGATAAATTTGCCTATGTGTTGACTTTAAAAACCTGAATTAGTCATCTTTAAAAGACAACTATCCCCTACCCATCATGGATCAGCTGCTACAAACAGTTACTAGTGCTGAGATGTTATCAATGTTAGATGGTTTTTATAGATATAATCAAGTGGAAGTTGATGAAGTAGACTAATATAAGACCACTTTCATGACACCTTGGGGCACTTTTGCATATTACAGAATGCCTTTTGGCTTGATCAATGCTGGCACCACTTTCTAAAGAGTGATGGATCTTACTTTCAAAAATGAAATGGGAAGATCATTATGGTATACCTTGATGACTTGATAGTCTTTTATAAACATCATCATGATCATGTGCATCATCTACAACAAGTGCTGGAGTGATGTCAAAAAAATGGTATTTCTCTTAATCTCAAGAAGTCAATTATTGGGGTTATAAAAGGTAGACGTCTCAGTCACAACGTATCCTAAGAAGGCATAAAGATCGACCCAAAAAGGGTCAAATACATTCAAGAGCTTTCTCTTTTTACCAGTAAGACTACAGTTCACTCTTTCTTTGGAAAGGCAAATTTCTTACAAAGGTTCATTCTTGAATTTGTAGAGAAGACTCACCACATTGTCAATGTGATGAAAGGTAAAGCTACTTTTAGCTTGACCGAAGAAGGAAAATCAACATTTTGAGATATCAAAGAAGCTATCACCCATGCCCCAATATTGGTTTGTCCTAATTACACCAAAGACTTTGTGATGTATAGCTATGCTTTTGAACATATGCTTTCAGCCATCTTGGTTCAACAAAACAAAGGAGTGAAATCTCCCATATCTTTCATGAGTTGTCCTCTCAAAGCTCATGAGCTGAATTATTCAAACATGGAGAAGTATGCTTATGTTATGGTAAAGGTGGTAAAACACTTCCATTTTTATATCTTGAACTCACACACTATTTCTTTGGTTCCTGATATAACAGTAAAGTCTATTTTAACTCAGTAGGAGTTTGGGACTAAAAGGGGCAATTAGATTTCCAAAATCCAAGAGTTTGATCTTGTTATAAAACTAATGAAGCTTATGGGGGGGAATGGGTCACTGCCAATTAATTGCTAATAACAAACTAGAAGAAGCAGGGTATGAAGAAATAGAAGTTGAAGACATGCCAATAGTTCTTTTTATCACCACTATGAATGAGTGGTATTTGAATATTGCTCATTTCCTTACTTATGGTGAGTGTTCTACTCACTTGTCTCATAAAGAAAAGAGGACTATTAATTTGAAAGCTACCAACTTTGTCCTATGGGACAATGGTTTGTACAAGAGGAACCTTGACGGGGTATTCCTCTGCTGTGTGATAAAGTGCAGTAGAACAAACTTTTGGAGTCATTCCACAATTTGGCTTGTGGAGGACATTTTTTTGTGCCTCTAACTGCCCATAAGATTCTATGAGCTAGGTACTATTGGCCTAATCTATTTTGAGATTCATGTGCTTGGGTGTGTAGATGCGAGTTGTGTTAACAGTTTGTTGGCAAATCCAAGTTGGTTGTGTTACCTCTCAGGCTTGTGGTGATAAAAGAGTCATTTAAACAATGGGGGACTGATTTCATTGGTGTTATGAATATGTCCTCGAGTGTTGGACATGATTATGTCCTCATAGCCACAGAATACTTTACTAAGTAGGTGGAAGCCATTCTATTCAAGCATGCTACTTCAGAAGTAGTGTGTAATTTCCTCAAAGAAAACATCATTTCTAGGTTTAGGGTACCAACCAAGATTGTAACAGATAATACAGCCTATTTTTCTTCTCATGAGACTACCTAGTTCTGCTACTATTATGGGATTATCCTCTCCCACTCTTCTGACTATTATTTGCGAAGAAATGGTCAAGCAAAATCAAGCAACAAGAACCTAGTGACCATTATCAAGAAGCTAGTAGATGACAATCAAAGAACCTGGCATAAAGCAGTACTTGATTATTTATGGGCAGACGTGATTACACCCAAAAGGGTGATAGGTATGTCACCATTTCAACTTAAATATGGTTTAAATGTAGAGATACCAATCACCTTGGAATTATGAGCATTAAAGTTGGCAAAGATAGTAGAAGATTCAACTTTTGAAAGTTCCATCAACAAGAGGATCATGTGCTTGACTAAACTAAATGAGCAATGACTATGGTGGTAGACCGAATTGCTACGCATCAAAGTCTAGTAAAGATACTCTTCGACCAGAAAGCAAGGATCCATGATTTTCAGATTGGAGATCAAGTCTTGTGGTGGGACAAGAGGAGAGAACCAAAAGTAATGCATGAAAAATTGGATTCCTTATGGAGAGGCCCATTTTCCATTCATCGCTTAAATCATGAAAATAGTTTCTTGCTGAAATATCAAGATGGAACACTATTTGCTTTACCTCACAGTGGGAAACATCTGAAGCACTTCAATCCTTGAAGTAAGTTGTACATTTGTATATATGTATAGTCTTTCTTTGTTTTATGTTTTTTTTCATTTATTTTTGGTGCCATTTGATTTTTGGTGCCCTTATTTTGGGTAAAAATGATTCTGTGGCCCAATAGCATAGATGAAGGCACTGAGATTCTAGTTTCTACTCCCTTCGATTGCTTCAGTTTTCAATTGATGGAAGTTCCCTAACTAGAGCCAGATGTTGTTCTCAAAATCTGTCACTTGTTTTTGTGGACAACATGCCAATCATTTTGGTCCTACAGGCCAAAATGGTCTCTTTCTTTCTTTCAAAAAGTTCTGAACAATGAAGTTTTTCAAATATTCAAGCCTTTTCAGCTAAGTCATAGATTCAACAAGCAGTCTTTCTTAAAGGGATGTTTAAAACACTTAAGGCATTTTCTTAGTGTTTTAAAGATGGTTCAATGCTGAGGTTCAATCAAAAGACTTAATGGCGGGCTTCAAATAATTGGAATGAACCACTTTGAACCATTGAACCCCACCTCTGTAAGGTTCAAAGGTTTAATGACTTTGGTGGACTTAAAGAATAAAAAGATTCAAAGAGTGAAGATTGAACCAATGAACCATTGAACCTTGAACCAAAATGAGTTCAAAGGTCCATAGGTAAAATGAGTTCAATCTATTAGACGGACTTAGAAAATGAAAGGATCTAGAGAGTTCAAAGCTTCAAAGGTTTCAAAGAAATAGAATGAACTATTGAACTTTGAACTGAAATGGTTCAAAGGTTTAAAATGTTCAAAGGGTTCAAAGAGTTCAAAGTTAAAATGGAAGCTTCGAGTGAATGAAGGAAGTGAAATATTCTAGAAAGAAGCTCAACCAAATGGTTCAAAGGAATGGTTCAACTGAAGAAGAAAAAGAGAGCGAACATGACCCTTTACAAAACATTGAATCGACAAACCATTAAACCATTGAACCTTTGAACCAAAAGAGTTCAAGGTTCAAAGGTTTAAATGGTTCAAGCAACTGGTGACATCCCCGTAGATGTTAAATTTAGGGTGATGGAATAACTATTGATTTTTAAAAGACATGAGAACAAACTCAATGACTAGCTACGAAAAGAGCTGAAGAAGCTGGCTAAAAGTGAGAAGATAACACTGAGAGCTCAGATCACCAAGAAGAGACAAAACATGGCAAGGAAGGAGGGAATGACTATAGAAAGTCTAGGAATATCTATAAAAGAGTTATTCCAGTAAGTGGAATAGCCCACCAAATGGACATTAGAAAGAGCAAACATTCAAAGGTGTGGCCTATTTTTATGCATTAAGTAAAGGTGAATAGACAGCTGTGTAAGCGTCATAAAGAAGACTAGACAACCTATGCTTAAGAGGAGACATTTGAGATGATTCAAAATGCCAAAGTCAAGGCTGATATTCAATGCATTCAATTCATCATGGGCCATTTTCATAAAAACAAGCACCCAAGTCTTTCTTGTTATGCTATATATTGTAATCTCTCATTTTGTATAGTGGGGATCTCTTGGTTATTAGAAGCGAAGATCTACCCAAATTGAAAGGCATTCCTAAGACTTTGAGCTCAAAATGTTAATAATATTTTGTTAAGTTAATGAGAAAGCAAGTGACCATTCAGACTTTGTGTTGAAATAGCTTGTATTATCTAGGAAATTGTTCTTATGTCTTTTTCCTAAATACAGTCTTGTCCATTTAATCAAATAAGCAGAACAAGTGGAAATAAGTTGGAAGATGTCTTGAAGCTGACTATGAGAGACTTTGTGCTGCCATAATTATCTTTAGTCTGTGTTTTGTGTAAATGATACTGAAGAGACTTTGAGCTCCCCTTATCCTTCGTAATCTTTCACTCTATTGTAGTTTTAGGTGGAGACTTTGGGTTGCACTTAATCCTACTATGTTCCTTTGTCCTAATCAGTGGGAAAAGCAACAATAAAATTTGTGTTTTCATGTGTTTCTTGTGGTTACAGTTACTACCTCGGAAGAATTCCTACTATTTGTTGAATATCATTTCTGAAAGAAGAGAAGTGCCTTCAGTAATTATACCATAATTCTCCTTTGTTTTTTGAACATCATTTCTAAAAAAAGAGAGATGGATGGTATGATTTCACCCCTGTGTCTATTTTCATCTTATATTAGTATTCTATAGTTATATGGAACCTCCCCTTGCTGAGAGGAGAGATTTATCTCATTCTAGATGTAAGCACCACACCCATTTTGCCGCATAAATCTCCTTATGCTGTGGTTGATGTAACTATTTTACCATTAGCCAGTTGATGACAAAATATTCACCTAACAACTTACTTAGGCTTTCTACACTACTTTACTTACTCAAGCTTTCCACACTACTTTACTTTCATGAGCTTTCCACATTACCTTTTCATATTTCTTACTTACTCAAGCTTTTTATGTTGCTTTACTTACTCATGTTTTCTACGCTGCTTTACTTAAAATTTTTAAGTTTCTTTACTTACTCAGGACTTCCACATTCTTTTTCTTGCTCAAGCTTTCCACACTCATTTACTTACTCAGACTTTTCATGTTGCTTTACTTACACAGGGTTTTCACAATAGTTTTCTATGTTATATTACCTACTCGATCTTTCCATGTTATTTTATTTACTTGGGCTATTCACACTACTTTACTTACTCAAGATTTTTACTCTATTTTTTCAATTTTTTTTACTTACTCGAGCTTTCTACACTGCTTTAGTTACTCAAGCTTTTCATATTATTTTTCATGCTACTTTACTTACTCAAGATTTTCACGCTACATTACTTACTTGGGCTTTCCATTTTCTTTTACTTATTCAAGCTTTCCACATTGTTTTTTCACACTACTTTACTTACTCAAGCTTAAGAAGCTACTTTATTTACTCAATTTTCCATTCTACTTTACTTACTCAGGGTTTTCATGCTGCTTTACTTACTTGAACTTTCTATGCTATTTTAAGATATTGTTTTACTTACTCAAGATTTCCACACTAATTTACTTACTCAGTCTTTCCACATTACTTTGTTTACTCAGTCTTTTGACAATGATTTATTCACTAAATATTTTTATGCTACTTTACTTACTCAAAAATTTTACACTACTTCACTTACTCTGGGTTTCCACATTGCTTTTCTACACTACTTTACTTACTTAAGCTTTCCATGCTTCTTTTCTATGATGCTTCATTTACTCAAGGTTTTCACTCTAATTTTCCATGCTACATTACTTACTCAAGCTTTCAATGCTACTTTTCCATGTTGCTTTAATTATTTAGACTTTTCACACTACTTTAATTACTCATACTTTCTACACTACTTTACTTAGGATTTCTATGCTACTTTTCCATGTTAATTTATTACTCAAGGTTTCCACATTGCTTGTCTTACTCAGGATTTTCACATTACATTTCCAAACTACTTTACTTACTTGAGCTTTTCATGATGTTTTACTAACTTGAGATTTCCATGTTACTCTACTTACTCAAGATTTTGACACTGCTTCTTTATGTTGCTTTCCTTATTCAAGCTTTCCATTCTTCTTTACTTACTAGTGTTTTTCACACTACTTTACTTACGCGAGCTTTCCACACTAATCTTATATGTTGCTTTACTTACTTGAGATTTTCATGCTACTTTACTTATTCATGCTTTTCATATTGTTTTTATATGCTGCTTTACTTACTTGGGTTTTTCACACTACTTTTCTATGCTACTTTACTTTCTCGGGCTTTCCACGCTACTTTACTTAGTTGGGCTTTCCATGCTACTTTATTTACTTGAGATTTCCATGTTGCTTTACTCACTTAGGCTTTACACACTACTTTTTGACATTGCTCTACTTACTTGAACTTTCCACATTGTTTTTATACGTTGCTTTACTTACTCAAGCTTTGCACACTACTTAATCATAATTTCCATGCTAATTTACTTACTCAAGATTTCCAAGTTTCTTTACTTACTCAAACTTTTCATGCTATTTTACTTGGGATTTTTACGTTACTTTACTTATTTGAGCTTTCCAATCTACTTTACTTACATGTAATTTCCACGATGCTTTACTTAGGGTTTCCATGCTACTTTTCCATGGTACTTTACTTGGGATTTCCATGTTATTTTTCCTTGTTACTTTACTTACTCAAGATTTCTGCACTCTTTTACTTGCTCATACTTTTTGTGTTGTTTTCCATGCTAATTTATTTATGTTTTCCACACTATTTGTTCACACTACTTTACTTACACTAGCTTTTTGAGTTATTCTTCATCCTGCTTTACTTACTCAAGATTTCCATACTAATTTAATTAATCGAGATTTACATGTATCTTTCTATTTTATTTTACTTACTCAAGCTTTCCACACTACTTTTACATGTTGCTTTACTTAATCAAGCTTTCTACATTGCTTTACATACTCAAGCTTTGCATGCTACTTTACTTACATGCACTTTCCATGCTGATTTACTTAGTTGAGGTTTCCACGCTACTTTTCCATGGTACTTTACTTGGGCTTTCCACATTATTTTTCCTTGTTACTTTACTTACTCAACCTTTCTGCACTCCTTTACTTACTCATATTTTTCATATTATTTTTTATGCTAATTTACCTACTTGTACTTTCTACACTATTTTTCCTCATTGCTTTGATTACTCAAGCTTTCCACACTATTTTTCATCCTACTTTACTTACTCAAGCTTTCCATACTACTTTAATGACTCAAGCTTTTCACAAATTTCTCTATATTGTTTTACTTACTTGGGCTTTCCACACTATGTTTGCACGTTAATTTACTTACTCGGGCTTTCTATGCTACTTTACATACTTGGGCTTTCCACACTACTTTACTTACTTGGGCTTTCCACATTGCTTTTCCATGCTACTTTACTTACTCAGGCTTTCCATGTTGGTTTACTTACTCAAGCTTTCCATGTTGGTTTACTTACTCAGGATTTTTATGTTGTTTTCCATGTTGCTTTAATTACTTAAACTTTTCATGTTGCTTTTCCATGCTTCTTTACTTACTTGAGCTTTCCACACTACTTTTCCATGATCATTTACTTACTCGAGCTTTCCATGTTGCTTTACCTACTCCAGCTTTCCGTGTTGTTTTATTTACTTGATCTATTTATGATACTTTATTTATTAAAGATTTCCATGTTGATTTACTTACTCAAGCTTTCAACGTTATTTTTCCATGCTAATTTACTTACTCAAGCTTTTCATGATGGTTTTCCATGTTGCTTTACTTACTCAAGCTTTTCATATTGCTTTACTTACTCAAGATTTCTATGCTAGTTTTTCACATTGCTTTATTGACTCAGGCATTCCAAATATGATTTCTATGTTGCCTTACTCAGGCTTTCCACACTACGTTACTTATTCAAGCTTTCTACATTGATTTTCCATGCTACTTTACTTACTCAATTTTTTCACACTGCTTTTCTATGCTACTTTACTTACTCAAGCTTTCCACACATTTTTTCCATGCTGTTTTATTTATTTGGTCTTTACATGGTACTTTTACATGTTGCTTTACTTACTCAGGATTTCCACACTACTTTACTTACTTTGCCTTTCCAAACTACTTTACTTACTCTGGCTTTCCATTTTGCTTTACTTGGGATTTCCACATTGCTTTACATACTCGAACATTCCATGCTACTTTTCCATGTTGATTTACTTACTCAAACTTTCTATGTTACTTTTCCACACTACTTTACTTGCTTGAGCTTTCCATGTTTCTTTACGTGAGCTTTCTTTACTACTTTTTCACATTCATTTACTTACTAAGGGTTTCCATGTTTCTTTACTTACTCAGTATTTACACACTATTTTTCCATGCTGCTTTACTTATTTGATCTTTCCATGCTACTTACTCGATCTTTTTATATTATTTTTCCATGTTGCTTTACTTACTTATGCTTCCATGTTTCTTTAATTATTCACGCTTTTTAGGTTGCTTTATCTATTCAGGCTTTTCACGCTACTTTTTTACATTGATTTACTTATTCGAGCTTTCCACATTAATTTTTCACATTCTTTTATTTATTTGAGATTTCCACACTACTTTACTTACTCATGCTTTCCATGTTACTTTTCCATGCTACTTTACTTACTCAAGCTTTCCACACGTTTTCCACACTAATTTACTTACCATGGCTTTACTTGAGCTTTTTCATGCTATTTTACTTACTCAAGCTTTCCATGTTGCTTTACTTACTAAAGGTTTCCATGCTACTTTACTTACTCAAGGTTTCCATGCTGATTTATTTAATCAATCTTTACACACTATTTTTTCATGTTTCTTTACTTATTCGGGCTTTCCATAGTGCTTTAATTTCTTTAGCTTTCTACACTACTTTATTTACTCAAGCTTTCCATGCTACTTACTCCAGATTTATATATTGCTTTACTTACTCGAGATTTTCATGCTACTTTTCTATGATTATTTACTTACTCGAGCTTTTCATGTTGTTTTTCCAAGCTACTTTATTTACTCAATCTTTCCATGTTACTTTACTTAATTAAACTTTCCACGTTGCGTTACTTGGGCTTTCCGTGATGTTTTTCCTTGCTACTTTACTTATTCAAACTTTCCACGTGTTTTTACTTGGGATTTCCATGCTACTTTAATTACTAAGAGTTTATATGCAACTTTCCCACACTGATTTACTTACTCAAGATTTTCATGCTGCTTTACATACTCGATATTCTCATGCTGCTTTACGTACTCATACTTTTCATGCTACTTTTCCATGCTACTTTTCCATGCTTCTTTACTTACTCTAGCTTTCCATGCTATTTTACGTACTCATGCTTTCCATGTTGCTTTACTTACTCGATATTTTCATGCTACTTTTCCACATTGCTTTAATTACTCAAGATTTTCATGCTACTTTTCCATGCTTCTTTCTTTATTTGAGCATTCTACACTACTTTTCCACAATACTTTACTTACTCAACCTTTCCACGCTTCTTTACTTACTCAATATTTCCATGCTACTTTACTTAATCTTTCCACAATACTTTTCTTACTTGACCTTTCCACACTTCTTTACTTAATCAAGCTTTCCACATTGCTTTTCCATGTTACTTTACTTACTCAGGCTTTGTATGCTGATTTTTTATGCCCCTTTTACTTACTCAAGCTTTCCATGCTGCTTTATTTACTTGGGATTTCCATAATGTTTTTCTATTCTCCTTTACTTACTCAAGCTTTCCACATTTCTTTTCCATATTGCTTTACTTACTCTTGCTTTTCTCATGCTTTTCACGCTACTTTACTTACTAAGACTTTTCACATTATTTTATTTATTCAAGATTTTCACATTGATTTTCCACTTTGCTTTACTTACTTGGGCTTTGCATGCTACTTTTCCACATTACTTTACCTAATCGAGCTTTCCATGTTGCTTTTTCATACTACTTTACTTACTAAGGCTTTCCACATTACTTTACTTACTCGAGCTTTCCACATTACTTTACTTATTCTGGCTTTTTGCACTATTTTTTCATGCTACTTTACTTATTCAAGATTTCCATGCTCTTTTACTTACTCAAACTTTACATGCTACTTTACTTACTTGGGCTTTCCATGCTACTTTACTTACTCAGAATTTCTATGGTACTTTACTTACTCAAGCTTTCCAAGTTACTTTTCCACACTAATTTTCTATGTTGCTTTACTAACTTAAGCTTTTCACCTCATTTTTCAATGTTGCTTTATTTACTTAGGCTTTCTATGTTACTTTACTTAAGTTTTTCACATTACTTTACTTAATCAGGCTTTCCATATTATTTTTTCATGCTACTTTACTTACTCAAGCTTTTCATGTTACTTTTTGATGCCATTTTACTTGGGATTTCCATGATGCTCTATTTACTCAGACTTTCCACACTGCTTTTCTATGTTGATTTATTTACTCAGGCTTACCATATTACTTTTCCATACTGCTTTAATTACTTGGGCTTTCTACTCTTCTTTACTTACTCTCACTTTTCACACTGCTTTACTTACTTGGGCTTTTCATGCTACTTTACTTATGTTTTTCATGTTATTTTTCCATGTTGCTTTACTTACTCCAAATTTCCATGATGCTTTATTTACTTGAGTTTTACACACTACTTTTCCATACTGCTTTACTTGCTCAAGCTTTTTACGATGCTTTACTTACTCAGACTTTTCATGTTGTTTTTTCATGTTGCTATACTTACTCATGTTTTCAATGTTGCTTTACTTGTTCAAGATTTTCATGTTGCTATACTTATTCAAGATTTTCACATTACTTTACTTACTCAAGCTTTCCACATTATTTTTTCATGTTGCCTTATTTATTTGAGCTTTTCACATTGCTTTACTTACTCGATATTTCCATGCTAATTTTCAATACTGCTTTACTTACTTGGGCTTTCCACACTACTTTACTTACTCAAGCTTTCCACACTTCTTTACTTACTCGATCTTTCCACGCTACTTTATTTACTCAAGCTTTTCACATTTATTTTCTATGTTGCTTTACTCACTATAACTTTCCATATTACTTTACTTATTTTAGATTTTTACACTAATTTACTTACTTGAGCTTTTTACTCTATTTTTTCATGCTACTTTACTTACTCAAAATTTCCACGCTATTTTACTTACTCAAGATTTTCATGCTGCTTTTCCACACTACTTTACTTACTCAAGTTTTCTACACTACTTTTCCATGCTACTTTATTTACTCAAGCTTTCCACACTACATTTTCACACTGCTTTACATACTTAGACTTTCCACACTGCTTTTTGATACTGATTTGCTTACTTAAGATTTCCATGATGCTTTACTTACTTGAGCTTTCCACATTGATTTACTTACTCAAGTTTTTCATGCTATTTTACTTACTCAAGGTTCCTATGTTACTTTCTCACACTGCTTTACATACTCAAGATTTTTATGCTACTTTACTTTCTTGAGCTTTCCATTCTTGTTTACTTACTCAAGCTTTTCACATTACTTTTCCACACTTTATTACTTACTCAAGATTTCTACACTATATTTCCACGTTGCTTTACTTACTCAAGCTTTCTATGCTACTTTACTTACTTGAGCTTTCCATGCTACTTTTCCAAGCTACTTTACTTACTTGATATTTTAATGCTACTTTTCTATGCTACTTTACTTACTCAGGCTTTCCACACTATTTTACTTACTTAGGCTTTCCATGCTATTTTTCCATGTTTCTTTACCTACTTAAGCTTTCCATGCTATTTTTCTATGTTTCTTTACTTACTCAGTCTTTCCACACTACTTTACTTACTATGGTTTTCTATGCTACTTTTTCATGTTGCTTTACATACTCGGTCTTTCCATGTTGCTTTACTTAGACTTTCCATGCTACTTTACTTACTAGAGCTTTCTATGTTGCTTTATTTACTCTGGCTTTCCATGCTGCTTTACTTACTCATGCTTTCCATGCTACTTTATTTACTCAAGTTTTCCATTCTAATTTAGTTACTCAAACTTTTCATGCTACTTTTACATGCTAATTAATTTACTTGGGCTTTCCACAATTTTTTTCCACACTAATTTATTTACTCAAACTTTTCACACTATTTTACTTACTCAAGCTTTCCATGCTACTATACTTACTCAAGCTTTCCACATTACTTTACTTAATTGAGATTTCTATGCTACTTTTCCATGCTACTTTACTTACTCGAGGTTTTCATGTTAATTTACTTAGACTTTCCATGATACTTTACTTACATAGGATTTTCACACTACTTTACTTACTCGAACTTTTCATACTATTTTTCCATGCTAATTTATTTACTAGAGCTTTTCATGCTGCTTTTTTACACTTCTTTACTTACTTGAGCTTTCCATGCTGCTTTAGTTACTCGAGCTTTCCATGTTGGTTTTACATGCTACTTTACTTACTCAAGCTTTTCATGTTGTTTTACTTAGTGAAGCTTTTCATACTGCTTTACTTATTAAGGCTTTTCATGCTACTTTACCTACTTAGGCTTTCCATGCTACTTTTATAACTCTAGTTCTCCATGATACTTTTTCATGTTGATTTACTTAGTCAAGCTTTCCATGCTACTTTTTCATGCTACTTTATTTACTCGAGCTTTCCACATTGTTTTTGCAAATTACTGTACTTACTCATGTTTTTTGCACTAATTTTCCATTGTACTTTACTTTAGCTTTCCATGTTTCTTTACTTACTTGAGCTTTGCATGTTACTTCACTTACTCAAGTTTTTCATATTGCTTTACTTACTTAAGATTTCCATGCTGCTTTACTTAGGCTTTCCATGCTACTTTAATTACTAAGGCTTCCCATGCTACTTTACTTATTTAGTCTTTCCACACTATTTTTCCATGCTACTTTACTTACTTGGGCTTTATATATCGCTTTTTCACATTTTTTTATTTACATGGGATTTTTATGTTTCTTTACTTACTCGAGCTTTCCATGCTGATTTTTCACACTACTTTACTTACTCAAGCTTTCCACTCTGATTTACTTACTTGAGTTTTCCATGTTGTTTTCTATGTTGCTTTACTTACTCAGGCTTTCCATGCTACTTTACCTACTGAAGCTTTTCACACTACTTTTTTACCTTACTTTACTTACTCAGGCTTTTTGTGTTACTTTTCCATGGTGCTTTACTTGGAATTTTCATGCTACTTTACTTGCTCAAGATTTCCATGCTACTTTTCCATGATCCTTTACTTAGGATTTCCATGTTATTTTACTTTCTCGATATTTCCATGCTGCTTTATTTAATTAGGCTTTCCATGTTATTTTACTTACTTAAGATTTCTATGGTACTTTTCCATTTTGCTTTACTTACAATTTTCATGCTCCTTTATTTATTCAAGATTTTTATGGTACATTTTCATATTTCTTTACTTACTTGGGCTTTCTACACTACTTTTCTATGTAACCTTAACTTAATCAAGCTTTTGATGCTATTTTTCCATGCCGCTTTACTTACTGGGGCTTTCCAATCTACTTTTCCATGTTGCTTTAATTACATGAGATTTCCATGATATTTTTCTATGCTAATATACTTACTTAGGCTTTCTATGTTGCTTTTCCACACTACTTTACTTACTCAAGCTTTCTATGTTGCTTTACTTACATGAGCTTTCCATGCTACTTTTTCATCTTGGTTTACTTACTCAAGGTTTCCATACTATTTTTTCATGCTATTTTACTTACTCAAGTTTACCACACTGCTTTTCCATGTTGCTTTACTTAAGCTTTCTATTTTTTTACTTAAGCTTTTCACATTGTTTTACGTAATCAAACTTTTCATGCTACTTTACTTGGATTTTCACACTGTTTTTCCATACTACTTTACTTACTCAAGATTTACATGCTACTTTTCCATGTTGCTTTACTTACTCATACTTTCTATGCTAATTTATTTACTTAGGCTTTCCATGCTCTTTTTCCATGCTACTTACTCAAGATTTCCATGTTACTTTTTCATGCTATTTTACTTACTTAGGGTTTCTATGCTTCTTTATCTATGCAAGCTTTCCATGTTTTACTTACTTGAGCTTCTCATGTTGCATTACTTACTCGAGATTTTCACATTGCTTTACTTATTCAAGTTTTCCATGTTGATTTACTTACTCAAGCTTTTCACATTTTATTTCCATACTGCTTTACTTACTCAAGTTTTTTACACTTCTTTTCCACACTGCTTTACTTATTCAGGGTTTCCATGTTGCTTTTCTATGTTACTTTACTTATTCAAACTTTCCATGTTACTTTACTTAATTAAGCTTTCCATACAACTTTTCCATACTACTTTACTTGGACTTTTTATACTACTTTTACACATTGCTTTACTTACTCGAGCTTTCCACACTACTTTTTCATACTACTTTAATTACTTGGGATTTTTGCACTATTTTTTCACACTACTTTATTTACTCAAGTTTTCTATGCTACTTTTTCACACTACTTTGCTTACTTAGCTTTTCAACAGTAATTTTACACACTACTTTACTTACTTGGGCTTTTCATGCTACTTTATTTACTCAAACTTTTCATACTTCTTTTCTATGCTACTTTACTTTTTCAATCTTTTCACACTACTTTACTTCCCCAAACTTTCCATGCTATTTTACTTACTCAGACTTTCCACACTAGTTTATTTACTTGAGCTTTCCATACTACTTTTCCATACTGATTTACATGGCCTATTCATGTTACTTTACTTAGACTTTCCACACTACTTTTCATTACTGCTTTACTTACTCAAGCTTTCTATACTACTTTTTCATGCTACTTTACTTACTCAAGCTTTCCACATTACTTTTTCATGCTGATTTATTTACTCATGGTTTCCACATTGCTTTACTTACTCGAGCTTTCCATGCTACTTTACTTACTAAAGATTTTCATGCTATTTTACTTACTCAAGCTTTTCACACTACTTTTCCATGTTGCTTTACTTAATTTATATTTTCATGTTACTTTTCTACACTGCTTTACTTACTCAAGGTTTCCACACTACTTTACTTGCTTGGGTTTTCCATACTACTTTTCTTTTTAAAGTTTTTTATGCTATTTTTACAAACTACTTTACTTAGGATTTTCACATTGCTTTACTTACTCGAGATTTTAACATTGATTTTTCACACTATTTTACTTAATCTAGCTTTCTAGGCTATTTTTTCACACTACTTTACTTCATTGGGCTTTCTACACTACTTTACTTACTCATGCTTTCCATGTTGCTTTACTTACTCAAGCTTTCCACATTGCTTTATTTACTCAGGCTTTCCATGTTATTTTACTTACTCGGGCTTTCCATGTTACTTTATTTACTTGAGTTTTTAACATTATTTTTTCATGCTACTTTACTTACTCAAGATTTTTATGATCCTTCTCCACACTACTTTACTTGCTCATGATTTTAAGACTAATTTTCTATGTTGTTCTAATTATTTGGGCTTTCCATGTTGCTTTACTTTCTCAAGGTTTTTATACTGCTTTACTTACTCAAGAGTTTTATACTACTTTTTCACATTGATTTACTTACTCAAGATTTTTATACTATTTTACTTAATTAGGGATTTTCACACTACTTTTCCATGCTGCTTGACTTAGGCTTTCTACACTACTTTTCCATGCTACTTTACTTACTCAAGATTTTCATGCTACATTACATACTTAGGATTTCTATGTTTTTTTACTTGAGATTTTTAGGCTATTTTTTACATTGCATTATTTACTCAGGCTTTCTAGGCTATTTCTTCATGCTACTTTACTTACTCAAGCTTTTCAGGTTGGTTTACTTGCTGATGCTTTCTACGCTACTTTACTTATTCGAGCTTTCCACATTATTTTACTTACTCTACCTTTCCACACTACTTCACTAACTTAGGATTTCTAAGCGGTGTTACTTACTTGAGCTTTTCACACTTCTTTTCTTTGTTATTTTACTTACTCGAGCTTTCCACACTATTTTACTTACTCCAACTTTTCATGCTACTTTACTTAATCAAGATTTTTATGCCACTTTACTTACTCAAGCTTTCCACTCTGCTTTACTTACTTGGGCTTTCCATTCTACTTTTTCACGTTGTTTTACTTAGGCTTTCAATGTTACTTTTTCACACTACTTTACTTGATTTTTCCATGCTACTTTACTTACTCAGACTTTTCACACTATTTTACTTACTTGGACTTTCCATGCTGCCTTACTTATTCATGCTTTCCACACTATTTTTTTACACTACTTTACCTACTATAGATTTCCAAGTTGCTTTAGTTACTTAAGCTTTCCAAGCTGCTTTAATTACTCAACTTGTCCATGCTACTTTACTTACTCAGACTTTTCACGTTGTTTTACTCAAACTTTCCATGTTGCTTTATTTACTTAGGATTTCCATGTTACTTTTCCATGTTGCTTTACTTACTTAGGCTTTTCACACTGTTTCACTTACTCGAGCTTTCCACACTGTGTTACTTGAGATTTCCACACTACTTATATATGATACTTTACTTACTGGAGATTTCCACACTACATTTTCACACTAGTTTACTTAGTTTTTCTACGCTACTTTACTTACTCGAGCTTTCCATGCTACTTTTTTACTTGTGATTTCCATTTTATTTTACTTACTCGGGCTTTTCATTTTTGTTTACTTATTTAAGCTTTCCATGTTACTTTACTTAATCAAACTTTCCATGGTGATTTACTTACTTGGTCTTTCCATGTTGCTTTACTTATTTGAGCTTTTTATAATGTTTTTCCATGCTACTTTATTTACTCATACTTTCCACACTACTTTATTTATTCATGATTTCCATGTTGCTTTACTTATTAGGGCTTTGAAGACTATTTTTCCACACTATTTTACTTATTCAAGATTTTTACCCTTCTTTTTAATGTGAATTTACTTACCCAAGATTTCCATGCTACCTTACTTGAGCTTTCCATGCTGCTTTACTTACTCGAGCTTTCCACAATTTTTTATATGCTAATTTACATACTTAGGCTTTCCATGCTACTTCACTTATTCAAGCTTTCCACGCAACTTTTCCATGCTGCTTTAGTTACTCAAAATTTTCATGTTTCTTTACTTACTCAAGCTTTCCATGCTGATTTACTTACTTGACCTTTCCATGCTGCTTTACTTACTCAGAATTTCCACACTACGTTTTCACATTTTTTTGCTTATTCAAGATTTCTACATTTCTTTTCTATGTTACTTTACTTAGAATTTCTATATTATTTTACTTACTCTGACTTTCTATGTTGCTTTTCCATGCTGCTTTACTTACTCAGGTTTTTCATGTTGTTTTTTCACACTACTTTACTTGATCTTTTCATGCTACTTTTCTATGCTTCTTTATTTACACAAGTTTTCCATATTTCTTTAATTACGTTATCTTTTCACACTTCTTCACTTATTCAGCCTTTTCACATTGCTTTTCCACACTACTTTACTTATTTAAAATTTATACGCTATTTTTCCATGTTATTTTACTTAATCATGGTTTTCATGCTACTTATCCACCCTATTTTACTTACTCATGCTTTCTATGCTAATTTACTTAATCAATATTTTCACACTAATTTTTCATACTACTTTACTTAATATTTCCATGCTACTTTACTTACTAAAGCTTTTCATGTTGCTTTTCCACACTACTTTACTTACTCAGACTTTCCATACTACTTTTCCATAATTTTTACTTATTCAATCTTTCTATGTTACTTTTCCATGTTGCTTTACATACTTAGGCTTTCCACACTGCTCTACTTACTCAAAAATTTTACACTACTTTACATACTCAAGCTTTTCACGTTGCTTTACTTACTTGGGATTTCCACACTGGTTTACTTACTCAAGGTTTTCACACTATTTTTCTATGTTTCTTTACTTACTTGGGCTTCCACATTGTTCTACTTACTCAAGCCTTCCATGCTGATTTACTTACTCAAAATTTCCACACTACTAACTTGAGCTTTTCATGTTGCCTTACTCAAGATTTAAATATTACTTTACTTACTCATGCTTTTCACACTATTTTACTTACTCATGCTTCACACACTTCATTTCCATGTTATTTTACTTACTTGAGCTTTACACATTATTTTTCTACATTGCTTTACTTACTTGAGCTTTCCATGCTACTTTTCCATGATGGTTTACTTACTTGAGCTTTCTATGTTACTTTACTTGGGCTTTCCACGCTACTTTACTTACTTAGACTTTTCACATTATTTTTCTATGTTATTTTAATTACTCATATTTTTTATGTTGTTTTAATTACATGTGCTTTTCATACTACTTTACTTACTCAAGCTTTCCACATTGCTTTTTATTATTAGTTTACTTACTCATGCTTTCCATGTATCTTTTCCATGTTGTTTTACTTACTTAGGCTTTCCTTGCTACCTTGCTTACTTGGGCTTTCCATGTTGCTTTACTTGAGATTTTCATGCTGCTTTTTCATGCTACTTTACTTATTAGGGCTTTCCATACTGCTTTATTTACTCAGGCTTTCGAAACTACTTTTCTACTCTGCTTTACTTATTTGAAATTTTCATACTATTTTTCACATTGCTTTACTTACTTGGGTTGTTCATGTTGCTTTACATACTCAAACTATTCACACTACTTTACTTAATCAAGCTTTTCATGATGTTTTTCCATGCTACTTATTTACTTGAGCTTTCTACAATTCTTTTCTACACTGTACTTTGTCAGGCTTTCCATGCTACTTTACTTAATCGAGCTTTCCATGTTGTTTTTCAAGCTACTTTACTTACTCAGGCTTTCTATAATGCTTTTCCACATTGCTTTACTTACTCAGGGTTTTCACAATACTTTTCCATATTAATTTACTTACTCAAGTTTTCGATGTTACTTTATTTATTCGAGCTTTCTACATTGCTTTACTTACTCAAGCTTTCTACACTAATTTTTTATGTTGCTTAACTTACTCGAGCTTTCCACATTGCTTTTACATGATGGTTTACTTAAAAGTTCCTTGCTACTTTACTTACTCAGGCTTTCGATGTTTCTTTTCTATATTGCTTTACATATTCATGATTTCTATGTTGCTTTACTTACTCAAGCTTTCCACATTGCTTTTTAATGCTACTTTACTTACTCAGGTTTTCTACACTATTTTACTTACTTAGCCCTTTCATACTAATTTTCCATGCTTATTTACTTACTCGATCTTTCCATGCTACTTTTTCACACTTTTTTACTTACTCAGGCTTTCCACACTTCTTTACTTACTCAAGCTTTCTACACTACATTATTTACTCAAAATTTTCACATCGCCTTCTAATGTTGCTTACTTCCTTGAGATTTCTATGCTCTTTACTTACTTGGGTTTTTCACACTATTTTATTTAATCGATCTTTTCAAGCTGGTTTACTTACTCAGTACTTTTACTTTTTTTGCTTACTCAAGCTTTCCACACTACTTTATTTATTTAGCCTTTCCACGTTGCTTTTCCATGCTACTTTACTTGATATTTCCATGCTACTTTACTTGGTATTTCATACTACTTTTCTATGCTGCTTTACT
The DNA here is from genome assembly GCA_037957365.1 of Torreya grandis. Classification (NCBI taxonomy): domain Eukaryota; kingdom Viridiplantae; phylum Streptophyta; class Pinopsida; order Cupressales; family Taxaceae; genus Torreya; species Torreya grandis. The sequence goes on along the minus strand of JARHVA010001883.1, from coordinate 970,582 downwards.
TACTCAGGCTTTCCACGCTACTTTTCCATGCTGCTTTACTTACTCAAGCTTTTCACAATATTCTATACATACTATATTACCTTCTCAAGCTTTTCATGCTACTTTATTCACTCGGGATATTCACACTACTTTACTTACTCAAGCTTTTTATGTTATTTTTCTAAGTTGTTTTACTTACTCGGGCTATCTACACTAGTTTACTTACTCAAGATTTTCATGCTATTTTTCCATGTTGATTTACTTACTCGACATTTCCACACTGCATTACTTACTTAGGCTTTCCATGCAGCTTTTTCATGTTGTGTTACTTATACAAGATTTTCACATTATTTTTTCACACTATTTTACTTACTCGAGCTTAAGAAGTTGCTTTACTTACTCAGGCTTTACATGCATCTTTACTTACTTGGGATTTCCATGCTACTTTACTTACTCAAGATTTCTATGCTACTTTTTAATGTTGTGTTACTTACTCAAGCTTTTCACACTATTTTACTTGCTCAATCTTTCCACATTGCTTTATTTACTCAAGCTTTCAATAATGTTTTATTCACTTGAGATTTTTACGTTACTTTACTTACTCGAGCTGTTTATGCTACTTCACTTACTCAAGATTTTCACATTGCTTTTTCACACTGCTTTACTTACTCAAGCTTTCCACACTACCTTTCATGATGCTTTATTTACTCAAGATTTTCAATCTAGTTTTCTATGCTACATTAGTTACTCAGGCTTTCAATGCTATTTTTCTATGTTGCTTTACTTATTCAAGCTTTCCACACTAATTTAATTACTCAAGATTTCTATGCTACTTTACCTACTTAAGATTTCCATGCTAATTTATTTACTCAAGATTTCCACATTGCTTTATTTACTCAATCTTTTCACATTGCATTTTCACACTACTTTACTTAATCAAGCTTTTCATGATGTTTTACTAACTTGATATTTTTCTGTTATTTACTTACTCAAGGTTTTGACACTATTTTCCTATGATGCTTTACTTATTTGATCTTTCCATGCTTCTTTACTTACTAGTGTTTTTTACACTACTTTATTTACTCGATCTTTCCACACTAGTTTTCTATGTTTCTTTACTTACTCAAGCTTTTCTTACTATTTTACTTATTCACACTTTCCACATTGTTTTTCCATGCTATTTTACTTACTTGGGATTTTCACACTTTTTTTCCATATTGCTTTACATACTCAGGCTTTCCATGTTGTTTTACTTACTTGGGCTTTCCATGTTACTTTATTTACTCAAGATTTCCATGTTGTTTACTTATTCAGTCTTTGCACATTACTTTTACACATTGCTTTACTTATTCAATCTTTCCACATTATTTTTCTATGTTTCTTTACATACTCAAGCTTTGCACACTATTTTACTTACTCAAACTTTCTATGCTACTTTACTTACTCGAGATTTCCATGCTGCTTTACTTGGACTTTTCATGCTATTTTAATTGGGATTTTTATGTTGCTTTACTTATTTGATCTTTTCACGCTACTTCTCCATGCTAATTTACTTACATGCACTTTCCATGTTGATTTACTTACTCGGGGTTTCCATGCTACTTTTCCATGGTACTTTACTTGGGCTTTCCACATTACTTTTCCTTGTTACTTTACTTACTCAACCTTTCTACACTTCTTTACTTACTCATACTTTTCATGTTGTTTTTTATGCTAATTTACTTACTTGTACTTTCCACACTATTTTTTCTCATTGCTTTATTTACTCAAGCTTTCCACTCTATTTTTCATTCTACTTTACGTACTCAAGCTTTCTATACTACTTTAATGACTCAAGATATTCACACATTTTTTCTATGATGTTTTACTTACTTGGGCTTTCCACACCATTTTTGCACGTTACTTTACTTACTCGGGCTTTCTATGCTACTTTACATACACTGGCTTTCCACACTAGTTTACTTACTTGGGCTTGCCACGTTTCTTTTCCATGCTACTTTACTTACTCAGGCTTTCCATGTTGGTTTACATAATCAAGCTTTCCACGTTAGTTTACTTACTCGAGCTTTCCATGTTGCTTTTCCATGTGGCTTTAATTAATCAAACTTTTCATGCTTCTTTACTTACTTAAGATTTCAACACTACTTTTCCATGCTGCTTTACTTACTCAAGCTTTCCATGTTGTTTTACCTACTCAAGATTTCCATGTTGATTTACTTACTTGAGCTTTCCACATTGTTTTTCCATGTTTCTTTACATACTCAAGCTTTTCATGATGGTTTTTCACGTTGATTTACTTACTCAAGATTTCCATACTACTTTACTTACTGAATATTTTCATGTTACTTTTCCACATTGCTTTTCTAACTCGAGATTTCCACATTGCTTTCTATGTTGCTTCACTTAATATTTCGACACTGCAGTACTTATTCAGGCTTTCTACGTTACTTTTCCATGCTACTTTACTTAAGTTTTTCACACTACTTTTCCACACTACTTTACTTACTTAAGATTTCCACACTATTTTTCCATACTACTTTACTTATTTGGGATTTACAAGCTACTTTTACATGTTGCTTTACTTACCCAAGATTTTGATGTTATTTTACTTCAACTTTCCATGCTGCTTTACTTACTTGGGCTTTCCACATTACTTTACTTAGGATTTCCACATTGTTTTACTTAATCTTTCTATGCTACTTTTCCATGTTGATTTACTTACTTGAGCTTTCTATGCTACTTTTCCATGCTACTTTACTTACTCAAGCTTTCCATATTACTTTACTTACTTGAACTTTCCATGCTACTTTTTTCACATTGATTTAATTACTCAGGCTTTCCATGTTTCTTTATTTACTCAAGATTTACACACTACTTTTCCATGCTGCTTTACTTATTTGATCTTTCCACACTACTTTACTTACTCAAGCTTTTCATATTTTTTTCTAAATTGCTTTACTTATTTAGGCTTTCCATGTTGCTTTAATTATTCAAGCTTTTTACGTTGCTTTACCTATTCAGGCTTTTCAAGCTTCTTTTCCACACTAATTTACTTATTCAAGCTTTCCTCATTAATTTTTCACATTCTTTTATTTATTCGAGATTTACACGCTACTTTACTTACTCATGCTTTCCATGCTACTTTACTTAATCAAGCTTTCCATTCTTCTTTTTCACACTACTGTACTTACTATGGCTTTCCACGTTGCTTTACTTACTTGAGATTTTTCATGCTATTATACTTACTCACGATTTTCATGCTACTTTACTTACTCAAGCTTCCCATGCTATTTTATTTAATCAAGCTTTTTACACTACTTTTTCATACTGCTTTACTTATTCAGGCTTTCCATGTTGCTTTAATTACTTTGGATTTCTACACTACTTTACTTACTTAGGCTTTCCATGATGATTTTATATGCTACTTTACTTACTCTAGCTTTCCACGTTGCTTTACTTACTCGATCTTTCCATGCTACTTTTCTATGATTCTTTACTTACTCGCGCTTTCCATGGTGCCTTTTCATGCTACATTATATACTCAAGCTTTCCATGCTACATTTCCATGTTACTTTACTTAATCGAACTTTCCACGATGATTTTCATTGCTACTTTACTTACTCAAGCTTTCTATATTATTTTACTTACTCAGGATTTCCATGCTACTTTACTTACTCAGGGTTTCAATGCTACTTTCTCACACTAATTTACTTAATCAAGCTTTTCATGATGCTTTACTTACTGAAGATTATGATGCTGCTTTACTTATATTTTTCATGCTACTTTTCCATGTTGCTTTCTTTACGCTTGCTTTCCATGCTGCTTTACTCACTTATGCTTTCCATGTTGCCTTACTTACTCAACATTTCCATGTTGCTTTGCCACATTGCTTTAATTACTTGAGATTTTCATGTAGGTTTTCCATGCTTCTTTATTTTTTTTAGCATTCCACACTACTTTTCCACACTGCTCTACTTACTCAACCTTTCCATGCTTCTTTACCAACTCAAGCTTTCCACACTACTTTATATACTCAAGATTTTCACAATACTTTACTTACTCGACCTTTTCACGCTACTTTACTTACTCAACATTTCCACATTACTTTTCCATGTTTTATTTACTCAGAATTTTCATGCTAATTTTCGATGCCCCTTTACATACTCGAACTTTCCATGCTAATTTACTTACTTGGCATTTCCATGATGTTTTTCCATGCACATTTACTTATTCAAGCTTTCCACATTGCTTTTTCATGTCGATTTACTAACTCCTACTTTTCTTATGCTTTTCATGCTACTTTACTTACTAAGACTTTCCATGTTATTTTATTTACTCAAGATTTCCACATTGTTTTACTTACTAAAGATTTCTATGTTATTTTTCCACATTGCTTTATCTAATCGAGCTTTCCACATTGTTTTTCCATATTGCTTTACTTACTAAGGCTTTTCACATTATTTTACTTACTCGAGCTTTCCATATTACTTTACTTACTCAGGCTTTCTGCACTATTTTTTTATGCTACTTTACTTACTCAAGATTTTCATGCTACTTTACTTAATTAAACTTTACATGATGCTTTACTTACTTGGGATTTCCATATTTCTTTACTTACTTAGGCTTTCCATGGTACTTTACTTACTTAAGCTTTCTAAGTTGCTTTTCCACACTAATTTTATATGTTGCTTTACTAACTTAAGCTTTTCACACTTCTTTTCGATGTTGCTTTACTTAATCAGGCTTTCTATGTTGCTTTACTTACTCAAGCTTTCCATACTGGTTTACTTACTCAGACTTTCAATATTAGTTTTCTATGTTGCCTTACTCAAGTTTTTCACATTGATTTTCCATTCTATTTTACTCACTTTGGCTTTCCACGTTGCCTTACTTACTCAAGCTTTCTACACTATTTTTCCATGTTGATTTACTTACTCACGCCTTCCATATTACTTTTCCATGCTACTTTAATTACTTGGGATTTCCACTCTTCTTTACTTACTCTCACTTTTCACACTGCTTTACTTACTTAGGATTTTCATGCTACTTTACTTACTCAAGTTTTCCATGCTATTTTTCTATGTGGATTTACTTATTCCAACTTTCCATGATGATTTATTTACTTGGATTTTACACATTGCTTTTTCATACTACTTTACTTACTCAAGTTATTCATGATTCTTTCCTTACTCAAACTTTCCATGTTTTTTCATGCTACTATACTTACTTAGGCTTTCCACATTGCTTTACTTATTAAAAATTTTCATGTTGCTTTACATATTCATTCTTTCCACACTACTATTCCATAATGCTTTACTTACTCAAGCTTTCCATGTTGTTTTTTAATGTTTATTAATTTATTCAAGATTTTCACGCTGATTTAATTACTCAGGCTTTCCATGCTACTTTTCAATACTGCTTTACTTACTTGGGCTTTCTACACTTCTTTACTTACTCGATCTTTCCACACTACTTTTACATGATGCTTTATTTACTCAAGCTTTTCACGTTGATTTTCTATGTTGCTTTACGTACTAGAGCTTTCCATGTTGCTTTACTTATTTTGTATTTTTACACTACTTTACTTACTCGATATTTTTATTCTACCTTTCCATGCTACTTTACTTACTCAAGCTTTCTATGATGCTTTACTTACTCAAAATTTCCATGCAACTTTTCCACACTGCTTTACTTACTCAATCTTTTAAGACTACTTTTCCATGCTACTTTACTTACTCAAGCTTTTCACACTACTTTACATACTCAGACTTTCCACACTATTTTTTGATCTTGATTTACTTACTTAGGATTTCCATGATGCTTTACTTACTCGATATTTCCACATTGCTCTACTTACTCAAGCCTTTCATGTTATTTTACTTACTCAAGGTTTCTATGCTGCTTTTCTACACTGATTTACTTACTCAAGATTTTTATACTGCTTTACTTACTCGATCTTTCCATGCTTGTTTACTCACTTGAGCTTTTCACTTTACTTTTTGACATTATTTTACTTACTCAAGATTTTCATGCTACTTTTCCACACTATATTACTCACTCAAGATTTCCACACTACTTTTCCACATTCTTTTTACTTACTCAAGCTTTCTATGATACTTTACTTACTCGAGCTTCCCATGCTCCTTTTCCAAGCTACTTTACTTACTAGATCTTTTCATGCTACTTTTCTATGTTGCTTTACTTACTCAAGCTTTCCACACTACTTTACTTACTCAAGATTTCCATGTTGCTTTACTTACTCAAGCTTTCCATCCTATTTTTCTATGTTATTTTATTTACTTAGTCTTTCCACACTACTTTAATTACTCTAGTTTGCCATGCTACTTTTTCATGTTGCTTTATATACTCAGGATTTCGGTGTTGCTTTACTTATTTAGAATTTCCATGCTACTTTAATTATTAGAGATTTTCACACTATTTTATTTACTTAGGCTTTCCATGCTGCTTTACTTCGTCATGCTTTCCATGCTACTTTATTTACTCAGGCTTTCCATGCTACTCTAGTTACTCAGACTTTCCATGCTACTTTTACATGGTAATTTATTTACTTGGAATTTCTACATTGATTTACTTCCTTAGAATTTTCATGTTGCTATACTTACTCAAGATTTCCATACTGCTATACTTACTCATGTTTTCTACATTACTTTACTTGAGCTTTTCACACTACTTTTCCATGCTACTTTCCTTACTCGAGCTTTCCATGTTGTTTTACTTAAAATTTCCATGGTACTTTACTTACATAGAATTTTTATGCTACTTTTCCACACAACTTTACTTGAGCTTTTCATAGTAATTTTCCATGCTACTTTACTTACTTAAGCTTTTCATGTTGCTTTTCCACGTTGATTTACTTACTTAGGATTTCCATATTACTTTAGATACTTGAGCTTTCGATGTTGGTTTTACATGCTACTTTACTTACTCAAGTTTTCCATGCTATTTTACTTACTAGAGCTTTCCATGCTGCTTTAATTATTAAGGATTTTCATTACTTTTCCATGCTACTTAAGATTTTCATGATACTTTAATAACTTTAGTTTTTTATGAGACTTTTCCATGTTGCTTTACTTACTCAAGATTTTCATGCTACTTTATTTACTCAAACTTTTCATGCTTCTTTTGCATTTTGTTTTACTTACTCAAGCTTTTTGCACTACTTTTCCATGGTAATTTACTTACTTTGGGTTTCCATATTCCTTTACTTACTCAAGCTTTCTATGTTACTTTTGCATACTACTTTACTTACTCAAGATTTCCATGATATTTTACTTACTTGAGCTTTCCATGTTGCTTTACTTACTCAAGCTTAACACGTTGCTTTAATTACTTGGGGTTTCCATGCTTCTTTACTTGTGATTTTCATGTTTTTTTTACTTACTTAGGCTTTTCATGTTACTTTACATACTCATACTTTCTATGATGATTTATTTACTCAATCTTTCCATATTATTTTACTTAATTGAGCTTTCCACACTTCTTTTCCATGTTGCTTTACTTACTCAGTCATTCCATGTTGCTTTACTTATTTGGGATTTCTATGTTGCTTTACTTACTCAAGCTTTCCATGCTACTTTTCTAAACTACTTTACTTACTCAAGCTTTTCACATTTTTTTTCCACACTACATTACTTACTCGATCTTTCCACAATACTTTTATATATTACTTTACTTACTCAAGCTTTTCATGCTACTTTACTTATTCAAGCTTTCCATACAATTTTTTCATACTGCTTTACTTACTCAAGCTTTCTACATTGCTTTACTTATTCGATCTTTCTACACTATTTTTCTATGTTGCTTTACTTGGGCTTTCCACACTACTTTTCCATGCTACCTTACTTAAGCTTTTCATATTGCTTTATTTTTTCAAGCTTTTTACACTAATTTACTTACTCAAGCTTTCCATGCTACTTTTCTTACTCAGGCTTTCCAAACTGATTTACTTACTCGAGCTTTCTACACTACTTTTCCATTCTAATTTGCTTACTCAATAAATTCATGTTACTTTACTTATTTAGGCTTTCCACACTAATTTTCTATGCTACTTTACTTACTCAGGATTTCTATACTACTTTTCCATTTTACTTTACTTACTCAAACTTTCCACGTTACTTTTTCACAGTACTTTATTTACTCATGGTTTCTACGTTGCTTTACTTATTCAAGCTTTATATGTTACTTTACTTACTCAGATTTTCCACACTAGTTTACTTAATTGAGCTTTCCACACTATTTTTTCACATTGCTTTACGTACTCAGGCTTTTCAAACTACCTTTCCACACTAGTTTACTTGCTTTAGCTTTTCATTCTACTTTACTTACTCAAGTTTTCCATGTTGATTTTACAAATTACTTTACTTGCTCAAGCTTTTCATGTTGGCTTACTTACTCAAGATTTTCACACTAATTTTTCATACTACTTTACTTACTCAGGCTTTCCACACTACCTTTTCATACTACTTTATTTCATTGAGATTTTCACACTGCTTTTCTTATTCAAGCTTTCCATGCTGTTTTATTTACTCAAGGTTTCCATGCTGCTTTACTTACTCAGGCTTTGCACACTGTTTTACTTACTCAAGCTTTCCATGCTACTTTATATACTCAAGATTTTCATGTTGTTTTTCCATGCTACTTTACTTACTTGAGATTTTCATGATGCTTTTCCACACTAATTTACTTAATCAAGATTTTTAGAATCATTTTCTTTGTTGTTTTAATTATTCAAGCTTTTCATTTTGATTTTCCATACTGCTTTACTTACTCGATCTTTCCATACTACTTTACTTACTCAGACTTTCCATACTGATTTTCCACATTGCTTTATTTACTATCTTTTCATGCTAGTTTACTTACTCAAGGCTTTCCACATTGCTTTTCTATGCTACATTATTTACTTGAACTTGTTGCACTACTTCTTGAGCTTTCCACACTACATTATTTACTTGGGCTTTGTATGTTACTTTTCCATGCTGCTTTACTTACTCAAGATTTCTATGCTAATTTTCTATGTTACTTTATTTACTCAAATTTTTTAGGCTATTTTTTCATTCTACTTTGCTTAATCTTTTCAAATTGCTTTTTTACGCTGCTTTACTTACTTGAGCTTTTCACACTGCTTTGCTTACTCAAGCTTTTCATGTTGGTTTAATTATTTGGACTTTCTACTCTATTTTTTTATGTTGATTTACTTACTCAAGCTTTCCACATTGATTTACTTACTCAAGATTTCTATGCTGATTTAGTTACTTGGGATTTCCATTCTACTTTTCCACATTGCTTTACTTACTCAAGATTTCCATGCTATTTTTTCACACCACTTTACTTACTCAACCATTTCATGCTATTTTACTTACTCTAACTTTTTATGCTATTTTATTTACTCAGGTTTTCCATGTTACTTTTACACAGTATTTTACTTACTCAAGATTTTCACTTTGTTTTACTTACTCAGGCTTTCCACACTAATTTTTCACGTTGCTTTACTTATTCTGGCATTTCATATTGTTTTTTCATACTACTTTACTTACTTAGGCTTTCCATGCTGCTTTACTTACTCAAGCTTTTCACACCACTTTACTTGATATTTCCATGATATTTTTCCATGCTACTTTACTTACTCAGACTTTCCACGTTATTTTTCTATGATGCTTTAGTTATTCAAGCTTTCCATAATAATTTTCCATGTTGTTTTACTTACTTGGCCTTTCCACATTGTTGTTCGATACTACTTTACCTACTCGATCTTTCCACACTCTTTACTTATTTGGGCATTCCACACTAACTTTTTATGCTTCTTTACTTAAATTTTCTATGCTTCTTAAATTAATATAGTTTACCATGTTGCTTTACTTACTCATGCTTTCCATGTTACTTTACTTACTCAAGCTTTCTACACTAATTTTTTATGATGTTTTACTTACTCATGCTTTTCACGCTAATTTTCCACTCAGATTTATTTATTATGGATTTTCATGCTAATTTTCCACACTACTTTATTTACTCAAACTTTTCACATTGCTTTACTTATTCATGTTTTCCACACTATTTTACTTACTCGAGCTTTCCACGTTGTTTTACTTATTTAGGCTTTCCAAACTACTTCACTTCATCGATATTTCTATGTTGTGTTACTTGATCTTTTCACACTGCTTTTCTATGTTATTTTACTTAAGCTTTTTACACTGCTTTATTTACTCTAGCTTTTCATGCTACTTTTTTATACTACTTTACTTAATCAAGATTTCTATTCTACTTTACTTACTCAAGCTTTCCATTCTACTTTACTTGAACTTTTCATGCTATTTTTTCACATTATTTTACTTACTCAAGCTTTCCATGCTACTTTTTCACACTGCTTTACTTACTCAAACTTTCCACACTACTTTGCTTACTCAGACTTTCCATGCTATTTTATTTACTTAGGCTTTCCATGATGCCTTACTTGGGCTTTCCACATTATTTTTCTATGTTATTTTACTTACTTAAGCTTTCTAGGCTACTTTAGATAATCAAGATTTCAATGCTACTTTACTTACTCAAGCTTTTCATGCTACTTTATTTACTTAGACTTTCCACACTACCTTACTCAGCTTTCCATGTTGCTTTACTTACTCCATATTTCCATGATATTTTTCCATTTTGCTTTACTTACTCAAGTTTTTCACATTGTGTCACTCAAATTTTCCATGCTATGTTACTCAAGATTTCCACATTACTTTTCAATGTTGCTTTACTTACTTAGACATTCCACACTGCTTTTTCATACTAGTTTACTTGGTATTTATATGTTGCTTTTCTTATTCAAGATTTCCATGTTGCTTTACTTACTCTTGCTTTTCACTCTATTTTACTTTAATTCAAGATTTTCATGTGCTTTTTTATTGATACTTTCCACACTACTTTTTCACATTGCTTTACTTACTCAAGCTTCTCATGGTGCTTTACTTACTTGGGCTTTCCACGCTGCTTTACTTATTTAGGCTTTCCACACTATTTTTCTATGTTTCTTTATTTACTCATGCTTTCTACACTACTTTATTTATTTAGGCTTTCCATGCTGCTTTACTTACTTAATCTTTACAAACTATTTTTCCATGCTACTATACTTACTTGAACTTTCCACACTATTTTTCCATGTTGCTTTACTTACTTAAGCTTTCCATGCTGCCTTACTTACTCAATATTTCCACACTACTTTACTTACTCAAGCTTTGTAGATTTATTTTCTATACTGCTTTACTTACTCGATCTTTCTACACTTTTTTTCTACGCTAATTTACTTACTCAAGATTTCCATGCTACTTACTCGAGCTTTCCATGCTACTTTTCCATGTTGCTTTACATACTCAAGATTTCCATGTTGCTTTACATACTCAAGCTTTCCACGCTGATTTACTTACTCAAGCTTTCCATGGTGCTTTACTTACTCGAGCTTTATATGCTATTTTCTCACATTGTTTTTCTTACTCGAGCTTTCTACGCTAATTTTTTGTGCTACTTTACTTGGACTTTCTATGTTATTTTACTTACCCAGACTTTTTACATTAATTTTCTATGCTACTTTACTTACTCAAGCTTTCCATGTTGCTTTTCCACACTTATTTACTTACTCGATCTTTCTATCTTAATTTTCCACATTGCTTTACTTAGTCTTTCCATGCTGCTTTACTTACTTGAGCTTTCCACATTTCTTTAATTTCTCAGCCTTATCACGTTGATTTTTCATGCTACTCTACTTACTCATAATTTTTATGTTATTTTTTCATATTATTTTACTTAATCAAGCTTTCCATATTGCTTTTTCACACCACTTTACTTACTCGTGCTTTCTATGCTACTTTACTTGCTCAAGATTTTCACACTAATTTTGCATATTGCTTTACTTACTTAGGCTTTCCATGTTACTTTACTTACTAAAGTTTTTAATGATACTTTTCAATGCTACTTTAGTTACTAAAACATTTCATACTAATTTTTCATGTTGTTTTACTTACTCAATCTTTCCATGCTACTTTACATACTCAGGCTTTCCACATTACTTTAAGTATTCAGGCTTTCCACACTACTTTATATGCTCAAGCTTTTTACGTTGTTTTACTTACTTAGGCTTTCCATACTACTTTACTTGAGGTTTTTATGTTTCTTTACATACTTAAGCTTTTCACACTGCTTTACTTACTCAAGTTTTTCACACTACTTCACTTACTTAGAATTTTCACACTATTTTTCCATGCTGCTTTAATTACTTGGGCTTTCCACACTTATTTTTTACATTCATTTACTTACTTAGGCTTTCCACATTAATTTTTCATTCTAATTTACTTACTCAATATTTCTACACTACTTTACTTTCTCAAGCTTTTCACGTTGCCTTACTCAAGCTTTAAACATTACTTTACTTACTTGGGCTTTCCATGCTGATTTTTTAACTCAAGATTTTCATGCTACTTTACTTACTTGTGCTTTCCATGGTTCATTTCCATGTTATTTTACTTACACGATCTTTTCAAATTGGTTTTCCACATTGCTTAACTTACTCAAGATTTCCATGTTGCTTTTCCATGCTAGTTTACTTACTCAAGTTTTCCATGCTACTTTATTTACTCAGGCTTTTCACATAGCTTTACATACTCAAAATTTCTATGTTATTTTTTCATGCTATTTTATTTACTCTTGCATTTTACACTACTTTACTATACTACTTTATTTATTTAGGCTTTCTAAACTACTTTTTCACATTGATATACTTACTCAGGATTTCCATGTAGCTTTTCCATGTTTTACTTGAGTTTTCCTTGTTGCTTTACTTACTTAGCCTTTATACGCTATTTTACTTACTAAAGCTTTCCATTTTTATTTTTCATGCTACTTTACTTACTCAAGATTTCCATGCTATTTTTCCATGCTACTTAACTTGTTGGGGCTTTCCATGCTGCTTTATTTACTCAAGATTTTTATGCTACTTTTTTACTCTACTTACTAAGAATTTCCATGTTATTTTTCCATATTGCTTTACTGACTTGGGCTTTTCATGTTGCTTTACTTGCTTGGGTTGTTCATGCTACTTTAATTACTTAGGATTTTTATGATGCTTTTCCATGATTTTTACTTGAGCTTTCCATACTACTTTACTTTGTTGAGCTTTCCACACTAGTTTTCCATGCTACTTTACTTACTCAGGCTTTCCATGTTTCTTTTTCAAATTACTTTACTTACTCAAACTTTCTATGATGCTTTTTCACCTTGCTTTACTTACTCAAGCTTTCCACACTACTTTTCCATATTTCTTTACTTCCTTGAGCTTTCCATGTTACTTTACTTACTTGAGATTTCCATGTTGTTTTATTTACTCAAGCTTTCTACATTGCTTTTCCATGTTGCTTTACTTATTTGAGACTTCCATGCTACTTTTACATGTTGCTTTACTTACTCATGATTTCCACGTTGCTTTACTTAATCAAACTTTCCACGTTGCTTTTCTACACTAATTTACATGTTCGAGCTTTCCATGCTACTTTACTTACTCAGGGTTTATACACTATTTTATTTACTCCAAATTTTAATGCTACTTTTCCATTCTTATTTATGTACTTGAGCTTTCCACACTTATTTACTGTCATGTCCCCTTTTTCGTGGACATTGACATATTTGATGATTAGCCTATTATGTGACCTTCGTAGGCTGATGAGATGGATAGAGGGTCATGATGGAGATTGGCTTGGCTTTGATTTACAGAATTCCTATAGTTGGCTTTCATTCAGGCTATTTTAGACACATTTGGCTTGAGCTCCTATTATTTAGGGATATTTGACATGCAGTAGAGTGCCTTTATTTTGGTATGGTCATGTGTAGAATCACTCCCTGATTCACCAGCTTTAGACAGTTCGAGGATCAGACATATATTGAGGGAGATATTAATATTTGATTGATTTAATCAAATATTAATTATTTAGCCTAATTTTAATTAAAAACCCTAATTCTAATTTAAGAAAACCCTAATTAGGGCAAGCACATATTTTTGAGGGTATAAGGGTTTCTCATGGAGGCCATTATTAATTATGCATTGATTATTGATTATTGATTTTGAAGAATTCTTCTGTGAAGACTAAGCCAAGGGTTCCAAGATTCCATTGCAGTGGAGAACGTCAACTCTTCATTGTGTACGATTTAGAGGCTGTGAGATATCAGTTGATTTATTGCCAAATTGAGAGATAGCTTCATACAAAAGTTATCACAGAGGTACAGATTTGAGAGATAATTTCACATAAAAGTTATCACAGTATTTCAAGTATTTCTTTATTTAGTTTTTGATTCAATAAATTATACAGATAGAGATCTTCTATATTAGAGACATATATTTTTAGATTCGAGGTTGAAAACAGGCAGGTTGTGCTTAATTGGCGGCCATACGAAGTCTGTACAGGTCTGTACAAATCCACGTAGACACCGACCTCGGTAGATAGAGATCCCAGTGACCGACATCAGCCGACTAAAGACCGACGTTGGTAGAGAAGGACCTATAGTGACCGACATCGGTAGAATATCGACCGACGCCGGTGACTGTGTGTTCAACACAGCAGACCGAGACTTCCAGATTCAGGGTCAATCTCCAAATTTGCAAAAGCCCAGGGTTTCAAGACAGAATATTTCATGTTATGTTATTTGTATGACAGAGACTCAATTGTGTAATCGTCTAGAAGAACAAGTGATAAGATCTTTGATTTGATATTGAGAGATTATATTGTGATTTATTTATTCATATTTGAAATTATTTTGGCAAAAGTGTATCTTTGTTCAGAGCTATTTGTGTTTAGATATTCCCTACTAAAAGGGGATATTACAGTGGTATTAGAGCTAATGTCTTGCCATCCTGTTGGGTAGTTTGGGTATCAGTATGGCTTTAACAGGTGTCAAAGATTTGGAAGAAAGAATGCACAATGCAAAGAAGAAGTTAGATAATCTATTTCAGCAAGTAGATAACATTCTAAAAACCTTGGAGGAGTTAGAAACTTATTTAGGCAAGGTTGATCAGTCAAATACTTATGATATGCAAACAACGTTATCTCTAGCGTTTGGTTTGTTGGTGAAGCCCTGATTATTGAGACATCATGACGAGGTGGTAAGACTTGCAACTCTCTCTTGCATTAGTGAAATCATGAAGATAATAGCTGGATTTAATTTTTATGATGATCGGATTATGAGAGAGGTACTTCACGCCATGGTAAAAAGCTTCAAAAAGTTGGATGACATTAGAGACCCTCATTTCTCAAAGAGGGCAAGATTACTTGAAACATTTGCAAGGTATGGATTTGAAAACATTATGATGTTAGTAGGTTGTATTGGTGACATTCGCAGGATGTTTAAAATATTTTGGAGTATTTTAGATGAGTTTCATTCCAGTAATGTATTAGCATCAATGCACTCTATCATGTTCACAATCTTGTTTGAGGAGGATAAAATTTCTAAACTTTTGGCAGAAGATGTATGGTATGTCTGGACAAAAGAGAAAAATGTCTCACCTAGAGCTGGTATGTGGTTAAAGAGTTTAATTGATAGGCCTAAGGATCGCAGTACTTTCCCTATGACATGCATAAACTTGAATGATGAATTTGACAGACATGCTGATCCAGTACAGGGAGACATTAACACATCTTCAGCTAATGATTTATCTGTATTATCTTCATGGGTAGGAGCAATTGAGGATGTTGTGGATGAGCTTTGTCTTAAGGTGAGTTCAGCGTAGGTTTTAGAGAGTGAGGCTGAGTCTGATGCTTGCATTCAGAGTGTGGAGGTATACTCAGAGGTTAGTACATTGAGTATTGGTGATGAGTATGTTTTTGTAGCTGCTAATGAGGAGCATGTTGTTGTGGCTGACACACATATTCAGGATTTGGGAGTACCTAATTTTGATGAGTTTGGCATACCAGTGGAGTCGAGTCTCCAGTTTGATTCTTCTCACATAGATGACAGTGTGGTACAGTTGGTTGTGCCACTTTTATAGAGGGATCAGTTATGGGATGGATTGACACCATCTTTTGTAGATGGAATTTGCAGTTGCCAATCACACAGCCTACAGTATCGACACATCCAGGGTAGTTGTGATTTCAGAGATTGGTTGAGTTACATTCACCAGTTTGATTGTGGATTCTTCTTTTTTCTACTTCTGATGATATTGTAGGTACTTGCATTGATTTACAGCAGTGTAGAGCATAACTACATTTGGGATCCAGGTGGATCGAGTGGTTCATTGTTTCGAGATTGCTTGGGGACAAGCAATTTTTGGAGGGGCAGATTGTCATGTCCCCTTTTTCGTGGACATTGATAGATTTGATGATTAGCCTATTATGTGACCTTCGTAGGTTGATGAGATGGATAGAGGGTCATGATGGAGATTGGCTTGGCTTCGATTTATAGAATTCCTATAGTTGGCTTTCATTCAAGCTATTTCAGACACATTTGGCTTGAGCTCCTATTATTTAGGGATATTTGACATGAAGCAGAGTGCCTTTATTTTGGTATGGTCATGTGCAAAATCACTCCCTGATTCACCAGCTTTAGACGGTTCAAGGATCAGACATATATTGAGGGAGATATTAATATTTGATTGATTTAATCAAATATTAATTATTTAGCCTAATTTTAATTAGAAACCCTAATTCTAATTTAAGAAAACCCTAATTAGGGCAAGCACATCTTTTATAAAGGTTTCTCATGGAGGCCATTATTGATTATGCATTGATTATTGATTATTGATTTTGAAGAATTCTTCTGTGAAGACTGAGCCAAGGGTTCCAAGATTCCATTGTAGTGGAGAACGTCAACTCTTCATTGTGTGCGATTTAGAGGCTGTGAGATATCAGTTGATTTATTGCCAAATTGAGAGATAGCTTCATATAGAAGTTATCACAGAGGTATAGATTTGAGAGATAACTTCACACAGAAGTTATCATAGTATTTTAGGTACCTCTTTATTTAGTTTTTGATTCAATAAATTATATAGATAGAGATCTTCTGTATTAGAGACATATATTTTCAGATCCGGGGTTGAAAACAGGCAAGTTGTGCTTAATTGGTGGCCGTACAAAGTTCGTACAGGTCTGTACAAATCCACGCAGACACTGACCTTGATAGATAGAGATCCCAGTGACCGACATCGGCTGACTAAAGACCGACGTCAGCAGAGAAGGACCTATAGTGACTGACGTCGACAGAATATCGACCGACGCCGGCGATTGTGTGTTCAACACAGCAGGCTGAGACTTCCAGATTTAGGGTCAATCTCCAGATTTGCAAAAGCCCAGGGTTTCAAGACAGAATATTTCATGTTATGTTATTTGTATGACAGAGACTCAATTGTGTAATCGTCTAGAAGAACAAGTGATAAGATCTTTGATTTGCTATTGAGAGATTATATTGTGATTTATTTATTCATATTTGAAATTATTTTGGCAAAAGTGTATCTTTGTTCAGAGCTATTTGTGTTTAGATATTCCCTACTAAAAGGGGATATTACATTTACTTAATCGAGTTTTTGATGATGCTATACTGACTCGAGCTTTCCATACTAATTTACTTATTTAGGCATTACACATTATTTTTTTATGCTGCTTACTCAAGCTTTCTATGCTACTTTACTTACTCAAGATTTCCATACTACTTTACTTACTCGAGCTTTCCACGCTACTTTTTCAAGCTACTTTATTTACTCAAGTTTTCCATGATTTTTTACTTACTTAAACTTTTCACCTTACTTTACTTACTTAGGGTTTTCACATTACTTTTCCACGCTACTTAACTTACTCAAGCTTACCATGCTACTTTACTTACTTCATCTTTCCATGCTACTTTTTTGCATTGCTTTGCTTACTTGGGCTTTTCACATTACGTTTCCATGTTGCTTTACTTACTCAAGATTTCCATAATATTTTTCCATGCTACATTACCTACTCGAGTTTTCCATGTTACTTTACTTACTTGAGCTTTCCACACTCTTTTACTTACTTAGGCTTTCCACACTAATTTTCCATGTTGCTTTACACACTAGGGCTTTCCACATTACTTTACTTACTCGTGCTTTCCAAACTTCTTTTTCATGTTGCTTTACTTACTCATTCTTTCCATGTTGATTTACTTATTTAATCTTTTCACACTATTTTTTCGTGCTATGTTACTTACTCAAGCTTTTCATGCTACTTTACTTACTTGAGCTTTCCACACTGCTTTACTTACTTGACCTTTCCATACTGCTTTACTTACTTAGGCTTTCCATGTTGCTTTACTTATTTAAGTTTTTCATGCTAATTTTCTACACTCCTTTACTTACTCAAGCTTTCTATGCTACTTTTCTAAGAAGGTTTACTTACTATGACTTTCTACATTGCTTTACTTACTAAAGATTTATATGCTATTTTTTCATATTGATTTACTTACTCGAGCTTTCCATGCTGCATTACATACTTGAGATTTTCACACTACTTTTCCATGCTACTTTACTTACTCAAGCTTTCCACACTATTTTTCCATGTTGCTTTACTTACTCAAGCTTAACAAGCTGCTTTACTTACTAGGGCTTTCCATGCTGCTTTACTTACTCAAGCTTTCCATGGTACTTTTAAATGCTTCTTTACTTACTCAATATTTTTACACTACTTTACTTAAGATTTCTATGTTACTTTTTCATGCTGCTTTACTTACTCATGCTTTCCAAAATACTTTAATCAGTCAATATTTTTTACACTACTTTTCCATATTGATTTGCTTACTCGGGTTTTCCACACTGTATTGCTATGATGCTTTATTTACTCAAGATTTCCATGCTACTTTACTTACTCAAGATTTTTACACTAATTTTCCATGTTAATTTATTTATTCAGGATTTCCATGCTGCATTATTTACTCATGCTTTCCACGCTACTTTACTTAAGTTTTTCATGCTACTTTTCCATGCTAATTTACTTACTCAGGATTTATATATTGCTTTACTTAATCTGACTTTTCACACTACTTTAATTACTCTAGATTTCTATGTTATTTTACTTACTCAAGCTTTCCATGCTACTTTACTTACTCAAGGTTTTCATATTACATTTTCATATTGATTTACTTGCTCTAACTTTCCATGCTACTTTACTAAATTAGGTTTTCCATGTTGCTTTACTTACTTGAGCTTTCGACAATACTTTTCCATGTTGCTTTACTTATTCATGCTTTCCATACTTCTTTACTTACTAGTGTTTTTTACATTATTTTACTTACTCAAACTTTCCATGTTGTTTTTCTATATTGCTTTACTTACTTGAGCTTTCCATACTGCTTTACTTATTTGAGCTTTCCACATTATTTTTCTATGTTGTTTTACTTGTGCTTTTTATACTGATTTTCCACATTACTTTATTTTCTTAGGCATTTCATGCTACTTTATTTACTCAGGCTTTCCATGCTATTTTATTTACTCGAGCTTTCCATGCTTCTTTAATTACTCAATATTTATGTACTACTTTTCCATGTTGCTTTACTTACTCAAGATTTCCACATTATTTTTCTACGTTTTTTTACTTAATCAGGCTTTGCACACTACTTTATTTACTCAAAATTTCCATGTTGTTTTACTTATTTGAGCTTTCCATGTTGTTTTACTTACTAAAATTTTCCATGCTACTTTACTTGGGTTTTTCACACTATTTTACTTACTTGAGCTTTCCACATTATTTTTCCTTGTTACTTTACTTACATGTAATTTTTACACTGATTTACGTACTCAAGATTTCCATGTTATTTTTCCATGCTACTTTACTTGGGCTTTCCATGCTACGTTTCCATATTACTTTACTTACTTAAGATTTCTGCACTCCTTTACTTACTCATGCTTTTCATGCTATTTTTCCATGCTACTTTACTTATTGGGGCTTTCCATTCTACTTTTCCTCACTTCTTTACTTACTCGGGCTTTCAACGCTATTTTTCATGTTAATTTACTTACTCGAGTTTTTTGTACTACTTTTCGTACTCAGGATTTCTACACATCTTTTCTGTGTTATTTTACTTACTTGAGCTTTCCACACTACTTTTGCATGCTACTTTACTTACTCAAGCTTTCCACACTACTTTACATACATAAGCTTTCCACACTACTTTAGTTGCTTGGGATTTCCACATTGCTTTTCCATGTAACTTTACTTACTCAAGATTTCCATACGAGTTTACTTACTCAGGCTTTCCATGCTGATTTACTTATTTAAGCTTTCCATCTTATTTTATTAGGATTCTTTACTTACTCAAGCTTTCGACACTGTTTTACTTACTCAGGGTTTCCACACTACTTTTCCACATCATTTTACTTACTCTAGCTTTCCACCTTGCTTTACTTACTCAAGCTTTCCACATTGTTTTTCTATGTTGCTTTACTTACTTAGGCTTTCCATGCTAGTTTACTTACTTAAGGTTTTACATTGCTTTTACATACTACTTTACTTATTTAGGCTTTTCATGTTTCTTTTCCATGTTGCTTTACTTACTCAAGCTTTCCATGATGTTGTTTTGCGTTGCTTTACTTACTTCACTTCTACATGTTTCTTTTCCATGATAATTTATTTACTTGGAATTTTCATGCTACTTTTCCATGCTACTTTACTTACTCTAGCTTTCCATTCTGCTTTACTTAAGTTTTTTATGTTGTTTTACTTACTTGAGCTTTCCACGCTATTTTTCCATGTTGCTTTAATTACTTAAACTTTCAATTCTACTTTTCTATGATTCTTTACTTACTCAAGCTTTCTACACTATTTTTCCATGCTACTTTATTTACTCAAGCTTTCTATGTTGATTTAACTACTCGGGCTTTCCATGCTATTATACTTACTTGAGTTATCTACGATGCTTTAATTACTCACGATTTCCATCTTACTTTACTTATTCAGGCTTTCCACATTAATTTTCTATGCTACTCTACTTACTCAAGCTTTCCACACTGGTTTTCCATGCCACTTTACTTGCTCAAGCTTTTCATGCTGCTTTTACTTACTGAATATTTTCACATTGTTTTACTTAGAATTTTCACGATGCTTTTCCATGCTACTTTACTTGATATTTTTATGCTACTTTTTCATGTTGCTTTACTTACTCAATATTTTCACACTTTTTTACTTACTCAAGATTTTCATATTGTTTTACTTATTCAGGCTTTCCACACTATTTTACTTACTCGAGCTTTCTATGTTGTTTTATTTACTCAAGCTTTCCATGTTGCTTTACTTGGGATTTCTATGTTCCTTTACTTAATCAGGCTTTCCATGCTACTTTTCCACACTGCTTTATTTACTCTAGCTTTCTATGTTACTTTACTTACTCATGCTTTCCACACTGCATTACTTACTCAAGCTTTCCATATTGTTTTTTCATAGTGCTTTACTTACTCAATCTTTCCATGCTTCTTTATTTATTGAAGCTTTTTATGCTACTTTACTTACTCAAGTTTTTCACATTACTTTTCCACACTGCTTTATCCGTCTTTCCAAGCTACTTTACTTACTTGGGCTTTCCACGATACCTTTTTCACATTGCTTTACTAACTCAAGCTTTCCACACTACTTTTCCATGGTATTTTACTTGTTTGGGCTTTCCATGTTGTTTTACTTACTTGGACTTTCCACACTATGTTACTTACTTGGGATTTCTATTCTACTATTCCATGTGCTTTACTTACTCAAGCTTTTCACATTGCTTTTCCATACTACTTTACTTACTTGGGCTTTACATGTTACTTTTTCATGTTGCTTTACTTACTCAGGCTTTTCACACTACTTTACTCACTTAAGCTTTCTATGCTGCTTTATTTATTTAGGCTTTCAATATTGCTTTACTTATTTTGGCTTTCTATGCTACTTTTCCATGTTGATTTACTTACTTGGGCTTTCCACATTAATTTTCCATGCTACTTTACGTACTCAAGCTTTCTACATTGCTTTACTTACTCAAGCTTTCCATGTTGCTTTTCCATGTTGATTTAGTTACTTAAGCTTTTCATGTTACTTTACTTACTCAAGCTTTACACACTACTTTTTCATGTTGCTTTACTTATTCGAGCTTTCCATATTGCTTTACTTACTCAAGCTTTCCATGTTATTTTTCTACCTTGTATTACTTACTTAGGCTTTACATGTTTTACTTATTCAAGATTTTCATGTTGCTTTACTTATTCAAGCTTTCCACAATAATTTTCTACATTGATTTACTTACTCGAGATTTCCACATTTATTTTTCACATTGATTTACTTATTCAAGCTTTCCACATTTCTTTACGTACTCGAGGTTTCCATTCTACTTTTCCATGTTGCTTTATGTACTCTAGTTTTACATGCTTCTTTTTCACACTACTTTACTTACTAGGGATTTTCATGTTGTTTTACTTACTCGAGCTTCTCCATGCTGCTTTACTTACTCAAGCTTTCCACAGTGTTTTACTTACTCAAGCTTTCCACATAGCTTTTCGATGTTAATTTATTTACTCAAGCTTTTCACGCTACTTTTCTAGGCTACTTTACTTGTTCAAGCTTTCTAGTTGCTTTACTTTGGCTTTTTACACTACTTTACTTACTCGGGCTTTTCATGATGGTTTTCCATGCTACTTTACTTACTCAGGGTTTCTATGCTACTTTATTTACTTGAGCTTTCCATGCTAATTTTCTATCTTACTTGAGCTTTCCACATTGCTTTTCCATGCTACCTTATTTACTCATGGTTTCCACACTGTATTTCCACATTACTTTCATTACTCAAACTTTCCATCCTACTTTACTTGGGCTTTTCATGATGCTTTTTTACTTACTCAATCTTTTCATATTGTTTTACTTACTTAGGATTTCCATGCTACTTTACTTACTCTAAGTTTCCAAGCTACTTTTCTATGTTGATTTACTTACTAAGAGCTTTCATGCTACTTTACTTACTCAATATTTCCATGCTACCTTACTCATGCTTTTCATGGTACTTTTCCATGTTGTTTTACTTAGTATGGGTTTCTATGCTGCTATACTTAATCAGGCTTTCCATGTTACTTTACTTACTCAGGACTTCCACACTAGTTTTCCATGTTGCTTTAATTACTCAAGCTTTCCATGCTTCTTTACTTACTCCAACTTTTCACACTACTTTTCTACACTATTTTACTTACTCAAGCTTTCCACGTTGTTTTATCTACTTAAACTTTTCACGCTGCTTTACTTACTCAGGTTTTTCACAATGCTTTACTTACTCAGGGTTTCAATGATGCTTTAATTACTCAAGCTTTCTACATTGCTTTTCCATGCCACTTTTTTACATCATTTTAATTACTTAAGCTTTCCATGTTGCTTTACATACTTAGGCTTTCCATGATGCTTTTCCATGTTTCTTTACTTGAGGATTCCTCATGCTTTTCACACTGCTTTTCCACACTGCTTTACTTACTTAGGCTTTCCATGTTATTTTATTTACTCAAGATTTCCACACTATTTTTCCATGTTGCTTTACTTACTAGAGATTTTCACATTACTTTTCCACATTGCTTTACATAATCAGGGTTTCAAGCTACTTTTTCATACTACTTTACTTACTCAAGCTTTGCATGCTACTTTAATTACTTGTGCTTTCCAAACTACTTTACTTACTCAATCCTTCTAATTTTTTCGTGTTACTTTACTTATTCAAGCTTTCTACTCTGCTTTACTTATTCAGGCTTTTCATGCTGAATTACTTACTCGAGCTTTCCAAATTACTTTTCCATGTTGCTTTACTTACCTGATCTTTTCATGTTGCTTTACTTACTCATGCTTTCCATGTTACTTTTCCACGCTAATGTTCCATGTTGCTTTACTAATTAGAGATTTCTATGCTACTTTTCCATGTTGCTTTACTTACTCAAGCTTTCTATGTTGCTTTACTTACTCAGGCTTTCCACACTACTTTACTTACTCAGGCTTTTCACACTACTTTTCCATGCTACTTTACTTACTTGAGCTTTTCATGTTGTTGTTCTATGTTACTTTACTTGGCATTTCCATGTTGCTTTACTTACTCAAGCTTTTCATGTTACTTTTCTATGTTGATTTATTTACTTAAGCTTTCCATGTTATTTTTCCATCCTGCTTTACTTACTTGGGCTTTCCACTTTTCTTTACTTACTCAAGATTTTCACACTTTTTTACTTACTCAAGGTTTTCATGTTGCTTTTCCATGCTACTTTACTTACTCAAGTTTTCCATGTTATTTTTCCATGTTGCTTTACTTACTCCAACTTTCCATGATTCTTTATTTACTTAGGTTTTACACACTACTTCTCCATGTTGCTTTACTTACTCAAGCTTTCCATACTAATTTACTTACTCGAGCTTTCTATGATGGTTTTTCATGCTAGTATACTTACTTGGGCTTTCCACACTACTTTACTTATTTAGGCTTTTCAAGTCGCTTTACTTATTCAATTTTTTCATATTGATTTTATACACTACTTTACTTACTCGAGCTTTCCACATTATTTTTTCATGTTGCTTTATTTATTCAGACTTTTCACAATGCTTTCCTTACTCAAGCTTTCCATGTTATTTTTTTATACTGCTTTACTTACTTGGGGTTTCTATGCTTCTTTTTCACACTACTTTACTTACTCAAGCTTTCCATGCTTCTTTAGTCGATATTTCCATATTGCTTTATTTACTTAGGCTTTTCATGCTACTTTTATATGTTGCTTCACTTATTCGAGCTTTCCATGTTACTTTACTTATTTTGGATTTCTACACTACTTAACTTACTTGATATTTTCATTCTACTTTTCCATGTTAGTTTAGTTACTCAAGCTTTCCACACTACTTTTCCATGGTACTTTACTTACTTGATCTTTCCATGCTACTTTTCCATGTTGCTGTACTTACTCTAGATTTTCATGCTACTTTATTTATCTGAGCTTTCCATGCTACATTTTCACACTTCTTTACTTTGACTTTTCATGCTATTTTTATTTGTTGCTTTACTTGGACTTTCTATGATACTTTTCCATGCAGCTTTACTTACTCAAGCTTTCCACATTTCTTTACTTGAGCTTTTCACACTACTTTTTTTACTCAAGGTTTCCATGTTACTTTCCCACACTTCTTTACTTACTCCAGGTTTTCATGTTACTTTACTTACTCGAGCTTTCCATACTTGTTTACTTACTTGAGCTTTCCACATTAATTTTTCACATTATTTTATTTACTCAGGTTTTTCATACTACTTTTCCACACTATTTTACTTACAAGGGCTTTCTACACTACTTTTCCATGTTGCTTTACTTACTCAAGCTTTCCATACTGCTTTACTTACTCAGGCTTTCTAAGCTGCTTTTTCAAGCTTCTTTTCTTACTCAAGCTTTTCATGCTGCTTTTATACACTACTTTAATTACTCAAGCTTTTTGCACTACTTTACTTACTCTAGTTTTCCACGTTGTTTTTCCATATTACTTTACTTACTTAGGCTTTCTACATTGATTTACTTACTCTAGTTTTACATGCCTCTTTTTCATGTTACTTAGGTTTTCCACATTGATTTACTTACTCAAGCTTTCCACATTATTTTTTTACACTACTTTACTTACTCAAGCTTTCTATGTTGCTTTACTTACTCAAGCCTTCCATGTTGCTTTACTTATTCATATTTTCATGCTAGTTTTCCATGCTATTTTACTTACTCAAGCTTCTATGTTATTTTTCCATGTTGATTTACTTAATCAAAGTTTCCATGCTACTTTTCCACATTGCTTTACTTACTCGAGATTTCCATACTAATTTACTAACTTATACTTTCCACGTTGCTTTATTCACTCAATGTTTCTATGTTAATTTTTTTATGTCACTTTACTTACACAAGCTTTCAATGCTACTTTTCAATGCGAGTTTATTTATTCAAGCTTTCTTTGTTACTTTTCCATGCTACTTTACTTACTCAAAATTTTCACCCTACTTTACTTACTCGATCTTTCCATGCTCCTTTACTTACTCAGATTTTCCACATTGATTTTCCATGCTACTTTATTTACTCGGGCTTTCCAAGCTACTTTTCCATGTTTACTTACTATGGCTTTCCACACTACTTTACTTGTTTGAGTTTTTCATGCTATTTTTTCATGTTTCTTTACTTACTCGTATTTTCCATTCTACTTTAGTTACTCAGAGTTTTCATGCTATTTTACCATGCTATATTATTTACTTAAGCTTTCCACAATGCTTTACTTGGATTTTTTATGCTATTTTTTTGTATTGCATTAATTACTCAGGATTTCCATGCTACTTTATTTACATAGGCTTTTCACAATGTTTTTCCATGCTACATTATCTACTCAATATTTTCACACTACTTTACTTAGGATTTATACACTACTTTACTTACTCAAGCTTTCTATACCACTTTACTTACTCAGGTTTTCCATGCTACTTTTTCATGTTGTTTTACTTGCTCAGGCTTTTCACATTGCTTTTCCACATTGCTTTACTGACTCGGGCTTTCCACATTGCTTTAATTACTCAAGTTGCTTTTCCACACTACTTTAATTTCTCATGCTTTCCGTGCTGCTTTACTTATTCAGGATTTTCACACTGCTTTAACACACTACATTACTTACTCAAGATTTCCATGATGCTTTACTTACTCAAGCCTTCCATGCTACTTTACTTGAGCTTTCCACACTATTTTACTTACTTAGGTTTTCTAAGATGCTTCACTTATTCAAGCTTTCCATGCTACTTTTTCATAATATTTTGCTTACTCAGAATTTTTAAGCTACATTTTAAAGTTGCTTTACTTACTCAAGTTTTATATGTTGCTTTAATTACTTGAGTTTTCTATGCTATTTTTACATGTTGCTTTACTTACTCGATCATTCTATGATGCATTACTTACTTGGGATTTATATAATTATTTTTCATGTTGCTTTACTTACTCGAGCTTTTCATACTATTTTTTCATGCTGCTTTACTTACTCGAGCTTTTCATACTATTTTTTCATGCTGCTTTACTTACTCAAACTTTACAAGATACTTTACTTACTCAAAATTTCCATGCTAATTTATTTACTCAAGCTTTTCATGTTATTTTACTTACTCAGGCTTAACAACCTACTTTACTTACTCAAGCTTAACAAGCTGCTTTACTTACTCTTATTTTTCATGCTATTTTACTTACTCAAGTTTTCCATGCTACATTACTTAGTCAATCTTTCCATGTTGCTTTACTTACTCAAACTTTTCACACTACTTTACTTACTTTGGCTTTCCACATTGCTTTTCCATGTTGTTTTACTTACTAAGACTTTCCAAAATGCTTTACTTAGTCAAGATTTTTACACTACCTTTTCATGCTAATTTACTTACTCAAGCTTTCCATGTTGCTTTACTTACTCAAGCTTTTCACATTGCTTTTCTACACTATTTTACTTACTCGAGCTTTATATGCTACTTTTCCATGATGCTTTATTTACGCAAGGTTTCAATGCTACTTTTCCATGTTGCTTTACTTACTCGACTTTCCACACTGATTTTTCATGTTGTTTTACTTAATCAAGTTTTTCACACTACTTTACTTACTCAAGTTTTCCATGTTAATTTACTTACTCAATTTTTCCACACTACTTTTCCATGTTGATTTAATTACTCAAGCTTTCCACATTACTCTATTTACTTGAGCTTTCAATGTTGATTTACTTACTCAAGCTTTACACACTAGTTTTTCATGTTGTTTTACTTACTAAGGCTTTCCATGTTGCTTTATTTACTCAGACTTTCTATATTGTATTTCCATGCTACTTTACTTACTCAAGCTTTCTACATTAATTTACTTTCTTTCTCTTTCAACACTACTTTTCCATGTTGTTTTACTTATTCAAGCTTTCTATGCTATTTTACTTACTTGAGCTTTTCATGATGCTTGTCTATGTTACTTTACTTACTCATGATTTTCATGTTGCTTTACCTACTCAGGCTATCCATGTTGTTTTTCCATATTGCTTTACTTACTTGGGATTTTCACACTACTTTTCCACACTACTTTACTTGCTCGTACTTTCTAGGCTACTTTACTTATTTGAGCTTTCCAGGCTACTTTATTTACTCAAGCTTTACATGATACTTTACTTACTTGAGCTTTACACTCTACTTTTCTAAATTGCTTTACTTACTCGAGCTTTCCACATTATTTTTCTATGTTGCTTTACTTACTCAAGCTTTCCACACTGCTTTACTTACATGAGCTTTCCATGTTGCTTTACTTACTCATTCTTTTCATGCTGCTTTACTTACTTAGACTTTCCATTCTACTTTACTTACTTGGAGTTTTCATGCTACTTTACTTTAACTTTCCACGCTACTTTTTTATGTTATTTTACCTACATGCACTTTCCACACTGCTTTACTTACTCAAGCTTTCCATGCTATTTTACTTGGGGTTTTCATGTTGCTTTTGCATCTTACTTTACTTACTCGATCTTTCCACACTCTTTTACTTACTAATGCTTTTCACACTATTTTTCCATGCTATTTTACTTACTTAGGCTTTCCATGGTACTTTTCCTTGCTGCTTTACTTGGGCTTTTCACAGTGTTTTATATGTTGCTTTACTTACTCAAGCTTTCCATATTACTTTACTTACTCAAGTTTTTCATGCATCTTTTACATGTTGTTTTACATAATCAATCTTTCCAAACTACTCGTTTACGCTACTTTACTTACTCAAGCTTTCCACGTTACTTTACATACTCGAGATTTCCACGCTGCTTTACTTACATGGGCTTTTCATGTTACTTTTCCATGTTGTTTTACTTACTTGAGCTTTCCATACTAGTTTACTTACTCAAAATTTCCATGTTGATTTACTATTCAAGATTTCAATGCTACTTTCCCATGTTCCTTTACTTACTCAATCTTTCCATGCTACTTTTCCATTCTATTTTACTTATTTGAGCTTTTCACACTATTTTTTCACATTGTTTTACTTACTCTAGCTTTCCATTTTGATTTCCTTACTCAAGCTTTCACATTGTTTTTCTATGTTGGTTTACTTACTCAGGCTTTCTATGCTAGTTTTCCATGCTAATTTACTTATTTGATCTTTTTCCACTGATTTTTCATGTTTTTTTATTTACTCAAGCTTTTCACACTACTTTTCCATTCTACTTTATTTACTCAAGCTTTCCATGATGCTTTACTTACTCGAGCTTTCTATGGTGATTTTCTACATTGATTTACTTACATGGCCTTTACATGTTTTACTTACTCATACTTTTAATCTTATTTTTTCACGCTATATTACTTACTTTAGCTTTTCACATTGCTTTACTTAATCAAGCTTTTTATGTTGCTTTACTTACTCAAGCTTTTTATGCTACTTTTCCACATGACTTTAATTACTTAAACTTTCCATGCTACTTTTCCATGCTTTTTTACTTACTCAAGCTTTCCACACTATTTTTCCACACTACTTTACTTACTCAAGATTTCCATGCTACTTTACCTACTCAGGGTTTCCACACTGTGTTACTTACTTGAGTTGTCTATGATGCTTTACTTACTCAAGATTTCTATACTGCTTTACTTACTCAAGTTTTCCATGTTTCTAACTTACTCAAGCTTTTCACACTAGTTTTCCATGCTAATTTACATACTCAAGCTTTCTATGTTGCTTTACTTAAGATTTTTACACTGTTTTACTTACTCAAACTTTCCATGTTACTTTACTTACTCAATATTTACACATTATTTTTCCATGTTGCTTTACTTACTCAGGATTTCCATGCTGCTTTACTTCCAGTTTTTCATGTTGTTTTACTTATTTAGGCTTTCTTTGGGCTTTCCATATTATTTTACTTACTCAGGCTGTCCACATTGTTTTATTTACTCAAGATTTCCACTTTGCTTTACGTCCTTGGGATTTCTATTCTAATTTTTTACATTGATTTATTTAATCAATCTTTTCACATTGATTTTTCACACTACTTTACTTACTCTAGCTTTCCATGCTGCTTTAGTTACTTTAGCTTTCTACGCTGCTTTACTTACTTGGGCTTTTCATGCCATTTTTTCATGTTGCTTTATTTACTCTAGCTTTCCAAGCTACTTTATTTACTCAGACTTTCCATGCTACTTTACTTACTCAGGCTTTCCACATTACTTTTGCATGCTTCTTTACTTATTTTAGCTTCTCATGCTGCTTTACTTACTCAAGCTTTCCATGCTACTTTTCCACATTACTTTTCCATATTGATTTACTAACTCAAGCTTTCCATGTTGCTTTACTTACTCAAGCTATCAATGTTGCTTTACTTACAGAGGCTTTCCACACTATGTTACTTACTCAGGCTTTCTACACTACTTTTCCATGCTACTTTATTTACTCTAGCTTTCCATACTACTCTTTCATGGTACTTTACTTACTTGAGATTTACACGCTACTTTTACACTTTGCTTTACTTAGTCAAGCTTTCCATTCTACCTTACTTACTTAGGCTTTCAATGCTACATTACTTACTTGGGTTTTTCACATTGCTTTAATTGAGCTTTCCATGCTACTTTTCTATGTTGATTTACTTACTCAAGATTTTTATGTTGTTTTTCCATGCTTCTTTACTTACTCAAGCTTTCCACATTGGTTTACTTACTTGAGCTTTCCATGCTACTTTTTCACATTGATTTACTTACTCAAACTTTCTATGTTGCTTTTCCATGATGCCTTATTACTTGGGCTTTCCATGTTGATTTATTTACTTGACCTTTGAATTTAGCTTTTCCACATTAATTTACTTACTCAAGATTTTCATGCTACTTTTCCATGTTGTTTTGCTTACTCAAAATTTTCATGCTATTTTTCCACATTGATTTACTTACTCTAGCTTTCCATGATGTTTTACTTACTTGGACTTTACACACTACTTTTCTATGTTACTTTAGTTACTCAAGTTTTTTATGTTACTTTACTTATTCAAGCTTTTCACATTGTTTTACTTATTCAGGCTTTCCATACTGATTTACTTACTTGAGCTTTCCACATTATTTTTTTACGTTTCTTTACTTATTCAAGATTTCCATCTTAATTTACTTACTCAAGCTTTTCATACTACTTTTCCATGCTGCTTTACTTACTCAAGCTTTTCATGCTTCTTTTCCACACTACTTTACTTACTAGGCTTTTCCATGTTAGTTTACTTACTCAAGCTTTTCCACACTACTTTAGTTACTCAAGATTTCCATGCTAATTTACTTACTCAAGATTTCTACACTGCTTTTCCATGTTTCTTTATTTACTTGGACTTTCCACACTACTTTTCCACGTTATGTTACTTAGTCAGGCTTTCCATGTTGCTTTACTTACTTTGGCTTTCTACACTACTTTACTTACTCAAGCTTTCCATTCTATTTTACTTACTCTGGATTTCCATGCTACTTTAATTAATCAAGCTTTCTATGCTATTTTACTTACTCTGTCTTTCTATGTTTCTTTTCAATGCTACTTTATTTATTCAAGCTTTCCACACTACATTTCCACATTACTTTACTTACTCAGACTTTCTAAGCTACCTTACTTGGGCTTTCCATGATGCTTTTCCTCACTACTTTACTTATTCGAGCTTTCCACATTATTTTATTTACTTGAGATTTCCATGCTGCTTTACTTGGGGTTTCCATGCTACTTTCCCATGGTGGTTTATTTACTTGGGATTTTCATGCTATTTTAGTTACTCAAAATTTATATGCTGCCTTACTTACCCACGCTTTTTATGGTACTTTTCCATACTAATTTACTTACTCTAGCTTTCCATGCTACTTTATTTACTCAAGCTTTTTATGCTACTTTACTTAGGATTTTCACACCACTTTTCCATGTTGCTTTAATTAATCAAGCTTTTCACGTTGCTTTTCGACACTTCTTTACTGACTTGAGCTTTTCACACTACTTTTCCACACTCCTTTACTTACTTGAGATTTTCATGTTGCTTTACCTACTCAAGCTTTCCATGTTGCTTTACTTATTCAAGATTTTCACAATAATTTACCTACTAATACTTTTCACATTGCTCTACTTACTCAATCTTTCTACATTGCCTTTCCATGTTGCTTTACTTAGAGCTTTCCACACTATTTTACTTACTTAGGTTTTCCATGCTACCTTACTTACTTGAGCTTTCTATGTTGCTTTACCTATTTGTGCTTTCCATAATGCTTTTCCATACTCCTTTACTTACTTGTGCTTTCCATGTTGCTTTTCCATGTCACCTTACTTACTCGAGATTTCTTCATACTTTTCACATTGCTTTTCCATGCTCCTTTACTTACTCAAGCTTTCCACATTATTTTATTTACTCATGCTTTGCACACTACTTTTCTATATATCTTTACTTACTCAAGATTTCCACATTACTTTACTTGATCTAGCTTTCCACACTACTTTTACATACTACTTTACTCACTCAGTCTTTCCACGCTACTTTACTTACTCAAGCTTTTCAAGCTGTTTTACTTAATTATGCTTTCTACACTATTTTTGTAATGCTACTTTACTTATGCAAGCTTTCCACATTGCTTTAATTACTCAAGATTTCTATGTTGTTTTACTTACTCAGGATTTCCATGTTACTTTTTCACATTACCTTACTTACTCGGGTATTCTATGTTGTTTTACTTAGACTTTCCAAGTTGCTTTTCCATGTTAATTTTCCATGTTGCTTTACTAACTCAGGCTTTCCATGTTGTTTTTCCATGCTACTTTACTTACTTGAGTTTTCCATGTTGCTTTACTTACTCAAGGTTTCCACATAGCTTTACTTACTCAAGATTTCCATAATGCTTTTCCATGTTATTTTATGTACTCAAACTTTTCACATTGTTTTTCCATGTAATTTTACTTACTTGGGCTTTCCATGTTGCTTTACTTAGGCTTTTCATGCCGATTTTCCATATTGATTTACTTAGACATTCGATGTTGTTTTTCCATGCTGCTTTACTTACTTGGGCTTTCCACTCTACTTTACTTAAGTTTTTCACACTACTTTACTTACTCAAGCTTTTCATGCTACTTTTCCATATTGCTTTACTTACTCAAGTTTTCCACACTATTTTTCTACGTTGCTTTACTTAATCTAACTTTCCATGATGCTCTATTTTCTTGGGTTTTACACACTGATTTTCCATGGTAGTTTAA
Organism: Torreya grandis; assembly: GCA_037957365.1. NCBI lineage: Eukaryota > Viridiplantae > Streptophyta > Pinopsida > Cupressales > Taxaceae > Torreya > Torreya grandis. The sequence goes on along the minus strand of JARHVA010001883.1, from coordinate 937,386 downwards.
TTATTCAAGCTTTTCACATTGCTTTACTTACTCGGGCTTTCCATGTTATTTTTCTATGTTACTGTACTTACTTAAGCTTTCCATGCTACTTTACTTATTCAAGGTTTTTATGTTGCTTTACTTATTCAAGCTTTTTCCACTGCTTTACTTACTCTAATGTTCCACCTTATTTTTTTATGTTGCTTTACTTATTCAAGCTTTTCACCTTGCTTTAATTACTCAAGATTTCCATGCTACTTTTATATACTGCTTTACTTACTTGGGCTTTCCATGATCCTTTTCTATACTACTTTTATTGCTCAAGCTTTCTATGTTGCTTTACTTACTCGATCTTTCCACATTGGTTTTCCATACTACTTTATTTACTCAAGCTTTCCATGTTGATTTTTTATGGTGCTTTACTTACTTGATCTTTCCATATTGCTTTATTTACTTTGGATTTCTACACTACTTTACTTATTCGGGCTTTTCATTCTAATTTTCCATGCTACTTTAGTTACTCAAGCCTTTCACGCTGATTTTCCATGCTACTTTACTTATTTGAACTTTCCATGCTACTTTACTTATTTAGGCTTTCCACATTACTTTTCCATGCCATTTTATTTACTCAAGCTTTTCACACTATATTTCCACATTACTTTACTTACTCAAACTTTTCACACTATTTTTTCTTTCTACTTTACTTCTTTGGGCTTTCCAAGATGCTTTTCCATGTTTCTTTACTTACTCAAACTTTTCACATTGCTTTACTTACTTGAGTTTTCCATGCTACTTTACTTATTCAGGGTTTTCATGTTATTTTTCCACACTACTTTACTTACTCAAGATTTCTATTCTTATTTATTTACTCAAGCTTTTCACATTACTTTTCCATATTCTTTTTTTTACTCATGATTTCTATGTTGATTTTCAACTCTCTTTTATTTACTCATGATTTCCACATTGCTTTACTTACTCAAGCTTTTCACACTACTTTACTTAAGTTTTCCAGATTGATTTTCAAAGTTTCTTTACTTACTCTAGCTTTCCACTTTGCTTTACTTACTAAAGATTTCCACACTGCTTTACTTACTCAAGTTTTTCACACTACTTTACTTACTCTAGTTTTCCATGCTACTTTTTCATGTTGCTTTACTTACTCAAGCTTTACACACTAATATACTTACTCGAGCTTTCCACACAACTTTTTCATGATACTTTACTTATTTGAGCTTTTTATGCTATTTTACTTACTCGAGCCTTCCATGCTACTTTACTCACTCAAGATTTTCATGCTTCTTTTCCATTTTGCTTTATTTACTCAGTATTTTCATGTTATTTTTCCATGATTCTTTACTTACTCAAGGTTTTCATGCTACTTTTCCACACTGCTTTACTTAATTAAGCTTTCTATGTTGCTTTACTTACTCAAGATTTCCATGCATGTTTTATTTATTTAGTGTTTCCATGTTGTTTTTTTATGTTGCTTTACTTACATGGGCTTTCCATGCTATTTTTTTATCCTGCTTTATTTACTCAACCTTTTCTTGTTACTTTTCCATGCTACTTTACTTACTCAAGCTTTCCATGTTGATTTACTTACTTTAGTTTTCCAAGCTACTTTATTTACAAGGGATTTCTAAGATATATTTTAACATTGTTTATTTATTGTGCCTTTCCACACTACTTTACTTATTCAAGCTTTCCAAATTATTTTTTCATGCTACTTTACATACACATGCTTTCCATGCTACTTTAGTTACTCAAGCTTTTCTTGCTATTTTACCATGCTGCATTATTTACTCAAGCTTTCCACGCTGCTCTACTTGGATTTTTTACACTGCTTTTTCATGCTACATTACTTATTTAGGATTTCCATGTTGCTTTACTTACTCTAGATTTATATGTTGCTTTTTTATGTTACTTTACTTTTTTGAGATTTCTACACTGCTTTCCTTACTCAGGCTTTCCACACTACTTTACTTACTCAAGATTTTTACATAGCTTTTTTATGTTGCTTTACTTACTCATGATTTTCATATTGCTTTACTTTCTTGGGCTTTCCACATTAATTTATTTACTCCAGCTTTCCATGTTGCTTTTACATGCTATATTACTTGAGTTTTTCACGCTACTTTTGTATGTTGCTTTACTTACTTAGACTTTTCATACTGCTTTACTTACTCAAAATTTCCATGCTGCTTTACTTACTCAAGTTTATTATGTTGCTTTACTAATTCAAGTTTTTTAGATTATTTTCCATGTTGCTTTACTTACTCAGGCTTTCCATGCTACTTTATTTACTCAATGTTTCAACACTATTTTATTTACTCAAGCTTTTCATGCTACTTTACTTACTCAAGTTTTCCATGCTAGTTTACTTACTCTAAATTTCCATGTTACTTTACTTACTCAGGCTTTCCACATTACTATTTCATGATTCTTTACTTACTCAGATATTCCATGCTACTTTAATTACTTGGGCTTTCTACGCTACTTTTCCATGCTGATTTACTTACTCATGCTCTCCATGTTACTTTACTTACTCAAGATTTCTATGCTAGTTTTCTATACTACCTTACTTAATCAGGCTTTCCATATTATTTTACTTATTCAAGCTTTCCACGTTGCTTTATTTACTCAAGCTTTGCACATTGCTTTACTCACTCAATATTTTTATGGTAAATTTTCATGTTTCTTTACATACTCGAGCTTTCCATTCTACTTTACTCGCTCAAGCTTTTCATGTTGCTTTACTTACTTAGCCTTTCCACTCTACTTTTTAATGTTATTTTACTTACTCGATCTTTTTGTACTACTTTTTATGGTACTTTAATAACTCAATCTTTTCACATTACTTTACTTACTCAACCTTTCCATGTTGCTTTAATTACTCAATCTTTCCATGCTATTTTTTTATGTTCCTTTACTTACTTGAGCTTTCTAGGTTGCTTTTTTATGCTACTTTACTTACTCAATCTTTCCATACTAATTTATCATGGTGCTTTACTTACTCAAGATCTCCACATTATTTTTTCATGCTACTCTACTTACTCAGGCTTTCCATGTTTCTTTACTTGAGCTTTTCACATTATTTTACTTGAGATTTCCATGCTACTTTACTCACTCAAGTTTTTCACCCTATTTTTCCATGCTACTTTATTTACTAAGGCTTTCTATGCTACTTTACTTACTCGAGCTTTCCACTGTGTTTTTCTACATTGATTTACTTACATGGCATTTACATGTTTTACTTACTCAGACTTTTCATGTTATTTTTCCATACTGTACTACTTATTCTAGCTTTCCACATTGCTTTACTTAATCTTTTCATGTTGCTTTACTTACTCAGGCTTTCCATGCTATTTTTCCACATTGCTTTAATTAATTGAAATTTCTATGCTACTTTTCCATGCTTATTTACTTACTCAAGCTTTCCACACTACTTTTCCACATTGATTTACTTACTCATGATTTCCATGCTACTTTACCTACTCATGGTTTCCACACTGCGTTACTTACTTGAGCTGTCTATGATGCTTTACTTAGGATTTTTATACTGCTTTACTTACTCAAGCTTTCCACGTTTCTTAACTTACTCGAGCTTTTCAAATTGGTTTTCCATGCTACTTTACATACTCAAGCTTTTTATGTCGTTTTACTTAAGATTTTCACATTGCTTTACTTACTCAAACTTTCCATGTTGCTTTACTTACTCAATATTTTCACATTGCTTTTCCATGTTACTTTACTTACTCAAGATTTCCATGTTGCTTTACTTACTCAAGTTTTTCATGTTATTTTACTTATTCAAACTTTTCTTAGGCTTTCCATGTTGTTTTACTTACTCAGGCTTTCCACATTGTTTACTTACTCAAACTTTCCACGTTATTTTATTTACTCAAGATTTCCACTTTGCTTTACTTACTTTGGCTTTCCATGCTACTTTTCCACATTGATTTACTTAAGCAAACTTGTTACATTGATTTTTCACACTACTTTACTTACTCTAGCTTTCCATGCTGCTTTAGTTATTCTAACTTTCTACACTTCTTTACTTACTTGGGCTTTTCATACTCTTTTTTCATGTTACTTTACTTACTCTAGATTTTCAAGCTACTTTATTTACTCAAAATTTATATTCTACTTTACTTACTCAGGCTTTCCACATTGCTTTTGCATGATTATTTACTTATTTCAGCTCTTCATTTTGCTTTACTTACTCAAGCTTTCCACGCTACTTTTCCATATTGTTTTTCTATATTGATTTACTAATTCTGTCAGGAATCTAGAACAACAAGCATGCTCTGACTCGACTGTTAAGATCTAGGAAGCACCATTGATTACCATGTACAAGCAACTTAATATGCGGAATTAAACCAAAAGTAACAAGTAACTAGAATTTAGAAATAACACAGAATATGAGAGATAATACCCAATTGTATTCATACTCTTCCAGAAGGAAATACAACAAAGAAGATGCCACAGTCTTCTTCCTTACACACCTCTAGGGCTCCCACACCTCTAGGGTATAAATATTAAATCTCTTAAGAGCTTACTCTCTCTCTTACAGTCCTAACACACAACTCAAGCATAGAGTTGTTGTTCATCTCCAATGAATCAGTATCACTACTGCCAGTACCACCAGTCAGTATCACTATTGCCAGTACACAAGTACTCCACACACTCCAAATTTGAGTACTCCATGTACTCTAAAGTACACAACATACTCTAAGTAGATCTCCCTTGATCTTGCTACCTGTTGTGTTGTTGTCACCTTTGATCCTATTGCCCCGTAGACCTCCTTTGACCTCGCACACACACACACACACACACACACACCTGCAAATCAATGATCTTACTTACCATGTAGATCTCTCTACACCCTAAAGAACCCTTGTCCTTGCCTCACCAAGTCCTTATGATTCTCCAAACTATTACCCCAGTGGATCTTCTCCTAGAACTTGCACAACCTGCAGCTCTCCCTGATCATACACACTAGGCACCCTTGTGGAACTAGGAAAAACACACCTTGCTCTCTTCCCTCTAAAGGAGCTAACCTTGCTCAACTCAACTAGAACAAATTACAATACAACACATGATTCTATTATATAGATCTCATGCAAATAATAATTAGACATCTAATTACAATAATTAGATCCACAGCTTCAAGGCTAAAATTAGCCTTTAACATGCAAACAACTGATTCGTTAACAAACTATTCATTCAACTGATAGTTTTAGAACCACACAATTGATTAATGTCAGTCCCTATCTGGCTGGAGATGACCGACATCGGCTGATCCATGACCGATGTCGGTTTTCTTTGCACTAGATATGACTGACATTAGTTGATCAGATTGACGCCAGTTGCTATGCAACTCAGCAACCTCTCAACAACCTCCTCCATGTTTGCATTAGTGAAGCTTTTAGCTCCACAACCTAATAATCTCCCACTTAGAGATAAATAGCTCCACTGTACCTATACTTGTACACCGTCTAATTTGTTTCTTGACTTGTATCCCTCTTTAAGCTCAACCTTGAAGACCAACCACCACACATCCTATGGTGCACCTCTTGTCATCCAAGTAACCTACCAAATCTGAAGTAATTGACCCTGCATAGCATGAATCCTTGCTACTAGTCCCTCTCAAATACCTGAGAACCCACTGAACCACTTTCCAGTGCTTCCTTTCTAGATTGACTATAAAAATTTTTATAGCACCCACTGCTTGGGCAAACTCAGAGAGTACACATGTACTCAACCTCATCATGTGATTAGGGACCCTATTCTATGAACTGTCCATGCATAGGTGCGCTTGTCAACTCTGCATTCTACACTACCTTCACACAATCATCCTATGACAACATCAACATGTGATCTTCCCTATCTCTAGGATTACTCATGCCAAAGAATTTTGTTGCTCCCAAATCCTTCATGGCAAACCACTGAACTAACCTTACCTTTAGCTCAATAAAACTTTGTATGTCTGAACCTGCAACAAGCTCATCCTCCACATATAGTAACAAGATAATGTCGCAACCATCATCCACCTGGTAAGACAAACACAATGGTTACAATGACACTGACTAAAGCCATGCTTTGTCATCCACCTATCAAAACATGTACCATTGTCTTGTAGCTTCCTCAAGACTATATGACCTGACCTTCTATCTCACGTATCCATTCTCTCTATTCTTTAACTAAGGTATCCATTCATCTTTTAGTGCTTTCATACCAGCTAGCAACCCTACCAAATCTCTTGTTTGGTTCTGCATCCTATTCATGCCATGCTCCCACTGTTTCTTAGATCTTTCCTGCGATGTAGTGAGCAACTAGTATAAAGAAGAGGAACAACGAATTTGAGGCTTACTTACCCTTTCAGTCCTCCACATAGGCATTTGAAACTCCTTGACAGCTTGCTGTCTACCCAAAATCTATTCTAGTGACCGACCTCAATCACCACATAGTCTGCATCCGACCGACGTCAGTTTCATGTGACTGTCTAGGTCATTGATGCCAATTATCCTATCGACGTCATTCTGCACCTGCCTAACACCACCAACTCCTCTGGTATGCACATGACTGACGTCGGTACCTACTTGTTCGATGCCAATTCCACTTGACTGATGTTGGTATCTATGTTCACCTATGAGTGATGACTTTTTACCTGTGAGCTCTCTTTGGATCAAAAACCCTGTCCAAACTACCTTGCTCAGAGATATCTAGTCCCATTCGCTGATCTATGTCCATCATCTCCTCCAAGAACACCAAGGCTTTCTAGTTCTTAAGTCTATCCAACACATCTGATTTCCTTTTAAGAACATGTATCTCCTTCTTGCTCATGTGACCAAGACTACCAAGCCACGTCCTTGCAAAAGAAGAAGAATTAGTAATACAAGTAGGTAGATAAAGAGTACCTACTTTCTTACCACATGTTAATTTAAGTGCATCCACTGTGAGAGTTCTTGTGCATCTCTCATCACCCAACTTCCCTGATGAAATTAGTTACATCTTTAAGACTGGGACCTGCATGACCTTCTTCAACACCCATGTGTTGGCTGCCTGCAATTTTAGAAACACTTCCCCTTTGCCAATACTTTGACAAGGCTCACCAACCCCTAAATTTGGGGCTGCATAGAAAGAGGCAACAGAATCTATAAACCAAGATTCTACTTTATCCAAGAAACATTCCAGAGCATTCTGTGCAACAACACCTGCAACATCTACTTCTTTAGTTCCTTCATGCTGATCTTCTACCAACCAACAATCTTTCTTTACCTGCTCTTTCTTTCCATAACATCATAATTGACCATTCATGCTTTTCAATTCCTCCATTCTTAGTGTACTTCCTTATGCCATTGCTATACTCCCACTCAATTAGAAACCCTTGAGAGTGACCTGTAATCAAACACAAACCTACTCCCTGTAACCTTATCTCTGATACCACTGTGTCAGGAATCTAGAAAAACAAACATGCTCTGACTCCACTGTTAGGATCTAGGAATCACCATTGATTACCATGTACAAGTAACTTAATATGTAGAATTAAACCAGAAGTAACAAGTAACTAGAATTCAAAAATAACACAGAATATAAGAGACAATACCCAATTGTATTAATACTCTTCTAGAAGGAAATACAACAAAGAAGATGCCACAGTCTTATTCCTTACACACCCCTAGGGCTCTCACACCTCTAGGGTATAAACAATAAATCTCTTCAAGAGCTCACACTCTCTCTTACGGTCCCAACACATAACTCAAGTACAAAGTTTCTATTCACCTCCAACCAATCAGTATCACTACTGCCAGTACACAAGTGCTCCACACTCCAAATCTGAGTACTCCATGCACTCCAAGTACACAACGTACTCCAAGTAGATCTCCCCTAATCTTGCTACCTATTGTGTTGCTGTCACCTTTGATCCTACTGCCTCACAGACCTCCTTTGACCTCGTACACACACACACACTTGCAAATCAATGATCTTACTTACCATGTAGATCTCTCTACACCCTGAAGAACCCTTGTCCTTGCCTCACCAAGTCCTTATGATTCTCCAAACCAGTACCCTGGTGGATCTTATCCTAGAACTTGCACAACTTACAGCTCTCCCTGATCATACACACTCGGCACCCCTGTGGAACTAGGAGGAACACACCTTGCTCTCTTCCCTCTAAAGGAGCTAATGTTGCTCAACTCAACTAGAACAAATTACAATACAGCCCATGAGTCTATTATATAGATCTCATGCAAATAATAATTAGACATCTAATTACAATAATTAGATCTGCAGCTTTAAAGCTAAAATTAGCTTTTAACATGTGAACAATCGGTTTGTTAACAAACTGTTCATGCAATTGACAGTTTCAAAATTGCACAGGCGACTGACGTCGGTCCCTGTCTGGCTAGAGATGACTGATGTCGACTGATCCATGACTGATGTCAATTTTCTCTGCACTTGATATGACTAACGTCGGTTGATCAGACCGATGTCGGTTGCTTTACAACTCAGCAACCTCTCAATAACCTCCTCCATGTTTGCATTAGTGAAGCTTTTAGCTCCACAACCTAACAAACTCAAGCTTTTCACATTGCTTTACTTACTCAAGCTATCAATATTGCTTTACCTACTAAGGCTTTCTACACTACGTTACTTACTTGGGCTTTCTACACTATTTTTTTATGCTAATTTAGTTACTCAAGCTTTCCATACTACTTTCTCATGCTACTTGATATTTACATGTTACTTTTTCACTTTGCTTTACTTACTCAAGCTTTCCACTCTACTTTACTTAATTGGGCTTTCCGTGCTACTTTATTTACTTGAGTTTTCCACAATTCTTCACTTGAGCTTTCCATGCTACTTTTCTATGTTGATTTACTTACTCGAGATTTTCACGCTACTTTTCCATGCTTCTTTACTTAATCAATCTCTCCACGTTGCTTTACCTACGTAAGCTTTCCATGCTACTTTTACACATTGATTTACTTACTCAGACTTTATATGTTGTTTTTCCATGATGCTTTATTACTTGGGCTTTCCATGTTGATTTAGTTACTTAGCTTTTTTATGTTTCTTTTCCACACTACTTTACTTACTCAAGCTTTTCATACTACTTTTCTATGTTGTTTTACTTGCTCAAATGTTCCATACTATTTTTCCATGTTGATTTACTTACTCTAGCTTTCCACGATGCTTTACTTACTTGGACTTTACACACTACTTTTGTATGTTACTTTAGTTACTCAAAATTTCTATGTTACTTTACTTATTCAATAATTTCACATTGTTTTACTTATTCAGGCTTTCCACACTACTTTTCCACACTGATTTACTTGAGCTTTCCACATTGTTTTTTTACGTTGCTTTACTTATTTTATATTTCTACATTGATTTACTTACTCAAGATTTCCATACTAATTTTCCATGCTACTTTACTTACTCAAGATTTTTATGCTTCTTTTCCACACTACTTTATTTACTAGGCTTTTCTATGTTGCTTTACTTAGTCAAATTTTTCCACACTACTTTATTTACTTAAGCTTTCCATGCTGCTTTACTTACTCCAGCTTTCCACATTGCTTTCCATGTTTATTTATTTATAATTTCCACGCTACTTTTCCATGTTATGTTATTTAGTCAGGCTTTCCATGTTGCTTTACTTACTTTGGATTTCTACACTACTTTACTTACTTGGGTTTTTCATGCTACTTTACTTACTCGGGCTTTGCATGCTACTGTACTTAATCAAGCCTTCCATGCTTCTTTACTTACTCCAGCTTTCTACATTACTTTTCCATTATACTTTATTTATTTGAGATTTCCACACTACATTTCCACATTACTTACTCAGACTTTCTATGTTTCTTTACTTGGGCTTTCCATGATGCTTGTCCTCACTACTTACTCAAGCTTTCCACATTATTTTATTTACTAAAGATTTTCATGCTGCTTTATTTACTTGGGGTTTCCATGCTACTTTACTTACTCAAAATTTCTATGTTATTTTACTTATTCATAGTTTTTATGGTACTTTTCCATGCTACTTTACTTACTCTAGCTTTCCATGCTGGTTTATTTACTCAAGCTTTTTATGTTGCTTTACTTAAGATTTCCACACTACTTTTCCATGTTACTTTAATTAATCAATCTTTTCACGTTGATTTTTGACACTTATTTACTAACTCAAGCTTTCCACACTACATTTCCATACTAATTTACTTGAGCTTTTCATGCTACTTTACCTACTCAAGCTTTCCATGTTGCTTTACTTACTCAGGCTTTCACAATGCTTTACTTACTAATACTTTCCATGTTGCTTTACTTAATCTTTCTACATTGCTTTTCCATGTTTTAATTAGAGCTTTCCACACTATTTTACTTACTCAGGGTTTCCATGCCACCTTACTTGCTCAAGCTTTCTATGTTGCTTGACTTATTTGTGCTTTTCATGATGCTTTTCCATACTCCATTACTTACTTGAGCTTTCCATGTTACTTTTCCATGTTGCCTTACTCGATATTTCCTCATAATTTTCACATTGCTTTTCCATGCTCCTTTACTTACTCAGGCTTTCCACATTATTTTATTTACTCATGCTTTCCACACTACTTTTCCATATTGTTTTACTTACTCAGGCTTTCCACATTACTTTACCTGATTTGGCTTTCCACACTACTTTTTCATACTACTTTACTTACTCAGGCTTTCCACATTGCTTTACTTACTCAATCTTTTCACGTTGCTTTACTTACTCATGCTTTCTACACTATTTTTTTATGCTACTTTACTTGTGCGAGCTTTTCATGTTGCTTTACTTACTCAGGCTTTCCACATTACTTTTTCACATTACTTTAATTACTCGAGTATTCTATGCTATTTTACTTAGACTTTCCAAGTTGCTTTTCCATGTTAATTTTCCATATTGCTTTACTAACTCAAGTTTTTCACGTTGCTTTTCCATGTTGCTTTACTTACTTGAGTTTTCTATGTTGATTTACTTACTTAAGTTTTCCAAATAGCTTTACTTACTCAATCTTTTCATGCTACTTTTCCATGTTGCTTTACTTACTCAAACTTTTCACATTATTTTTATTGCTACTTTACTTAATTGGGCTTTCCATGTTGCTTTACTTACTCAAAAATTTTATGTTGATTTTCCATATTGATTTACTTACTTAGACATTTGATGTTGCTTTTCCATGCTACTTTACTTACTTAGGCTTTCCAATCTACTTTACTTACTCAAACACTACTTTACTTACTCAAGATTTTCATGCTAATTTTCCATATTGCTTTACTTACTCAAGTTTTCCAGACTATTTTTTTAAGTTGCTTTACTTAATCCAACTTTTTATGATGCTCTATTTTCTTGGGTTTTACACACTAATTTTCTATCCTGGTTTAATTATTTAAGATTTTGACATTGCTTTATGTACTTGAGCTTTCCATGTTTTTTTCTATGTTGTTATACTTAACATTTCCATGCTACTTTACTTATTCAGGGTTTTTATGTTGCTTTACTTATTCAAGATTTTGGCACTACTTTACTTACTCAAGCTTTCCACCTTATTTTTTCATGTTGCTTTACTTATTCAAGATTTTCATGTTGCTTTAATTACTCGGGCTTTCAATGCTACTTTTCTCTACTGCTTTACTTACTTGGGCTTTCCATGCTTCTTTTCCAAGTACTTTTCTTACTCAAGTGTTCTACGTTGATTTACTTACTCGATCTTTCCATGTTGCATTTCCATGCTACTTTATTTACTCAAGCTTTCCATGTTGCTTTACTTATTTGAGCTTTCCATATTGCTTTACTTACTTTGGATTTCTACACTACTTTACTTATTCGGGCTTTTCATTCTATTTTTCCATGCTACTTTAGTTACTTAAGCCTTTCACATTGATTTTCCATGCTACTTTACTTACTTGAACTTTCCCTGCTAATTTTCCATGCTACTTTACTTATTTGGGCTTTCCACAATGTTTTTTCATGCCACTTTATTTATTCAAGCTTTTCACACTATATTTCCACACTACTTTACTTAAAATTTTCACACTTTTTTTCTATTCTACTTTAGTTCCTTGGGCTTTCGAAGATGCTTTTCCACATTGCTTTATTTACTCAAGCTTTTCAAGTTGCTTTACTTACCCAAGCTTTCCATGCTACTTTACTTACTCAAGGTTTCCATGCTACTTTTTCACACTACTTTACTTACTCAAGGTTTTCATGCTACTTTACTTACTCAAGATTTCTATACTTATTTATTTACTCGAGCTTTCCACATTACTTTTGTATGTTATTTTACTTACTCCTGATTTCCATGTTGCTTTTCCACACTCTTTTATTTGCTCAGGCTTTCCACATTGTTTTACTCACTCAAGATTTCTATACTACTTTATTTACTCAAGTTTTCTAGGCTACTTTTTCAAGTTACTTTACTTACTCAAGCTTTCCACGTTGATTTACTTACTCAAGATTTCCACACTACTTTATTTACTCAAGATTTCCACACTAATTTACTTACTCTAGTTTTCTATGCTACTTTTTCATGTTGATTTACTTACTCAAGCTTTCCACACTGCTTTATTTACTTGATCTTTCCACACTGCTTTTTTATGCTACTTTACTTATTTGAGCTTTCTATGTTGTTTTACTTACTCAGGCCTTCCATGCTACTTTACTTGCTCGGGATTTTCATGTTGGTTTTCCATGTTGCTTTACTTACTCAGGATTTCCATGTTGCTTTACTTACTCAAGGTTTTCACACTACTTTTTCACACTGATTTACTTAATTGAGCTTTCTATGTTGCTTTACTTAGGATTTCCATGCATGTTTTATTTACTCAATTTTTCCATATTATTTTTTGATGTTGCTTTACTTACATGGGCTTTCCATGTTATTTTTTTTATGCTACTTTATTTACTCAACCTTTTCTTATTAATTTTACATGCTGCTTTACTTACTCAAGTTGCCCACCCTACTTTACTTACTCGAGCTTTCCATGTTGCTTTACTTACTTTGGGTTTTTATGCTACTTTACTTATTCGGGCTTTCCAAGTTATTTTTCAACATTGCTTTATTTACTATGGCTTTCCACACTACTTTACTTATTCAAGCTTTCCACGTTATTTTTTTATGTTGCTTTACTTATGCATTCTTTCCATGATGCTTTAGTTACTCAATATTTTCATGTTATTTTTCCATCTACATTATTTACTCAAGCTTTCCACACTGCTCTACTTAGATTTTTTACACTACTTTTCTATGCTACATTACTTACTCAGGATTTCCATATTGCTTTACTTACTCTAGATTTTCATGTTGCTTTAATTTCTTAAGATTTATACATTGCTTTACTTACTCAGACTTTCGACACTATTTTTTCACAATGCATTACTTACTCAAGATTTTTACACAACTTTTTTTATGTTGCTTTACTTACTCAAGATTTACACATTGCTTTACTTTCTTGGGCTTTCCACACTAATTTACTTACTCCAAGTTTCCATGTTGCTTTTCCATGCTATATTACTTACTTGAGATTTCCACACTACTTTTCTATGTTGTTTTACTTACTTAGACTTTTCATACTACTTTACTTACTTAGGCTTTCCATGCTACTTTACTTACTTAGGTTTTCCATGTTGCTTTACTTATTCAAATTTTTTAGACTTATTTCCATGCTGCTTTACTTAGTCAGGCTTTCCATGCTACTTTATTTACTCAAAGTTTCAACACTATCTTATTTACTCAGGCTTTTGACGTTGTTATATTTACTTGGGCTTTCAATGCTATTTTTCCATGCTACTTTACTTACTCAGATTTTCCATGCTAGTTTACCTACTCTAAATTTCCATGTTACTTTACTTACCTAGGCTTTCGACACTACTATTTCACGATTCTTTACTTACTTAGACATTTCATGCTACTTTAATTACTTGGTATTTATACGCTACTTTTCCATCCTGCTTTACTTGTGCTCTCCATGTTACTTACTCAAGATTTCCATGCTAGTTTTCTATACTACCTTACTCAAGCTTTCCATGGTGTTTACTTATTCAGGCTTTTCACATTGTTTTACTTACTCAAGCTTTCCCCATTGCTTTACTTACTCAATATTTCTATGCTAAATTTAATGTTGCTTTACTTACTTGTGCTTTCCATGCTACTTTACTTACTCAAACTTTCCATGCTGCTTTACTTACTTAGTCTTTCTACTCTACTTTTTGATGTTGTTTTACTTACTCAGAATTTCCACACTTCTTTTTATGGTACTTTAATTACTCAATATTTTTATGTTGCTTTACTTACTCAACCTTTTCATGTTGTTTTAATTACTCAAGCTTTCCACACTACATTTCTATATTCTTTTACTTGATCTTTCCATGTTGCTTTTTTATGCTACTTTACGTACTCAGTCTTTTCACACTAATTTTTCATGGTGATTTACTTACTCAAGCTCTCTACATTATGTTTTCATGCTGCTCTACTTACTCAAGCTTTCCATGTTACTTTACTTGAGCTTTCCATGCTGCTTTACTTACTCAAGCTTTTCACACTACCTTTCCATGCTACTTTACTTTTTTTATATTTCCATGCTACCTTACTTACTTGAGCTTTTCATGTTACTTTATTTACTCAAGTTTTTCATGCTACTTTTCCATGCTAATTTACTTATGCTTTTCATGTTGCTTTTCCATGTTACTTTACTTACTCAAGCTTTCTACTCTACTTTAATTTCTTGATCACTCCACACTGCTTTACTTACTTTAGCTTTTCATGCTATTTTTCCATGTTACTTTACTTACTCAAACTTGTCACACTGCTTTACTTACTCAAAATTTCCATGTTGCTTTATTTAATTGAGTTTTCTATGATACTTTACTTAATCAAGCTTTCCACGTTACTTTTTCACACTAATTATCTTAATCAAAAAATTTAGGCTACTTTTTCATGCTACTTTACTTACTCAAGCTTTCCACGCTACTTTATTTACTTAGACTTTCCACGCTGGTTTACATACTCAAGCTTTTCACATTGCTTTATTTTAACTTTTTATGCTACTTTTCCATGCTACTTTACTTAGTTTTTCCACATTACTTTACTTACTTAGACTTTATACACTACTTTACTTATTCGAGATTTCCATGCTACTTTACTTACTCAAATTTTCCATAATTCTTTACTTACTCAAGATTTTTATGCTACTTTTGTATCATGTTTTAGTTACTTGAGATTTCCACGATACTTTACTTACTTGGGATTTCCACAGTAATTTTCTATGCTACTTTAATTAGGCTTTCCACGCTACATTTTCATGCTACTTTACTTACTTAAGCATTCTCTGTTGCTTTATTTACTCAATATTTCCATACTACTTTTCCACGTTACTTTACTTATTCACGCTTTCCATGTTGCTTTACTTACTCAAGCTTTTCATGTTACTTTACTTACTCAGGCTTTCCACATTGATTTTCGATGCTACTTTACTTACTTGAGCTTTCCATGCTATTTTAATTACTCAGTCTTTCGATGCTACTTTAATTACTCAATCTTTCCATATTGTTTTACTTACTCAAGGTTTCTAAGCTATTTTTCTACTTTACTTACTCAAGCTTGCCACATTATTTTTCCATGATGCTTTACTTACTTAGGCTTTCCACACTGCTTTACTTATTCAATTTTTTTTATTATTTTACTTACTCGAGATTTTTATGCTACTTTACTTACTCAAGCTTTCCATGTCATTTTTTCGCGTTGCTTTACTTTTTCAAGCTTTCCACGCTACTTTACTTACTCAATCTTTCCATGCTGCTTTACTTACTCAAGCTTTACATGCTACTTTTCCATGATTCTTTACTTACTCAAGGTTTCCATGCTATTTTTCCACACTGCTTTACTTACTTAAGATTTACATGCTACTTTACTTATGTTTTTCACACTAATTTACTTACTCTAGTTTTCCATGTTGCTTTACTTATTCAAACTCTTCGCGTTGTTTTACTTACTCAGGCTTTCCACACTACTTTTTCATAGTACTTTACTTAATCAAGTTTTCCACACTACTTTTTCACACTAGTTTACTTCATCAAACTTTTCACACCATTTTTCTTTGGTTTTCCACACTGCTTTTCCATGATACTTTATTTGCTCAAGCTTTTTATACCACTTCACTTACTCAAGATTTTTACACTACTTTACTTACTCGAGTTTTCCATGTTGATTTACTTATTCTAGCATTTCACACTACTTTTTCTTGCTATTTTACTTATTTAAGCTTTTCATGATGCTTTTCCACACTATTTTACTTACATGAGCTTTCCACACTGCTTTTCCATGTTGCTTTACTTACTCAGGCTTTCCACGCTGCTTTACTTACTCAAGCTTTCTAAGATGCTTTTCCAAGTTTCTTTACTTAAAATTTCCACATTACTTTACTTAATTAGGCTCTCCACATTGCTTTACTTATTCAATTTTTTCAAACTAATTTTCCATGCTACTTTACTTACTCAAGCTTTCCACACTACTTTACTTACTCTAGTTTTCCATGATACTTTTTCGTGTTGCTTTAATTACCCAAGATTTTTACATTATTTTACTTACTCAAGCTTTCCATACTACATTTTTATGTTGCTTTACCTACTTGAGATTTCCATCATGTTTTACTTACTTGGGCCTTCCATGATGCTTTACTTACTCAAGATTTTTATGTTGGTTTTCCATATTGATTTACTTACTCAAGCTTTCCATGTTATTTTTCTATACTGATTTACTTGCTCAAGGTTTCCATGCTACTTTTCTACATTGCTTTACTTACTTGAGCTTTTCATTATGCTTTACTTACTCAAGTTTTCTACGCTCCTTTATTTACTTAGTGTTTTCATGTTGTTTTTCGATGTTGTTTTACTTACACGAGCTTTCCATGCTACTTTTCTATGTCTCTTTATTTACTCAAGCTTTCCTTATTACTTTTCCATGCTGCTTTACTTACTTGAGCTTTTCACCTTGCTTTACTTACTCGAGATTTCCATTTTTCTTTACTTACTCTGGTTTTTCACGCTACTTTTCTATGCTACTTTGCTTGAGATTTTTAAGATACTTTCCCACATTTTTTACTTACCATGGCTTTTCACACTACTTTACTTATTCAAGCTTTCCACATTATTTTTCCATGCTGCTTTACTTACTCATTATTTTCATGCTAATTTAGTTACTTAGGCATTTCATGCTATTTTACCATGTTGCATTATCTACTCAAGCTTTCCACGCTACTCTACTTAGATTTTACATGATACTTTTCCATGCTGCATTACATACTTAGGCTTTCCATACTGCTTTACTGACTCTATCTTTATATACTACTTTTACATGTTGCTTTACTTACTCAAGATTTACATGCTACTTTACTTACTTGGGCTTTCAATATTATTTTTTCACACTACTTTACTTACTCATATTTTTTATGTAGCTTTTCCATGTTACTTTACTTACTCAAGATTTACATGTTACTTTACTTTCTTAGGATTTTTACACTACTTTACTTAATCAAGCTTTCCATGCTGCTTTTCCATGTTACTTTACTTACTCGAGATTTCCATGATACTTTTCTATGTTGCTTTACTTACTCAAACTTTTCATGTTGCTTTACTTACTCAAGCTTTCATGCTGCTTTACTTATCAGGCTTTCTATGTTTCTTTACTTAATCAAGTTTTCTAGACTATTTTTACATTGTACTTTACTTACTCAAGCATTTCATATTACTTTATCTACTTGAGCTTTCCACATTGTTTTACTGACTCGAGCTTTTCATACTGCTTACTTACTCGATCTTTCCATGCTATTTTACTTACTCAAGTTTTCCATGTTGCTTTACTTACTCAAAATTTCCATGCTACTTTACTTACTCAAACTTTCCATTTTGCTTTTTTATGTTGTTGTACTTACTTGTGCTCTCCACATTGCTTTACTTACTCGATATTTCCATGTTGTTTTTTCATGATACCTTACTTACTCAGGCTTTCCATGTTGTTTTACTTAATCAAGATTTCTATATTGATTTACTTACTTGGGCTTTTCACACTACTTTTTTACATTGCTTTACTTAAGATTTCTATCTTGCATTTTCATGTTGGTTTTTTTACTCAAGATTTCTACGTTACTTTACTTACTCAAGGTTTCCATGCTACTTTTCTTAATTGGGATTTTCATGCTACTTTTTGATGCCACTTTATTTATTCAAGCTTTTCCCACTATGTTTGTATGCTACTTTACTTACTTGATCTTTCCACATTGTTTTACTTACTCAGGATTTCTATGTTGCTTTAATTACTCATGATTTTCACACTACTTTTCTATGTTACTTTACTTACTCAATATTTCTAGGCTACTTTTCCATGCTACTTTACTTACTCAAGCTTTCCATGCTGCTTTTCCATGGTGCTTTACTTACATAGTCTTTCCACATTGTTTTTTCATGCTGCTTTACTTACTCAGGGTTTCCATGTTGCTTTACTTACCAAAGATTTTCACATTATTTTACATACTCAAGCTTTACATTTTGTTTTACTTACTCAGGATTTTCACACTACTTTTCCATGCTACTTTACTTTTTTGAGATTTCCATGCTACTTTACTTATTTATGCTTTCCACACTGCTTTACTTAATCAAGGTTTTTCATGCTACTTTTTCATGCTGGTGTACTTACTCAAGCTTTTCATGTTATTTTTTCATGATACTTTACTTACTCAGGCTTTCCATGCTGATTTAATTTCTCGATCTCTCCACATTGCTTTACTTACTCAAGATTTTCATGCTATTTGTCCATGCTATTTTACATACTCAAGCTTTTCACACTATTTTTCCATGCTTCTTTACTTACTCAAGCTTTTCATGCTGCTTTATTTACTCAAGCTTTTTATGCTACTTTACTTACTCGAGCTTTTCATGTTGCTTTTTCATGCTGATTTACTTAATCAAGTTTTTAATGCTAATTTTCCATGTTTCTTTACTTACTTGGGCTTTCCATTTTTCTTTATTTACTTAGGATTTTTATGCTACTTTACTTACTCAGGATTTTCACATTGCTTTACTTACTTGAGCTTTCCATGTCAATTTTTCATGCCTCTTTATTTACTCAAATTTTCTACATTACTTTACTTACTTGGACTTTCCATGCTACTTTACTTAGTCATGCTTTCCATATTGCTTTACTTGCTCAGACTTTCCATGCTTCTTTACTTACTCAAGCTTTTTGTGGTACTTTTTTATGATGTTTTTTTACTTAAGCTTTCCATGATGCTTTACTTACTCGATCTTTCCATGCTACTTTACTTACTTGGGTGTTCCATGCTACTTTACTTACTCGAGCTTTTGATACTACGTTTCCACATTGCTTTACTTACTCTAGCTTTTTATGCTACTTTTCTACATTGCTTTACTTATTTGAGATTTTCACATAACTTTACTTACTAAATATTTTTATGTTATTGTATTTACTTGGGTTTTCCACATTACTTTACTTACTTAGGATTTTCACATTACTTTTCCACACTACTTTATTTACTCAAGCTTTCCATACTATTTTAATTACTCAAGCTTACTATGCTGCTATAATTACTCAAGATTTCCACGTTGTTTTACTTACTCAAGCTTTTGAGGCTACTTTTCTATGTTACTTTACTACTCAAGCTTTCCACCCTATTTTCCATGATGCTTTACATACTCAAGATTTCCATGCTAATTTATTTACTTAAGCTTTTGACACTTCTTTACTTACTTAGGCTTTTCTCATTATTTTAGTTACTCAAGATTTCCATGTTGATTTATTTACTCAAGATTTCCATGCCACTTTTCTATGTTAGTTTGCTTTCTCAAGTTTTTAATGTTATTTTACTTTCTCAAGCTTTCCATGATGCTCTTATACACTACTTACTTACTCAGGCTTTCCACATTGATTTACTTACTCTAGTTCTTTATGCTACTTTACTTACTCAAGCTTTCCACGTTGCTTTTCTATATTGCTTTACTCAGCTTTTCACATTGCTTTTCACAATACTTTACTTAAGTTTTACACACTGCTTTACTTACTCGATATTTCCATGCTACTTTTCCATGATGCTTTACTTATTCATGCTCTCCACATTGCTTTACTTACTTGATATTTCCACGCTACCTTACTCAAGCTTTTCACATTGTTTTACTTACTCAAGATTTCGACATTGCTTAACTTACTCAAGATTTTCACATTACATTTCCACACTACTTTACTTACTCTAGATTTCTATGCTACATTTTCATATTGCTTTACTTACTTAAGATTTTCATGTTGCTTTACTTACTCGATCTTTCCATTACGTTTTACTTACTTAGGCTTTCCATGTTAATTTTTCATGCTACTTTAATTTACTCAAGCTTTCAAAACTAATTTTTTATGCTACTTTACTTACTTGAGCTTTAAACCTTGCTTTACCTACTCAGGATTTCCATGTTATTTTAATTACTCAAGCTTTCCATACTACTTTTCTATGTTGTTTTACTTACTCAAGCTTTCCAGGGTACTTTTCCATGTTTCTTTACTTACTCGAGCTTTACATGCTACTTTTCCATGGTGCTTTACTTACTCAGGCTCTCTATGTTGTTTTTTCATGCTACTTTACTTACTCAGGCTTTCCATGTTGCTTTACTTGAGTTTTTCACATTATTTTACTTACTCAAGCTTTCCATGTTGTTTTACTTACTCAAGATTTTCATAGTACTTTTCCATGCTACTTTACTTTTTAAAGATTTCCATACTACTTTTTCATGCTAATTTACGTACTTGGGCTTTCCACGCTACTTTCCTTGCTCAATCTTTTCATGCTACTTTTTCATGCCACTTTACTTACTCAGGCTTCTCATGTTGCTTTTCCATGTTACTTTACTTACTCAACATTTCCATGCTGCTTTACTTTCTTGGGCTCTCCACACTACTTTACTTACTTGAGCTTTTCATGTTATTTTTCCATGATGCTTTACTTGGGCTTTTCACACTGCTTTTCCATGTTGCTTTACTTATCTAGGTTTTCCACACTACTTTATTTAATCAAGCTTTCTATGCTACTCTACTTGCTCAAGCATTTTATGTTGCTTTTCTACACTGATTTACTTAATTTGGGTTTTTAAGATGCTTTTCCATATTGCTTTACTTACTCAAGCTTTTCACACTGCTTTATTTACTGGGGCTTTCCATGCTGCTTTACTTACTCAAGTTTTTCATCCTGATTTACTTACTTGAGCTTTTCATGTTATTTTTCCATGCTTCTTTACTTACTCAAAATTTTCACACTACTCTACTTGGATTTTCTATGCTACTTTACTTACTCAAGCTTTCCACATTATTTTACTTAAACTTTTCACACTTCTTTACTTAGGATTTCCATGTTACTTTTCTATGATGTTTTACTTAGTTGAGCTTTCCATTATGATTTACTTAATCAGGGTTTCCATGCTACTTTTCTACATTGATTTACTTACTCAGGCTTTCCATGCTAATTTACTTACTCGAGCATTCTATTCTTGTTTACTTACTCGAGCTTTCCATATTGCTTTTCTACACTGCTTTACTTTTACTTTCTATGCTACTTTTCCACATTGCTTTACTTACTCGAGCTTTCCACACTACTTTACTTATTCGAGCTTTCTATGTTACTTTACTTACTCAGGATTTTCACATTGCTATACTTACTCAAGATTTCCACATTGCTTTTCCACACTACTTTACTTACTTAAGCTTTCTATGTTGTTTTAATTACGTGAGATTTTTATGCTACTTTAATTATTCAAGCTTTCCACTCTATTTTACTTACTCAAGTTTTTTAAATTGCTTTCCTACATTACTTTACTTATTTAAGCTTTCCATGCTATTTTTCCATGATGATTTAATTATTAAAGCTTTTCATGCTACTTTACTTACTCAGGATTTCAACACCACTTTACTTTCTCAAGTTTTTCTCATTGTTTTACTTGCTCAAGATTTTCATGATGCTTTACTTACTCAATCTTTTCATGTTGCTTTTCCATGTTACTTTACTTTCTCAAGCTTTCTATGTTATTTTACTTACTTAGTATTTACATGCTACTTTACTTATTTAGGCTTTACATGATACTTTTCCATGCTTCTTTACTTACTCTCAAGGTTTCCATGCTACTTTTCCACACTACTTTACTTACTCGAGCTTTACATGCTACTTTAATTACTTGGGTTTCTCACACTACTTTACTTACTCTAGTTTTCCATGCTACTTACTCAAGATTTATACATTGCTTTTCCATGTTGCTTTACTTACTTGGGATTTCCACACTACCTTTTCATACTACTTTACTTACTCAGGTTTTCCATGGTACTTTTTCACACTACTTTACTTCATGAGGTTTTCCACACTGCTTTACTTACTCAAGCTTTCCACATTAATTTTTGTTGATACTTTACTTACTCAAACTTTTTATTATACTTTACTTACTTAAGCTTTTTATGCTATTTTACTTACTTGAGATTTTCATGCTACTTTATTTACTCTAGCTTTTCACACTACTTTTCTATGCTACTTTATTTACTCAAGCTTTCCATGATGATTTTTCACATTATTTTACTTACTCAAGCTTTTTAGACTCATTTTTTGCACTATTTTACTTATTCATGCTTTCCACACTACTTTACTTACTCAAGATTTCTATACTAATTTACTTACTCAATCTTTCCACACTACTTTTTGATGTTGCTTTACTTATTTGGGCTTTCCATGTTTCTTTACTTATTAAAGGCTTTTCATGTTACTTTACTTACTTAGGCTTTTCATGCTGCTTTACTTACTCAAGATTTTTATGCTACTTAAGCTTTTCACACTTCTTTTCCATGATGCTTTAGTTACTCAATATTTTCATGTTTTTTTTCTACATTGCTTTACTTACTTGGGTTTTTCAGGTTGATTGTTCATACTGCTTTACTTACTTGGACTTTCCACATTGATTTTTCATGATACTTTATTTATTCAATCTTTTCTCACTACTTTTCCCTCATACTTTATTTACTCAAGCTTTCCACACTACTTTACTTATTCGAGCTTTCCATGCTGCTTTACTTACTCAAGCTTTCCATGCTACTTTTATACATTGCTCTACTTACTTAGGATTTCCATGCTATTTTTTCATGCTACATTACTTACTTGAACATTCTACACTATTTTTCAATGCAACTTTACTTACTCTAGCTTTTCATGCCACTTTACTTAGTCAAGCTTTCCACATTAATTTTACATGCTACTTTACTTACTCAAGCTTTTCATGTTGCTTTACTTAGGCTTTCAATGTTACTTTTCCATACTTACTTAGGATTTCCATGCTTCTTTTACATACTACTTTACTTTCTAAAGCTTTACACATTGCTTTTTCTATGCTACTTTACTTACTCAAGCTTTTTACACTACTTTTCTATGCTACTTTACTTATTCAAGTTTTCCATGTTGCTTTACTTACTCAGGATTTCCACGTTGCTTTACTTAATCGATCTTTCCATGCTTCTTTACTTACTCAAGATTTTCACACTACTTTACTTACTCAATATTTTAACACTACTTTATTTACTTAGGATTTCCTTGCTATTTTTCCACTCTACTTTATTTACTTGAGATTTTTATGCTAATTTTTCACACTGATTTACTTACTCAAGCTTTCCACACTATTGTACCTACTTAGGATTTCCATGCTATGTTATTTACTCAAGTTTTCCATGATATTTTACTTACTCAAGTTTTTCATGCTTCTTTACTTACTCGAGATTTTCATGTTACTTTACTTATTCAAGCTTTCTATGTTACTTTACTTACTCAAGTTTTCCACATTACTTTTTTATACTGCTTTACTTACTCAAGCTTTCCACACTAATTCACTTATCTAGGCTTTCCTTGTTGTTTTACTTACTTGAGCTTTCCACACTACTTTTTTATGTTGTTTTAATTACTCAGACTTTCCACACTAGTTTACTTAAGCTTTTCATACTAATTTTTCACACTATTTTACTTACTCATACTTTCCATGTTACTTTACTTGCTCAGGATTTCCACTCTACTTTACTAACTTGGTCTTTCCATGTTGATTTTACACACTATTTTACTTACTCAAGATTTATATTTTGATTTTTCATACTACTTTACTTAATCAAGCTTTCTATGCTACTTTACTTACTCATACTTTCCATATTGCTTTACTTACTTGGGCTTTCCATGCTACTTTACTTACTCAGGCTTTCCATACTATTTTTCCACACTACTTTACTTACTCATGATTTCTATGCTACTTTAATTATTCAAGCTTTCCATGCTACTTTATTTACTTAAGTTTTACTTATTGCTTTTCTATGTTGCTTTAATTATGCTTTCCACACTTTTTTTATATTGATTTACTTAAGATTTCCACATTATTTTACTTACTTGAACTTTCTACACTACATTTCCATGTTGCTTTACTTACTCAAGATTTCCATGCTAATTTACTTACTCAAGATTTCCACATTGTTTTACTTACTTGAGCTTTACAAACTACTTTACTTAAGATTTTCTTGCTACTTTTTATGTTGCCTTATTTACTCGAGCTTTCTATGCTACTTTACTTACTCATACTTTCTACACTGATTTACTTACTCAAGGTTTCTATACTACTTTTTCATGCTACTTTACTTACTCAATCTTTCCATGTTGCTTTTCCACACTACTTTACTTACTCAAGCTTTCTATGTTGATTTACTTACTTAGGATTTCCATACTACTTTACTTTACCTTTCTACACTTCTTTACTTACTCAGCCTTTCCATTTTACTTTTTCACATTACTTTACTTACTCAGGATTTCAATGCTACTTTTTCATGTTATTTTGATTAATTGGTATTTTCACATTGCTTTTTGATACTGCTTTACTTACTCAAGATTTTTATCTTGTTATTTCACACTATTTTACTTATTCAAGCTTTCCATGCTACTTTTACATATTACTTTACTTACTCAAGCTTTTCACACTACTTTACTTACTCAAGCTTTCCATGCTAATTTTCCATGATAGTTTAATTACTCAAACTTTTAACACTATTTTTCCATGATGCTTTACTTACTCACACTTTTCATGTTGCTTTACTTGATCTTTTCACACTACTTTACTTATTCAATCTTTCCACACTACTTTTTCACATTGATTTACTTACTCAAGCTTTCCACATTGCTTTACTTACTCAAGCTTTCCATGTTGATTTTCCACACTCCTTTACTTATTCAAGATTTCTTTGCTATTTTTACACACTACTTTACTTACTCAGACTTTCCATGCTACTTTACTTATTTAGGCTTTTTATGTTATTTTTTCACATTGGTTTACTTACTAAATATTTTTACACTGCTTTACTTACTCAAGATTTTTGCACTACTTTACTTACTCAAGATTTCTACATTGCTTTACTTATTCAGGATTTCCATGCTACTTTTCCATGCTACTTTACTTTCTCAAACTTTTCATATTGCTTTGCATAAGATTTTCACACTAGTTTTCCATGCTATTTTACTTACTCAATATTTCCATTTTGCTTTACTTACTCTAGCTTTCCATGCTACTTTTCTATGTTGGTTTACTTACTCAGGCTTTTCATGCTACTTTACTTAGGATTTCTATGTTGATTACTTATGATTTCTACGTTGCTTTACTTACTAGATATTTTCACACTACTTTTCCATACTACTTACTTAGGATTTCCATGCTACTTTACTTGTGTTTTCCATGCTACTTTTCCAAGTTGTTTTACTTACTCAAGCTTTCTTTGTTACTTTACTTACTTAGGCTTTCCACATTACTTTACTTACTCAATATTTCTATGCTACTTTACTTACTCAATATTTCCATGCTACTTTTCCATGCTCCTTTACGTACTTGAGATCTCCATGATGATTTATTTACTTGAACTTTTCATGCTGCTTTTATACTCTACGTACTCAAAATTTCCATACTGATTTTCTACACTACTTTATTTACTTGGGCTTTCCATGTTTCTCTACTTACTTAGGCTTTCCACACTACTTTACTTACTCAATCTTTCCATGCTTCTTTAATTACTTAAACTTTCTATGTTTCTTTACTTACTTAGGATTTTGAAGCTACTTTACTTACTCAAGCTTTCCATGCTTCTTTACTTACTTGAGCTTTTCATGTTGCTTTTTTACACTTCTTTACTTACTGAAGATTTTTATGCTACCTTATTTTTTTGGGATTTCTATACTTCTTTTCTATGTTACTTTACTTACTTGGGTTTTTCACACTACTTTACCTACTCAATATTTCCATGTTGCTTTACTTACTCAAGCTTTCCATGGTAATTTACTTACTCAAGCTTTCTATGCTATTTTTTCATACTATTTTACTTACTCAAGCTTTATACATTACTTTTCTACATTGCTTTATTTACTCAGGCTCTCCATACTATTTTACTTACGTGGGATTTCAATGATACTTTTTCAGACTACTTTACTTACTCAAGATTTTCATGCTATGTTTCCATACTACTTTACTTATTTGAGCTTTACACACTACTTTTCCATGCTACTTTACTTAATCAATCTTTCCACACTACTTTTCTATGTTTCTTTACTTACTCAAGTTTTCCACACTATTTTACTTACTTGAGATTTACACGTAGGTTTTATACACTAATTTACTTACTCAATCTCTAATCAACCTATATACCCATTTTAAAATGATCTCAAACACTTACCTTACACTCATACAACTTTGCCTTTCCAACCAGCATTCCTTATAGTTCTTTTCCACTTAAAAATGGGTTAGTATGGAAAAGTACCAAAAATTATGAATTTTCAATGTTATAATATTCTTTTTCCATTTGAGACACACTTATGGGTCAAATTTTAAGACCTATCTCAAAATTATGCTTTCTTTAGCCCTTTTTCAACACCTCTTACTAAAAGTCTGTACTATAGATACTATACAGTCATGGAATTATATTATTCAATTAGGTCATGTCAAAATACATAGGATTACATGTTTTTTTGAAATGTTTAGGGTTATATTTCTTCCAATAGGCAAAATAATAGTTGGTAGGGTTTAGGGTCTCTAGTTAAGCTGAAAGTGGTCTAAAATCAATATCTTAAACTAGAAATGGTTTAAAAATAATATATGGGTTGGAATAGGTCTATATATGTTCCATAAAACTTTTTCATTCAATAACCAACTCATAAAAATCCATGGATCATTCACAATAAGGAAAAATCAGTTATGTTTGACTATATTCTTTAGTAGAAAAAGGTGTTTCAACAGGGTTTCATTATGTTTTTCACTACCTACAGTCTCCAAAAATCACAATAATATTCTTCCCACTTTTTATGAATTTTTTAAAACCTTTATTTTTCATTCTTGGATCAAAACAAGATTCAAATCAAAGAAACTCAATCTACAAGTTTCAATGTTGTAGACAATGGCTAAAAAGAAAATAGGGTTTTCCATACCATGAGACAAATCCACTCTCCTATATACTATTAAATGTAACCAATTCAATCCTTAAGATATCAAGAATGTATATCTTTTATCCATCCACAAAAATTAATGGATGAAAAACTCATACAACTACATGAACACGTCTATTTTAACCTAGACCATGTTTCAAACCTAGTTATCTCAACAAAGTAACTTTTCCAATTCATGTTTGGGGTTTCCTATCTCAAAAAAGAGAAAATAATTTATTATTAAACATTATCACTAATCAAAAATCCAATCTCTTACCATTTTTAGACTCAAGCAATCAAAATGCTTAGTCACAGCCATGCAAATTCAAATGCACTTAGAATTTCACAATATATTATTCTTATTCATCAACTTCCATTGTTTTCATGCCCATTAATTTTATAATTTGAATGGAATAAATAATTACCACATCAAAAAATAACTCTACATAACTAATTCAATAATCATAACTATTCTTAGATGTTTCCCATGTAGAAGTGATTGGAATTACATTACCAACTTCCATGTTTTCTCACTATGGATATTATATGACTATGCCTATAGACTAAAGAACATGTTTATGACATTTTCATAGCCTTAAGACATATTTTAAACCTATTTAACATGTTATTACACCATTCCACTTTCATATAATGCATGGAAACCCTTTCACAAGGTTTAATAATTCAAATTTTCAAATAAAGGTAGTTTAGAGGGAAAATCTATAATTCAAATTTTATGTAACTTGTGCTAACCTAGATCACTCTTAAGACATAATTAGGACCTATTAAACCTATTAAAAACATAAATAACAACTTCAAACCAAAATTTAATTCATTTTTGGGTTCATAATGATTCCCCTACATCATGTTTCCCTTCATTTATGCCATTACTCTTTGCTTAGTCTTCTCCAATTATCTTCTCATAGATGCGTACATATTCCTTAGCTCCATATTTATACCTTATATTATTAGTTATATTATCCATCCAAGCTACTCTTTGTTCTCCTTTCATTTTTTATTTTATTTTCTTAATTTACCCTCTAGAATAAGGATATCAACTTATATATTCTTATCTTGATCTCTTGTTAGAGATTTATTCTCTATACACTTGATATCCTTATCTATTATTCCTACACATACATCATACAAAAAAATATGAAATGTAAAACATTGATAAATTGAGTTATATTTAAACTCTTTTGGTTTACATACTTTTTATTCAAATATATGATCTACTTTATCAATAAAAAATTATATTCCTTGAGACTCCATTGTTTCATACCAATTGTCTACTTCCCTATCTTATATTTTAGGATAGACCTTATCCTCTTCATTATTTATGGAATGCTCCAAAGTTGTCATATCTTCCTGTAGTTATTCCAAACCTTCATAGACAAATAACTTATCTTGTTGCTCACTTAGCAACTCTCTTTTACCTAAAATACATTGTTCAAGATTATCTATCTCCCTCAAGAGATATTAAAAAAAAATTGAAATATTCTCATCAATATTTATTTCATCATCATTATTCAAAATAAATTTTTTATCTTATATCTCTTTGATTAATTCAAATAATACAAATTTTGATTTATTTTTATCATACATTTGTTCTTGATTTTACTCTTTGGCTTGAAACTCATTTATTTATCCTCTATAATTGGTGTTTTTACCTTCTTCTCATTTTCCTCATCTTTCATATCCTCTTGAGTGAGGATCCATTCTTGTTGAATCAACCTTTTATGAATAATTCTTACCTATATTTCTTGGTTCTCCTTAGTTTTTAATGCCCTATATTGAGGCTCTTATTTAAGTTTTTCACCTTGATTGCTCATGATCCCATTCATTGGCTCAAAACTTTCACCTTCACCTACAACTAGTTTACTTGGAAAAAAACATCCAAACCAATGTTAGATATAAAAATTGAGGCCATATAGCCTCTTGAGTGGTTGATTTATGTTGTTATTATTCCATATCATAATTTCCTAATATCTCTCCCTCTTTAGGGTGGTAAATTAAAATGTCCATCTCATATCCCTTTTTATTTTAAAACTGATAATTCTTCTCAAGCTAGTTACACTACAAATTCATTTCTCTCCTTAAGGAAAATATAATTTTTTGCCTTTGTCTTCTCTATATTATTAATATTATTGGCCATCTCACTCTTCTTTTCATTCCCAATACACACCATGGGTTCTTTATTCTCTCTAACATGAACTCTATCAATGCTGTCCTTTGCTTTATCTCATCCATTTCTATTTGGAGATCTTTTTCCTATTGTTTTATTCTCCTTTCCTTTTATTTCTTTTATTTTATCTAGTTCTTGCTTCTAGGTAGTCCCTTTATCACTTCTTTCACACTCTCTAGCAAGTCTTTTTCACCTTGATCCATTTCTTGCCTCATCCAAGTCTATTTCACCTTGGTTTATTAATAGTTATATCTAAATCCTCTTACCTTAGATCTATTTCAAGAGTAATCAATGTAATCTTTCTTTGATCTTCATTGAGCTCTTTATATTGTATTAAGTATATCTTGGCTCTTACCTTCACTTAAAATTTAATGGCTTTGATTACTTGAACCATCTCTTTTACAGTACTTACAACTTATCCACTACAATAACACTGAGACAAAATATTGGTTCCTTAAGAGATTATACAAAACTTTAAACAATATTTTTATTACCTTTTCTCTAAGGTATTTACAATATTTATTGCTACAATAAACTAATTAGGTTTTAAAAACTAAATATAACCTCTAATCCCTCTATGATACCAAAGATTGATGACAACTCCACACTTGCATTAAAATGACCAAGATCATCCTCAAACTATCAAAATTAACCACAATTACACAATTAATATTAGTTTAAATCAAATGTTTTTGATGTCTTATATTAGCTTTCTACCTTTTTTTCAAAATTATGTCCAATCTAAGTGTATCTCAACTCTAGTAAGCTTCTTTTTGAAGGGATTTTATTTCTCTATTCCTAATATACTTATTACAAGTATGTAACTCGATAGGATTCAACATTAAAATTTAAGTTGAAACCTATAATAATCTTGTATGGCTGATATAAATATTTAGTTAATTATATTCTACCTATATAGGTCTCATTACAATCTCAAATACATCTATTATATCAATACTTCTCTTAAGGACTCATTATGTCCTATATTCTCTTCTAGAATTGTATATATAAGTTTGTCTACCTTTTAAAAAATAATTATTTATTTTTGTGTCCCTATAGTTAATCATCTGATGTTTCTTTTTTTATTATTAACATCCTCCAATTATGAGAAATCAATTTCTTATATTGGTTTCTCAAGGGTTGTACTTAAACTTACATTCACCTTTTTTGTTCTTATTAGGCCTAATTTGACCTCTTGAGGGGAAAAAGTTTAAAATAAAATTATAATTAACTTTAATATTACCCTCTTAATTTATGATAAAGATAACAACAAATATTTAAACTTGGATACTAGATTCTATATCTAATTAATACAAAATTTCACTCAAATCTCCTTTTATGATCCTTTTCTAATAAACACCTATAGGAAAAATGATAAACAATCCTTAAGAACTAAATTTATAAATATTATTTGAGAAAAAAACACTTGTATTGTCTCTCAAAATCATTCAAATGATTATTCCTAGTATTTCCTGAAGTTTCATTAGATAGATTTGAAGTTTTAGGTTAATTTCCTCCAAGAAATTCTTGTCTAGAATTTTCACTATTCATACAGAGCTAGAGAGCTCATAAAAGATTATATATAAGGTATAGGGATTAATTATTTCAAATAAATAACACTTATAATAAATCTTTCCTATTTATTCCAACTTCTACAATACCACTTTTGAGTTCATACAATGAAATTTACATAAACCAAACCATTGTATGTGACTGTGAATTATTTTTAAGACCTAAGAAAGTTCCAAGAGTGAAATTACAACTCCTTCCACTAAAAAATCCTGGATAATGATTAAAATAAATGATTTATCCTTAATTATAACCTCTAAAGTTAGATTTTACCTTTCATATACTTGAATACACTTCCATTATTCTCTGTATCAGTCCTTTTTGCACTCAGACCTCTGTAACTTTATACACAGTCATATAAATGAGGTTTCAAGACACCTATTAACTTCATAATCATTTAAGAAACACATATACATACATAAATAGAACATAAATGAACCTTTTTATCAAGAAAATATTTTTTTATTCTTTAAAATGGTAAAACACTTCACATAATTCTCTTGTAGGCCTATTACATAGACCTCTCTTCTTCTCAACTCCTCATTTCCTCATGATTCATTTCATTAGCACGTTTATTATGTTTATTATCTACTCATTAATATAATATAAGAATAATTTTCTCCAACCACTTACAAACATATATGTCTTCATAGGTAAGAAGACCTAAGTCTTCTCAACCACTTATTCTAAACTTAACATATGCCAATCTTGCCTTCTCTAATGTACCATCCACCTTCTAGAGATATGATGAGGTAGTTTTGCATTTATATAGTTTTAAAATTATTTTAAATCATACATTTAACATTATAATAGCATCACACAAGAATCTATACCCTTTATAATTAATTATAAGGTTTGTAGGCCTTCTTATTATAATTCAAATATTTAAATATGTCTTATTAGCAAGAAAGTGCCCATAATAGATTTTTAATAGTTTGTACATCCTTAAATAATCACATCAAGAAATATTATTCTCCTTAACACCTATTAATACCTCTTACAACATTACATGAGGCATGACATGACTCTAAACATACTTAACTTGACTTATTGACTCACATTGACTATTATGTACAAGATTTACAAGTGATAACTGATGTTCCTACTTAAAATATGCTCTTTAGTCCATTTCATAATATTGATTATAGAAGCAGCATAATCAAGATATATTATGTTTGGTACCAAAGTATCATATAGTGTTTCATATAATACATCTTTGTATGTGTCAAAATATTACAAAAGTTCTAAAATCAAAATTGTGGTTGGAGGGATGTATACTCATCGACAAAGATATATCCATGGGTTTTAATAACCTTCCACACTTCAAGACCACTTGTGGAAATCATAGCATGGACTACATGGTTAATTATGAGCATAGAGTTGGTAGTAAGAGAGTGATAATATCTCGATAGGTATGGTTAGGTAATAGGATGGATAAGCAAAACTACTGATGTTCTATCATGTCTAGTAGTGATAGGTAAGGAATCAAAGTGAACCAAAAATCAAAAGGCATCTAAAGGAGATTTTTTAATTTTAGATGATGTGTGTTTTTATCTTATGTATTATATCACCTATGCGTGTAATGATATATGACCTTCTTTAATTCCACATAAGAGAAAAATAACATACTAGATAGATTATGAAACTTTGCATAAGAAATTAATAAATAGCATATGTCAATATTATCAATATTATAAAAAATAAAAATCAAAATATATAGTGATCTAAAATCTAATTATGGGGTTTTATGAGGCTATAAACATAAACCTTAAAGATATAATAGGGTTAGGGAACTATTCTAAGTAAGTCAAGTTCATCAAATGATTTATCTTTTTTAGGATTATAGAATGTAACCCTAGGTTGATATAGAGTTGAGTAATAAATCATCCAATAAAATTATATAGTATCAACAACCACTAATTTACATAACAATTAATTTATTTTAATATTCTATAAATATAAATTAATTAGAAAACATGTACTTAACTAGTTAATATGATTGAGATGGATAAGTGGTAGGATGGGAAGTGATGTAGGAATAGGGAAAAGCATTATCAATGAATAAAAGGTGTTATAATCCTCTTTATACAATAGCATGATCCTATTTTATAATAACACACTATGTTATTAACCTTATTTGTAGTGTTAATGACCCTATATAAGTGAAGTAGTGAAACTCTAGGTAGACCTTCAATCTATTCTGGAAATCATGTGCCTATATGATTGAGACCTAAATCATCATATGTTCTATGATTTGACTAATTTCACTATGAAACCCTAAGCCTCCATGCTTATTATGGTTTTGAGGAACTCAAGTGGAAGAAGAGTGGCATTAATAAGGTAGGCTTGGCATGACCTCAACACCCCATGCATTAAGTGTTGCCTACATACCAATACCACAAAAGGGGATCAATCCCGATGTAGTTCTCTCAATATAAGTGTTGGTGAAATTGAGAGTGATTTATTAACCTTTTATGTAGTGATAATGACCTTATATAGGTGAATTAGTAAAATTATGGGTAGACCTTTTCTCTATTCTAAAAAGCATGTGCCTATATGACCAAGACCTAGATCATCATATGTTCTATGCTTTGACTAATTTCACTATGAAATCCTAAGATTTAATGCTTACTAGGGTTTTGAAGAACTCAAATGGAAGAAGAGTGGCATTAGTAGGGTAGGTTGGGCATGACCTCAACACCCCATGTGTTTAGTATTTCCTATATACCAATACCTTGAAAAGGGATCAAACCTGATATAGTTCTCCCAATCTTAGTGTCGGTGCAAGTGAGAGTGATGTTAGTATGCCTTAGTATGAATGCTAATTTGAATGCTTTGAGTGTGAATTAAGACTTGAAACTTGTTTAAAACTAAGATATTAGCTATTATAGATGGATGTATTCATAAGTAAGTGTAAATAGGGATAAATAACCTTAATTTTCCCAATTATTTATAATCTTGTTCATTATAATTTCCATCTATTTGATAAATGAATGAAATTGGTCTTTATATAGTGTTATGATGATTATCGAGACATTAAATGAGTCTAGGTCAACCCTAAGACATTTAAGGAAGTGGAAATATATTTTTATGGGTAAGGGAAGATAAGGGTCAATAATGGTGCCTTTTTTTCCAAAAGCACTCTATGCAATAGACTAATGGGGTCACGCTATTATCCAAGTGGATAACACATGTGGAAAAGGAATGGGGATGCTTATACGATGGATCAATGTGGATCTTAGTATATCTGGGCATGGGCTAGATGCACATAAAAGTTATAAAAGGATCAAAAGAGATGCTAAGATATGTCTAAGACTAAACTAAGGATAGGGTGGTCTCAGGAGACACTCATTACATTAAAATGACATTTTATATTACTACAAATACAAAGAGTCATTTTTTGGAATGTGAAGGGTCAACCAATTCCATTTATTATAAATAAAAGAAATGGAAATTGAAAAAAGGTTTTTTGATGTCCACAATTTGTGAATCTTGAAGAGGAAAGAATAAGGAAACTTTGTACTCATTATTTCATCCATAAACCAAGGAAATACGTGAACTTTGTGTCTTATTTTCTTTAATGAATGTGTATTTTTATTATGTTTATGCCTAAATCATTATTCCAAGAACTAATGACATTTGATCTCTTAATGTATCTAATTATTTTCTAGTTTTATCATTATGAAAGTGGATAAAATCCATGTTTATTTATCTACCCAAAATTCTTCACATTTTTTCTTATCATTTTTATTTTTAGTTGAATGTCTTTAATGTAATTCCCCTCAATTTAATTATAAATAATGTATATAACTAGATTAGTCTTTATTTATTTTCATAAAGGGAACCTCCCCTCAAATTAAAGGAAAGAATTTTTGTCTCCTACCTTATTTTGAAACTCAGATTTGTCATAGAGAACAAAATATT
The DNA here is from genome assembly GCA_037957365.1 of Torreya grandis. Lineage (NCBI taxonomy): Eukaryota > Viridiplantae > Streptophyta > Pinopsida > Cupressales > Taxaceae > Torreya > Torreya grandis. The sequence continues at coordinate 902,192 of JARHVA010001883.1, read as the reverse complement.
TCAACAACAGTTTTTGGTGCCCACCATGGGGCATGTTCTTTACTTTCCATGCAACCCACAATTTTTTAATAGCAATTTTTTTTATGACTATATCTAGAAATCAAAATTCAACTATCCAACCAACGCTCAATTGGATAAAATGGTTGATAATTACCACTTTTAAAGAGTTACAACTGTGTTAGATGAAGAGGAAGAACGTGATGATTTTTATCAGAGAATCATTGCACTCATTTTTAAAAGAATATTGATTATATCTCCTTGATATTTTTTATCATCTTGTATGATAAAAGGTACGCAATATCCATAAAGAAAAAGGGAATTTTTTATTCACTTTTTGATCTATTAGAAAAATTTAGTTTCAATCTTTCCTAGAAATGGATAAAGAAGGTACAACATATAAATAGAGTATTATCACTATTAGATTATTACTAGAGGTTCCTAGGTACACAAAAACATGTTAATTATAGGGATACCTATTACTATTTGAGGAAGATCTTATGGGAAAGTAATATCAATACTAGATATTTAGATTCTATCTTATGATCACTTAGGTTTATACAATCTTGGGTAATCATATGACTATCTACATTGATAGATATTTAATGGTAAAACTCATATATGACAACATAGTTGTCAAACTTGTAGAGAAAAGACCTTTTGATAGTCATTAATATAATAATATTTCAAAAAGATGAAGGTAATTTATAGGTTATTATAGCTAAATATTATCAATTCATGAGGTTATTATGCAATATCACCCAACTTAACAATGGGCCAATAATATCAATTAGAAGATAAACACCCATTTAAAAGAGATAATATTAGAACACATATCATTACCCAAAATAAATATCTCACATAATAAACACAAAATTATTATATTAACCCTAAAATACTAAATCAATTTACAATCTTCATATCATGAAAAAATCATTACAATTTTATTCTAGAGACTATCAAGCACTATCTAACATTATTTAACCTATTCTACTACAATACACAGGAATATAAAATCCTAAAAACTATTGTTACAACCATGAAATCTATACTTGGCATCCAAGTATTTCAACCTATATTTTGTTGCTAAATATTCCATGTACATGATCTAAACTAAAAATAGAATAACTTCATAATAATCTTTTAGGATAACCGCTAACCAAAAAAAAAATGATCCCTATCCATGTGGCATGTTCATAGATGCGAGAGGTTAGTATACACATTCCCTAGCTAACACTTTCCCAGAATTAAAGTTTTATCTCATCCTGAGACACGACTACAAATAATTAGGAGTCTATAGAATAAAAATTAGGTAAAATACACAAAAACTATAGATTTCTCAAGGTTTCATTTACTCGGTTTTACCCCTTGCACACTACTTATCTGCCCTCATGGTTTGTAGCTACATATGAAAACAATCTACTGCTCTTTTCGGGTTTTAATAGACTATCCTTGTGGGTTTGTATAGTCCTTCCAAACAAAAAGGTTGATAAGTAAAATTTCAAAATTCCCCACTATAAAAAAAATTAGCTAGATGAAGTAGGAATCAGCAAAGGAACTAATACAAGTGGTGGTTACAAAGTGAATGGATCACTCTAAAAGGAACTCAAAGCAACATTCTTTGTCTGGTTCATCTTTTGCTAGAGTTGATTGAAAGGAATAATGGTAGGGACATCAATGAGTAGAGTGATGATAATATCAAATCTAGCCACATTTGTCTTATAACTTTGTCAATCAATCAAATACTCTTGAACATTGCATATGAAAGCCCACAAATGAATATAAGAGAGAGTGGTTTTAGAAGTAGTCTTGTATCCCCAAAATTTGACACTTCAAGATTTTAGGAAACTTCCTTTCTGAATTTTTTTGCATTTTGGCCTTGTGTGTGTTAGTTGTATTGCTTGAAGCTAGTCTTAAAAGTAAATAACTTGTGTTCTACTAATGTTGTTTTTATTTTTTTGTTTTCTTTCCTCAGTTGCTCCTAGTTACTCTATATTATTAAAGGCATTTTCTTAAAAACATCACTCAAACCCTTTTACTCATTCATTTCAACAGTTGAAATAAGTTCAAGGTAAATTAGCTCATTTGTAGTGTAAATCAGGTTCTCTAAGTTATTTCACTCCTTGAAAATAAGTTAAGTTATCCTAAAAACCTAACCAACACTTCTTAGTTCTAATCAAGTTTCTCAAGGTACTTTACTTAAGAAAAAAAGATAAGCTAAGTAGTATTAAAAACCCAACTAACACTCTATAGACCTAATTGAGTTTTTAACATTACTCAAATTATAAAATTTATAAGTAAAATCACCTCAAGTTTACAAACTTGACTTAGTCATAGACCAAGAGCTAATTGGGATTGCAGGAGTACTTTACTTAAAAATCAAGTATAAGTAAAGTGGTTTAAAAAAATGATTTACAAGGAAGGGTAACATGGCTTTGCCATGCTTGAAATAAATGCACTGGCATATATATATATAATTGGGAAATTCCACCTCATTTCTAAGCCATTCAATCAAGTAGTTGTCCCTACAAATCCTGAGTCATGCAGTTTCATTCTCTGGAGAAATTTTGAGTGATTTTCTTCTTGACCCATTTATAGTTGAGGTTAGTTAATTATTTTTAGACTATTTTTATTTTCTTATTTTCTTATTTTATGGTATTTTTATTTCCTAAACTTTCTTTCTCATGCCATCATGGTTTTTCTATTGTTAAGGTTTTTTTGTTCTATTTTTCTTCCACTTTCTTGGTAAAATTATTATTTTTAACTATAGAATTTAAATTACAAACTCTATTCATGTTTTATTTGTATTGAAACTGAAAAAATAAAAAAATCTCTAAAAATGCCATAGTTTCAAAAAAATTCCATACCTAATTGGGTTTACCAGTCTCCCTTACTTTGGGTTTGCAATAGCCAATAACTTGCCCTAAAAATCTTGATTCACAAAGGCCCTATCCAATTGAGTTCTTGATTACTCCTAAATTAGATTTCTTATCCTAAGTAATTGATGTAGGAAACCCCAAACCACATTAAAATCTTACCTGATCAGAATTTTCTTCCCCTTTTCCTCACTTTAGGTTTCTTAAGTGAAGTTGCTTTCCCACAAGAACCCAAAGTCTTGACCTTGTCAAACCCACAAAACACTAGTCATGACTACTCCAGGTTTCCCTTTCCTCATTACTTCTTTGGGTTTCTTAATCTTCATTACTTTGCATTTTTGCTTCCATATAACTACCTATCAAAAACCCAAGTATTATAACATTGTAAATCTAAAGTATTATGTTTGGGAAAAGTAGAAGTGATTCATTTCCAAAAACCTGAAGTCATCTATTGTAAATGACCCAAAGTTGTTTTCTTTCATAAAATTGAAGTTGCTCAATATGAAAAGTCTAAAGTTACTTGCCTTCGAAGACCAAATCAAAGTTGTTTAATCCTTCTTCTTAAAATCAAGTTACGTAATGTTTTTGAAGATGTCAATTCCTTAAAATTTAGAGCTTCTTTAGAGATAAGGAGCTATATTTTAACCCTATTTCTCAAATTTTTAAATTAATTAGAGAAGTTAGTAAGTGTTTTAAGCACTTGTCAAGATTATTCAGAGTTCAAAAGAGTAAATGTCTAGATCAGAAGGATTGAGAAGGTTAGAGGAAGAGATAATGAAATAAGAGTACAAAGTAAGATCATTGAGGAGGCCCTAAAGTTAGCACTTGAGGACATTCCAAAACTAAGCAAGAAGGGGAAAGAAAAGGAAAAGAGGTTTAGAGTTCAAGAACCAAAAATGAAGTATGAATACAAAGGTTTCCCTATTAATCCATGCATATCATCAAAGTTGATATAAATAAGTGATATAGATAAAGGGCACATATCTATGATTGAGCTTTTGGTAAGATCAAAGGCCATTGTGAAGACTCCACTTTTACACTCCATGACCAATAGTGGAATTATTTAGGCAACAACTTTCTCAGGTTCAACTCAGCTTCCTAAATTTATGTTAGCATGTGATAGGTACTATGACTCCCTGTCTAGGGTAGTACACGATACCACTAGGAATGTGATTATGAGGCTAGATCTCCAATATCTTAACTATTGTTTGAATATTATAACCTCACCAAAAATGATTGATATTTCAATGAGGACAGATGAGAAATAATGGGAGATTAAAATAGTAGAGTGTATTAATATTATGAATACATATTACTTGAAGAAGATAAAATAATGTTCAAGGATCCCCAAGCACATTGTCAAATCTGATTTTGTTTAAGAGGCAGATGATATCATTTAGCTATTATGTAAAATCAATGGATAGAAGAATGCCAATTGGTTTTCACCCTAGATATATGCCTATATTAGGACCATTGATGTAACTCATAGTTCCTCTAAGATTGATTGGGCAAGAATGATCAATAATAACATGGATCAATAATTGAATAATATATTGTAGACTTTCAATTTCAAGATGACTTCATATCATGTATATACAATAGCCTCCAGTGGAGCTTTCTCAAGGTTAAATACTAATGATACATTGTTAATGGTAAAAATATATGAATATTATCCTCAGTTGGTCCTTGAAGAATAGTACAAGGATTACATTATAGTGAATGATTATTTCTTCTATGAGCTTATTTGTGTTGATGGTTAAAATTGTGTTTGATTCTAATCAACAACAATGGGAAGTTTCAAGCTATGGGATATTGTGGCTTGAAACAATCTCCAAAATTTAGAGAAGCTGGTCTCTTCTTTTGTATCAAGTGTTGGGGGAAAAGGGATAGGAAATTAAATAGAAACATAAATGCAGGAAATGAAACCTAACTATGGTGATGTGCCTAAGTGTAATCCTAATCCTAACTTGAGCACAGTGAGACTATATATAGAATTCAATTACATTTAAGAGCAGACAAGTGCATGATCAATGTAAAAGATTGAAATAATAGAAACAGAGGCTCACAACAGGGAATTCTTTTGTTGAGATATAGAAAATGTCAACAAAGGCATAGTGCTCAATCTTCTTATAAGAATCTTCCAATCACATAAGAGGTGCAAAAATCATGTACAGTTATGTAGAACATCTGACTCAAGAAAATGAGATAAAAGCAAATGACATTCCTAATCACAACTCTAAAAAATCTACAGTATAGACTACTTTAGCAAATGACACAGATAATACCAACAAAGGCATAGAGATCAATCTTCTTAATTCTTTAAGCCACATAAAAGGCATAGAAACATGCACAGTTACATCAACTCTACAAGTCAAGAAAATGAGACAAAAGCAAATGATACTACTTAGTCAAAAACTCTAAAAAGTCTAAACTTTAGAAAAAATCCCCCCCTTTTTCTTGATAATTATCCTCTTCTTTTATATCCTTGGATATCTCCTTCCATCATCCTATTTCCCATGTAATTGTACTCTACCCTTAACTCATAGGGGACAAACAAATGGTGCTTTCAATGCCTTGGATGTATCTTGGTCTTATCAAGAAGGGCCATGCTGGAATGGGGTGGCTGCTCTGACTGTGACATGGTGATTCATGACTAGTACCTCCTTTTGCACTTGCATTTCCTCATTCAATCACCTACTTAGCCGCTCAACTATCCATTCTACCTCCACTTACAGGGGAAAAATAGATGGCCCTTTTAATGCTTCCAAGCTCCAAAAAAAATCTACCTAGTGAACTGTTCCATCTACCAGAAATAACTCCCACCAAGTTTCCCTCCATCTCGCTTGGCTATAAAAAATACACAAAACACTCTATTCTATTGAAATAGAAGAGGACACTTAGTCAATTTCTTGAAATTCTCCTTATTGCTTAGAAGGCACTAGATAATGACACTTGACACTTCTCACCTGATTTATTGAAGACATGTGGCATTTTCTACTTTCTCTATGTCCTACTCAGGAATGCTCCACCTTTGACACCTATCGCAATTCACTTCTTCGATGCTTAGCAATTTTATCAAAATGAAATTCACTGTGTTCTTTGCCTGAGCAACCTTTTTAAAAAGGGGATGGATGCACGTGGTAGTCTCTGCATGTTAACACTTGGCACTTCCATAGACCTTTGAAATAACACTCGAGACCCACCAAAATTTTATTTAGTGATGAAGCTTGAAGATGATCTCTCAAAAGTTGACATGTGGCAGCCTCTGCTACTCTTGGGAAGATACGTGGCATCTTCTGCTTCTCCTACTAGGGGTATGTGGCATCTTTTGCTTCTTTTGAGAGTGGAGTAGAAAGGGGCTTGGAAAGTGACACTTGGCACTTTCCACTTCTCTTTGGCACTTAAGCAAAATGAAATAATGCCTTTGCCTTCTAAAAAGGTACTAGACCTTTTAGATTGTGGGACACTCCCTTGAGCTACTCGATGAACCAAAATGGTGCAATGGTTAACCAATTCAACACTGTGTGTCATTTACACTTTAACCAAAGCATTGAACCCAAAATGTTGAACCATTGCATTGAACCTAGGAATTGAATTGACTGTCTCTCAGATGCTGACACATGGTGACTTCTACCTTCCTTCAAAAAATAGTCTAGGGCCTTCCATGACTGTCACCTGGTGCCTTCTGCATGATCTTGTTGCTTGGCATATTGAAACCCTTTCACTAAAAAGTAGATGAAACATGGGTGCCGATATGAGACGTGGATGCCAACACATGGTGCATTCTACTTAATTGCTATTGGGTGTGTGGCACATTTTGTGGCCCTCCTAAAAGTTGTGAAAAGTGTCTCAGATGATGCCAGCTAGCCAGCACCATGTTTTGGAAAGTGACACTTGGCAGTTTCTACTTGAATTCAACACTTAGGCAAAATGAAATGAAGGAAACAAAAAGGGAGAAAGAGGACCCATGCTCAGACATTGACACTTGGTAGCTTCCACTACACTTCGACACTTAGACAAAAGAAACCTGCACTCTACTCTAAAACTCTATCGCCATGACCAAGGTATGCGGGAACCAAAACTGTAGTGCTCGACTGAAAATTTAAATACAACGTAGAGTAAAAATTTACTCTATAGTTATTGGCAACCCCCAAGACTTTTGAACCTACTCAAAAATAAACATGACTCCCGCTCTATCAAAATTTCAAAATTTTATAGCTTTAAAAATGCTATCTAGTAGATGGACCATTCATGGTCAGATAACCCTTGCTTGTTCTACAATTCAATGAAAGCTAGATCAAGGTTAATGATATATTTGTACAAAAAAGTTTATAGGATCTAGACTATAGCTTTCAATTTGAATTTGAGCTAGGAAATAAGAACCAAAATAGCTTTGACTTCTGAGACTGAGGAATCATCCTGCAGGTCTTGGAAAACTATTTGATCCCTCTATTTGGCCAATAGCAATGGTTCAATTTGATCAACCATCAACACCGTGTTGGCATCTAGAAATAGAGAAGGAAGGCCTAGTTACACTAGATCTTCAATATGATGTCTCATCTTGCTGATGCCTTCTTTCATGACTTTGAGAAGCTCTTTGCAACTGTTGGCCATGACATTGTAACTAAGCACCTCATTGAGCCATTTCACAGTGACCATTCTGTTAGTGATTCCCATAGCTACCAATGTCACATCCATTACATCATAGAGCTTCTATAATAAGTTTTGGGAGTCTATGAATCTATTAGAGACTATAGCTAGAGTGTTCTCTATTGAATCTTCCACCTTCTCACACAATTTTTGTGCATTGAGCAGGAAGGTGAGAGATGGCCTAAGCTGAATAATCTCTAAGGATATTCTTTTCCACATTGATTCATAGAGATCCTTTACCTATTTTACCACTCTAACACCTCTTGGCCTATTATCCAGCTCTAGTATCACTTGCGCCACTTTCTATTACTCTGCTTGGAACTGGGCTTGAAAAGCTGTAGCCTTATTTTGTTCATCCAGTAGCTTCTACTATGATTGGGTAACTTGTAGCTGATATCCTTCGACTCTTCCTTACAACGCTACTTTCTCCCATTTTAGGTTCATCAGCACATCTTTTGCATGTGTGAGCTCTACTTTTAATGAATCATTCTAGGCCTAGACTGCCCAGTGAGTCTGAAGGGAAATAATGTCTTGCAACTATTTATTTAGGCTTACTATTTCATTATCTTTCTTATTTATTTCTTTGGCCAAACTGCTATAGTTTGCCTTTTCTTTGGCCAAATTAGCCTCCATCTTTTGTGGTCTTATTTATGTTTTCAAATAATATTCCATGACTGTATAAGTGGATTCTGTCAATAGCACAACTCTATCTTGGGGTCTAAACACAGACATATCAATGGCCATTACATTCATTGTTAAATTCTCTGGCTGTATTTACTCACTTGGCTTGACAATGTTGGGTGACAAATGGGTCACTGTCAACTACTACTGAATAGGATCAAATTATGACCATAGGTGTGGGACAACCAATGCTCTATTCTCGTTAGTTTTCTTTTTCTCCAATCGGACTTCTCTTGCCTTCCTAGCAGCATCGGCCTGCATCTGGAAGGTGGAAGGGGATGCAATGTATCCTCCCACAAAAGGATATCTTTGTGGCAGACCATATTGAATAAGTAGTGGTTGGCTAGGGGCAAGCTAGAGGGGCATCTTTTTGGGAACAGAGGTGGAGAAATGGGGTAATGTTAGGGCTTGAGGCATGAAGGATAGGTTGAATTGTGAAATGGGAATGGCAGCGATGGTAGGAGGTGTCATTTGGCTAGGTGAAGGTATCACACCGACAGGGGAAGGAATCGACTAAGAGGGGGGAGGAAGAGTAATACTTATCTGAGGGGAAATTACAGTGCTCTGCACCTAGTGCTATGAAGATTCTTCTTCCTCCTCTGAATCAAAATGGAACTGCACCCTCTTTCTCTTCTTGGGTGTCTCTAATTCTAGCTACATTTGCTTCCCCTCCACATCTTCTATTATCAGTGGTGCATGTGGAGAACTAGAGACTTTAATCACTTCTAATGATGGGGAAACTTTTGGTGGTGAAGACACCACACTCCTTTGTTGTTCCATGGTGCTAAGAGGCTGGGGCTAGGTCGATGTAGTGACTACAACTGCCACTTGCTCTGAGGCCTATGGTTGTTGGCTTGGTCCCGCTCTAGCTTCTTTCCCTATATTTAGTTTTGGAAATTGGCTTGTTTCTTGGCTAGATGTAGGGGAGGGATGATACTCATCCCAAAGTTTCTCCCACTTTTCATCTAAATCCACACTTTTGAAAGTGTGGGTGGTTTGAAAATTTTTTTGCCTATATTTCCAATAGGATTCAATCTTCTCTACATCCCAATATTTGTTATTTAATGTCCTCAAACTATAAGTCATCCTAACTTTGGGATCATAATCCCTCTACTTATCATAGAAGGTTTTCCATGGCCCATTCTTTGGCAGGGGTAAATCTGTCAATTCAACATAGAGACCAAGAGCATCTTCTACTAGGTTTTTTGAGTCTCCCAAAAAGGGTAGCCTTCATGTGCATTCCTGACCCCAATCCTATTGGTCCTTACCCAAGAAGCTATGAAATCACTTAGGTCATAAACCCATTTGTCTCGACTAGTAGGAAACCTAGGAAGGCTAGCTTTCTCAACAGCACAGTCTCAGCATCTCTGGCTTCCAAACTTATGTTGCCTACCATCCATGGGAGATTGTACATTTTTATCTTCTTCTTCCTAGAGCCATATTTTTTGTCGACCACTGACACCTGCTTGGTGATCTCCAGGAATGCTAACCTAAGAGTTAAAGTCTTTGGTAGCAACACTGGTTCCCCATAGAAACCATGAACCCTTATGATCGTGTGGTGGGAGCCAAAATAGAAATCACACGAGATTGGAAAACTAACCAAGAGGTTTGAAATACTTGGAAATAACTTGTTTATGATAAGTTTAAGGCTAAGGCAACAAAAAGTAGGGGTAACGAATAGTTCCTAAAAATCATACGGGTCACTAATTTTTGATAAAATGTGTGTCCATGCAAACATAAGAATGGTCCTTTGGGGGTCAAAACTAGGGTCGTATATGTTCAGATCCATATGTTGGGTGAAAAGGTTAGGGTTATAATACAATATGAGATGGAACAAATAAGAGGAATACCTGAACATCCTTTTTGATTTGAACTGGGTTAGTTGTTCTAGTATTGAAAAGGCGATGTGCTCCAAGAAGTCAAGTTAATACTCCTACATCTTGTCAACTATCTTTAGCTTGAAAAGGATGGCCATTTTTTTTTCATATACCACCATGTCATCCTTCATGCCAAAGATGAGAGCCATCATTGACAGTGCATCTTGGATAGCTATTGTGAACTGAGCTCTTGGTGCAAGGAGCGTGGGTACTATAGTATCACCATCGGCCATTTATAACTCAGACCTCAAAAACCTTGTCTGAGTGTTGATGTTCACCCATGTTCTCTACATCTTATCAATAGTGGGGAATGTAGTGGTATTATCATAATGTAGGGCTAGCATGTCTCTAATAGCTTGTAGTGTGATTTGTACCATGAAGGGACCCTGTTTAATGGTGCAAGATGGTGCATGGAGCAAGTCTGTGTGTAATTCAATCAAATCAGGGCATGGATGCACAGTTGGGACAATGAACTGAGCCAATTGTGAGGTCCATATCCTCATTTCAAATATCTCATATTTCCCTACTCTAGCTCTTTGAAGGTACCTTTGGTGTGCCCCTTCTCTAAGACTCTTACTACTAGCTTTTTGCAAGATTGGGTCCATAATTTCATTTGCATAATCCTTTACCTTTGAGGGGTCACTGACTTGACCAAATCCCAAGATTCAAATTCTCAAGTAGGTTCTCGATGGTTGTGTAGGAGCTAAAGCATATGCTTTACTAGTAAGCAACCTATCAAGAGATTTAGACATCCCAACTCTTCATTATGAAGATGATGCTCCTGCCATCTCTATATTGTTTATGTAATACCTGGTATGAACCTTGTGCAAGACAAAAACACTCTTGCTGAAGCAAATTTTACTAGGTGCTAAATAATTACAAGGAGCAGGATATTTTTGTAAGTGCAAGAATGCTTGAGAATTTGTAAACTTTAAATCTTGCTAAGAGATATTTATAGACCTATCAAGTATCAAATAGCATTAAATTCAGATGACCGTTAGCAGATCCTACTCAATCTTTGGGAAATAGCGAGGTGGACACACTATGAAAGTTGTAGCGCAAGGTACCTTAGAGATTTTGAAAGATTTGAGAAGCATTTAATGCGACAAAATTTAAAGAATTAAAAAAAAAAACTTTCTAAGCTACCAACTCTATGTTTAAAACACTTCTTTAAAATGAAAGTGGGAAAACAACAATGGAAAAAAAAAACAATGTAGGAATGGGAAACTACCTAACTACATTAATTAAGCATCTTTATCTCCCTTCGAGATTGAAAACAAAATTTCTAATGTCTCTTTCATGACAAGCCAGCTTATGTTGCCATACAAGTGATTGAAACGGGTGTCTTTGGTGAAATGTCCTCTGAGTAGGCCACACAGATTTGCCTATATTTGAGTGAGTCTAAGTCAAACCTACTTTTAACATCCATAATCTCTTCTTATTCTTGCAAGCCCATCAAATACTAGTTCTTCATGATGTCACGTCTCATCACGAAATCAATGGTTGTTGGTTCTCCACTATGTGTCTTTTGATATCCATCATCTTTTGGCTTATCTCCTTCTACCTCATTTTTTGGTTCTATTGCATCATCATGCCCCTTGATGACTTCAACCTCTTGAATAGATAAATCTAAAAGTTGGCATCCCCTCTGCATACTTAGCTGAGTCTCAATGTTGTCTTCTCCACATCTGGCTAGTTCATGGCCTCCTTGAAGGATAGTGTAACCTATCCCAATGACTTGATCAAGGAAGTGTCCATGCTCCTCCATATCTTCTTGCAAAGTGAGGAAAAAGTTAGAAATGATCTCTTCCTCATCAGAGGTTAAGGCAAAAGCTTGTGGCTTATCTTCTTGTTCATCAAAAGGGGTACCTATGGTGATTTCCTCATTTGTCATGAAATATTCTTGACTAGCCATGAACTGAGTATACTCTTCTTCAAAAAATTTAACTGATTTATGATCTTCTTTCTTCCAACTTGGAATCTTGGCATCATGCTGAAGGACCTGAGGATCAGTATAAGAGGTATCTTTTGGCATAGGGTCCCCTTTAAGGCCTAAAATCTCTATCTCTCTCTCTAAGCAATCTCATCTTTGCCTCTAATTCCTCAACATGCTTAGCTAGATTTTCTTGAAAAATTCTTTCTTGGAGCTCATAGGAATCATCATAGAGGTGGGGAGTGTATGAAGGCTAAGATGAAAAACTAGAAGCTTCTTAAGGAAAGGTGAGAGGGACTTGAGGAGGGAGTAAGGGTGTAGATTCCTCTACCCTTGTTACCAATATAGAGTTGACATTATTGGGGAAATAACCTTGACAAGTTTGATTTGGCTCATGAATAGGGGTTGCGTATATCTTATATGAAACTCATGGTAGTGAATGTGTAGGTTGATAGACTTGGTAAGACTATCTATCATGAATGCTTAGCTTTTCTTCTAAAAATGCAATCAAGCCATACACATCCAACATCTCATATGTAAGCCTTTGCCAATTTGCCTTTTCAATGGGATCCCATTCACTCTTAATCAGATCTAATACATTTCTTAGTTGATGGATGACATGATTAGGAATTTCTTGGCCACATCCTCTTCTATTGTTGAGCTCCAATACATATTTTTTATATCCCAATAATGTTTTTTTGAAGGTGGAAATGAGATTAGGTTGAGCATGGGATGTGATATATTAGGGAGACAGGGCATAAGACTGGTATAGCTCATGACAGGGCTGAGGCTAGTCATATCAAACCTATGAAGGGTGAAACTCATGACCATATGCATCTTTATTACTTGACATGATTCCATGAGAAACGTGATCTTGATTAAAAATATATGAAGGAGCATAAGACTCATAAGTCTGAGTAATAGAATTATACATAGCAAATGGTGATTTCTTGATGATACCATGACTACTTAATCAGCTGATTCAACTCAGAGTCGCCACTGGTGTTGATAAAATAAAAACTTTCAAAGGCTGGTTGGCTGAAGAACATGCCAAAATTCTTCAACTCCTTGAAAGATTCATCCCACTAGGCATGCCAAAAATTATTGATGGTTAAAATTGTGCTTGATTCTAATCAATAACAATGGGAAGTTTTAAGATGTGGGATATTGCAGCTTGAAACAATCTCTAGATTTTAGAGAAGCTGGTCTCTTCTTTTGTATCAAGTGTTGGGGGAAAAGGGATAGGAAATTAAATAGAAATGCAAATGCAGGAAATGAAACCTAACTATGGTGATGCACCTGAGTGTAATCCTAATCCTAACCTAAGCACAATGAGACTATATATAGGATTCAATTACATTTAAGAGCAGACAAGTGCATGATCAATGTGAAAGATTGAAATAATAGAAATAGAGGCTCACAACAGGGAATTCTTTTGCTGAGATATAGAAAATGTCAACAAAGGCATAGTGTTCAATCTTCTTATAAGAATCTTCCAATCACATAAGAGGCACAAAAATCACGTACAATTATGTATAACTTTTGACTCAAGAAAATGAGACAAAAGCAAATGACATTCCTAATCACAACTCTAGAAAATCTATAGTATAGACTACTTTAGCAAATGACATAGCTAATACCAACAAAGGCATAGAGCTCAATCTTCTTAATTTTTTAAGCCACATAAAAGGCACGAAAACATGCACAATTACATCAATTCTACAAGTTAAGAAAATGAGACAAAAGCAAATGATAATACTTAGTAAAAAAATCTATAAAGTCTAAACTTTAGAAAAAATCCCCCCCCCCCCCCAACTTTTCCTGATAATGATCCTCTTCTTTTATAGCCTCAGATATATCCTTCCATCATCCCCTTTCTCATGCAATTGTACTCCACCCTTAACTCACAGGGGACAAATAGATGGTGCTTTTAATGCCTTAGATGTATCCCAGTCTTATTAAGAAGGGCCATGTTAGAACAGGGTGGCTGCTCTAACTGTAGCATGGAAATTCATGACTAGTACCTCCTTTCATGCTTGAATTTCCTCATTCAATCACTTGCTTAGTTTCTCGACTATCCATTCTGCCTCTATTTATAGGGGACAAATAGATGACCCTTTTAATGCTTGCAGGCTCCAAAAAAATCTACTTGGTAAACTGTTCCATCTACCAAAAATAACTCCCACCGAGTTTCCCTCCATCTCATTTAGCTATAATAGATACACAAAACACTCTATTCTATTGAAATGGAAGAGGACACTTAGTCAATTTCTTGAAATTCTCCTTATTGCTTAGAAGGCACTGGAGAATGACATTTGGCACTTCTTGCCTGATTTATCAAAGACACGTGGCATTTTCTACTTTCTCTATATCCTACTCAAGAATGCTCTACCTTCAACACCTATTACAATCCACTTCTTCGATACTTATAAATTTTATCAAAATAAAATTCATCGTGTTCCTTGCCCAAGCAACCTTTTTAAAAAGGGGATGGATGCGCATGGCAGTCTCCACATGTTAACACTTGGCACTTCCATAGACCTTTGAAATAACACTTGAGACCCACCACAATTTTATTCAATGATGAAGCTTGAAGATGATCTCTCAAAAGTTGACATGTGGCAGCCTCCACTGCTCTTGGAAAGATACATGGCATCTTCTACTTCTCTTACTAGGGGTATGTGGCATCTTCCACTTCTTTCAAAAATGGAGTAGAAAGGGGCTCAAAAAGTGACACTTGGCACTTTTCACTTCTCTTCAGCACTTAAACAAAATGAAATTGACACCTTTGCCTTCTAAAAAGGTACTAGCCCTTTTGGATTGTGGGATACTCCCTTGAACTTCCTGGTGAACCAAAATGGTTCAATGGTTCAACAGTTCAACACTGCATGCGATTTACACTTTAATCGAAGCATTGAACCAAAACTATTGAACCATTGCATTGAACCCAGGAATTAAACTGACTATCTCTCAGATGCTGACACATGATGACTTCCACCTTCCTTCAAAAAATAGTTTAGGGCCTTCTGTGACTGCCACCTGGCACCTTTCGCATGATCCTGCTACTTGGCATATTGAAACCCTTTCACTAAAAAGTAGATGAAATGCGGGTGCTGATATGAGACGTGGATGCCAACACATGGTGCATTCCACTTAATTGTTATTGGGTGCATGGCACATTTTACGGCCCTCCTAAAATTTGTGAAAAGTGTCTTAGATGATGCCAGCTAGCCAGCATCATGTTTCAAAAAGTGACACTTGGCAGCTTCCACTTGAATTCAACACTTAGGCAAAATGAAACGAAGGAAACAAAAAGGGAGAAAGAGGACCCGCGCTCAGACATTGACACTTGGTAGCTTTTTCTGCACATCAACACCTAGATGGAAAAGAAACCCATGCTCTACTCCAAAACTCTGCCACCATGACCAAGGTATGTGGGAACCAAAACTACAGTGCTCGACTAAAAATTTAAATACAACGTAGAGTAAAAATTTACTCTACAATTTGTAAGTTGGATAAATTTTTAAAATAGAGAAGAGTATCAGATGAGGCATGGGATGTATTCTCACTATATGGTTGCATTTTCATTTAATTTCTTGATTTCACCTATCTCAGAATAGGAGGTTTTTTAGGAGCACTTGTCAAACTGCCAAGATATCTGAGTGACAAGTGGATCCTTATGGAGATGAGTAGGCAATTGGTTGAGTTACATAATTTACATTCTAAATATCATAAAGTATTCATTAATTTACCTATTATAATTGGTCACTATCATTATCCTAGTATTTATAAAGCTAGGAATGTACAGAAAGAAATGTATCACCATTACACTTAAACACATTTTGATGCCATGGCAAATTTTGATTGCAAAGGTATTGTTTAGAGTACTATTTCTCTTGATTTTATGCATATCCCAACACTTGAAATTTTTTGGATAGAATAAAAGGATGAGTTTGAATTAAGAATAAAAGATAATATTAGATTAACTTTGGATTTAATCATTTGATTTAGCCTCTATTCCTAAGGATCTAGAAGATGATGGTATTATTACAAGTGATACATTGCATGCAGTAGGAGGGGATGGTGCCCCACTTCTAGAAATTATTTTTGGGGATGATCATGATAATAAAATTGTAGAAAGGACTTTAAATGTTTTGGTGATGACATCCAATTGGCTTATTAATATGGGTTATTACATGAAGGAATTGATAAGTGAGACTACATGTGTGGGGAAAAATAGAAAAGAGATAGTACAAGGAGAAATTAGTCATGGTCCCTTAAATAAATTAAAGTTAAAGAAGAATTTTGATGATACTTTCTCGATAGTGAAATATAAGGAACCAACTTAACCAGTTATTTACACTTTACCATTGGTCTCTTTTTCCCTCATTACTTCTTTTGTTATAACTTTTGCTCCTCCTCCTACTTTTAACCTAGACCCTTTAATTCTTATGCCATATTCCAAGGTTTATGTCACTAAGTCTTCCAAGAATTCCACTCAAAAAGAGGTGAGTCCTCCTCCTCTTCCTTATACTTTACATGTTATAATTCCACCACCTCCATTAGAAGAACTACCTCATATGTAAAAATAACCTAAAAAGGTAACTACTAAAGAGGTGTTTCCATCACAAGAAGAAATATTAGAGAAGGAGAAGGAAAAATAAGCATCAAGGCCTAAAAGAGGAGTTACTAAAAATATAGTAGATGAAGGGATAGATAAAGAAAAAAAAGAAATAGATATAAGATCAGGTGGAGACAGAGTTGAGGCTACATAAGAAAAATAAATTGAGAAATAAAAGAAGGTAGAATTAGAGGTAGGGAGAGATTCAACATAAAAAATTCAAGATGACACTCAAGCACAAGGACTCTCTTCACAAGAAGCTCCTTCTCAAGATATATCAATAAAGAATAAACAACAACAACAAATAGTTACTCATTCAATCACTTCTACTAACATAGAATTCTCATCTTAGTTGGGTTTACAGACAAATCCAGAATCAAAGGAAGTGATCAATCTTGAGGAGATAGATTTTTTATTTTTGAAAAGTATAGATAAAAGGGGAAAGAAACCTAAGTAAGAAAAAGTCATTTCAAAATTGAAAATTTATTCTTCAGGACATAAATTTGTAGAGATAGAAGTTCCCCATAAGGAGCTAAAAAAGGAGAAGTTAATGATGAAAGTCTAGCAACTACAAGGGTGTCTCTTGGAGAGGTTACTACCAAAGGGTCAAGAAAAGATACTCATACTTTAATTGACACTCTCTTCAAGAAGCTAGATGAAGAGAAAGTTGTTTGATTAAATTTTGTCTATTTTAAATATAGATAAAAATAGAGAGAAGGATAGGGAAAGGGGATGAGAATGAACCCATATTTGGTTTGCACACTATATCCAAATGTTGTGAGAATTCCTCTTTGGCTGGGGAGGACTACCTGTAAATAAGAAAGACCTACCACAAGATGTTTGTTAGTAGATAAATGAGTGGGATACCAAGCTGCGTGGTTATTCTAAGTGTGAAACTTCCATAGAGATGATAGTCCACTTTTGAGAGGTAAAATAATAATAAATAACTAAAATAAAGGTAAATATAGAGTAAAAGAGAGATGAAATTACCATTTTAAATAACTTGTTCATAGTAGAGAGTGATAGGGTGTAGGTGAGGTATTTTGTTGGTATTTTAGAAGTTTTCTAGGTAGGGTTTTGAGGAGGTTAGCAAATTGATAGTCATTTATATTGATAGGTATATGATTGATATTGGTTAGGCCATCGAGATCCATAGTGAGATGATTGATGTTGGCTAGGGTATCGATGTCAGTAGGGGTAATAATTATCTAAGAAGTTACAGAGAGCTTTTCTAGGTTTGGGAAATGGTTTAGATTAGGTCAGAGAGGTTAAGAGAGTTAGGACAAGGAGTTTATGGCTTGGTTAAGTTTGGTCAAAGGTTTGGTATGCATGTAAGGGGAAACAAGCAAGGAAGCTTTATAACTCCGTCATGGTAGTATGGTCAGAATTACATAAAGTAGTATAGGGTAGACATAAATAAATAGAAGAATAAATATTTAAATGACCTACAATATCATTGATATACTTAGATATGGTGGTCATTGAATGACAAGTGCCAAGTTGATTATTTATATCTAGGAGTCTAAACCTAAATGCCTAAATAGAGAGAACAAGTAGATTTTTTTGGTCCTCAAGAGCTTAGTTATTGATGGTGATTGACTTACATAGAGTGATTATAAGCCTAGATGTTGAAAAATAGAATGTTGAGAACCTGAATGAGAGTAAGAATTGATTTTCTTAATTTTTGCTGACATGAACTAGTGGTTGGAGTTTGGCTTATATTGCCAATGTCAATGATCCTACCAACATTAGTATGTAACCCACCGATGTTAGTTATGGGTTGACTGATGTCAGTAACCCCTAGAATAGGTAAACCTTTCTATTCTTAGCTTGTTTTCTATTGTTCTACGTGCCAAATGTGACACCTATTATAAAATGATAAAAATAGGAGGTTAGGGAGGAAATAATTGTTTAGGAATTTAGTTTGGAAGGAGTAATAAGTCTTAGGTAGTTAGGATGAGGGGACTAGGTCTTGAGGTGACTTATCAGGGGAGAATTAGTCATACATTATGGTGGTTAGGTAAGTTGGAAATAGGAGTTTTTAATTAACTTAATTAAGTATTTTAAGGTAATTAAATGTGTGAGGGGTAAAATTAAAGGTTAGGGAGATTAATTGTTATTATTAAGATGGGTTTAGGGGGGTTTTGACATAGGGGGTTATGCACATGTGTGGGATGTAATGTTGGTGTCTACATTTCCCCCTTTTTGTCTTGTAATTTGTATCAATATATTTCAAGAAAAAAATATGAGTTAGATGTTCCAAGTATTAGATGAGGTATCCCCACTCAAAATGGGAATCAATAGAGGAGAAACCAAAATTAGGTACCAATTTGATAGAAATGTAATTAGGTGACTAGTGGAGAATTGAGGATCACTATGTATAAAGAGCTATAGTTGACAATGTTAAGAATAGACAAGGTTAAGGTGGACTTGGATAGAAATAAACAAAGAATAACTTGTAAGTGATAGCTGACAAGTCAAATCAATCAAAGTTGTAGCTCCAATGGTCAATGTGTCCCAGGTATCTGAGGTTGGAAGTGACCCTATGAAACACAAAAGGGGTTGAAGGTGACAAGAAAAATTTGGTTGCCATCCAAAACACCTAAAATAAATGCATGTGCATAATAGCCAACTAAAGTCAGGACAAGCAATGTACACCTAGTGTAAAAGGGTCAATGAGTGAGGAAATTTTCATGATCTCCAAGCATAGTCATTGAGAGTGAAGATTTGAGTTATCTTTAATGTCATTTTGTCATGGTTGGGGGAGATATATGTGATGTCTAGTTACCCTAATGTATGGGTAAATTTGTGCAAAGTTGGGTGTTTTTGTGGTGGAAAACATGTTTTGAAAGGTGCTAACATCAGTAACAAGTGTTGATATTAGTAAGTGAAAGTGTTGATGTTAGCTTAATTAGGGAAACATTACTAATATTGGCAATCATAAGCACTGACATTGATAGGTTATGTCAAGATTATCAATGTTAGCAATCAACCAAACCTAAAAAAAAGGGGGTTTGGAAACCAACCAAACTCATTTACAACTTTGTGATTGGAGGAAAGAAATAGGGCTTTGAAGGAAATTTAAGATGGTAGTGCAAGGTAGGGACCCAATAGGAGGTGTAGGACCATAGGTACCATTACTGTCAGCTAGGAAGAGATGACAAGATGAGGTAAGAGTCCAAACTATTTTGATTTAGTTTTAGAATTTTTTAGATTAAATGAGAGGTGGATATGTAGAAAATAGGATTAGGGGGATACAAAATATGTTAGGGTAGGTGTAGGATAAGTTAGGATAAGTTGGGGATAGTCTTTTTAGGGAAAATAGGTAGGTTGGGTTTAGGTCATTTGGCCTTAGGGCTGAACCAGTCACTAATGTCAACGAGATCAATTGATGTTAGCCAATTATCAACCAACATCATCTAACACACCATTGAGATTGATTTATGTTATTCGATACGGCATCGAGGTTGGTAGTGTGCTACCGATGTCAGCCACTACATAAAATGATAAAGTGCTGACATTAGCTACTACTGAAAAGAAATAGACAAGATAAAGGGCGATTTTTTGATATCTAGTGGGAGTAGTCAACTAACCTAATGGTTGAGGTAGCCTCAAAATACCTTATGTAATCTAAATGATACCTATATAACCTAATTTAGGGCCTTAGGCCAATGTAGTTCTCTCAAAACTTAGGAAAAAGATCTAAAAGGGTGGTTATAGGAAAAAAGGTAAAAAGATAGTTGAGAAGTCTAAGTTTATTTTAAAAGCCAGGTTATAGAATTAAGAGTCAATAGTATAGGTAGTGAGGCCTAGATTTGGTATAGGTGAATAGGGTAAGGTAGAGAGATAGAGGCAGTGAAGCCTAGAGTAGTTAGTAAGGTGGGTTTATAGCCAAGCTAACCTCAAAAGACCCCATGTCAACTAAGTGCTACCTACATAGCCTGGTTTAGGGCCTTAGACCATTGTAATTCTCCCAGTGAGCAAGGAAAAAGGTTTTGAGGGAGTATATTAAAAAGGATGTGACCTTATTAATTTGTGTATGGATGCATGTGAGGATGAAGCTTACACTGTGAGACCATCTACTAAGGTTATTAATGTGTATGAGAAGAGATGTTACTTTAGATGAGTGGGATCATATGGTAGCTATCAATTTAGGAGGAGTGTAATGATACTATCATGTGACATGAGATGTGTCACTGATGATCGCATTAATTGAGAGGTGGGATTATACCACCAACACCTTACATCTACCAATTAGAGAGTTGAAGATGACACATGAGGATGTTTATAGGATTCTATGACTACCACTCTAGGGTGAGGAGATTTTCACATACTTGAAAGAGGAACATGATATGTATATGGTCAGTTTATATCAGGAGCATGTCAATGAGGTGACCTACCACTTTTTGAGCTTTGTATATGAGCCACTCTATATGGTTGATGAGGAGCAACATCATCTTAGCATCTTGATGATGATTGGGATCATGGTTTATGCCTTACCTAATGGAAATGGAGGGTTATTTTTTTATTTCTTTGACTGGTGTAATTACATAGATGATAGAGTAGTGGACAATTTTTTCCTAGGGTTTAGTATGTTTTTCATAGTTATATAGAGAGCTATGGGGTTTGAGGCTACGTCAGTGATATAGATTGTGTGTCATCCATCTTTTGGACTATTAGGCATATGAGCACATCATGGTGACATAACCACTAGGGCTACCTACCACTATTCTAGCTAGATTTATGGTTGGATTCAAATGATGAAGAGATGGGATGACACAGACTTGAGTGTATGGTGTCATGTGAGACATCACCTACTATAGTTGCATGATCAAGGGACTAATCCCTATAGTTATCATGTGGAAATTGTATCTAACATATCTAGTCTTTAGAGCATAGGAGGAGTAGCTGATTGGGTTATAGAACTCATTATGGGTCAGGGGGAGATGGGTTGGTGAGCTGGAGATGGTAGCCATGGCATGGATTAGGAGATAGTTTGGGCTTGTGTAGGATATTCCACCTACCTTCCCTTGATATAGGAGGTATGACATAAAGGCACCTTTACCATTACTCAAGGAGGCTAAAGGGTTAGATTTTGAGGATCTACTAGTAGGGCTAGGTGTTCGGGACCGAGGGTGTACAATTGCCTATGCAAGTTGGTGGGTAGGGTTACATCTAGTGGTGGAGGTTAAGAAACCACCAGTAAACATATAAGGGTTACTTAAGGAGAGAGATATAGTTTTATATGTCTAAGATAAAATAGTACAGGCTTAAGATGTAGTGGTACATGGTCAAAAAATAGCCTAGGCAAAGGTTTTACCCTTATAGGGGTACATGGTGATGTTGTAGGGTCAGATTGGGGATTTATAGGGTCAATTTGTAGTACTATAGGGCTAGATTATGGTTTTATAGAGTTATATGATTGTAGTGATAGTATAGAGATATTGTGAGAGCAACAACAGGCTAGGCCACTCTTCTTCCTCCACCACCACCATAGGGACCAGTACAGGTTAGGTCATCATCAAGGGCTATGGGTCCTCCATAGATTTTATTGATGGTAAATTATTCAACTAACCTATATGAGATTAATTAATATTAGTAGGTGATTAGAGATCTCTCATAGATATAGCGATATTCAAAGTTTATAGAGTAGGAGTGGTTGATTTCATGTGCGACAGCTTCTAGTTCAGATCAATGTAAATGGATAGAGAGTGGTGATGATACTGCATCCTCATGACTTCAAGGAGAGTCTTGAGGACCATGATTTTTAATTTTTACTAGTTTTGTATTTATGTATGTTATATGTATACCGCCCTGTGAGCTAAAGATGTGAGATGCACATTTTGAGAGAGATTTATGATATTTTGATGATGTAGATGATGAACATGTATTTGATCACATATTTATATATAAGATGTTCATTTATTGCCATGTGTTTATTTGATATGCATTTCTTATGTCTATGATGTTGATATGGATGATATTTATTTATTTTTATGTTAGCTTGGATGTTGATCATGTTATTTGATGTTAGACTAGCCTTCCCATTTATGTGATGGTATATGCATAGTTGATTGGTTATTTTCATCTTAGAATTTTTTCATATATGTGATGGTGTATGCTTAAAATGAGTAGATTGAGCGGGTTAATCTATTTCAGCATTTTTTTCATATTTGTGATGGTGTATGCATAAAATAAATGGATTATTTTAGGGTAATGTTTATGTCAGGTTAATGTTAGTATGACATTATTTCTACATTTTAAATAGAGATATTGACATGTGATGTGGATGGAATAAATAAAAAAGCACATTGCTCTTGCATTGGCAAAGATTATAATTTAGAACATAAATAGGCTCAAGAAAATGAACCTCTTTTATGCCTTATATCTTTGAACCGTTGTGTTTGTTAGAAAAGCATCATGTTTACCTCATGCTAAGTGAGCTTCATAGTCTATTAAAATAGTATGAGGGGTAAAAAGGGATAATGAGAGGAAATGTTTAGATAGCATAACCTACCAAGTAGAATATATCCCTTTTGTGGGTGACCCGAGAGCTAGCGTAGGCAAGTCCATGACTTAAATTTTTCTTTTTGTAAACTGATTGATGTAGGAATACTAAAATGGGATTCTGTATAGGTTAAGGTCATGTAAAGAGGTGAAGATCCCCTTTGTATTTGTTTTTCCCTTTAAGAATAAATCTTGGCTTAGCCATCCTTCAAGGGAGTGGTCTAAGTGTTTGTTTTAATTTTAAATAGAATGTCCTTCAAGGGAATAATCTATTGTTAATATAAGAGGGAAGTTATGCAACTATCCTTCAAGGGAGTAGCCTATGTTTAAAAACATGACCTGAGATTTTAGAACTTTTTTCAAATATCCCATTTTTTTATTTTTTATTTTAGTCATGGACAAGACTATTGAGTCTTAGGAGTTTTCCATTATGAGAATAAAACCATATCACAGGGTAAGTTATCTAAGAGTATAGGATTAAGGGTGAAGAGGAAGGGAAATGAATTTAATAGGGATGCTCAAGGGATGAGCTCAAGTGAACCATGAAGTAAAGTGACATTGATTTAGCAAAAATAATGGTCATAGGTGTAAGGCATTTAAAGGCTCGAGTTTTGGCCTGCCTTCAAGATAAGACAAGTGATAAGTTCCTAAACCATACTTGTGATTTATGATATAAGGTCCAAGTCAATTAGGAGAAAATTTACCCCATTTTATTTTCTCCATATTCATCACATGCTGATTTTATTTTAAAATGATATATCCTATATTGAAATCTCACTCTTTGAGGTTTTTGTTATAAGCACATTTGATATGCTCTTGATAAACATGAAAGTGGTTAAGGGCTATGAGATGGTGTTCATCAATCAATTCAAGTTGGACCAAAAATTCTTGGTAAAATTCATCATTAGTAAATTTGTCATGTAGGGAAATGTCAAGAGAAGGGATATAGATCTCAAGAGGTAAAACAACCTCTATCCCATATACTAATGAAAAAGGTGTAACACCTGTCAGGGTTTGAATGCTAGTGTGGTAAGCCCATAAATCAAAGGGAATGTGTGAGTGCCAATCCTTGCCCATATCATTGACTACATTCATGATAATTTTAGTCAAAGTTTTATTAGAAGCTTCTACTTGTCCATTAGCTTAGGGATAGTATGATGATGAGAATCTTAATTTGATTCCAAACGCATCACAAAGACCTTAAACAATCTTGTTTTTTCAAGACTTGCCATTATTTGTTATAATCTTGTGAGGTATACCAAAACTATAGATAATGTGGTGGTTTATGAAGTTAGAATTTTTTTAGCCTTAGTAGAGATGAGAGGGACCACCTTGACCCACTTAGTGAAGTATTCAGTGGCAGTTATGATAGATTGATGAATGAGGGTTAATCTCTCTGATTAGATCTAAGCCCCATTGGTGGAAGGGCCAAAAGTCTTTGGCTAATTGAAATGCATGACTAAGAACATGAAGAAGGTTAGCATGTTGTTGACACTTGATGTAACATCGAACGTAGTCAACATAGTATTGATGAAGTGTGGGCCAATAATGTCTAAGTTAAAATATGTTTAGAATTCATGTGACCATTGAAATACCCACCAAAAATCCCATCATGGACTTCTATAATAGCAAAGGGAGTCTCATTACTAGTTAGGCATCTAAGGAGAAGACCATCAAAACCTTGCTTGTAGAGAAGTCCCCCTAGTATAGTGTAATGAGCGACACATTTTATGAAGGCTCTTTTCCAATTATTAGAAAGATCAAGAGGGGTAATAAAGAAGGAAAGAAAATCTATGATTTATTTGTACTATAATTCTTGTGGGTTGGTTGTTACATTTCCTACAAAGAGGATGTTAGCTGAGATGTAGGAGGGTATTGTTAAGTGATGCATGGTGACATAGATTCTTGAGGAGGAGGATGAAGAGGGTATGTGTGAAGCAAGTGAATCCATCATGTCAGAAAACTTATTTGAAGATCAAGGAATAGTTTTCTAGAGATGAGAGTCAAATGATCCCAAGAGTGTATCTACACGATGTTTATACCATTGTAGAATTTCATTTTTTCATAGGTAGGAACCATTAACTTGGTTAACCACTAGCTGAGAATCAATAAAAATGGTTATGGATTTGATACCTAAGAAGAGAGTTGTTTGAAGTATGAGAATCAAAGCCTCATATTTAGCCATGTTGTTAGTGCATTCAAAATCTAGTTTAAATGACAAAGGCATAGGCTTGCCATCTAGAGGGATAAGTATGACACCAGCACCCCCACCATGTTGGCATTTATATCCATCAAAGAACATCATCATTTGATAAGAAACATCATCGATGGAGAGTGTTGCAATAGATTCATCAGGGAATTCAAGATTTGAAGGTTGATTATTAGGTAAAGGGGTAGCAACTAACTGGTCCATGATTGTTTATCCTTTGATTGACTTTTGCTGAATAAACTCTAAGTTGAATTCATCAAGAAGCATAAGCCACCAAGCTACATGTTTTTTGTGATAAGGTTTGGAATGCATGTATTTGAGAGGATCAGCATGGGTGACCACATAGGTTTTGTGATTTAAGAGATAATGTCAAAGCTTAGAGGTAGAAAAGACCAATACAAGGAAAAAAATTTAAGTGTGGGTATATAAAGTCTCATAATCAATAAGTGTGTGGCTTATATAATAAATTTCTTGCTCTTGATGTTGGTCATCTTGATGTGCAATCATAGCACCTAGAGAATGGTTTGTTGTAGAGATGTAAAGGTAAAAAGGCTGATTTTCCTTAGGTAGAATAAGAACCGGTGGGGAAAGGAGGTATTATTTAAGTGCATCAAAGGCTTCTTATAATTTTGTATTCAATTGGAAGGAGATATCCTTTATGAGGATATGATGAAAGGGTTGGCACCAATCTGACAGCTAGGAAATAAAGTGTTGAATTGATCAAAGTTTGCCTTATAGGCTATAGAGTTGTTTGATAGTCATAGGTGGAGGCATCTCCAGGATTGATCTAACCTTATTAGGATCAACCTTGATACCATGGAGAAAAATGATAAAACCTAAGATTTTACTAGAAAGAACGCCAAAGTCACATTTCTTTAGGTTTAGTCAAACGTTATATTGGAGGAGATGAGTGAATATGGTTTTGAGAATTGTCAAGTGTTCTTGGAAAATTTTAGACTTGTTGAGTAAGTCATCTACGTAATCTTCCATAATTTTGTGTAGGATATCATGTAAAATGTAGGTCATGTCACGTTGGTAAGTTCTACTAGCATTTTTCAAGCCAAAAGGCATGACGTGATAACAGAAAGTTCCCCATGGGGTAATAAAGGTAGTCTTCTATTGATCCTCGGGAGAAACCAATATTTGATTATATCTAGAGAATCTATCCATAAGTGATAACATCTCATGGTCTATTATTAGATCAACAAGTTGGTCAATACTAGGCAATGGGAAATCATCTTTTACACAAGCAAGGTTTAAATCATGAGAGTCAATGCAAATACATATTCCTTCGGTCACTTTCATGATAGGAAAAATATTTTAAATCCATTGTGGGTAGTCAATGGATTGGATAAAGTTAATAAAAAGGTGTTGGATCTCCTCTTTGACAAGGAGAGTGATATGAAGATGCATTTTGTGGAGTTTTTTCTTAATGAGTTTAACATCTTTATTAGTGACAATGTTAAGGGTGATGATAGAGGGGTCAATCCCAGGTATGTCATTGTAAGACCAAGTGAAGGATTTTCTATGGTCAATAAGAAATGTGGCATAATCAGATTGCTCAGAGGAATCTAAATATTGGCCTATATTGAGGATGCGAGGGTTATCATGAGAGGGTAGGTTGATGTCAATGGTTTATTCATTTAACATATCTCGGTTTTGGGATGGGAGTGACCATTGAATATAATAATCATCTGTACCCATGTAGGTGAGAATTATGTCATCATCTTGACATTGGATAGTGTTAATAGTGGGAAAATCTTCATCAATTATTTTAGGGTGAATGAGAGGAATGGACCTTATTTCTTTACCCTAATGATAGGTGGGAGGCCCCAAATGGATGTCATTTATTGAAAAAAAATTTAGGAGGTATATATACCTCTAATTCTATAATTGGTTCTTCAATAATTGGTTCATGGGATTTTTTAGGGAGTTTATTTGGTTTGTCATATCCCACCCCATGCCTGTTTTGGCATTTTAAATGGTGTTTCTAGTATGATATTCAATAAGCATGTAGACACCTTGTTCTTAATGACCCAAACCAAATCCTTTCTAGACACACCTATATAGGTAGGTGTGAGTGAATCTAGGGTTACTCAAGAAAGAGAAGTCACAAGTTAATGGTTGTGGTGAAGAATATGAGTTTCTAACAATGGGAGCTTGATCAATTCCCTTCTATGTGAAATTAGTTCAAAGATTAGGGGGGAATAAGGGATGGCCATCCCAATATGGGGGTCATAATTTAGGTGCATGTGAAGGCTTCTATATTTTTGTGGAGTATAAAACATGTTGAGTGTCAATAAATGATATTCACGAAGTGAAAAATGTTCAAAGGTCTCCTCCATGGGATCTTTATAAAGAATTTATGTTGTTAGTATCTATATAACCACAAGAGTGGAGATTGTGGAAGCTTTAGAAGCATCATGTGAAGAAGAAGATGTTTTCAATGGGATGAGAACATCATTGGGACTATAAGTCATATTACATGTTTTAAATGGAGGTGGGTCAGGAGGTATAACATGTACTTGTCCATCATGCTCAACCTTGACATAGTGATTCAAAGTTGAGGGTACACATGCCATAGCACATATCCAAGGTCATCCAAGTAGTATGTTATATTGGAACTCTCCTTACATAATATAAAAGAGCTCAATAATTATGTAAGGACCTACATGAATATGTAAGACAATAGTACCCATCATAGTAGTTTTAGTGTCATTAAAGGAATGGAGTATCACATCAATTTGAGACATGGTATTGTTAGGAAGGGATAGATTTTTGTAGGCATGGGTGGAAATAATATTAATACTAGCTCCCCCATTGATCATAACTCTCTTGATATGAGTTTGATCAATATATGTGGTAATAAAAAGAGTAGAATCCTGATCCTTAGGGTGTTGAAGGGGAATTTTTGTATTGCTAAAAGAAATCAAGGAGATAGAATTAAGGGAGCCAACCAAAGCTACAAGAGGTTGGGGATCATATGATTGTACCTCAATCACTTACAAAGCACTAATCAAGCTTTATGGTGTTAGGATGATATTTGGATTAACTCATATAAAGACATCTTCATAGGAGTTGGGTGAAGTTACTTCACCATTGATCTTTTAATAACATCTAAAAATGTTATTTTAGGAATACCCAAGATGGAAATCTTAGGGTTATTAGGGGGAGTGTCTTTGGTGAAAGGATGGGTCCAAGGTGTAGTGACCTTTTATTTAGCTTTATACTTTTGGTTTTGTGATCATGTGGCCACATTTACTATGTTGATTTTAAAATTTGGTGAGGGAGGTGGGAGAGGGCTGACAACATCTTTGGGTTTGAATTTCAGTCTAATAGTAGGAGGCACTATAGATGTCAAAGGTGGAATAATAGGAAGGTTAACATTAATGTCATCAAAAAAAGTGTCAACATCAAAGTGTTACTAAATGATTATTATGAAGGCTCTATAACTCTCAGTATCATGACCAAGCGAATGATGATATAAAAAACTTGTGTATCATCAAACCAAGATGGTTTCAATCCAAGAGGACTATAAGGTTTAATGGGAGGAAGATTTATTACTAAAGCTTGTAATAACTGACATAAGAAAAAAATTTGGGAGCCTGTAAGTGGGCTCACACTTGTTGTATTAATAAGATTGGACACCTTATTCTATTTCAATGTTGGAAAGGTAATTTTACATGGTATCTTTTTTAGAGATGGTAGAGTTATGTGTTTTACTATCACGTTCTTAGTGTCAAATGTGAGAGGTCTACTAGATGGAAAAGGTAGAAGTGGGGGTAGCTTAACCTTTTTTTTGGCTTGGTTAGATGATATTCCAACTAAATTAGAAGGATGTGACCCAAAAATAGATGGTAAAGTTGATGGTTTAAGAAGAGATTGGTGAGGTCTAGAAGGATTAACATTCTTCTATGTTTTAGGGAAAGAAAATCCAATTTGTGGTTGAGGAGTGAAATCTAATTTCACCTGTGGATGAATTAAATTGGAAATCGGGCATACACCTAAAGGCCTAATCTATTTTAATGTAATATATTCTTGCGAGGATGAGGGTTCTGACATAGATGTTTAAAATTTTGGCGCTTTTGGTGAAGAAACTCTATCTTTGTCAAAGACCTTAGGGTAAAGTGTAGTAAGAGGATTGGTGATAAAAGTTGACATTCATTATGTTGGATATGGAGTTTTAAGATAGTACCATAATGTTGCATGGTTAGGTTTTGTGGAGTCAAAAAATTCTAGACTTTTTACCAAAAGTGAGAAGGGTTTTGATGAAGTTGACATAGGCCTTATGGTTGCATTTTTAGAAAGTTGTAGTGTTTGTGAAAGAGGAAAATTGTTAGTTTTTGATACTTTGGGCCAAAGATGAGAAAGAACCACAATGGGGTCTTCTTTGATAGAGATGGGAGAAGAGATTTGATCTACCATGGGTGGAGGGGAGGTAGGTGAAGTAGGGTCTTCAAGAGGGTAAAACATAGGTATTATGGCTCCCTCAACATGTGGGTGAGGCATGGGTAAATTATGATCATCCATAGGTAAAAGAAGGGGTAAGGGTGGTGCAATTGGAGTAGGCACAATAGGTCTTCATTTATTATGGGAGTAGATGAAATAGACTCTTCTAGGTGCAAAGGCAAAGTGGGTGGGCTATCACTCTCTATAGGTGGAGGAATGGTAGGTGAAGAAGGTTCTTGAAGAGGGTATAATAGAGGAATGGTATTTGCTTCAACATGTGGTTGAGGAACTAGTAGGGTGTGGTCTTCAAGTGGTAAGAGGATAGGTAAAATTCATGTAAATAGAATTGGGATTACTGGTTCTTCAAGTGGAAAAAGGAGTGGCAAAGGAGGCTCTTCCTCTCGATGGATTAAAATGGGTGAAATAGGCTCTTCTACTTGAGGAGGAAGAATGGGTAAAATAGGTGCCACTGAATGTGTGGGAGGAGTCGATGAAATATATTTCTCCCATTGAGGGGTTAGTTGAACTAAAGATAAAGGAAAGACCATATTAATTATATGGATATTATGATCTCCTAAGTTAGTTATGGACTAGACAATATTTTGATTTGGTGAATGGTTAGGAAAAGGGTGCTTGAACACATCCATACTTTAATTGGGAGGTGCATTAGGATTATCCAAGATAAGCTCACCTATATCAAGCATATCTTGAATAATATTTTTGTGCATCTCGCAATTATTAGAGTTGTGACCTTTAACTCGATGGTAATTGCAAAACTCATCTTCCTTGTACCAGGTTGGGATAGGATGGGAAGGATTGAACTATGTAGGAGGTTGAATATGAAGAAGAGTTATGACACCTTGCTATAATAGTTTCTCCAAAATAGATGTATATGATTACCTAATGGGAGTATATTGTCTTTTTTCATATTGTTGTTGGAATTGCTTTGTCAAATTTTGAGAAGTCAAATTATTTGATTGGTTTGTGGTTGTGGAAGAGGCTGATGTAATGACCACATCATTAGAGGAGCCTCTAGTATTTTGGTTTGAGGGAGAGGTTTTATAAGAGGATGATTCATTTGTCTTAGTATTAGGATTCTTACTACACAACTTGACTTCACCTTTATCAATAGTGCAAACCTCAAGTTTTCATGCCATTATAAAAGCTTCATCAAATGTGTGGAGAGTTTATACCCAAAGTGGGGATGAGATGTGCTTATCACATGAACTTGAGGAAAGCTCAATAAGCTCCAATTGGGGTAAAGAGAAGGAGAGTTTATTGATCAAGCTTCTCCAATGAGTGATAAAATTAGCAATAGACTCGTCATCAAATTATCTAATAGAATACAGGTCTGTTGTAGAAACTTTCTTAGAAATGTTGATAGAGAAATGATCTATGAATATTTATGCAAGTTGGGTAAATGAGAAAAGAGAGTGTTGAGGAATAGAGCTATACCAATCCAAGGTAGCACATAAAAGAGACATATGGAAAATGTGAAGTAGTAACACATCATCATATCCTATTAAATAATAAGCATATCTAAATGCTCAAAAGTGCTATTGTGGGTCCTCCTTACTCTAAAAATGAGTAAATTTAGGGAGTTACCATTGACTTGAATAAGGGTGAATATGCAAAAAAATGTGGATTGGTTCATTGCATATCTGATCATAAGACAATACATTCTTTGAACTAGAAATGAATGTCTCTAAACTAGACATCTTGTCCATTAGCATCTTAATGAGGTTTGGAGGGGGATTAGTTTGTGGGATTCCTCCTAAGTTATAGGGAAGCTGATAGGAAGTAGAGGGAGTGTATGACATAGCTTGCTGAGGCTATGTTAGGGCAACATAAGGATAATGAGTCATAGGCTAAGGTGCAAGAAGAAAAGGAACTTGTCCCATTGGGTTGAAAAATATGCCTTGGTTTGTTGTTGTTACTGTAGGTTAAATTATTGGCATGGTTAGACTAGATAAAGGGTGAGTTATAACTCAAGTAATTATATTCATCAAGGTGGATGTAATAGGCACCACTAAATTCTAGAATTGGGTGTGACTTAGCTAAATTGGTTGTGGTTATGAAAGTAGGGAATTTATTCTAGTGTTTAGGTGAGATTGGGTGATTGGAGATGCCACATGTTGGTTATTATTTATAGTTGGGTTACTTGCTAAAGTGGTGGTTTGGGTAACCATGGGAAAAATAGTAGATGTAACTAAAATTGAGGTTATCTCCATTAAATTGGTTGGCATACCATAGATTGGGTCACCCTCAAAATTATGGGTTTGACTCATAGTAAGGTAATGATGAATGGGTGCCAAATTGTGATCAAGAAATTTAGCAAAATATTGATCTCCCTTAGGCACAATGGGGATTTGGTTATGGCTAGAAGTATGATTTGTATCTAAAGTATGATCCATGATAGAATTAAAAGTAAGAGGGGAAGGTGGAAGTGGTTTCTAGATTGCATAATTGGAAATAATTTTGTCTTGAGCTCGTGTCAATACCATGCAAGAGGTGTTTTAAATAGTCTTAATACTTTGTATTTGAAATGGAATAAAGAAAAACCACATTTGAATGTAGTGAAATAGGTTATTTTAGCTTGTTGTGTTGAGAAAACAAAACTAAATAGTTGTCGATGTTGATAGGGATGACTGATATCAGTAGGAAAATATCGACTTCAGTGGAACAACTAATGTTAATAGGTAAAGTCTACTGATACTGTTAGTGTTGACCGATGTTGGCCACTATGAAATCTTGGGAATGGAAAATTTGATGTTTTAAAAAATTAGAGGCTAAAAATAGGTAAAATATTGGATGTAAAAGGCTTGTGTAAGGAGAAATGACACTCAAAAAACTTGAGATAACAGGTTATACAATCTAAGCTTTAGAAATAGTATTGATTTTGTGGATCAATAGAAAAATATCCTTACCAACTCAAACTATAGAAGGAAATTGACAAGGAGAAAAAGAACATTCAACCAACAACTATTAAGTGTTGGATATTAATTTTTTTCTCATGTTGGCTTATGCCTTAATCAGATAGTGAGAAGAGAATTTGGTTATCAAAGGTACTAGAAAGTAATCTAGAGTTGGTTTCAAATTTATTTTGGTGCTCAAGAGGGAATCTATGTTAGACCATGTACATGGCTTATTATAGGAGCTTACTCTCTACACTTCATGAACTTAGATCTAAGTCAGGCTGCTTAGCCAAAATATACCTTTTGTCTAGATATTATACTCCACTAGAGAATGAAGTGGGTTCTCCCCTTGGTGGTGAAATCCAAGTAGGATAGCCAGGTAGGGTAAGGTGATCCACCAGGGGATGAAATCTTGATAGGCCTTTTCTCAGGTGAGTTTTAATGCTTGTTTATACGAATGTGATTTGGTTGTGTAACACAGGTGTACTATGATTTATTCAAAATTCTTGTAATTAATTGAGTTAATATGTAACAAGAAAATTATGAAAATGCAGTAAATTTTAAACCCAAATCTTGAAATGTTGAGATTCAAATGAAAATAAAGAGGAAATAGGGATAGAGTATGAATTTCAATATCCTAATGTGCATGTAAGAGGAAGTAAAGAAGGGATTTTCTTTCTTATTTTTTTTGTGAAAGAAAATGACAAATTATTTTTAGAAGTAAGGAAAAAATAAAGAAGATTTTAGTTTTAATGCCTTTTAAATAGAGAAATAAGATATTGAATTTTCCATTTTTAAGAGAAAAGAGGAGAAAGAAGTGTAAGAAATGAAATTTCACTATAATGCACCTATATTAATGTTCAACCAAGAAATGAACCCAAGGAAAACTCTAGGGTCCACTAAGCATGCCAAAAATGTTTGATTAAATTTTGTCTATTTTAAATCTAGAGAAAAATAGAGAGAAGGATAGGGATAGGGGATGAGAATGAACCTGAATTTGGTTTTCACACCATATCTAGACATTGTGAGCACTCCTCTTTAGTTGGGGAGGACTACCTACAAATAAGAAAGCACTACCACAAGATGTTTGTTAGCAGATAAATGAGTGGGCTGCCAAGCTATGCACTTGTTCTAGGAAGTGTGAAACTTCCCTAGAGATGATAGTCCACTTTTGAGAGGCAAAATAAATATAAATAACTAAAATAGAGGTAAATATAGAGTAAAAAGATAAAATTATAATTTTAAACAACTTGTTCATAGCAGAGAGTGATAGGGTGTAGGTGAGGTATTTTGTTGGTGTTTTAGAAGTTATCTAGGTAGGGTTTTAAATAGGTTAGGAAATTGATAGTCACTGATGTTGATAGGTGTATGACTGATGTTGGTTAGGCTGCCAAGATCAATAGTGTGATGATTGATGTTGGTTATGATGTCGATGTCAATAGAGGAAATAATTATCCAAGAAGTTGTAGAGAGATTTTTTGGGTATGGGAAATGGTTTGGATTAGGTCAGAGAGGTTGAGATAGTTAGGAGGAGTTTATGGCTTAGTTAAGTTTGGTCAGAGGTTTGGTATGCATGTAAGGAGAAACAAGCAAGGAGGCTTTATAACTCCCTCATGGGGTTACGGTAATAAGTGAGTAAAGTAGTGGAGATTAGATATAAATAAATAGAATAATAAATACTTAAATGACCTACATTATTAGTAATATACTTGGCTATGGTGGTCACTAAATGATAAGTGCTAGGTTGATGGTTTCTATCTAGGAGTTTAAACCTGAATGTTTGAACATAAAGACTAAGCAGATGTTGTTGGTCCTTAAGAGCTCAATTGATAATGGTGATTGACCTACGTAGAGGGATTGTAATCCTAAATGTCAAGAAATAGAATGTTGAGAGCCTAAATGAGAATAAGAATTGATTTTATTAGTTTTTGTTGACCTAAACTAATGGTTAGAGTTTGGCTTATATTGCCGACATTGGTGATCCCACCAATGTCAATAGGTAACCCATCAGCGTTAGTTATGGGTAGATCGACATTGGTGGCCCATAAAATCGGTAAAGCTTTATATTCTTGGAATGTTTTTCATTTTGTGTATGCCAAATGTGACACATGTTATAAAATGGTAAAAATAGGAGGTTGGGGAGGAAGTAGTTGTTTAGGAATTTAGTTTGGAAGGAGGAATAAGTCTTAGGTAGTTATGATGAGGAGACCAGGTCTTGAGGTGACTCATCAGGGGAGAATTAGTCATAGATCATGGTGGCCAAGTATGGTGGCAATAAAATATTTTAATTAACTTAATTAAGAATTTTAAATTAATTAAATGTGTGAGGGGTAAAAGTATGGGTTAGGGAGATTAATTGTTATTATTAAAATGGGTTTAGGGGGGTTTTGACATAGGGGGTTATGCACATGTGTGGGATGTAATTTTGGTGTCCATAGTTGTTAAAGCTAAGTTGAAGGAACAAAATGATCAATTGTGCCCAATTAATTACAAAAGTGGAAAAATCTACTCATCAATAGGTATTGCTTCCAAAAGTAGTGATTTATCAATAAGTGATTACTGAAGTGGAAGAGACTAGGGGAAAGGCTAAGGATATTGAAAAATGGGTTGAAAAAATGAAGCAAAAGCTTTAGAAATTCTTTCCACTCATTAAGGAAGCTCAAACTGATATTTTAAATAAAATAACAAAAGTCAAAGCAATGAGAGCTGACTTGGAAAATGAAAATAATTTTTGTAAACTTCAACAAGAAAGTCTTTAGGGAATGGTGAATTTAAATGAGATTTTTTATATTAAAGAATAGATTGCTCCTTCTATAAAGAAGGTAAATCAAGAATAATATCTCATATCCTTTTATTTAGGCATTCTTCCAAACATAGAAGAAAAAAAGAAGAATTTCAAAGAAGATGCATGTGGTGATAATACTAATATAGAAGACTCTCTTTGGGCTCATAGGTATATGGTCAAGTAATTTCCTAAGAATAGTTGAATAGTTAGACAAATAGTTCAAATAGAGGATGGACAAAGCTGAATCCTTTCACAACTAAATCTATCAAAGTGTTGATCAAATATCAGGAATAATTGAAGAGACTTGGGCCAAGGATTGAGAAAACTAAATCTCATTATGGAAGGATTGAAAGAGAGATGATGAGATTGGAAATATAAAGATATTTAATTTCTAAATCAGATGATGCAATAATCTAATCATTGATATTCCAACACATCAAGTACATAGAAAAATGCAAGAGTTAAGTTCACGTAGCAGATTAATTTTGCCTTGAGTCTTGAATAAATTCTTATTTTTCTTCTATTTTCTCTTATTTCTTCATGAGCATTCTACAAATAATCTTGATTTTAGTAATAGCTATGTAAAATTAATATCATTTTATGATTTACTTGTAAACATGAAATTACTTTGTAAATTTCAATGTCTTAAGTAACTCAGCTAAAATGCCATTACTCAAAATCATTTTGCAAAAGTGAATTACTTTATCTAACTTTGCACTACATGCAAAGTGTTTGTAATCAATCCAAATAAGGATTGAAAAAAGTGCTACATGTCATTGATCACTGCATCCCATGAAGGAGAGGTTTGAGGAAGTTGTTATTCAATGGCTTCAATTTTTAATGCAACACATGTGAATTGAGGAAGGTGTTTCTTGTTAGAATTTTGTATCTTGAAATTGTATAAAGAGATGAGCAGGTCTGCACATTAGGGGAGGATTTTTCTTTTGGAAATTGTACAAGTGGTTTAAGAAATCCAAAAATTTGATTTTTATATAATCAGATTATCTTGTATGAATTTTTTCAAGAAAGAATAAGAAAGATAATTATTTTATGGAGAACTTTGCGTATGTGGAAATCTTTCTATGAATTTGATGAATATAAATTGGTAATATTTGATTTTTCTTTAAAGCTAAATTGAGTTCATAGTATTCTTGAGTATTTATTGGAAAAATAATCACATACTATATGTTTATTTTCTTACATATACGCAATAAAATCTATAAGTCTATTTATTGTGATATGCACTTCCGTTATTCTTCTTCATTCTAAAATGTAACAAGTTGATTCTTCCTTTTCTACATATCCTAGATTCAAACTATTTTTTTAAAATAAAACAACTTCTTACTTGCTACAGAGTCTATTTTTTATAGTTCATGAACAAAGTGATTAAAGTAATACAAATATTAAATTAACTTGCACCTAATTTGCATAGTCTTGAACAAATATAAATAGAGAGTTACTAGAAGTAGATAAACATAAGCTTATGGGAGCTTCATCATTAAATGAAGGGGATTTAATCCCATGACTACCTAGGTATTTTTGACTCCATGAAAAATATCTAGCAAACATATTCATTTTGTCAGAGATATCTACATGCAGATGAGTGAGCATCTGAACATAGCATTATGTTTGGACCCTAGAAAAGTTATTTCGCAACATCTAAGTCTATTAGTCCTATAAATAGTGTATAAATGAGTCTCAAGCTTGCATTGATGAGTGGAACATGGATGCAATCCTAGTAAAATTGATAGTGGGATCATGCATGGTGGCTTTAGAATAACTCAAAGTGATGAATTTAGGGATCAGACCATTCCATATTGCATCCACTTGAGATTTTCATTAAATCAACAGATGGGCCATAGTTGTGGATTAGTTGATCATTATAGTGAAGTTAGCTTGATATATTTATAAGATTTTACATCAATCATTTGACTCCTCCTTGATAGTCTGACTCTATAGTTTAATTTTACTCACCCAATCCTACATTACCTTGGTCACCAACTTTGGAAGTTTCATGCAATCCAACATAAAACTAGGGCTCATAATGTGATACTAAAGGGTGGGGTAAGAGTCCTTAATAAAATTAATAGTTTTTATTATCACACTCAATATTTAAAATTTATCTTACTACAACTATGACACCCTATTCTGTAACAAAATAATAGTCTATGTAATGGACTCTTAAAAAGCAAAATCACCTTCTAATTACTTCACCAAGGAAATTTTAGAAACATCAAGAGATGCTTCAGTAGTAGGTGGAGGCATAGTGGATATAATAGTGGAGGTCATGGTGGGAAGGATATACATTAGATTGAGGGGAAATGAAAAGATGGTGTGATGAGAGGAAGTATAAGGAACATTTATGAGGGTTAAGTTTTTAAACCCATGTATCACAATAGAATTGGGTTTTAGCAAGGCTTGACTAAGGGTTGAAATAGGTGGAAGGTAGACTCACATATGGTGGTTGTGGAGGAGTGATCTGTAGGGACTCAACTTATGGTAAAAGAGTGGGGGGATCCTTAGGTAACATGAGCATAGTGGTAGTCTTGATGGTTGTCATAGAGGCAATAGAGTAATAGGTATAGATCATATGGGTGTTGTATCCCCATGTTTTATGGTCTCTTGAGTGTATTTAGTTGGATATTTTGATATTGTAGGTGCCACATCTATATAAAACTTACAATCAGCGTTATCGATAGCCTACTTCTTTGCCAACTCAATAGTAATGTCTATCTTGCATAATTACCCGACCTCAATGAAAAATTCAACCATATGTTATAAATCTACTAATTTTAGGAGCACCTTAGGCTACTAAGGATCTTGTGCCTCTAAATCCATTTATTTTTCCACCTCATTCTACTACTTTTTTTCTACACTCGATAGCTCATTGTGCTTCTTTGTGGGCAACCTATTTTTCCTCTGGTATTTGTGAATCCAACACCACCTCTTTAGTATCAATAAGGGGTTCATTATAATATGATAAAGAGGAAATCACAATAGATCA
The DNA here is from genome assembly GCA_037957365.1 of Torreya grandis. Classification (NCBI taxonomy): domain Eukaryota; kingdom Viridiplantae; phylum Streptophyta; class Pinopsida; order Cupressales; family Taxaceae; genus Torreya; species Torreya grandis. The sequence continues at coordinate 863,688 of JARHVA010001883.1, read as the reverse complement.
ATGTAGCATTTACATTGACATATGGGCCTTTTGATGCCCAAATATAGGGGAGTCTTTAGGGAATGATGGTGTAATCCCTCCTAAAGATATAAGAGTTGTAGATTGTTAGGTTATGGGTGAAACCTCTTATTCTTCCTCTTCCATATTTGGTTTATATATTTATAGTGTGTGATACCTATGTTATATTTATTAGGGTGGACTCTCAATAATAGGGTTACTTTTTTGGGCATGAGAGGACTCATTGAAGCCACCTTCTACCATAATCTATGCTTAGAGCCATTGTAATTTGGCTTCCTTGCTTATGATATCCATAATAATGGGTTTTAGACCAGTGATAAATTCTACCCATAAATATGGGCCATCTAATTTTAGACTTGCACTATACACACTACTTTCCAAAAAACTAACTCTTTTCCTTCTTCCTTCTCATATAAATCACGAGTCATATTTATGATCATAATCTGGTAAACCTCCTATTCGTTGATTGGAAATTTCTACCATTCACATTCTATATAAATTTGAGGCACATGTGGGTCATCCAACCATGTCTTCTAGCTATGAGTGTTCCTTCATGGGGAAGAAGGTGAGTGATAACTCATAGGATCATTGTGATTTCCTCAATATGATGGAATAAGCAAGGAAGTCTATACAGTGTCCACCAAAATGGGAACATCAAGTGGAATTATCTTTAAAGGGTTTTATTTGTGTGCATCTAGAGTTTTATTCTAAGTAACTTCCATATATTCCATATGCATATTAGCGAACAAGGGAAAATGTGAAAATATATCCTTTGGAATCTTATGAATGTGTACATAAATCCCCTATGGAAGATTCACCACCATCACATATTGATCTAAAAATTGCATCATAGGTAGTGGGATTCTGAGGTTATTGAGCACCATTTCCATGAGTTCATCCCACCATACACTGAATAGATATTGATGTGTAAGGTTGTTGAGGACTGTCATTGATGTCAAAGGTAAATATTACAGTGTATCTTGTATAACACTGATGTCATTGAGAGAGTGTGCTTTGTTGGAAGTATGTTGATATGACAAGGGGCATTGATGGAATATTGTCATTGAAGGATTTCATCATGAAAGAGAATTTAAATTTAAAAGAGATAATTTTAAGGAAATAAATTCTTTGTGGTTGCATGAAGGTATAGGTCTTTGAGTAGCCTAAGAATAATCATAACATGAATAAAACTTGTGAGAAGGTATGATCTTGGTGGCTTCATGAAATAAGTACACATAGGCATGAGTGGTTGTATGAGGTTTATTGAGAATTTATTTTAGTCATTTTATCACTCATAAGAGTATTATAATGAGTCTATAGGGGTAGGACCTTTAGATTAAGTCTGCACCTAGACCACTTTGAGACCCTACCAGGACTAATGAGGTATCATGATCTATTATCAATGCATGTGAAGTATGCATAGGAGTGATTAATCATGAGAGAGGTTTCTTGAATTTATGATTGAGGTGGATAGGTCATGGAAAGAGGAATTAAGGTTAGTTTTAAGTCCTAATGTGGTTTACAGGTCAAGGTCTAAGAGAGTATGGCCTAATGAGGGGTCATAATTAGATTTCAATCTATTTGAGATCATGTAATCATTATCATAGGTGGGGTATGTTGTTTTAAGTTTTCTCATGTATTTTGAGGTCATAATTTGAAGGATAAGGAATGAAAAGTTATTTTGAGGTCTCTCAAGTACTTAAAATGAAGGGTTTTCAAATTGAGAAGGATTTTCTTGTACTCAGTAGCTCATAAAACCTTTTCATGGGAACCTAATCTATTCAAGGTGTATAGGAAAGGGTCTTATATCAAAATATTAGGCATTGTTTTTATATTGATGGGGTTACACTTTATGAATGATTGTTAAGAATGGAAACAAGTTTAAACCCTCTTAGAACCCTAAAAGGACCCAATGTTGAAGATGTTGATCAAAAGTTCCTATAATTAATTTTTATTATCAAGTAATCTATTTTAGGTTACAATAAACTCTCTTAGGTACCTCTAAGTGTGATTTATTTGTCATGTGTGTGAGTAGACCCTATATAAAAGTGTTATTTTTTTTGGAGATTTGTTGTAATTGTCAGAGTTGACCAAGTCAAGTATGAAAATGGATGGAGGATGAATATTTAGACTCATTTTTCATGTCCATGAAGGTTTATGGATAGGTTATATCCCTCAAGTGTGTTAAATTGATCATCTAAGTTAGCTAGTCACCAACAGGGCAAATGGTGCAAATAGTGAAAAAACCAGGTAGTGGTGAGAAGATGTATAGGAATGTGTTATCATGTTAGAGTGATGAAATTTTTGGAAATATTATTGTCATTTATTTCAAAAGGGACATTATTATCATGTCATTTATGTTCAAGATTATATATGGTGATTAGAGGATGTGCAAAATATCTTATTAGAGGTCAAGAATGATTGAAATGCTTATGTGCATGATTGGAATTTAGTTGGTTTTTCACATTGATCATCTAGACATTTTGGGTCTATGAAAATAATATGAGAAGTAATTTTTCTAACATCACCATTTCCATGTGTGAATGAGTATGGGGGAGCTGGTCACATGGTTGTGATCACATTAGTCCCTAGTAGTTATGTACCAGATTTGAAGACATCTAATGAAGCACAATTAAAGATATGGGCATGAAAATTTGGATACTTGGACAAAATACACTAAGTTTCTATACTTTTCCAAATTTGAAAAAATGGCTAAATAGATCCAAGTAATCATATTGATGAGGTCAAAATTTGCACACATGGAGGTGTTATGACAAAATTATCACATGGGTATGTTCATTTTTGTGCATCATTTATATTTACTAACTATTAGGTCATGTGACATATTGAGATAAAATATATGCTTGAGAAAATCAGGTCTCTAAGGCATTTTGACAGTGCTTTCCAAATCTTAGTCAAATTTGTAGGCTACAAGATAAAGATAAGTAGGCACTTTTATAATGCCATATCTTGCACCTATGAAGTCTTTAGAAGAAATTGGATATATGGATGGAATCCTATATGTAAGAGGATCATATGAACTAATTTTTAGGTTCTGCGACTAAGTGTAACAAGAGTTATGCAATAACAAAGTTGGCTTTCCAAGCAAGTTCTAGGCATAACTAGCTCAATGGCAGAATAATCTAAGTGGGTAGATTAATGATGTTATATCTCACACATGAAAAATATTAAATAAAAAATGAGAATATAGGTTTATTAATTATCATTCCTATTTTATATGGTCTAAATTTTAAAATAGGAAGATGAGAGAATCAAAAGATATGAAGTTAAAAAGTTAGCCTTCCAGACATAATTGATATGGTCCCCATACTTAGCCAAATATGCACAAGGTAAAGTTTGATCTACTTGGAAGATCAAATATTCATGCTTAATTAGACATTGGAGATCCAATAGAGTGTGATAAATTCAAATTGTCAAAAGAATCTCTAAGTTAATGAATAAGTGACAAGTGTCACAATCATGAAGCCTACATAGTAGATTGATGGAGTGGTTTAAATTCAAAAGGTCAATAAGTAATGTGAGGATACCAAATGTCTCAATAGCAAGAATTTATAGATATGTAGAAAAGGCATGTGCTTACACCAAGTGTCATATCCTTGAGGGGTGGACAAATATAAAGATTGAGCTTGTCAGAAGATCTAACGATGCACAGGTGATCATGCAAATGAAATCTAATGGAGTAAATGGACTAAAATACTATAAAGTGCTTGATGTTTATCAAAATAGTTGAAATTTAAATACTAAGTAGGTTTTAGAAGATTGACAGAGTGAAATCAATCTAAAGATATAAGAAATAATGAGATGGGGTCAAAGTGTCAAAGTTTAACGACCAAGTCAAGGTAAAGATCATGAATCTTTGAATATCCAATGGCATGAAAAATATTGGATGAGAAAGATTAATGGATGAATTTTAAAGTTGACAAAGATAAAGTTTGAAAGCATACAAATATCTAACACATAGCATGATCCTATCAGAGACTGATTGAATGGAAATGTTTTAAAGTTCATCCAATTAACTAGAGACCATCGTGTCATGACACTAAAGGAAAGGTCAATGATTTATATTTAAAGTCATGTCTAGACAAATGATTAGTTATAGTAGCATGCAAAAAACTTGTGTATAAGCTCTATATCTTGACATAGACATTGAGATTGATCCATCTAACTTATCAAATCTACATTAAATATCCCATGCATCAAAACTTGAGTCTAATATATGCTATAGACAATAAAAGGACCTAAAATTATAGTGTGATGCATGGAATCAAGATACAAGAAACTTATATTCCAAGTAATAATTAACTAGAGTCTCAAATTGGCATGATGTGTTATATTCTGAGTGTGAACACATAGAAGATATGGAACCCTAGATCATTTGTTTATATATATGATATCTAGGAGAAAGAAAATAATGTTGGTATAATTGTATTTTCTATTAATCCAAGTCAAATACAAATAGTGTAGAGAGAAAAATACAATGAAGTGTGTAAAATAGAAAATCATAATGACACATAACTAGAGGGGGTAGAGAAGAGCATAGAGGAAGAAAGGCAAAAAGAGAATGTGAAAAGTATGATAATTTGAATATTATACTTGTAACAAATAATAGTGATTTGGATTCAAATATGAATCTAATTTATAAATTAGAGTTTTAGCTTCATAGAAATGTTTGATAAGTTGGTACCATCCGATAAATTGAGTAGGTGCTTAGATTAGGGAGTGGGTGTTTTCTTAGAGTTGGTATTCTTAAATCAAGGGATTGGTGTCTCCTTAGTATTGGTGTCCTTAAACATTATAACCAATGGGGTTTTCTAGTGAGCCTTTGAATTTTGAGGCTGGATTAGAATAATAGCTTTTAGCAACTATTCTCACCATGGTTTTTCCCCTTGGGTTTTCCAACTATAAACCTTTTTTCATGTGTATTTGTGCTGGTATATGATCTCTGTATTTATATTTTAATTTTAATATGCTTTTGAATTTTTTTTGAAAGGATTAAAAGACAAATTTTAATTCATATACCAATTCACCCCCCTCTTAGTATGTATTTGTGTTCCAATAATTGGTATCAAATCCTAAGGTTCCTTGAAAGAAGCTTAATCAGCTCAGGAGATCTTGGAATAATAAACACAATGGATAGTCAAGAAGGATCTTCATAAAATAAATCACCTCTCTTTGATGGATCTAACTATACATTTTGAAGTATAAGATTGGAAGTTTATTTATCTTCATTAGGTTTTGATGTATGTATGTCTGTAGTAAATAGATATATATAACCCCTGCTACAACTCCTACTAATCAGGATGCAAAGAAGGCATATGAGAGCAATGTTCAGGCAAAGAATGTTATTTTTTGTGGACTTTCAAACTAAAATTTTGTCAAAGTGATGTAGTGTTAAAATTCTCAATGATATCTAGAATAAAATGTAGAGCATATATGAAGGAGATGACAAAGTAAAGTCTACCAAAATACAAACTTACAAATGTAAGTTTGAGAGTCTTAATATCAATAAAGAGTAAATTATTGTAGACTACCTCTTTAGGGTAGATGAAATAGTGAATATAATCAGAGGCCTTGGAGAATAAATTAAATATTCTATCATTGTCAAAAAGGTTTTAAGATATTTTCCATCAAGATACGATAATAAAACCTTTGCAATAGAAGAAGAAAGAGATATATAAAAACTCATTGGTGATTAGTTACATGAAAAATTCATAGCCTATGAGATGAGAATATGAGAGACAAACACCTTCAAGAGAGAATTTACATTCAAAGTAGACAAGCAAGTAAAATAAGAAACATCAACATCTAAATCTAAGGAGACTAATGAAGAAGAAGAGAACTTTGTCAGAAGACTAAAGAGAGGATCTAGAAAGTATAGAGGTAAGTTACCCTTCAAATGTTTTAAATATGGTAAAGTAGGAAATTTTGCTACTAAATGACCTCATAATTAAAAGGATAAATCTAAGCAAGTAGAGAGTAGAAAAAAGGTAAAACCCTACTATCCCAAGAAGAAGAGCATCTTCAAAAACAAGAAAGGTCTATACACAAAAGAAGATAGTGACTCAATGGAAGATAATGATAGTTAAAATGATGATCATGATTTTGATTTTGTGGATAACATAAATAAATCCATGTTCATGATAATAGGATTGACTTCTTTAAATCTAGATCAAAATGAAGTTGAAGACTCGGATGAAGAAGAAGGAGAAGTGGATCTAGAATGTGAGCTCATATGTGCTCTAGATGAGATTGACAAGATGAGAAAATAGAACTCAAAATAAAAGAATCTTAGACAAAAGGAAATTGATAAAATGTCTAAAATTATTAAGAAATATGATCAGATGGTAATTAGCCTAAAGATACAAGTTGAAGAGGCTAAAAGAATAGAATATGTAGTCAAACTGGAACTAAAATTTAAATCTAATGAATATGTGAAGCTTGAAATAAAAATAATGGATTTGAGAACATAAATTTAAAAAGCCAAAGGTCAACTAAATAAAAGTCTAAAGTTGATAGGAGGATCAAACATTCTTGATGAGCTAATCAACTCTCAAATGCCCTCAAAAGAGAGATCAGGTCTTGGTTATGAGACGAGAAAAAGTTCTTCAACCGGTACATCTACCAACCTATATGAAAACTTTAAAGTAGAAGGAGAATTAGGAACAAAGAAAGAGAAAGCTTTCAAGGATATAAAGAGAAACTCAAACATAACTGATGTGAAGAAAACTAAACCCAAAAAGAAGCTTAAAGAGAAAAAGAAGCTTGAAGAGAAAAAGAATACAAAGGTAGTTGATGTTGATGGATACACTAAGGTGAGAATCTTGAAGAAGCCATAACTTATAAGAATTGCTCATGCTGAACCATGAAATTCTATGACTAGGTATTGCTCATCTTTTTATGGTTATTGTTATATTTGTAATCATTTTTGTCATAAGGCTTATAATTGTAGAGTTGTAACTACAAGGAGAATCAATTTTGAAAGCAAAAATTCATTTACACCATTGGTTGATACAAATGTAATGTGCTATAATTGAATTAACTTTGGTCACATAGCTAAACATTGTAGAACTATCTTTGTAAGATCAAAAGTACACAATGTAAAGAAAGACATGCCTCCCAATGTGAACAAAAGTTTACAAGTTTTTGAAAATAATCTAAATAAGAAAACTAAGGATGTGTGGAGAGTGAAAAATAAATTTTTGATTGCTTAGACTGCACTTCATGCTGAGTAAAACTTGTAGGTGATAGACAATGGCTTCTCAAAGCATATGATTGGTGACAAGAGAAAGTTCACCAAATTTAAAAAATGTAAGGAAGAATCTATTAGCTTGAGAGACAACATAATAGTAAAGATCAAAGGTAAAGGAACCTTGAATATAGATGGTAAACTACCTACACATGATGTCCTTTATTTTGAAGGAATGAAGCATAATCTACTAAGTGTCAGCCAAATGTGTGACAATGGATATAAGGTCACATTTGATACAAAAAGGCTACAAGATATAGAGATATGGAAAATAGTTGAAAAGGGGAAAAGGACTGAGAGTGATATCTACAATCTTGTTGAAGTGAATGGTAATAGTTATTTGATGGGAAAGATTGATGAGAGTTGTTTGTGGCATAGGAGAATAGGTCATGTCAACTTTGGTAATATAGTCAAAGTGAGCTGAAATAAGTGTTTAAGACACATGCCCAAGATAACCAAACTTGTATATACTAACCTCAAGTAATGTCAACTAGGAAAGTAGATAAGGGTTAGATTTCAAACAAAGGAGTATGTAACTACAAAGACTCTACAATTAGTTCATAATAATATTTTTTGTCCTACCAAGATAAGAAGATATAAATAAAAGTGGTACTTCATGTTATTTGTTAATGACTACTCAATAATGACATGGGTAAACTTTTTGAAGGATAAATCTCAAGCCTTTGAGAGATTCAAGATCTTTACAACCATGGTTAGAAATGAGATTGAAATAAAATTCAAATGCTTAAGATTTTTATAAAGGTGGATAATTCACCTCAAATGAATTCATAGAGTATTGTGAAAAGTAAGGGATCAAAGGCACTACTCTACAACAAGGACTCCACAACAGAATGAAGTTGTTGAGAGAAAGAGCAGAATAGTCAAGAAAATGGCTATAATAATGCTAAAAGAGGATAAATTACTTGATGGATATTAAAGAGAAGCAGTCCAAATAATAATATATATTGTAGACAAAGTTTAACTGAGGGTAAATAGTGACAAAAATACTTATAAGTTCTATGTACCTAGGGATATGATATATTAATGTATATGGGTTGATGGAGATGTTGACATGTGGCACATATCCCCTTAGTTATATAGGTACAATATATTAGGATAATAGAGTAACTTGTAGAATTAGTAAATTAGGTAATGGTCAACCTACATTGGGATTAGGAGGTTACCCATCTGTTGGTTAGATAGATGTCTACATAAAGGAGATGATTATCATGTTAAAGATATCAAGTAAGCATTGAGTCTTCTATTGTAAGAGGATATTAGAGGTTATCCCCTCGACGAAACATTGTGGAGTTATTCCTTCCTAAAGGAGTATTATATGGTGTTTCCATACCTTAAGGGTATTTTTGCATATATTGAATATTTTATTCATATCAAGATCATATCAAGCGGTATCAGAGCTTCGATATGGGCAATTTGTGTGGAGTAAAATCCTAGTTTTTTTGAATCATCAATATATTTTTATTGGTTTTGAATTTTTCCACAATTTTTTTACTAGATATGGATAATATTTTAAATAAGTCACAGCAAAAAAATTAAGATTTTTTTATTAGTTTTGAGGGAGTTATTTCTATTTTAGGATTTATACTAATTTCACTATATCTTCCAAAATATAGATAATTTTTATTCTAATTTTTTATTGGAGATTTAAGAATATATAAGAGAATTAAATTAAAAAATTAAGAATTTTTGGAGTTGTGTGTGATTTGTTGCAATTTTATGGGTTTTCATATATTCATTTTATAAGTCAAAATTATTGACATTTTTTCACAAAATTTTGATTAAGGTTCAAATATAATAATAGGAAGCTAAAATAAAAATTTGGGACTTTTTGGATCAGTTTTATATGAGTTATGGGCATTTTAGGGTTTTATGAACCCTAATTTTTTTTTTGGATCATCAAGTTGAAAAACATTTTAGAGGAAGATGATGTTGATGATAGAGAATGGTGGCTCATTTTTGAAGAGAATAATACTAAAACAAATTTATGGAAAATAAAATTATCTCTTTCTTTGTCTAGGCTTACACAACATTGGTGGTTTTATCAATTGAGCTTTGCACAAAAGTATTCTTGATGAGAAGCAATGGAACAAATCTTCCTAGATCAATGAGATATAAAAGAAAAAGAGGATGTAGAAGAGGAAAAAAATAATGAAGAAGAAGAAGAAGAAGAGTTCAAATAATTTGGCTCTAAAGAAATCTGAGTCAATTTTTCAATTTCATGGATGCATTAAAAAAAAGAAGGTGGTTGTGTCCATAAACCCTACCAACAAGTATAACTTCATTAACATGAATGTGGCCAAGAATCTACATGCTCAAGCAAATAATATCAAGGAGGTTCAAGTAGATGGTAATAATATCTCAATGTTTGAATATTTAAATCTCATTATGGAAAAATATGTTTTGCATTCAGATTTTTATGCTTTGGATATGGATGATGTGGATATAGTTCCTGGATATCCATGGTTAGATACTTTGGGAATAATGAATATTAAAGTTCAAAAAAAGTTCATGAAGTTTTGATATAGGAAAAATAAGATCACTTTATAAGATATCATAGTGAAAAAGGCACCAATACAAATCCAAGTAGATCATGAGGATGAGATTGAAATAGGTGATGAAGAGCATGATGAATATTCAGATGATATAGATAAAAACACACTACAACGGTAAATGAACACTTCATCTACTAAAGAGGTAAAGAAGGAAAAGGTGGAAGGAGTAGAAGAAAATGTGGATAAGGTCAAAATATTAATAAAAGTTGAGGTATATAGATACCCACATCATCATGAGAGGAAAAAATCATGGAACCAGTTGAGGAAGTGTCATAACAACAATAATTTTATCTATATATGAAATAAAATTTCCAATCATTATGGATATGCATGGAATCCAAATAAAAAATACTATGTCACATGGAATGAATGGGTAAATCACTATGATTATGCATGGAAGAATACCTACTATGGTCATGGTTGAAATTAGAGTAGCATAGCAGAATATGGTACATGGAATAAAAAGAGGAATAATTATACTTGGACACCAAAGTAGTATAATTATGATCATGAATGAAATCAGAGGATCACAATTGAATTTTTAAACAATCTTGGGGGGATATCACCTACAAGATCACATATGGATGGCTAGATGATCGAGATTGGAGACAGGTGTGCAATGATTTGAAGAACACTCATTATTTGGTTTCTTCTTATGTTTCAAGGATGAAACATGTGAAGGAGGGAAGTAATGTTATGTACCTAGGGATATGATATATTAATGTATATGGGTTGATGGAGATGTTGACATGTGTCACACATCTCCTTAGTTAGTTATATAGGTACAATATATTAGGATAATGGAGTAACTTGTGGAATTAGTAAATTGAGTAATGGTCAGCCTACATTGGGATTAAGAGGTTACCCATCCATTGGTTAGATATATGTCTATATAAATGAGATTATTATCATGGTAAAGATATCAAGTAAGCATTGAGTCTTCTATTGTAAGAGGATATTGGAGGTTGTCCCCTCGAAGAGACATTGTGGAGTTATTCCTTCCTAAAGGAGTATTATATGGTGTTTCCCTACCTTAAGGGTAGTTTTGCATATATTAAATATTTGAATCATATCAATGAGCTATGGTATGTAAATCCTACCTCTGTTAAGTACTTTAGAGTGTTTGGAATCAAATGATATATCAAAATAAAGGAGGACAAACTAGGAAGCTTTGAATCAAGATGTAAACGAATATTTCTTGGTTATTTCACTCAAAGAAAATCATATGTATGTTACAATAAGAGTCTAAACAAGATGGTAGAGAGCATAAATTTCAAGGTTAAAGAAGTCATAAAACATGTTTAACATGATAAGGAAACTGGTAATAAAGAGTTAGATCTTAAAGAAGTAGATAGTGAAGATGCTGAGGAAAATGATGAAAAAACACCTCCAAGATTTTTTCAAAAGGATCATCCAAAAGAGAACATAATTGGCAATAAGAATTAAGGATTTTAGATAAGGAGAAGAGATATAATGAAAAAGGAGAAAGTAAGCTTTAATCTAATGTCTAAAATTGAGCCTAAGAGCTATGTTGAAGCCAATAAGGATGAGAATTGGCTGAAAGCCATGGAGGAAAAATTGATCCAAATAAAAAATACAAAACTTGGAAATTAGTTACAAGATCCTCAAACAAGAATGTGATAGGAAAAAAATGGGTCTATAGAAATAATCTTAATGAAGATGGAGTTGTTATAATAAATAAAGAAAGATTGGTATGCAAGGGATATGCACATAGAAGGCATCGACTTTGATGAAGCATTTGCTCCAGTTGCTAGATTGGAAGCTATAAGCATGCTTATATAAATCTCTATTTCCAAGAAGCTCAAAGTCTATCAAATGGATGTAAAGTCTACTTTCTTGAATGAGAACCTAGAAGAGGAAGACTATATTGAAAAACTAAAAGGTTTTTAGTTTTTAGATGAAGAAGATTATGTGTGTAGATTGAATAAAGCACTGTATGGTCTAAAACAAACACCTAAGCATGGCATTCAAGATTAGACCAATACCTACAATAACAAGGTTTCAAAAAAGGATGTACAGAAAATATTATGTACTTCAAATTAGAGGTGAGCATATGCTTATTGTTGTTGTTTATGTAGATGACATCATATTTAGTGGTGGCAATAAAAAAATGTACAAAGAATTTGTTACACAAATTCAAATTAAATTTGAGATGTCTATGCTAGGAGAAATTTCCTTCTTCTTTATCGAAAAATAACACAACCTGGTGAAGGGATTCTCATATTCCAGACCAAGTATGTAAAGGAGATTCTTAATAAATTTAGAATGGAAGATAATAAATTATTTTGTACTCCCATGATAACTGGATGCGAGTTGAGTAAAGAGGATGAGTCCCTTGATGCAAATTACACTATGTCTAGATCAATGATAGGTACTTTTCTATACTTAAATTTAACAAGTCTAGATATCATGCAAGTAGTGTGTATGGTTGGTATATTTTAGGATGATCCTAAAGAGTCACATGCTAGAGAAGTGAAAATAATCTTTAAATACATCAAGAGCACAATTGACTATGGCATATCGTACCCTAAAAGTAAAGATTTCAATTTGACAACATATATAGATTTTGATTGGGTAGGAAGTGTGGATGGTAGAAGAAACACTAGTGGTGGTGCATTTTTTCTTAGAAAAAACTTGATTCATGGTTGAATAAAAATCAAGAGTCAGTTACTCTTTTTATAGCGTAATCAGAGTATGTAGTAACAGTGTCATGTTTCACTCAAGTCTTATAGATGAAGCAAACACTCAAGGACATCAAGGTTGAGTACAAGTCACCTATTTCTATTCTTTGTGATAATTCAAGTGTAATAAATATATAAAAGAATCTAATGATGCATTATATAACCAAGGACATATCAATCAAATATCACTTCTTAAGAGAGAGTGTTGCAAATCAAGAGGTCATAATGGAATATGTTCTAACTAAAGACCAGATTACAAACATATTCACAAGACCTCTTCCCAAAGAAAAATTTAAATATATAAGATAGAAGTTGGGAGTGGTGGCTCCTACACCACATCACTAAATCATTAATGATAGTGCATGAGTCTAGGGGGAGTCTCATGGAAGCTTTATTAATCCTTGAAAGAAGAGAGAAGAGTCAACTCAAGTATGTATACTTATGAAAATTACTAATGAGTTATAAGTTGTATATTCTTAGACAAACTCCTTTATTTGATAAAGGGGGAGAAATATTAGACAAATATTATGTTAGAGTCCCTTTTCCATTGATGTCAAAGGGAGAAAAAAAGGTGCAAATGCTCTTTATAGGATAAAAAGAAAAATGTTCTTTACAAAAGTACAAATGTCAAAAAAGAAGAGAAAGCATCCAAGTTGAGTATTAAGCACATGTACCATTGCCTCAAGGGGAGAAAGTTTGGTATGAATAGCTTTAGTTCATACTCATTAGAAGCCAATGTAAGGAATACCAAAGAAATAGAAAAATATTAAAAGTTCAGAGCATTTAGTTTGTCATCAATGACAAAGGGGGAAATTGTTGGAAATATGAGTATTATTGATGTCAAAAGGGACATTATGATCATGTCATTGATGTTTGGGATTGTATATGGTGATTAGAGGATATGTAAAGGATCCTATCAAAGGTCAATAATGATTGGAATGCTTGTGTACATGATTGAAACTCATTCGGTTCTTCACATTGATCATCTAGACATTTTGGGTTTATGATGAAAAAGATGAGAAGGCATTTTGCTGATGTCACCATTGCCACATGTGAATGAGTGTGGGGGAGCTAGCCACATGGTTTTTATCACATTAGTCCCTAGTAATTATGTGCCAGATTTGAAGACATGCGATGAAGCATAGTTGAATATATGGGCATGCAAAGTTGGCTACTTCGACAAAATCCACTAAGTTTCTATACTTAGCCAAATTTAAAAAAAGGCTAAATATATCCAAGTAAACATATTGATGAGGTCAAAATTTGTACACATATAGGTGTTAGGAAAAAATTATCACATGGGTTTACTAATTTTTATTCCTAGTTTATATGTGATAAATCTTAGGTCATGCGACATAACACAACAAAAGATATGCTTGAGAAAAGTAGGGATCCTAGGCATTTTGATAGTGTTTTCCAACACTTAGACAAATTTGTAAGCTATAAGATAAATATAAGTAAGCACTTTTATAATGCCATATCTTACACCTATGAAGGATTCATGAGAAGTTGGATATTTGTATGGAATCCCCTATATAAGATCATATGTGATAATTTTTAGGTCATATGACTAAGTATGACAAGAGTTATGAAAGAATAAAGTTATCCTTCTAAGCAAGTTCTAGGCATAACTAGCTCTGCGATAGAATAATCTAAGTGGTTAGATTAATGATGTTATATCTCACACATGTAAAAGCTTCAAGAAGAAATAAGCATATGGGTTTGTTCATTATCATTCCTAGTTTATATGGTCCAAATTTTAAAATAGGTGAATGAGATAAGTAAAAGATATGAATTTGAAAAGTTAGCCTTCCAAGCATAATTAAGATGGTCCCCATACTTAGCTAAATCTGCATAAGGTAAAATTTGATCTAGTTGGAAGATCAATAGTTCATGCTTAATCAGACATTGGAGATCCAACAAAGCGTGATGAAGTTAAATTATCAAAAAGATCTACAAGTTAATGTGCAAGTGACAAGTGTCATAATCATGAAGCCTACACAATAGATCATTGAATTAGTTTAAAGTCAAAAGGTCAACAAGCAATGCAAAGATGCCAAATGTCTCAATATCATAAACTAAAAACTATGTACAGAAGGCACGTGCCTACACCAAGTTTTATATCCTCAAGGGGTGGATAGATATATATATCAAGTTTGTCAAAAGATCTGATGGTGCATAGGTGATCATGCAAAGGAGATCTAATAGAGAGAGTAGACTCAAATTCTATAAAGTGCTCTATGCTTATCAACGTAGCAGTATGTTAAAGACTGAGTAGGTTTAGAAGATAGATGGAGTAAAAGTGATCCAAAAATATAAGAAATAGTGAGATGAGGTCAAAGTGTCAAATTTTAATGACTAAGTCAAAGTAAAGATCGTGCATCTTTAAATATCCAATATCACGTAGAATCTTGGATGAGAAATATCAACGGACGCATTTTAAAGTTGAAAAAGCTAAAGTTTGAAATCATACAAAGATATAATGGATAACATGATCCTATTAGAGATTAATCAAACAGATGCATTTTAAAATTGAGATAATTAAATAGAGACCATTAGATTATGGTGCCAAAGTCAAGATCAATGACCAATATTTAAATTCATGTCTAGATAGATAGTTAGTTATAAAAACATGCAATAACTTACATATAAGCTCTATATCTCAACATAGATAATGATATTGATTGATCTAACCTATCAAATCTACATTAAAGAGCATGTGCATCAAAAATTAAGTCTAACAGATGCTATATATAGTGAAAATATTTGAAATAATAGTGTGATGTATGAAATTGAGATGCGGGAAACTTACATTACAAGTAATACTGAACTAGAGTCTAGAATTAGCATGATGTGTTGCAATAGAATTTGTTTATACATATGATATCTAGGACAAAGAAAATAATGTTGGTAGAATTACATTGGCTATTAAGCCATGTCAAATATAGATAGAGGTAAAGAACAAAATCCAATGAAGTGTGTCAAATAGAAAATCATAAAGACATAAAACTAGAGGGGGCAGCGAAGATTAGAGAGGAAGAAAGGGACAAAGAGCATGTATAGATTATGATCAGTCATAGATTAGACTTGTAACAAGAAATAAAGATTTGGATTCATGTATGAATCTAATTTATAAATTGGAGTTGTATCTGCATAAAAAAGTCTGATAGGTTGGTGACATCAAATAAAATAAGTGGGTGATCAGATTAGGGAGTGGGTTCTTCCTTAGAGTTTGTTCTCTTAAATTAGGTGATTGGCATCTCCTTAGGATCGGTGTCCTTAAACATTATAACCAATGAGGTTTGTTAGTAAGGCTTTGAACTATGAGTCTAGATTAGAATAGTAGCCTCTAACAACTATTCTCACCATGGTTTTTCCCCTTGGGGTTTCCACATATAAATATTTTCATGTGTATTTATGCTTGTATGTGATATATTAGTCTATATTTTAATCTTCATATGATTTTGACTTTGTTTTAAAAGGATTAAAAGACCAATTTTAATTCATATACTAATTCACCCTCTCTCATTGTCTAGTTGTGTTCCAATAGAAACTAAGTGTATGTAGATATTTTTGGGAATTTTATGTCATATTAATTCTTAGTATGAATCTTAGAAGTTAGGTATAGTGGTGAAAATAATGAAGCCAAAATGGCTTGTCTGACTTAATGAGGTCTATGTGTAGTGAGGTCATCAAATTGGTCTATAAGACCAATATCTTCCACTAGAACATTTGATGTTTATATTTGAAGATGGCATAGAGATATCAAAGTTTAATATACATGTGTAATAATTCATTTTAAAATGTATATATAGGTTTTGGAGGTCTAAGTCACCATGACTATTTTTTTAGGCTAGTTTGCAATTCTGAGTGAGCAAGTTATAGGAGTGTTTCTAAGTCTTTTTACCCTATGTGATGAAGTATAATGCACTTGGTGAATGTTTTTATGTCTTAAAGGTTTTTTTATGTGATTTATTTTCAAATTTGTGTGTCTAAATAATATTTTATCTTTAGTTATTCAAGATAGAACTTTCTATGTATGTGAAGGCCTAATATAAATAGTACTAAGTGTGCTTCAAGTGTTGGTTGGAGTTAAAAAGTGTCATGTAACTAATATGAGATTATTTTTGATATATTCTAGTGGTATATGAAGTTTTCTTACCATGTTTTTAGTTTAAAAGTGTTCCAAGGAGATCAAAGGGTAATATGTACTAATGAAGGCTTAATTGAATTAGGTCTCCTTAAGTCTTAAAAGAGGTTTTGGTCTTTTAAGTTATGGAAAATATATTGTAATGATTGATTAATGTATGAAAATTTTTATAAGACCTATTATATGGTTAATCCAATTATTCAAGTGTGTATGGCTTATGAAGAGGTGTGTGAGCTAGAGGATTGTATAAGAACAAGGTCTAATAGACCCAATTGGCTTTTAGAGATGTAGAGAGTGAAAATGAAAGAAGTATCACATTGAAGAGATGAATGAGGTATTTTATACCATCATAGTGGTGTATATAAAGTTTCATTAAGATATAATAGGGATAATCTAGATAAATATCAAGGTCACATGACCTAATCTATCTTGAAGATACCTAGTTGAGCGAAGAAGCCTAGAAGGTAGTTTGAGAGAGATAGAAGAGTGAGAAGAGCTAAAAAAGGTGATAATAATTTGTTATTTTAGAAATAATTTATTTTTAAGGTGATTAAATGTTTCATGTGGATGATTTGGTGCTAAGTCATCTAGGGGGTTGGTGCCTCCTTACAAGTTGGTGTTTGTTAAAGCCTAGTTGAGTGGGTGCTTGACTAGTTGGGGTTGGTGATCCAAATGGAGTTGGTGCTTCACTAAAGATTGATTTTTATATTATAAGACTTTATTCCATTTGTATATATCAATGTATTTTATTCCCCTTGAGTATTTATCACATATGTAATGTGTTCCATGATATTGTATGGTTGCATATGCTTTGATAGATGTTCATGTTTGTGTGAAAGGTTTATGTATGCCTGAGTGGAATTAAATGAATGTTTTAAATAAATTGATTCACCCCCTAGTGATTTAATTCCAGTAATAGGCATCATAGATTGCTCTTTTGAATCAAGCCTAATAGTTTTAAGGTGATGCTAAGAAGCATAGAATGCCTAGTGATAAAAAAGAAGACAACATGTATGATGAAGAAGTTTACTATGACAGTGAAGAAGGAGAAGCTGAAGTAGACCTTGAATATGAGCTCATAAGTTCCATAGATGATTTTAGTCATTTAAAAAATACTATCAAGGATCTCAAGAATCAGTTAAAATGTGTCAATACAAAGTTTAGATCAAAGAAAGTTGAGTATGATTAGTTTAAAATAGAAATATATTCCTTAAAGATTGAGCATGAGAAGCTCATAGACAAAATGATCAAGTTTGAGAAAGAGCATGAGAAGTTATAAAAATTCAAGTCTACCAACAATAAATTAACAATAAATCACCGTAATACAATAAGGGATAAGTAATCATGGGACCATGGGAAAAGGAGTCATCAATCAAGAGGTAAGTACAAAAATGTTGTTTGCTATGGTTGTCATAATATGGGACACATTGAAAGATTTTGTTTTAATGGAGTTATAATTCCCTCAAGATTAAAAAAGATATATGAATATATTAGAGGGAATGATAAGGTTCAAACATTGGTATGGAATCCAAAACAAGTTAGGACTGATCATATTAAGCCCAAAATTTAAGATGGATTATTTTCTAAGAAAGAATAAAAGATTAAAGAGGATTCTATGCTAGCTTATACTACCTTTCACATTAAAAATGAAGGAATTAAATGGTATATATATATATATATATATATATATATATATATATATATATATATATATATATATATATATATATATATATATATATATATATACATATATATATATACATATATATATACATATATATATATACATATATATATATATATATATATATATATATATATATATATATATATATATATATATATATATATATATATATATATATATATATATATATATATATATATATATATATATATATATATATATATTGGTTACTCAATCCACATGATAGGAGACAAAAATAATTTCATCTCATTAAATAATAATGCTACAAGAATAGTGAGATTCAGAGATAACACAACTACTAATATAGTTGGCAAGGGTATCTTGAGCTTAGACAATTAGAAGAACAAGACACAAAATGTGTTTTATGTGAAAGGTTTGAATCATAAAATAATTAGTGTAAGTCAAATGTGCAATAAATTATGCACACTAACCTTTCATGACAAAGGGTGTGATATAAGGAGATCCCAATCAAGAAGGCTAATTAACAATGCTAAGAGGACTAAGAACAATCTATATGTCTTAAATGAGATCAAGAAGGAGAGATGTTTTATGAGTAAGATGGATGAAATTTGGATATGGAATAGAAGGTTAAGTCACCTAAACTTTGATAATCTGGTCAACATAAGCACTAAGAAGTCTATGAAGAACATGCCTAAGATCACCAAACCTACAAACATAATTTACAAGGCATGTCAACATGGTAAGTAGAATAGAATAAGGTTCAAGTCCAAGGAGTACTATAATATAAGACCAGTGGAGTTAATACACAATGAGTTTTTATGCCTAAAATATTTCAAAGAATTCAAGGAGATAGATACTTCATGTCAATTATATATGACTACACAATAATGACTTGGGTAGCATTCTTGTAAGAAACGTCAGCTCTTGACAAGTTCAAGAATTCAAGGCTTTTATTAAGAATTAGAAGAATGGGAAGATCAAGTACCTAAGATCTGAGAAAGGAGGAAACTTTTGGTCTAATAATTTCTATTATTTATTTAAGGTTCATGGAGTAAGGAGATAATTCTCAACAGCTAAGACACCTCAATAAAATGGGGTAGTGGAAATAAAGAATGGGGTAATTAAAGAGATGGTTAGAACTATTTTAAATGAGTCTATATTATCTTATGGATATTGGAGATATGTAATAATAAATATAGTCTACATTTTTAATAGAGAACATAATAAGTATTAATGGAAACAAGACTCCTTATGAACTATGGAAAGGTAGACCTGCTAATGTGGAACACTTTAGAGTTTTTAAGATCAAATGTTTCATTAAAAGAGATGATGAAGACTTGGGAAAGTTTAATTATAGATTTGGTGAAGGTATATTCTTAGGATACTCATCAATGATCTCATCCTATATATCTTATAACAATAGGTTACATAAGATAGTGGAAAGCACCAATGTGAAGATTAATGAGATAAAGAAATTACACTCACAACCAAAAGATACTTTAGAGAATCTAAAATTCAAGAATGAATAGGAAAATATAGAGGTTGATCAAGAATAAGAAGAGGAAGTTGAGGAAAGATAGGACCTAAAGGCCCCTTAAGATAGATTCAAAGAGATCATCTTGAATCTCAAATCATTAGCAACAAGAATAGAGGTATGCAAAAAAGGAGAAGATTGGTAAGTAATCTAAACCAAGAGAATGTTGCTCTATTGTCTAATTGAACCTAATAATATTATAGAAGAAATCAAAGACAAATTTTGTATCATAGATATGAATGAAGAGTTAGACCAAATAGGTAAGAATGGGACTTGGGAACTTGTTCCTAGGATTATAGTCAAGAATGTCATCAGCACAAAATGGGTGTGTAAAAACAAGTTGAATGAAGATGGAGAAATCACCTAAAAAAGTATAGATTAGTATGCAAGAAATATGCACAAGTTTAAGGGGTAGAATTTTAGGATACCTTTGCACTAGTAGCAAGATTAGATGCCATAAAATTATTTATAGCATATGCAAGTTTCAAAGGGTTCAAGATATACAAGATGGATGTGAAATCTACCTTTTAGAAGTGGAATTTGGAAGAGGAGTTGTACGAAGAGCAATTTTATGGGTTCTCTCTATCAGGTGATAAAAACTATGTTTGCATATTGAAAAGGGTCCTTTATGGTCAAAATCAAGCTCCTAGATATTGGTGTGCTAGGTTATATAGGTATCTATTAGATCAAAGATTCAAAAGAGGAGTTGTATATAGTAATCTATACATAAATATAAAAGATGACCATCAGTTGATAGTAGTTTTCTATGTTGATGACATACTATATGGTAAACAAAATGAGAACATGACCAACATCTTTACAGAGTTGATGGATAAAGAGTTTGATATCTCCATGTTGCGAGAACTATCATTATTTCTTGGGTTGTAAATTAATCAATCTAAAAAAGGTGTATTCATTTCAAAATCCAAGTACATAAGAGAGATGTTGAAGAAGTTTGAGATGGAATATTGTAAGGCAATTAATACACCTATGATCATAATATGTAAATTGAGTAAGGAATATGAGTCTTCAAAGGTCAATCAGACATCATATAGTTCAATGATTAGAAGTTTCATTTACACCATTGCCTCTAGACCTAATATCATGCAAGTAGTAAGTCTTATGGGAAGGTTTCAAGAAGATTCAAAGGAAAGTCATCTAAAAGAAGTTAAAAATATACTCAAGTACCTTACAAGGACTATGGAGATTGGGTTATGGTATCCAGGGAGAAATGAGTTCAATTTGATAGACTATACATATCTAGATGATTAAAAGAGTACCAGTGGAGGAGATTTTTTCTTAGGTGGGTTCTAAGTTTAATGGATAAGCAAGAAGCAACCATCAGTAACATTATCTAATTGTAAATATGAGTACATTTCAGTAACTTCATGTTGAACTTAGGTCCTATGGATGATATAGACCTTAGAATACTACAAGGTAGATCATGAAGGTCTTAGCCCTGTCTATTATGATAATACAATTGTTATAAGTGTCTTAAATAACCCTGTCATGCACTCAAGGAATAATCACATTACTATCAAGTATCATTTCCTAAGAGATTAGGTAAGTGAATAAAGTGTTAAACTTTAATATGTTTCTCCATAGGATCATATTGTATACATTTTAACTAAACCACTTCTAAAAGCAACATTTGAACACCTAAGAGAGGAATTAGGTGTAGTTTCTACCCCTAGAATTCACTAAAGAAGTTGAGGGATCAAGGGGAGCTAATCAAGTGGTTCATTATCTCCAAGTGTAGGAGAGTAATGCTGAGAAGGTATGCATAGAGATAGGGGAGCATGTTTTTATGATGACTCATAAAACCATAGCTCTAAATGTTGAGTGTTTTGGTTGTAAGGAGTGTGATCCAAGGACTTACAGACATCACTTTGTCATTTATGTCAAAGGGGGAGAAAATTTTAGAATGAGGGATAAGGATAATGAGAGTGGTTTCCATCAATGATAAAGGTGGAGATTATTGAGGATTATCCTTGATGTCAAAGGTGCATCTTACATGAGGTTGATGTCATTGAGAGAGTGTGATTTTTTGGAAGTATGTTGATATGACAAGGAGCATTGATGGAGTTTTGTCATTGAATTATGTTATCATGAAATATAATTATAAGGCAACAAATGCCTTATGGTTGCATGAAGGTATAGGTCTTTGAGTAGCCTAAGCCTAGTCATGGCATGAAGAGACCTTATGAGAAGGTAATAGCTTAGTGTCTTAGTGAGATGAGTACACAAAGGCATTAGTGGTACTATGAGGTAGTTTGAGAATTAATGTGAGGTATTGGATCACTCATGAGAGTCTCAAGATGAGTCTAAAGGGGTAGGACCTTTAGACCAAGTCTGTACCTAGACTCCTTATAAACCCTACCTAGCCTAATGAGGTATCATGATCCATTTTAAAGGCATGTGAAGGATGTATGGTAGTTATTGAGCATTAAATAGGTTTATTTTGTTAATGTGTGAGGTGGAGAGTGCATGTAAATAGGCATGAAGGTCAGTTTAAAGGCCTAATATGGTTTACAAGTCAAGGTCTAAGAGAACAAAGAGAGAGAGAGAGAGTGGCCTAATGAGGGTCATAATAAAATTTCAAGGTTCTTTTTATCTCATATGAGAATTTTAATTGGTTAATTATGGTGTTTTAAGTTTTTTCATGCAATTTTAGGTCATAGTTTGAAGGCCAAGGCATGAAAAATTATTTTGAGGTCTCTTGAGTACTCAAAATAAAGGGTTCTCAACTTGAGAAGGATTTATTATGATCATTATCTTTTCAAACCTTTTCATGGGAACCTAATATATTCATGGTATATGGGGAAGGGTCCTAGCTCAAAATTCTAAGAATTTTTTTTGGGATTGAGGGACTATGCTTTATGAATGATTGTTAAGAATAGAAATAGGTTTAAACCCTCTTAGATCCTTAATAAGGACCTGATGTTGAATATGTTGATTAAAAGTGACAAAATGGATTGGTATATTCAAGTAAGATATTTAATTTTGTATTAAACTCTCTTAGTCACCTCCAGGTGTGATTGAGTTATCAAGTGTGTGAGTAGACCCTACAAAAAAGTGGTAATTTCTCATAGATTTATTGTAGTAGTCAGAGTTGCCTATGTCAAAGTAATAAAATGGATTGAGGATGAATATTGAGACTCATTTTAATTACCATTAATGTTTTGGATAGTTTATATACCTCAAGTGTGATAAACTATCCGTCTACTTTAGTTAGTCACTAATATTCCAAATGGTGTAAATAGTGAAAACCCCAAGTAGTAGTGAAAATATGAATAAGAATGTGTTATCATGTTAGAGTGATGAAACCAAGTGTATGGAAATATTTTTTTGGACTGGTATGTCTTATTAATGCTCAGTATAAATATTTTAAGTTAGATATAGTGGGTAAAATGATGAAGTCAAAATGGCTTGTCTGACTCAGTGAAGTCTGTGTGTAATGAGGTCAATGAATTAGTTTGTAAGACCAATAGTTGACACTATAAAATATGATGTTTATATTTTAAGATAGTATATATATATATATATATATATATATATATATATATATATATATAGATACACATATATACATACATACATACATATATATATATACACACACACATATATATATATACATATACATATACATATACATATATATGTATATGTATATATATAAATATGTGTATATATATACATATGTATGTATATATATATAGATGTATATACATATATATATCTACACATATATACATATATATATACATACATACATACATACATATATTTATATGTATGTATGTATATATGTATGTATGTATATATATATATATATATGTATATGTATATATATACATACATACATACATACATATGTATATTGTTGGGAGAATAAACCGGAAGCACACAATTTGATTACCAAACCAAGCAACTTAATATGCGGAAATTAACCAGATTCACCAAGTAACTAGAATTCAGAATAACACATGATATGAGAGACAATACACAAATTGTATTAACACTTTATACAGAAAAGAATACAATAAAGAAGATGCCACTTCTTCTCCACCACCTTACAGAGGTTTCCCACACCTCAAGTGAACAGTAAATCTTCTCCCCAAAGCTCTCCCTCTCACAAGTCCCAACACCCAACTCAAAATACAGAGTTGGTGTTCACCTCCCATGCTCCACGCACACCACAAGTGCTCCACGCACTCCACAAGCACTCCACGTGCTCCACAAGTACTCAAGGTACTTCAAGTAGATCTCCCATGAATCTGCAACAACCTGCAATTCAACAGACCATACTTATGGAAGGAAATCCCTTGCCTTCCTCTTGCTCTATCCGAGTACACACCTGTACTCCAAGTAGATCCTGCCTGATACTGCTCCCTGTTGTGTTGCTGTCTATATGACCTTGCACACCTGAAAATCAAACAACAGTTCTGCTCACCTGTGAACCTCGACCTTGCACACACATGCACCTGTAGATCAATGATCTTACTTACCATGTAGATCTCCTATATAGGCCATACAATTGTGACCAAGATCTTACACTCCTGAAGAATCCAGCTGACTCTCCAATCCAGCACCAACACACCTGGTACTGAGGCACTAGGAGGAACGCACCATTGCTCTACCTCACACACAGAAGGAGCTTATAATTATGCTCTCTTACTCCCTAGCACACTTTTCCAATACAACCATGAGTCTATTATATAGATCTCATCCAAACAATAATTAGACATCTAATTACAATAATTAGATCCGCAGCTCTCAGTCTATAATTAGCCCTGATCATGCAAACACTTGGTTCGTTAGCTAATTGCCCATAATAAACGCAGTCCAAACCACACAGGTGACCGACGCTGGTCCTTGTCCGCCTGGGGGGTCACCGATGCCGGCCGATCTCTGACCGACGTCGGTTGCCTTCCTGCCCTATCCTGCCGACGTCGGTTGGCCTGACCAACGCCGGTGTCTCTGACACTTAGCAACTCTCCTGTAACCTCCTCCGTGTCTGCATCAGTGAAGCTTTTAGCTCCACAATCCTAACAATCTCCCACTTGGAGATAAATAGCTGCACTATACCTGTACCTGTACTCTATCTAATCTATTTCCTGGTTTGTATTCCTCTTCAAGCTCCAACTTGAAGACAACCCACCACACATCCCATGGTGTACCACCTGTCATCCGAGTAACCTGCCACATCTGAACCTACAACACCTGTAGTGAAGTCCTGACCCTGCATAGCAACACCTGCTGTCGGTCCCTCTCAAAAAAACCTGAGAACCCACTTCCCTGAATTGGCTCCTAACTCTCTGACAGCTCCCACTGCATGGGAATACTCAGGTCTATACCAGACCTCATGTGATTTCGGACACTGTACCTGTCCAGCCCTTAGTGTGCTCCAGTTCTGCATCCTGAACCTCACCGACACCTGATTCACATCAGCTCCCACTCGAGACAAAATCAACCTGTAATCTCCATGCCTCCCATGTCAAAGAATTCCACTGCTCCAAACTCCTCATGACATGCCACTGAACTAATCTTACCCTTAGCTTAGCAAAACCCTATATGTACTAACCTGCTAGCTAGCAAATATACCATCCACATACAGCAACAGAATGATGTTGCAATCACCATCCCCCTGGTAAGTCAAATCATAGTAGTTACCCTGACATTGACTGAAGCCATGCTCCGTCCTCCACCTGTCAAAACCTGTACCACTGTCCTGCAGCTCCACAAGACCATATAACCTGGTCTTCCGTCTCACGTATCCGTTCTCTCTATTCTTCTACTAAGGTATCCATTCATCTCTGTGTTTTTATACCTGCTATCAACTCTACCAAAACACACCTGTTTGGTTCTCCTCCAAGGAATCACATCCTCATCCATGCCAAGCTCACACCTGTTTCCTGGATCCTTCCTGCTCTACAATTAGCAACATGTATAAAGAAGAGGAACAATGAATTTGAGGGCCTACTTACGCCTTCAGTCCTCCATATGGGTGTTTGAGACTCCTTGACAGCTTGTTGTCCACCAAAAATCCGTTACAGTGACCGACCTCAGTCACTCCACAGTCTACATCCGACTGACGTCGGTTCCATGCGTCTGTACCTGACTACCAACCTACCAGCGCTGGTGTCCCTGCTGCCGACGTTGATCCCCTGACCGACATCGGTCTTACATACTGCCGATGTCGGTCTCCTGACCGACGTCGGTCTTACCCTGCCTGACATCGCCGGCTTCGGTCTGCACATGACCGACATCGGCACCTGTCTGTTCAACGCCAGTTCTTCCTGACCGACATCGGTACCTATGTTCGCCTGTGAGTGATGACTTTTTACCCGCGAGCTTCTTTGAATCAAAACCCATGTCCAAACTGCCCTGCTCAGAAGTATCCAGCACCATCCACTAGGTTCTGTCTGCCATCTCCTCCATAAACACCAAGGCTTTCCAGTTCTTAAGCCTGTCAAATATATCTGTCTTCTGCTTAAGAACATGCATCTCCTTCCTGCTCATGTGACCAAGCCTACGAAGCCACGTCTCTGCAACAAAAGAAGAATCAGTAATATAAACAAGTAGATAAAGGATACCTGTTTTCTTACCACCAGCTAATTCAAGTGCATCCGCTGTGAGAGTTCTTGTGCATCTCTCATCACCCAATCTTTCTGAAGAAATTAGCCATATCTCCAAACCTGGGACCTGCATGACCTTCATCAACACCTGTGTGTTGGCTGCCTGCAATTTCAGCTTCACTTCCCCTTTGCCAATTCTTTGGCAAGGCTTACCAACTCCTCTACCTAGGGCTGCATGGAAAGAGGCAACCGAATCTTTTATCCAAGATTCAACTTTATCCAAGAAACCTCCAAGAACATCCTGTGCAATAACACCTGCAACATCTACTTCTTTAGTTTCTTCATGCTAATCTGCTACCAACCAACAATAATCTTTTACCTGCTCTTTCTTTCCATAGGACCGTGAGTGACCATCTGTGCTTTTCAACTCCTCCATTCTTAGCTTACTTTGATCTGTTGTTGCTCTACTCCCACTCGATCAGAAACCCCTGAGAGTGCCCTGTAACCAAACACAAAACCTGCTTCCTCCAACCTTAGCTCTGATACCACTTGTTGGGAGAATAAACTGGAAGCACACAATTTGATTACCAAACCAAGCAACTTAATATGCATAAATTAACCAGATTCACCAAGTAACTAGAATTCAGAATAACACATGATATGAGAGACAATACACAAATTGTATTAACACTTTATACAGAAAAGAATACAATAAAGAAGATGCCACTTCTTCTCCACCACCTTACAGAGGTTTCCCACACCTCAAGTGAACAGTAAATCTTCTCCCCAAAGCTCTCCCTCTCACAGGTCCCAACACCCAACTCAAAATACAGAGTTGGTGTTCACCTCCCGTGCTCCACGCACACCACAAGTGCTCCACGCACTCCACAAGCACTCCACGTGCTCCACAAGTACTCAAGGTACTTCAAGTAGATCTCCCATGAATCTGCAACAACCTGCAATTCAACAGACCATACTTATGGAAGGAACTCCCTTGCCTTCCTCTTGCTCTATCTGAGTACACACCTGTACTCCAAGTAGATCCTGCCTGATACTGCTCCCTGTTGTGTTGCTGTCTATATGACCTTCCACACCTGCAAATCAAACAACGGTTCTGCTCACCTGTGAACCTCGACCTTGCACACACATACACCTGCAGATCAATGATCTTACTTACCATGTAGATCTCCTATATAGGCCATACAACTGTGACCAAGATCCTACACTCCTGAAGAATCCAGCTGACTCTCCAATCTAGCACCAACACACCTGGTACTGAGGCAATAGGAGGAACGCACCATTGCTCTACCTCACACACAGAAGGAGCTTATAATTATGCTCTCTTACTCCCTAGCACACTTTTCCAATACAACCATGAGTCTATTATATAGATCTCATCCAAACAATAATTAGACATCTAATTACAATAATTAGATCTGCAGCTCTCAGTCTATAATTAGCCCTGATCATGCAAACACTTGGTTTGTTAGCTAACTACCCATAATAAATGCAGTCCGAACCACACAGGCGACCGACGCCGGTCCCTGTCCGCCTGGGGGGTCGCCGACACCGGCCGATCTCTGACCGACGTCGGTTGCCTTCCTGCCCTATCCTGCCGACGTCGGTTGGCCTGACCGACGCTGGTGTCTCTGACACTTAGCAACTCTCCTGCAACCTCCTCCATGTCTGCATCAGTGAAGCTTTTAGCTCCATAATCCTAACATATATATATATACATATATATATGTGTGTGTGTGTGTGTGTGTGTATATACACATCTATCTATATATGTATATATGTATGTATATATATATATATATGTATATGTATGTATGTATATATATATATACATCTATATATTATATATATGTATATATGTACATATATATATACATATACATATATACATATATATGTGTGTGTGTATATATGTATATGTATATATATACACACACACATATATACATACATATATATATACACACATATATATACATACATATATATACATATATATACATATATAAATACATATATATACATATATAAATACATATATATATATATATATCATAGGTTCATCTACATGCATAATAATTCATTTAAAATGTCTATACATGTGTTGGAGGTCTGAGTCATCATGACTAGTGTTTGAGGATAGTTGGCAGTTCTGAGTGAACAAGTTACATGAGTGTTTTTGAGTATTTTTTCCCTATGTGATGAAGTATAATTCACTTGGTGAAGATTTTTATTTATTTAAGGTTCTGTGTATGTGATTTATTGTCATAGTTGTGTGGATAACTAATGTGTTATCTTTAGTTGTTCAAGATAGAAATTTCTATGTGTGTGAAGGCCTAATGTAAATAGTACTAATGGTGTGCTTCAAGTGGTGGTTAGAGATAAAAAGTTTCATGGACCTAAGATGAGATTAGTGAGGATATAATTTAGTGTTAAATTAATTTTTCCTACTATATTTTTATTTTTAAATTGTCCTAATGAGATCAAAGGGTAACATGTACTGATGAAGGCTTAATTGAATTAGGTCTCCTTAAAGCCTAAAAGAGGTTTTGGTGCGTTAAGTAGTGGATGACATATTATAATAAGTTATTAATGTATTAAATGTGTTATAAGACATATTTTAATGGTAATATAATTGTTCAAGTGTGTATTTATTACCAAAAGGTGTGTGAGCTAGAGGATTGTATAAGAACAAGGCCTAATTGGCTTGTTAGAGATGTAAAGAGTGCAAGCAAAGGAAATAACACATTGAAGAGCCTAAGGATGTCTTTTATACCATAATTGGGGTGTATATAAATTTTCATGAAGATATAATATGGGTATAAATATCAAGGTCATGTGACCTAATATGTCTTGAAGAGACCTAATCGAGTGAAGATGCCTAGAAGGCAATTTGAGAGAGATAGAAGAGTGAGAAGAGATAAATAAGGTGATCATAATTTTTTGTGTGAGAAATAAAATTTTATGAAGGTGATAAACTTTTTTTTTGGATGAGTTGGTCTTGAATCATCTAGGGGGTTGGTTTCTCCCTTCAAGTTGGTGCTTACTAAATCCCAGTTGAGCGGGTGCTTGACTAGTTGGGGTTGGTAATCGAAATGGAGTTGGTGCCTCACTAAAGATTGGTTTTTGTATTATAATACTATATTAAATTTTCATATATTATTGGGTTTTATTCCTCTTGAGTTTTTCTCACATATATAATGTGTTTCATGATCTTGTATGGTTGTATATGCTTTGCTAGATGTTCATGTTTGTATGAATGGTTCATGTATGCTTAAGTGGAATTGAATGAATGTTTTAAAGACACTAATTCACAACCCCCATTAGTGATTTTTATTCTAAAAAAGGTAAATAATTTCATTGTATTTCCAGATAAGGTTTTGGAATGTAATTTATCACCAGTAATCTACATCTATATTGACAACAACTTTGGGAGACCTCCACTATGTAAATATAAGCAATAACACTAGAAACTAATATTGAGAAGTTTGTTTTCAAAACATGATGAATTTTTAATATAGGATTCCCACATTGATTAGTCTACATCTTGAAAATACATGGACTTGTCTATTCTAGTTCTTAGGTCACCTATGAAAAGGGTAAGTGAATCTGCATAAGGTTCCTACATTATACCTTTTTCCCTCCATTTACCCATCACCCAATTTTATTGTATACCCTATATAAATTAAGGGACTATGAGTTCACTTGGAAACATTATATATATATATATATATATATATATATATATATATATATATAATCGATTGTGGCCCTTTGGTGGGATAATAGGGTCATGTATTGCTTATTTTTATAAGAGAGGTGAAGTTGATCAATACGAGAAGATTTAAGTTATTTAATTGAGATGATTGTGGCTTGTAGGAACAAATTATTTATTACATATTTTCTTAGCCATATTTCAAGGAAGTGGTCTAAGTCTATTTGTGATAGCTATCTTTTGAGGGATCAGACTATATATTTTTAACTTTATTTAGAATTCATCCTTCAAGGGAGCAATCTGTCTTTAATAAAATGGACCCAAATAATATTTTATATCCCATGTATAATTCTTGAATACTATTTTAGAAATGGACATTCCTATTCATGCTCAGAGGTTAACCTTCTTGAGGGTATGATTTTTACCACAAAAGGTGGTTTCTAGGTAATGAAAAGTGGTTTTGGGAAGCAAGTGACCATGGGATTTCATCTAGTTAAAGATAAAAAGTATCCATGAGAACCATGAAATGGTCAGAGCCATGTTACCCATGATTAAGATTGGGCTTAAAAATTATGATGGATAATCACATGGGTCTATTGTAATCATATATCCCCAAGAGGAATAGGGTAATCGGATAAGGAAGGGGTGAATCTCATAAAACCAAAGAATGAGCTTAAGGTAGATAACAAAGTTGATTATTTATTACTTAACAGTAGAAAGGATGTAGATGTGAGGTATTAAGAGGTTCAATTTATATTTTACCTTTAAGATAGGACAAATGATAAGCTCTTGATCCATACTTATGGGTGATGATGTAGGGTCTAATCCAATTAAAAGAAATTTTTCTCTTTTTGCTTTTTTCCATGTTTATCATGTGTTGATCTTATTTAAAGATGATGTCTCCAATGTTAAACTCACATTTATTTAGATGCTTGTTGTAAGCATGGGTGATACACTCTTAGTATACATGAATATGGTTAAGGGTAGCAAGGTGATGCTCATCAAGCAACTCAAGGTGTATGAGGCATTCTTGTCGATAATCTTCTTCAAAAATGATATCTTTCAAGAATATGTGAAGAGAGGGGATCTATAATTCAAGAGGTAAGATAAACTCTATGCGAAAGAGTAGGGAAAAAGGTGTAACCCCTGTAGATGTTCAAATACTAGTGTGATAGGCCCATAAAGCAAATGGGATGTATATGTGCCAATCCCATCCTAAAGTGTTTACATCTTCGTTCAGCATCTTGATGACAGTTTTGTTGGAGGTTTCTACTTATCCATTTACTTATGGAAAATAAGGTGAAGAATGACTAAGATTGATGCCAAAAGCATTGTAGAGGGATTGAACTTTCTTTTTTTTGAATGATTTGTTGTTATCAATGATGATTTTATAAGGGAGACCAAAATGATAGATAATGTGATGATTGATAAAATTGATAATTTTTTTAGTTTTGATTAAGATGAGGGGATGGATTCCACCCGTTTAGTGAAATATTCCATTACGGTGATGATGTATTGATGTCATTAAGATGAGTGAGGATTAATTTATCTAATGAGATCAAACCCCCACTATAAAAAGGGCTAATAATATTTGGATACTTGGAGTCCATGAGCAGGTGCATGATGCAAGTTAGTGTGTTGTTGTCATTTGAAGAAATTTTTTACATTGTCACAATCATCCTATTTGAGGGTAAGCCAATAGGAACCCAAGCATAGGATGTTTTTAGTGACAATGAGGCCACTAAATTGTCCCTCATAAACTCCATCATGATTTTCCTTAATGGCATGGGTAATCTCATAACTATGTAGACAACAAAAGAGAAGACTGTCAAAGACATGTTTATATAGGATTCCCCCTAGTATGGTATAATGAGAGGTACCCTACATGAAGGCCTTCTAGGAATTATTTGAGAGGTTGGGTGGAATAATTCCAAGGTTAAGGTAGTTGAATGTTTGATCATACTAGACATCAAACGACGATGCCTCTACGATACAAATGGTAGGAAGGTTTGAGCTAATATATGAGGTCTTGATGAAATGGTGGAAGGTGACAAATAGTTTATATTTAGAAGGTTGAGAGGTGATTTGAGATGAAAGTAAGACCATTCTATCTACAAAAATTTTAGTAGATCAGTGTACTAACTAGATCTGGTAATACTCAAAAGAGGTTAAGAGATCATCAATGATAATTTTATAATTTTCCAAAACATCATTTTTACATTGATACAAACTATTAACCTAGTTGATTATGAGTTAGTAAATCACCTAAGATAGAGATGGTTTTGATTTTTAAGGTGAGAGTGGTTTGGATATCGATGACTAAAGCTTCATATTCTACTATGTTATTAGTACATTCAAAATTGAGTTTAAAGGATAGTGGAATAGGTTCACCATGAAGGGGAATTATAATTACACCTACACCCCCACCCTACTAGCATTTAGAGCCATAAAAAAAACATGGTCATTTGATAAGGAGGATCTTCTTGAGAGAATGTTGTAATGGACTCATATGAGAAGGTTAAAAGAATGAGTTGGTTATATGGGAGGGTGCTTCAACCAATTGGTTGGTGATGACCTATCCTTTAATGGATTTTTTGTGAAGAAACTCAAGATTGAACTCAGAAAAAAGCATGAGACACTTATCCATAAATTTATTTTGGTATGGATTGGATTGCATATACTTGAGTGGGTTAGTGTTAGTAATAACATAGGTTTTCTTGTTGAGAAGGTAATGCCAAAGTTTAGAGGTGACAAAAATGAGATCAAGATAGAGTTTTTCAGGATGGGTATGTCATGTCTTATACTCTAGAAGCATGTGTTTAATATAATAGATGACTTGTTCTTTTTTTTGGTCTTGATGAGCCAACATTGCACCTAAAGAGTGATCAGTGGCAGATATGTAAAAGTAGATAGGCTAGTTATCGTTGGATGGGATAAGAACTAGTAGAGAAACCAGGTAATCCTTGAGTGAGTTAAAGGCTTATTTATAGTGTTTGTTCCATTTAAAGGAGGTGTTTTTCTTCAAGAGATGGTGAAAGGGCTAGCATCTATTTGATAGCTAGGAGATGAAGCAACAAATAGATTGGAGTTTTCCTTGTAGACTATGAAGTTGCTTAAGGTTTGTTAGAAGAGGCATTTCTAAGATGGCTTTGACCTTAACAAGATCAATTTAAATTCCATGAAGTGAAATGATAAAGCCAATAAGTTTCTTAGAGAGAACCCTAAAAATACATTTCTTAGAGTTGAGTTTGACATGGAATTCAATTAACCGGTCAAAGATGATCATGAGAATAATGAGATGATCTTTGTAGAATTTGGATTTCCTGAGGAGATCATCCACATAATCTTCCACAATCTTATGGATAATATCATGAAAGATATAGGTCATGGATCACTGATAGGTTATTCCTACATTTTTTAAATCAAAGGACATGACTTGATAGTAGAAGGTCCCCCAGGGAGTGATGAAGGCAATTTTATGTTGATATGAGGGGGCGATCAGGCTCTGATTATATCCTAAGAAATTGTCCATGAGGGATAACATTTCATGGCAAATGATAAGATCAACTAATTGGTCAATATTAGGTAAGGGAAAGTCATCTTCTAGGCATGCGAGGTTAAGGTCACAAAAATCCACACAAAGATGGAGTCCCCCAGTGGGTTTGGTAATAGGAATAATATTAGAAACCCATTGTGGATAATCAATGTATTAGATGAAGTTGATGGAGAGGAGATGCTAAAGCTCCTCCTTAATGAGAAGGGTGATGCAAGGATGCATCTTGTGAATATTTTTATATACCAATTTAGCCTCAAGATGGGTAATGATGTTATGGAGGGTGATGGAGGGGTCAATCTCAAGCATGTGACCATGTGAATGTGATGTTACAATCTCAAAGGAAAGATGGGTATTCTTGTTATTCTTTCAAGTTTAAGGATTGGATGATTTTAATGATGTGGGGGTTTTGCTAAGTTCCCAAGTTAATATCGGTATTTGACTCATTTAGCATGGTTTGGTTTTCAAGAGGGTGAGATTTATGGATAGAATAATATCTTGCACTAAGATAAGTAAGGATAGAAGAATCATATTGGTGTTGGATGGTGTGAATAGTGGGTGAATCATGGTCAATAATCTTAAGATGGATGAGAGGAAAGGTTTTAGTTTAGCCACCCTGTTGATAGGTTAGTGAGCCTAAACTAATGGTATTCATAAAAAAAAGTTAGATGGGATGACGTCAAAGTTTTAGATTTGGAAGATGAACTAGGCAAGGATAGAATCTCTTCCATGGGGGTAAGAGTGGGTGTTGGTGAGGTGTGTTCTTCTGGTGTTTCAAACCTAAGCCCAAAGAACTCATGAGGTTTTTGATTTTTGATAATAGGAAATTCATGAGATCCTTGTTCATAAAGGCCCATACCAAATCCTTTACAAGAACAATGATGAAGTTAGGTTTTGGTAAAGGCTAGATTTCTTAGATAGGAGAAATTAGAAGTGAAAGATTGAACATATGGAGTGGTGATAGGAGTGAGGAGTGGTTGATCAATTCCACCATAAATGAAGTTTATATGATTGTTGGGAAGTCTGAAGGGGATGATGGTTCCTATATTGGGGTCATAAGAAGGGTCATTTTGAAGGTTCTCATACTCTTGTAGAGTGGGAAAAGAATCTAATGCTAAAAGTCAATATTCTATAAGGGAGAGATGTTGAAACATTTCTGTCAGGGAATCCTCACTGGGAATTTGGGAAGAAGGGATAGATGCACTAGTTGAGGCTTCATCGTTGTAGATGGTAGAAGCACTGCAAGTCACGGTTGGTGGTATAGTTGTGTTAGTGGGGTTGGTTGGTTGTGTGGGAGATGAATGTGGAAGAAGGACATCATTAGAAATATAGGTCATGTTACAAGATGTCAAATGATTGGGGTCATCCTTGATAGTTACAACTTGCCCCTCATGCTCAAATTTGACAAAGTGATGAAAACTAGAGGGTATACAACTCATAACTTAGATCCAAGGGCATCCAAGTACAATTTTATATTGGAAATCACCCTCTACAACATAAAGTATCTTAGGAATGGTGTGAGGCCCCAAACATATTTGAAGGAAAATGGTCCCTAAGGTAGTGGCCATTGTGTTATTGAGGAATGAAGAACCACTATGTTTTTAGCCATGATGTTCTTGGGTAAGTTTAACTGATCAAAAGCATGGGAAGAGATTATATTGATGCTAACACCACCATCAATCATCACCCTTTTGATGTGTATGTGATTATTTTATGTGGTGACAAATAGAGGTGGGTTAGACTCCTCAAAATGTGCTAGAGGTATCTAAAAATCATGGAAGGTGACGACGGTGGAATGTTGGAGGGTTTCAGTAAAGGACATAAGAGGGTGAGGGTCATCTTGTTAAATCTCAATGGATTATAGATCATTTATTAATTCCTAAATATGATTAGGTGAGGTTTGGATCAAGTCATAAAGGCTTATCTTCACTAGTGCTTGATATAGTTTCTTTAACATGGTCTATTGAATGGATGTGGAGGAATTAGTAGGAGGTACACCTAGGATAGACACCTTAGGTTTTGGTGATGGCATAGGTGAAGGTGTTAGTGTTTGGGATTGGTTAGAAGGTTGGGATTCTAAAGGATATGTCAATGGGATAGACACATTGGCTCTTCCTTTACCTCTTTGTTGAGCCCAAGATTAGGTAATCATGTGGATGGTATGGATAATAGGCTCAATTGGACTAGGTTGTGGTTATAGTTTTTCCCCTTCACTTTTAGGTGGAAGTGGGGGATCAAGTGTAAGTTGAGTCAATAGTTAGATTGGTTGGGTATGTGGTTGGATATGTAATGGAGGTAAATATGGTTCCTCTAATAATAGATCTTCATTTTCATATAAGTGATGGACAAGATCTTGGAGAGATTTACAATTATCCATGTCATGTCCTAGTGCCCTATGGTATCGATAGATCAAAGTGTCATTGAACCAAGATGGTTTGGTATTATAAGGGGTGAGTGGTTTAATAGGTGGGATTTTAATGGAATATCTTTGTAATAATCTTTGTAAAATAATTGAGTAGGGTTCATCCTAAAGGATTAGAAGTGTTGAAGTTATGGTTATAGAAATAACAACCTTCTTAGGTGTGGGGTTGAACTTAGAAGTGGTAGGTGGTTGAACAACTTTGGTAGATGGATTGGGTTGGGTTAGCTTGGTTATGACTAGTTTGGTGGTAGATGATGAGGGATTGGTAATAGGGGAGAAGGTGGAAGTAGATAAATTGGTTAAAAATGATGAAGGAGATGATGGATTGGGAAGCATAAGTATAGGCATAGATAAGGTAGTTGGTTTAATCAAAGATGAATATATAACTAGAATGGTAGAAGGGTGAGGTCCCAAAATAGATGGTAAATGTGAAGAAGGTGGCATATGTCAAGTTCAGGGTGGAGGTTAGAAAAACTTTGCTTTTTTATTCATTTTGGTTGGTGGTTTCTTTGGTATATTTGATGGAGTTAGATCTAACTTTAGGGTTGGGTGATTAATGCTAGGTTTAGGGATGATTCCCAAATTCTTGGTTGATCTGGCTAGAAAACTCTGAGATCACTTAGGTGGAGGTGGGTGAAATGGTTCTCTGATGGCTTGGGAGAAAGAGACATTTGATGTGGGTTCAAGGGTGGATGCCAATGAGGTAGAGGGTTTAGTTTTATTTTTATATGGGAGCCCAAGATGATGCCAGAAGGTGGCTCTATCTAGGTTAGGTTTTGAAGCTAACTTTAGACTTTGCACTAACCTAGAGAAGGGATTATAAATGGGTTTGGATCCTTGGACAATTTTTTTAAATGTTAAACCCTTAGTTGAGGAAGAAGAGGGAGTGTCTCTTTCATCTTGACTTGAGCTAAAAGGTTATAGAATCCCTAGTTGGGTAATGGTTTCTCATGGGGTGATTAGGAGAATAGATGGTTCTTCGGTTAGGCGTGTAGGTATGGTCCCAATTTCTTCCTTTGCTTAGGTATGCAAAGGAGAGGATGGGGGTTCTATAATTTCAATTGGTGGGGTAGAATGAGAGATGGTTAAATCAATGGTTACTTCCATGGGATGAGAAGTGGGTATGGGGTATGGTTTGGTATAGTGAAGACATGGGGGCTATAGATTCTTCTATTTGGGCCTCTGAAGGGATAAGAGGTGAACTTGCTTCATCCATAGGTGAGGTGGGTAAAGGAGTGATAGAAGAAAGGGGCTCATCTACCATGGGCTCATTTATAATGATGTTAATTGTGTATGTTTCATGGGAGGAAGATGGTTTGAATTGGTTGTTAGGGGGTTAGGTAGGTGGAGCATGGTTAGGAAAAGGTTTACAAAATTTATCAAGAGATTGATTAGGAAGTGTGTTGGGGTTGTCAAATGATAATTCACCATTGTTATTAAAGTTTTGGACAAGGATTTTAAAAGTGTTACACTAATTTATATCATGTCCAATGACTCAATGGAAAACACAATGATGATTTTCATTGTACCACCTAGACATAAGGTGAGAGGTGTCAAATTGTTGAGGTGACTTAATAGGTGGTAGTTAGATAACATTAGATCTCACTAATTTGTCCAATATAGAGGCATAAGATTCTCCTATAGGTGTGAATTGTTTAGGAGGACTTTGATTTTGGTTTTTGTTTGGTGGGTAAGAAGGGTTGGAAGGAGTGGTTTAACATGGTTGGTTAATGGATGGAGGTGGGGAAAATTTTAACACAACAAAGTTTTTAGAAGATTTTACTCTAATATTTGGTTGGTTGGCTATCTTGGTGGAAGATGGATCATTGGGTTTGAAACCAGAATTGTGGTTGCATAGTTTTAACTTCCTTTCATCTATGGCCCAATTTTCAAGTTTTTTTTCCATAGTGAATGCTTCATCAAAGGTTTTATTTTCAATCAGACTCACACCCTTGTGAAGGTAGTTTTAGGCCTTCACAGTCTGATGAAACATGGAAACAATCCTAAGCTATAGATAACCTAATTAATGGATTGAATCTCTAGATTATAAGGGCTAGCTCCCTTTGGTATATCAATTAGGATCTCTATTCTATGTTGAAAACTACTAGGGAAAAGAGAATAAATAAACATAAATTGAAATCCTATCTAATGATGGTGATACACCTTACTTTTGCTTGATCCACTCCATTTGGGCTCCTAAAACACTGATCAAACAGTAAAAAGACTAAATTTTTTAACACCAAATGACCTCTATGCATCAGTATTCTATGAACAAGTTCTATTTGGTGATCAAAGCATGAGGGAAATGAAGGAATAGGCCTAATTCAAGGCACTAACCAGCCACTTATATCCACTATAACTTTATCCAAGAGATGTTAAACATATAACATGACCTACATAATCTGATCAGCTAGTAACTAGCTAAGAATCAAGACTTGATATGGAAGAAAATTATATCACATATGCAAATAAATGACATAAATACACTATACCAACACTTTGGAATCTAAAAATTATCATTTTTTGAAGGGTAGATACCCTTCAACTATTTTCAAATGGTCCTTTACCCTTTGAAAAGAACCATGAAAGATGTGAAAGAACAATTTGGAATTTTTGGCACAACCTTTCCCAAAGGGAAAGAACCCTTCAAGATTCCTAAAATGAACCTTCCCAAAGAAAACAACCCTTCATATTTTTGTCGTATGAACTTTACCAAAGGGAAAGATCCATTTGATATTTCTAAATTGTTCCTTAGAATTTATGTTAAGTGTCTTTTCTCCTTGTAAATAACTTTCTCGAAGGGAACATACCATTCAAAAAAAATAAAAGTGACCCTTCAGAATTGTGAAATGCACCCCTCAGATTTTCTTGATTTTTCTAAAGGGAGTGAACCCTTTAGAATATTTGAAATGGACCTTCTTTCTAAAAGGTAAAAGACTCTACAAAATGATATTTTTTCCTTTAGAAATTTAGAAATGCACCTTTGGGTTTGTGAAAAAGAACCCTTCCAGAAGAAAAGAACCCTTCATATTTTTACAAATGGTCCCTCAAAACTTGGAAATGGTCTTTTAGGAAAATGAAATGGAACCCTTTGAGATGAAAACAGAACTCTTCAAACAAAATTTCTCAAAAAAATGATTTAGACAAAAAGTCTAAAAGAATTTAACAGAGGACAAAACCAGAAAGATTTCCTTTCAAAAGAAATAAGCGTTGTTCGTTTGCCACAAGCTCTTTATGGAAAACTTATACCAAAGGAAAACTTGAATTCCAACACTTGGTTCAAAGGTAGAATATGTATACACATTGGTCTCTTTTGGACCTATCCCTACAATTTCTCTAAACATCTTTAAAAACTTGATTGGATCCTTCCACTACAATGAAAAGAAAAGCTTTGAATGATAAGGGTGGCAATTTGACCTATGGGGTCAAAATTTTCAACATTTTGGTGACTCTGCTAGGAATCATGACTATTATGATTAAGAACCTAGCCATACACATGATTTTTGAATTCACAAAGAAATGATAGATCTAATCTATGACTACAAACTATATTTTGGCATGAGATAACCTTAATCCTCTAAAATAGAAGTGAAACACACAAAGCATGGAAAACTAACTCAAAAGCAAATGTGTAAACAAGCACTTATTTGGAATACAATAGAATGAAACTACTGTTCTTGAACAACACTTGGAGGAAAGCAAAACAAACTATGTACAAGGAGCTTTGATCTTTAATAGTAATGTTTGAGATATATCCCATTTACTAGGATTAGAAGCTCTTGACCATCCATCTTTGCAAGTTGGAAGGCATTGTGAGATTTTTACTTGGAGATTATGTATGGGCCACTCCAAAGGGAATCAAACTTTATGTGCCTTCCTAGTTTATCTCTATCCTCATCCCACTTGAGGACCAAATCTCCTTCTTTAATAATTCATCAAGAATCTCCTTTGTCAAAATCTCTATTCACTTATGCTTGATGAATTTCCATGGCTAGCATGAACTAATTTTTTTTATCTCTTCTAGCTCTATAAACTTAGAATACCTAATCTCCATAGGCTCAATATCCAATAATTCAAGCTGATGCATTAGTTCCAAAGCAAGAAATTCAAGATAAATGGGTAACCTTGCTTCCTTACTATATACCAGCTTGTATGGAGAGTTGGCTATTAATAATTTATAGTTGATCCTATTAGCCCATAGAGTTGACTTCAAATTAAGATGCTATGATCTTAGGTTTCTTCAAATAGTCCTTATTATGATCCTCAATAGATTATTATTCATAGATTCAGCAAGGCCATTACCTTATGGGTAATAGTTTAATGAAGTGTTGACATAAATTCCATGTTGGACAGCCCATTGGCTAATCTTATATCCCAAAAAATCCATTGCATTATCAAAAATAATGGTTTAAGGAACTCTAAATCTAGTAAGTAAAATTTCATAAAAATCTATAACATTGGTTTCATGTGCTTCTTTCAATCCTAGCACTTATGTCCAATGTGTGAAGTAATCTATAGAAGTTAGAATCCTTTTATGTCTTAAACTTGAAAGGAGGATTTATGAGACCAATCAAGTCCAAACCCAATTGGATAAAAGGTTGATCTACCATAATTAGTTGAAGAGTCAAATTTTCAAGTTTCACTTTTAATACAAACATAGCACACTGTTTGCACTTCCTAACCAGTGCATGGCAATCACCAAATATATTAGGTCAATAGTACCCACCTCTCATAATCTTAAGTGTTGTAGTTCTTCTATAAAAGTGTCCTCTACCATGTCTACCATGTCTATCATTTAAATATTCAAGAAATCTCTGAGTTTGGCTTGGCTCTATATATCTTAGCAACATGCCATTGATATCTTTATTAAACAAAACACCATCAACAAGCAAAAATGGAATTGATTGCAATTTGATTTTTTTTTTAAGCACTAAGATGAGAGGGATAAATATAATCTTGTATATAGCTTACCAATTCATGAAACTAGATATAAGGTGAGGTATGACCAACTAAAACCTCTTCATCCTTTGACACCAAAACAACCCCATTAGCCTCTTGCAATTCTTGAGCTAGATGCTCATAAAGTTCCTCTAACTAGCTTTGTGACCTTAATTTCCACATTGTATTCTATTACCTTGGTTATCCAACTAGATCTCTTATCATTTATATCTTTTTTAAAAAGGAACTCTTTGGTGCTTGGGTGAGAGACCATTAGGTGTATTTTATTGTTAGATAACTAGTATCTAAACTTTTTAAGAGACCTTATAACTAAAAGTACATGTTTATCAATAAAAGAGTACTTTGTTTCATATTCTTCCAAGCCTTGAATAAATAAATATATTAGATGCTCTAAAGCCTCATGATTTTGTTACATAAGAATGCCTGAAATGGTGTTCATGTTAGCATATGTATACAAAATAATATCTTTTTAGAAAATTAGATTTATAAGTGTAGGAACACTAGCTATGGACTTCTTAATATCTTAAAAACCTTTTACTCCTTTCAACCATATCAAGCTTTGATTCTTCTTTAGCATGGCTATAAGTGGCTTAGCTAAAATGGAAAAATATAAAATATGCCTCCTTATGAAGTTGATATTCCGGAGGAAGCTTGCATAGCCTTTTTGTGCTTAGGCAAAGAGAGTGAAAGAATGAAGTCAATCTTTTCAAATTATATGCTTAAACCATGTTTTGAAACAACATATCTAAGAAGCTTACCTTCATCAACTGAGAAGACACACTTTTTGGGATTTAGAGATACCCCAAATTACCTAAACCTTTTGAACACTTGATTGAGATGAACCATGTGATCACTTGCATTCTTTGAAAACACTATTATATCATCCAAATAAATAAGTACAAACTTGTTAAGAAGGGCTTAGAATGCCATGTCCATGGCTATCTAAAAGGTTATTCCAGTGTTAGATAAACCAAATGGCATATTTCTATATGCAAATGTCCCTCACTAAATTGTGAAGGTTGTCTTTAATTGGTCCTCTTCTTTAACCAAAATTTGATTATAGCCACTATATCAATCCCATAAAGAAAACCTTTCTAAACCTGCAACTAGCTATAATTTTTTTTCCATTGATGGTAATGGATAGTGATATTTAAGTGAAGACCTACTTAAATCAT
This sequence comes from Torreya grandis, assembly GCA_037957365.1. Taxonomy (NCBI): domain Eukaryota; kingdom Viridiplantae; phylum Streptophyta; class Pinopsida; order Cupressales; family Taxaceae; genus Torreya; species Torreya grandis. Next base: position 821,349 of record JARHVA010001883.1, on the reverse strand, counting down.
AGAAGTCAACGCACAATCAAATCTCACCATTCTTATTTCTTACCAGAATAAGGTTTTCCACCTAAGTTGAGTCCTTGATTGGAAATATAATATCTGACTCTATGAGCTTGTGAAGCTCAACTTTCATCAAAGGCTCAATCTTAGGATTGATGGGCCTTTGTCTTTATCTCACTGGTTTAGTTTTATCTTTTAACTCAATGGTGTGTTTAGTAAGACTTGGGTCAAATCCCTTAAGATCACTATATTTCCATGTAAATACATCAACAAAACTTGTGTATAACTCAATGAAAACTTCTTTTTGGGAAGGAGTATATACCTTACCTATCTTTACATTTTTACTAGCTATAATCTCTACATTGGAATGTGTTCTTATTTTATTGAAAAGGATGACTTCTTCTTCCTTAACTCATCATCACCACTAAAAATGTTATCAAGTGTGACTGATCCCTTAGGTAGCTTATTTGTTTTTAGTTTCAAAATCTGATCATCATACTGTTGCAAGTTTTTTGATTGGTTTCTTGAAGAAAACTCAACCTCCTCCTACATGAATCTCATGATTTGATTGTCATCTTTGAAAACCTTCCAATTCTCATGATTATTTGGAATATAAGGCCTTACAACCACCTTTATCTGTGACTTATTTTTTTCACTTTATATATCAATTGGGATACTAAATTGTGATCCAATTGTAGCCAACCTATCTACATGTTTATTCTCACCTCTTGGTATTGCCTGAATGTTAAAAGCTTAGAAATATTCAAGTAAGTCACATATTCTATTATTTTAAGACTTAAGAAAAAAAATTAAACACATTCAAATATCTTACTTGGTGAACTACAAGTTCACTATCACCAAAAACTTCCATAGTATTGACTTTCATCTTCCTAGCCCATTGCAAACCATGAACTAGTGATTCATACTCAACAACATTATTTGAACAACCAAAATAAAATTTAATAGAAAAGAAATAAATTTTATTTATTGAATAAACCAACAACATTCTAGCTCTGATTCTATGTTTATTCCTTGATCCATCAAAGTACAATTGTCATAAATCTTCATTAGGTTCGTCATCCTTAACCATGGCTAGAATTTGTGCATCATTATCATGAAGGCAATACACACCAAGTCCTTCTTCAATCAAATTTTAAATATAATTCTCATGAAATGTAGAAACCCACTCATCAAGAAACAAATTTGGAAATCCATCTAAATGTGATTCACTTTCTACTTTACTAGCTTCTAGTACTTCATTCAAGATGATACAGTTAGTATTCACAACACTTGGCATTTATGGCTCCATATGAAAACATGATATAGGTTTAGAATGAACTATTAACTTAGTACCATACCTAGTTTTGAACATTAAATAAATTCAAACATATGATAAATATCCTCCAATCTTTGAGGTGAATTCCCTTGAAAGGTGTAGAGTAAAAAATATTCTACGTTTTATTCTGAGTTTTAGTTGCGCACTGCAAAGTTTTATTCCCATATAATTTGGTTCGAGATGGTGAAGTTTTAAAAATAGAGCACGGGATTTATTTTCCTTTTGATTCATTTTTGTCTAAGTGTTGGGGTAAAGTGAAAGCTGACAAGTGTTGTCCTCTGAGACATCCTTTCTCAAGTGTAAATGCCAAGTGTCATCATCCAAGGCACCTTTCATATTTTCTGTGAGTTGGTCAAAATGTGCCACGTATCTCACAAGTGACACAATAGAATGTGCCAAGTGTCATCATCCATGATTTCATATCAGCATCCACATTTCATCTCTTTTCAAAGTAAGGTTTAAAAAGCTAAGTATTAGCATCAAGCAAAAAGTGCCTAGTGGTAGTCACGAAAGGTCTCAATGTTGCTATTCTAAAAGCAATGGAATGTGCCACGTACCCTGGCAGAATCAAGTAGAAGCCACCACATGTCACGATCTAAATTATCTTCATTTTGTCTTTCCTAATATAGTAAAGATTATGGTGGGTCCCAAGTTTTGTTTCTTAAGTAAGCAGAAGCCACCAAGTGTCGTTGTCCGTGTAAATGTGAAATGAGACCTAAATTGTTTCTATGGTATAAACAAAGTAAAGTAGAGATCACCAAGTGTCATCTTTTGTAGGTTTCTAAAAAGGTAACTATAAGCAGTGGAGATCACCACGTAACCTTAGGTAAGAGAAGCAAAAATTGACACCTATCCCTGTGTCCCTTTTAAAGTAAATAATGTGGGTCTTATTTTCTTTTAAGCTATTGGAGTTTCAAGGAAGCAGATTGTGATAAGTGTCAAAGGCAAAACACCCCTAAGTAAAGACACAAAAGAGTATAAGTTATGTAGAAAGTGCCCCGTGTCTTCAATAGGTGCTGAAAAACATGCCAAGTGTCATCTTCTAGTGTTTCCTAAGTAATAGGAAGATTTTCAAAGAATTGGCTAAGTGTTATCTAGCATTTCAGAGAAGGGAGCATCTTGCAATCTATTTCATCCAATGAACTACCAAAAGATGAAGTGTACTATCAGTTTGGTTAGATTTCAATTGAGCCATTAGATTGGGAACAAGCAGACAATCTAGAGTGAATCCAAGGCTATAAATAAGGGTGCAGAGATCACCAGAAAGGAGCTTAATCAATTATCAAAAAGAATTTTTGAGAGAGAATTATTGTAAAGAGTCTAGACTTTCTAGAGCTGTGACTAAGTAATATCATTTTATTTTGTCTCATTTTCTTGAGTTGAAAGGTTTATATAACTGTACATGTTTTTTCACCTCTTATATTACTAGAAAATTCAAATAAGAAGATTGAACCCTATGCCTTTGTTGATATTTTATATGTCATTTGCAAAAGTATTCTAGGCTGTAGTGTTTCTATAACTGTGATTAACAATGTCATTTGCTTTTGTCTCATTTTCTTGAGTTGAAAGGTTTATATAATTGTATGTGTTTCTATGCCTCTTATATGACTCCAAAATTCAAATAAGAAGATTGAACCCTATGCCTTTGTTGACATTTTATATATCACAACAAAATTAGTCTATGTTGTGAGCCTCTGTTTCTATTGTTTCCATCTTTTACATTGATCATGCACTTGTTTGCTCTTAAATGTAAATGAATCCTACATATAGTCTCATTATGCTCAGGATTAAGGTCAAATTACATTTAGGCACATCGCCATAGATTATATTTACTTTCTTGCATTTGTGTTTCTGATTTAAATTCCTATCCCTTTTCCTAGTATCTACTTAATATAAAGAAGAACCAGCTTCTCAAAAATCTGGAGGTTATTTCAAGATGCAAGTCCCATATCTTGAAACTTCCCATTGTTGTTGATTATAGTCAAGCCCAATTTTAAATCATAAAAAAAAATTGGCATGCTCGATGGGACCAATATTGAAGTCTCTTTCAAGATCATATGAACCAGAGAGCTACAAGAAGTCATAGTTGTGGACCTGTAACCAGATCAAAATCTGCTATAAATCTAGGTATTATTTTTCCACCTTTGGTAACAAGTCCAAGAAGAAAGCCAATCAATTTTTACTAATACCAAGAGAAAATATGGGAGCCCCTATACCCCCAAGAAATTATGCAAGCTGGAACATTGGTAGTCCCTTAATTCTCCCAATACCACCAGACACTTGGGACCCTATCCCAGTGAATGCCCTAAAAGCTCTACCTAAATTCAGTGGGCAAGACTTTAAAACACCTAAGGAACATCTTCAAGATGTATCAGATGTATGTGTTATACATGTTGTCACATACCAAAATGTGACCATAAGATTATTAGCAGCTTCTTTTAAAGAAAAAGCTTTAGAATGGTACATATCCCTGACCCCAAATACCATTTCTACATGGGATCATCTCAGAGATCTTTTTTTTGAAAGATTTGTAGAGAAGGGTGATAAGTATTCTTTGTTACAACAATTAATTACCATTCAAAGGGGACCACAAGAAGCCATGACTGACTTCAATTCCATATTTCAAAAGACTTGGGATAGAATCCCTATTACAGCTAGACCATTACCAGGTATGGCCATAGTGTTTTATCTTAAGGCTTTGAATTTAGATATATATGTTATGATTCATTCACTCGGAGGACACACTTTGATAGAGGCTTATGAATATATGGCTAGAGCTGAGAACAATTTGATAGATGCTGGAAAATTACCTCTAAGACCTCCCATGCCCATGTTCCCAAAAATTTCCTTGCCATTACCTCAAGAAGTCCCTAAATCTGTAAGCCCACCTGTGTCTATGTACACTTACCCTCAACCATCTGCTAAAGAAATTGTCCCCACTCAGTCATCTAAGCTGGATGATATCAAGAATATCCTAAGGATGTTTTCCAATGAGTTGATCAATATAAAAAGACAATAGAATACTTTCTCTAAGCCTCCATATTAAGGCTATCAAGGAAACAGATTTTCATCTCAGCCAAACCAATATCAAGGTCCTCCAAGACAAACTAACCATCAGCCAACAAATCAATTAGTTGTAATTCCCACACCCTCACAGACTACTCCTCAATGCCTGGTGTTTCCCTTGCAATAATGCTCATACACCTAGAGATTGTCCTATGGGTAATCTACAACAAAAGGTGGCAGAGCAAAGAAGAATGGATGGTCAGTTTGTAAGTGCCAGTGACAATCAATCCTACCAGTCTTTTGATATGCAAAATTTAGTCTTAATGGATCAGATACAAGATATTTCCTTGCAACAAGAGAAATAAATAGCCCTAGAATATGCTTTATTCTCATGGGTTGAAGATGAAGGATCAGTATTTTTGAATGAAGATTTTGTTTCCAAAAAATTAATAGTGCAATTAGACTATTATACTAGATCAAAGAGAAGAATGATGGAATAGCCTGAAGTTGTAAACAATGAAGCTATGGAGAATCCTTCATTTCAAAATCATTAACACATAGCTATTAGACAAGAAATACTTTAGCCAATGCAGAATCAAGAAGTTCCTGAACAAGTTCAAAGAAAGATAAGATATCCTAATCTTCCAAGAATTCAAACTTTTGGACCAATGAATGTGGTAGATCAGCTGAAGATGACCCCAACACAAGTATCAATTTGGTACATGTTGGCTATTCCTAAACAAAGGATACTATTACAAGAAGCTCTTCAAAATCAAGCAATGCCCAAATGTACTGAAGGACCTACTGATAAAAGAAAACTCAAAGACCTAGTTCATCTATAGATAACAGCCCTAATGAACAATGTATTAGAGGTAAGCAAATCCAAACTGGATCCTTTCTATTCAACCAAGATAGGTGACTGGACTAAGCATAATCAAGAAAAAGAAAATAAACAGTTGTTAGTTATGACGCATAGTGACCCATTTGAAAATTATAACTCTATTGGTTTGGTCACTTATGTTATTTTTGATGAGGACCATGAAATCCCAAATGTTTTAAGGGAAGAGACACCAACTACTCAAGGATCTAAAAAAGATCTAGAAATCTGGGCTTTAGATTTTGATGGGGCTAGAAGTAAAAATGGTGTTGGAATAGGAATTTGTCTTACTGCTCCAAATGGTGAAAAAAATTTAAGGGCTATCCATTTTCAATTTTCTTGTACTAATAATGATGCTGAGTATGAATCTTTAGTACATGGGCTCCTATTAGCCAAGAAAAAGGGAATAACGAATCTAATAGTAAAAGGAGATTCAGAATTAGTAGTAAAACAAATTAGAGAAATGGTAATAACAAAGAATGTCAGAATTAAATCATATAAGCATAAAATTTGGAACTTAATAAAAGATTTTGAAGCTTTTAATATTGAAGTAGTTTCTAGGATTCAAAATTTTGAGGCTGATAAGATGGCACAGATTGGTTCACAGTTTGATCCAGCAACTGGCCTATTAGTTAAAAATGAGTCAGTAAAGGTTATAGTAAGGCCAGCTATTCCTGATAATGATGAGAATTTGCAAGTATTTGAGAATGATTCTCAAGTGCTCTCATTCTTACAACAATCATGGGAATTTGTTGATCAATTGCAACCAAAGATTGAAGAGGCATATGAGGATCAAATTATATAATTAAAGAATAATAAGCTTCCCAAAGGTTTAATCACTTTAGAAAGCCTTTTTGATCTAGAAGATGCAAGCCTGGAGAAGAAAAGGTTCCAAGAAAACAAAGCAGATCATTCTAAAATAGAGGTGAGTGAAGGGAAAAAATTAAAAGTTGGAAATTTTGCAACTCAAGAAGAAAAGGATGGGCTAATTGAATTATGCAAAAAATATGATAGAGTCATAGCCTGGAGCTATGAAGACCTTCATGGATATAATAGACACATCATTCAGCACATAATAGAACTGACTAAAGAATCTAAGCCTGTAAGACAAAAATAGAGGCCAGTGAATCCAAGAATTGAACCTCTAATGGTAGACAAGTTGTAGAAACTTTTAGATTCTAAAATAATTTTTCCAATCAAACACTCAACTTGGGTATCAAATCTAGTACCAGTTAGGAAAAAGAATGGTGATATAAGACTTTGTGTATATTTCAGAGATATAAATAGAGCATTTTTAAAGGATTACTATCCCTTTCCCTCCATGGAAAAAATTATACAAATTGTGGTGGGATCAGAGAGATTTTCTTTGTTAGATGGTTTCTCTACGTATAATAAAATTTGGTTGGCTAAAGACAACCAATACAAGAATGCTTTTACTACCAAATGGGGAACATTTGCATATGTTAAGATGCCATTTGGCCTATCAAATGTTGGAGCCACTTTTTAGAGAGCTATGGATGTTGCATTCAGGGAACTGATAAATAAAATCGTCTTGATTTATCTTGATGATCTTACTATTTTTTCAAAGAATGCTACTGATCATTTAGAAGCTGTGTTTAAAAAATGTCAAGAATTTGGAATATCCTTGAATCCTAAGAAATGTATCTTTGTGGCCCCTCAAGGTAAATTATTAGGACATATAATATCTAAATAAGGAGTTTCCATAGACCCAGAAAGAGTGGTAGCTATAATGAACTTACCTCTTCCAGTCAATAAGAAAGCAATTCAATCTTTCTTGGGATTGATTAATTTTGTTAGTCGGTTCATATCTGACTTTGCAGGCTTAGTAAGACCAATAACACTTGCTAAAAAAAACCTAATTTTCAAGTGGACTATAGAAGGAAGGCAAGCCTTTGAAGAGGTCAAGAAAGCTATCTCAACAGCTCCAGTACTTAGAAACCTAGATTTTTCTAAGCCTTTTGTAATGTATGTATATGGAGGAGAGCTCAGTATTACTGCTGTTCTAACACAGAAGGATGATAAACAAGAGGGAGGGCATCCAATAGCATTTTTCTCAAGGACACTTAGGGAATATGAAACCAAATATAACTTTGTGGAAAAACAAGCATATGCTATGGTAAAAGCTCTCAAAAAATTTAGGCATATAGTATCAAGAAGTAAAATTATGATACTTGTAACACATCCAAGTGTCAGAGAATACATCATGGAGGGTGAAATTACTGAAAAAAGAGTAAACTAGATAACTAAGATCCTAGAATATGATGTAGAAATCAAACCCACTAAATTAGTCAGAGGTAGGGGTTTGTGTCAATATATGACTCAAGAGCTTGAAAAGATGATACCTGAAGAGATAAATTTAGGAACGAAAGAAGAAATTGTATTAAGAATACAAGAAGTTGATCAGGAATCTTGGGTCACAAGTAGGATTCATTTTATGAAAAATGGGATTTACCAAAGAGAACTCCCTCAAAATAAGAGAAGATACTATAGGATGTAAGGAGTTCATATTTTTTAATTGAACATGTTCTTTTCAGAAGAAATTATGATGGCAAATTGTTAAGATGTGTAGAAAAAGATGAGGCTAAGAAAATACTACATGAAATGCATCATGGAGTATCTGGTGGGCATTTTTTTGCAAAGACCACAGCTATAAAGATAAGTGAAGTAGGTTATTTTTGGCCTATTTTATTTACAGATTGTTATTAGCTGGTTAAAAAATGTAAATCTTGTCAATATTATGTGGGAATGAGAAGGAATGTAGCAATGCCTCTTAGCCCTATAATTGTGGATGAACCTTTTGCTCAATGGGGTCTTGACTTCATTGGAATGATAAATCTAGTATCTAGTATGGGTCACAAATGGATCTTAATAGCCATAGATTATTTCACTAGATGGACTGAGGTAGTGCCGCTCAAGAAAGCAACAAAAAATGTGATCTTATATTTTCTAGGGAGTATCACTACTCATTTTGGGGCTCCTCGCACCATAATTTTAGATAATGCTAAAGCATTTTTAGGGTCTAAAGTATCTGACTTTGCATTAAAGCATGAAATATATCTAAAAACATCTTCTAGTTATTACCCTTAGGGTAATGGTTTGGCAGAATCAACTAATAAGAACTTGATTAGACTCATCAAAAGATAGGGGCTGATCATCACAAGGAACGGCATAAAGTGCTTAATTTAGCACTATGGGCTGATAGAATTACGCTTAAATAGGTAATCAAAATGTCCCCATATGAATTGGTATATGGAAAACCTATTGTAATTCCTCTAAGCTTAGAGATTCCTGCTCTCTAATTGATCAAATAGATTGAAATTGAGGAAATTGGCCCCATGCAAGTCAGATTATCAGAACTTCTAGAGTTCAAGAAAAGAGAAATACAGTGCATGATTCATTGATAAAGCATCAAAAAATAGTTAAAGACTATTTTGAAAAAAAGACTTCAAATCCTCATTTTGAAACAGGCTCAATTATTTTGAAATGGGATGTAAGAGCAGCCAAACTAGGTTAACACACTAAGTTTGAAGCATTATGGACTGGTCCTTATAAAATTTGAGCATGTAAATAGAAAAATTCATTTGAGCTAGAAATGATGGAAGTTGAACCTGAAGAGATTCCTATAAATGGAATCTATTTGAAACATTTTAGTTAAAACTATGTTTTCTAGTGATTTTAGATCATGTGGGAGTTTTAGATTCTTTTTGAGCAGGCTCAAAAGTCCTTAGGGTTAAAAAATACTCTACATTTTATTTTGATTTTTAGTTGTGCACTACAAAGTTTTTTTCTTGCATAATTTGGTTTGAGATGGTGAAGTTTTGAAAATAGAGCATGGGCTCTATATTCCTTTTGTTTCATTTTTGTCTAAGTTTTGGGGTAAAGTGGAAGCTGACAAGTGTTGTCCTCTGAGACATCCTTTCTCAAGTGGAAACACCAAGTGTCATCATCAAAGCACCTTTCATATTTTTGTGAGTTGGTCAAAATGTGCCACATATCTCACAAGTGACTCAGTAAATGTGCCAAGTGTCATCATCTGCAATTTCATACCGGCACCCATGTTTCATCTCTTTTCAACGTAAGGTTTAACAAGATAAGTATTAGGATCAAGCAAAAAGTGCCAAGTGGTAGTCATGGAAGATCTCAATGTTTCTTTTCTAAAAGCAATGGAATGTGCCACATACCTTGGTAGAATCATGCAGAAGTCACCACATGTCACGATCTAAATTATCTGTATTTTGGCTTCACTGTTATAGCAAAGACTATGGTGGGTCCCAAGTTTTGTTTCTTAAGTAAGTGAAAGCCACTAGGTGTTTCTATCCATGTAAATGTGAAATGAGACCCAAATTATTTCTATGGTATAAACAGAGTAAAGTAGAGACTACCAAGAGTCATCTTCTATAGGTTTCTAAAAGGGTAGCTACAAGCAGTGGAGATCACCACATAACCCCATGTAAGAAAAGCATAAATTGACACCTATCCATGTGTCCCTTTTAAAATAAATGATGTGTGTCTTATTTTCTTTTAAGATGTTGGAGTTTTGAGGAAGCGGATTGCGACAAGTGTCAAAGGTAGAACACCCCTGAGCAAAGACACAAAAGAGTATAAGTTATGCAGAAAGTACCACGTGTCTTCAATAGGTGCTGCATAACTCACCAAGTGTCATCTTTCAGTGTTTCCTAAGTAATAGAAAGATTTTCAAAGAATTGGCTAAGTGTTATCTAACATTTAAGAGGAGGGAGCATCCTACAATCTTTTTCAACCAATGAAATACCATAAGATGAAGTGTACTATCAGTTTGACTAGATTTCAGTTGAGCCATTAGATTGGGAACAAGCAAATAATCTAGAGTGAATCTAAGGCTATAAATAAGGGTGCAAAGATCACCATAAGGGAGCTTAATCAATTATCAAAGGGAATTTTTGAGAGAGAATTATTGTAAAGAGTTTATACTTTCTAGAGCTATGACTAAGTAATATCATTTGCTTTTGTCTCATTTTCTTGAGTTGAAAGGTTTATATAACTATACATGTTTCTGCACCTCTTATATGATTAGAAAATTCAAATGAGAATATTGAACCCTATGCCTTTATTGATATTTTTTGTGTCATTTGCAAAAGTAGTCTAGGCTGTAGACTTTCTAGAACTGTGATTAGGAATGTCATTTGCTTTTGTCTCATTTTCTTGAGTTGAAAGGTTTATATAATTGTACGTGTTTCTACACCTCTTATATGACTAGAAAATTAGAATAAGAAGATTGAACCCTATGCCTTTGTTGACATTTTCTATATCACAGCAAAAGTAGTCTATGTTGTGAGCCTCTATTTCTATTGTTTCCATCTTTTACATTGATCATGCACTTGTTTTCTCTTAAATGTAAATAAATCCTACATATAGTCTCATTATGCTTAGGATTAAGGTCAAATTACATTCAAGCGCATTGCCATAGATTAGATTTCCTTTCTTGCATTTGTGTTTCTGATTTAAATTCCTATCCCCTTTCCTAGTATCTACTTAATATAAAGAAGAACTAGCTTCTCAAAAATATGGAGGTTGTTTCAAGACACAAGTCCCATATCTTGAAACTTCCCATTGTTTTTGGTTAGAATCAAACACAATTTTAAATCATCAACAAAAGGCACATAGCAAAGTAAGGAGGCAAGTCTACCACAATAACATCCTACTAAATAGTAACATTGAGACAAGCATGTAATATCAACTTTAGATCTTTGATGATGCCTACCATATTTTTTTATGACCCATCCAATTGCAATACCCCCTTAGGATTTGGCTCGTAAACAAGGTTGAGCTTATCTGTAATCTATTTAGGCATGACTATACTACTAGCTCCACTATCCACCATACAATTATGAACCAAAGTATCACCTACTATCAAATAAAGATAAACATGAAGAGTGTTCTTTGATTTTACCTCATTTTTTCCACCTTTTCCATCTTATTTACTTGTTATACTTGTTGTTTATTTGGGTGATCCAAATTAGTCAAGATAACATCTTCTTTCTCAACCAGTTTTAGAGACAATTCAAGAGCTAAAAGCTCTTAAATGATCTTATATTTTTGTCCTAGAATAGAAAGATAATCCCACATACTAATGTTGATATTATATTTCTTCATTTGATCCACTATAATAAAATGAGATGCACTAACCTTTGGTTGCACTTTCTAAAGCACTGGTTGCTCATGAATTAAAGGAATTTGCTAAACTTTACTAACCTCTATATTCTAATTTTTATGAGTTGTAAGGGTACTGATTTGTTATTTTATACTCTTAAAAATAACATGAGGATTACTCGAAGCATTTTTCACCTCCTTCATCTCATCAATGACTCTTCTTTTATCTCTAGTTACAACTATAACTTGACCACTTGAATTATTAGTTTCAACACCCATAGTAAAGCAACATGATCATCTACTTGCTAATTTAAATTAATGGCATTATATTTCCCTTTAACATGTTGAGTATCTCCTTGTGATTCCAAACCTATATCTTGGTATTGACCTCCTTGAAAATAAAACTCTTCTTGTGTCATTTGTGGCATAGTGATGTTCTGTGATACCAAGGCTTGGTTTTGAGCATGATTGAGATTTGAGGAATGCTAACTTGAATCCTAAATCATGTTGTTTTGAGGTGGGGTTGGAAAAATATCCTTTGAAGTGGAAGGAGCATTAGGATAAATGATAACATATGGATTAGTTGGAGTTATGGATCCTTATGTTTGATAAGGTTGTTTATTCTCTCTGAAACCCTAATCAGGAGGCCTTTGATCTTTGAAGGGTTGATAGGTGTTTTAATTTTGTTATTAATAGGGCCTATTAGACTGATATTGTTGTCTTTTGAGTTTTACTATTTCATTCCCAAAATGTTATAATGAGATTCTCAACTCTCCTATCTCACTAGCTTGGCTAGTAAGGGCTGTAATTTGAGCTTGACATGTTGGAATAGGAGCTAAGGATGGAATTTGAGGAATGTGAGGGGCTGGTATAGAACTTATTTATAGAAATATAAGAATTAGAATTCTTAAAGAAATCCGACCTACATTTATCAAACTATTTTTTTCCCTTATTACAACCTCATATACATATGGCAAAGTAGTACCACCTATTAACTATATCATCACACTAATGTCAGAATTAAGGGCTTTCAAATAGTACAGAAATGCATATTAAAGGGATGGCCTTATCAACACAAGTATTATGTTCCATGTCTTTTAGAATCTAAGTTTAAAATTAAACATGAAATCATGAGGATCTCTATTTATGGTGGTTAATTGCTCAACTAAAGATAGGTGATTAGATTTGTCCTCAAATTGCTTGACTAAGGCTTCACCCAATTCATCCTAGGTATAAATGGAATTTAGTGGGATATTTATATACCATTGCAATGATTTTCCTTTGAAGGAAGAAACAATCAATCTGATAGCAACATTATTTTCAACAACATTATGGACTGAACAGACATCTTAGATATGCTCAATAGGGGTTGTTTGATTTTATCCTAAGAATAACAGGATAATATTGAGGGTAAACACCGAAATATCATCAAACTAGGATAAATTAAATGGGCTACCTCTATTAAATGGATCAAACACCTAGTTTTTGATGGCCATTTGGATAGTGGGGTCTATAGTGGTTAAAATAGTAGGATAACTAGGATATAAATACTATTTTTGAGGATATCATATTGCCCTCCTAAACATTGATATTTTATATGATATGAATTCAAAAATAATTCCTTTACTTTGCAGCCTTATGATAACCATTGGCATGAAAGATTTCCCTGAATGATGCTATGAAATTTGCAACTTGAAGAATCTTTATCTTGTGATGAAGATAGATATTCTCTTCTACTACAAATGCTTCTCCAAATATGCAAAGATTTCTTTGTTTTCACATTGGGTGTGCTAAAAACTATGTTTAGTTAGACTCACACCCTTGTGAAGGTATTTTTATGCCTTCATAATCTATTGAAACATGGAAACAATCCTAGGCTATGGGTAACCTAATCAGTGGATTAAATATCTAGACTATAAGGGATAGCTCTTTTTGGTGCATCAATTAGGATCTCTACTCTATGTTATGGACTATTGGGGAAAAGGGAATAAATAAAATTGAAGGGAAATCATATTTAATGATGGTGATAGACCTAAATTTTTATTGATCCACTCAATTTGGGCTCCTAAAACACTGATCAGATAGTAAAAAGATTGAATTTTTTAACTCCAAATGACCCCTACACATCGGTATTTTATGAAAAGGTTCTATCTAGAGATAAAAGATAAAGGAAAATTAAGAAATAGACCTAATTCAAGGTACTAACCAGCCACTTATATCCACTAAAACTTCAAGCAAGAGATGTTAAACACAGAACATGACTTGCATAATCTGATCAGCTAGTAACTAGGTAAGAATCAAGACTTGATAAGGAAGAAAATTCTATCACATACACAAATCAATGACATAAATACACTATACCAATAGTTTGAAGTCTAAAAATTATCCTTCTACAAAAGGAAAATATCCTTCATTTTTTTTAAAATAGTCCTTTACCTTTTGAAAAGAACCCTTAGATCTGTGAAATAACCCTTCAAATTTTTTGGCACAACCTTTCCTGAAGGGAAAAAGCCCTTTGGGATTCTAAAAATGAACCTTCCAAAAGAAAATAACCCTTCAAATTTTTATGTCATGAATTTTTTTGAAGGTAATGACCCCTTCAAGATTTATAAAGTGTCCCTCAGCATTTCTATTAAGTGCCTTTTCTCCTTGTAAAGAACCTTCCTGAAGGGAACATGCCCTTCGGAAGAAATGAAAGTGACCCTTCAGAATTGTGAAACACACCCCTCATATTTTATTTCTTTTTTGAAAGGGAATGAACCCTTCAGAATATTTTAAATGGACCTTCTCTCTAAAAGGTAAAAAACTCTATGAAATGATCTTTTGTCCTTTGGAAATTCAAAAATTCACCTTCAGGTTTGTGAAAAAAAACCCTTCCCAAAGAAAAGAACCCTTCAAATTTTTTCAAATGGTTCCTTAGAACATGGAAATGTTATTTTGGGAAAATAAAATGGAACCCTCCAGACATGTAAAAATAACCCTTCAAAAAAGTTGTCTCAAAAAAGTGCTTCGAACAAAAAGTTAAAAAGAATTCAAGAAAGTGTTGGGGGATCAACCAACAATAGATTACAATTGTGAAAGCAATAAACGTGGAAATAAATCAGATTGACAAGTAATTAGAATGAGATAATATCAAGAACAAGAGATAAAAGAAACCACCCTGAAAACTTGTATTAACAAAACTCTTTACAAAAGGAATACAATTGAAGAAACTTCTTTCTTCCACACCTCTCCTAGGTGTATAGATCTTTCAATAGATCTCTATTCCTCAAGAGCTCTCTCTCTAAAGAACAATCAACTCCAACAAACCTAGATTGATTCAATTCTGTACTGTTCTTCTCATACAATGAATTACAATAATAATTCACCCAACTACAATAATCAATAAGCTAGGAAGATCTAATTCTACATATAGAATTAGGAGACTTGAGCATGTACTTCCAAAAAGTAGTTAAGCCACTTGAACAAGGGCTCTAAAAATAGTATTTCCAATAATAAAGACATGAGCTTAAGACTACAACTCAAACTCATCATGCAAACACTCGCTTCTGTCCATGGAAATAGCTCTCTAGACACGCAGGTAACCGACGTCGGTTCCTACTGCTTGTCTGTGACCACCGTCGGTCGACCCTCTGCTGACGTCGGCGTCTCTACAACTGCTCCTGACCGATGTTGGTCGCTCCTGACTGACATCGGTGTCTGTGTAGACCCGAATTTGATAAGTGTGCTCCTTGGTGAAGCTTTTAGCTCCACACCCTAACAATCTCCCACTTGGAGATAAATAGCTGCATCAGTACCTGTACAACAACATCTTCTAGCTCCTCCATCTTCAACTCAATCATGAAGACCAATAGAAGTTGAATGAAGATTCAACTTCTCCTTTGTAACTGGCTTGGTTAACATATCAGTAGGATTCCTATCTGTATGGATCTTCTCCAGCTTCAACTCACCATCTTCCAGTACCTGTCGTATGAAGTGGTACCTTAGCTGTATGTGCTTTGTTCTTAAATGAAAGGCTGAATTCTTAGCCAAATGGATTGCACTCTGACTATCACTATACAATCTGCAACTCTCATGCTCCCTACCAAGCTCATCCATGAACCGTGTCATCCATATCATCTCTTTGCTAGCTTTTGTGGCTGCAATATATTCTACTTCTGTAGTTGACAAGGCAACAACCTTTTGCAACTTAGATATCCAGCTAACCGCTGTTCCACCTATAGTAAAAACATAACCTGTAGTGCTCCTCCTGCCATCCAAATCACCTGCCATATCTGAATCTACATAGCCATGTAGAGAAGTATCTGAACCTCCATAGCACAAGTGCCTACTGCTGGTTCCTCTCAGATATCTAAGGATCCATTGAACTGCTTTCCAATGTTCCTTACCTAGATTGGCCATATACTTACTTACCACTCCCACTGCTTGGGCAATATCCGGTCTAGTACACACCATTGCATACATCAAACTCCCTACTGTAAAAGAATATGGAACCTTACTCATGTACTCTACCTCATCATATGAATTAGGACATTGTTCTTTACACAACTTAAAATGTCCAGCCAAAGGTGTGCTTACCGGTTTAACATCCTGCATATTGAACCGTTTCAACACCTTGTCCACATAATCTTCTTGAGACAATATCAACCTGTGATTTTTCCTGTCTCTCTTAATGCTCATGCTAAGGATTTTCTTTGCTGCTCCCAAATCCTTCATAGCAAATGTTTGAGCTAATTTCACCTTAAGCTCAGAGATATCCTGCATGTGAGATCCTGCAACCAGCATATCATCTACATAAAACAATAGAATAATATATCTACCATTATCAAATCTCTTGAAATACATACAATGGTCTGATTGACACCTACTATAGCCATGCTCAGTCATAAACCTGTCAAATTTTAAGTACCATTGCCTAGGAGCTTGCTTGAGGCCATACAAGCTTTTCTTCAATCTACACACAAACTTCTCCTTACCCTTGACCTCGAATCCTTCTGGCTGTTCCATATAAATTTCCTCATCCAAGTCTCCATGAAGAAACGTTGTCTTAACATCTAGCTGCTCAAGATGCAAATCCTCGAAAGCAACCAAAGACAATACAACCCTTATAGAAGTCATTTTAACAATAGGAGAAAAAATCTCACCAAAGTCAATACCTGGCTTTTGTGCAAATCCTTTTACCACTAATCTGGCCTTGTATCTCATTGTCCATTCTCGCCTTCTTTCAACCTGTAGGTCCATATATTCTTTAGTGTTCTCTTACCAACTGGAAATTCAACCAAATCCCATGTTTGGTTCTCTCTTAAGGACTCCAACTCCTCAACCATGCCATGCTCCCACTCACTCTTGGACTCCACCTATATTGCTTCTTCAAAACTCTCTGGTTCTCCACCATCAGTTAGCAATAGATAAAATAAAGAAGGAGAGTATCTAATTGGAGGCTTACTCACCCTTTCTGACCTCCTGATGGGTGTCTAAGACTCGTCCTCAACACGTTGTCCACCCAAATTCTCTGACAGTGACCGACCTCGGTCACCTCCAAACCTGTTACTGGCCGACGTCAGTTCTGCCTGACCGACCTCGGTACATGTCCTATCGATGTCAGTCTCTATACAGCCAACGTCGGTTTCTGTTCTGCCGATGCCGGTTCCTACCCTGTCGACGTCGGTCTCTGTGTTTTCCTGCAAGTGATTATTTCTTTTTCCCGCGAGATCATCTTGGACTTTTACCTCATCCAATTCACCATTGCTCTACTCAGATTGATTCAGCTTCCTTAGCTGATCACAATACATCACTCTTTCGTTGAAAACAACATCACGGCTCCTGATTACCTTGTTAGTTTCTAGATTCCATAATCTGTAACCAAAATCATCTGAGCCATAGCCAATAAACATGCACCTCATAGACTTAGCATCAAGCTTCTTTCTATTTTCCTTATCTATGTGCACAAAGGCTTCACAACCAAAAACTTTGAGATATGAGAGATCAACCTTTTTACCTATCCATGCCTCTTCTGGAATACCACCATCTAGAGCTGTAGAGGGTCCTCTATTAATCAGGTATACTGCAGTGTCAATAGCTTGTGCCCAAAACTGTAAGGGCAAACTAACATGCAATCTCATACATCTTACATGCTCCATTATTGTCATGTTCATCCTTTTAGCAATACCATTCTGCTGAGGTGTCCTTGGAACCATCCTTTGCCTATGGATTCCATGCATGTAACAATAATCTCTGAATTTATGACTGCAGAACTCACCGCCATTGTCTGATCTCAGGCACTTTAATCTTTTACCTATTTCATTCTCAACCATAGCTTTCCAAACTTTAAAAGTCTCAAATACATCAGATTTTCTTCTAATACAATAGATCCATACCTTCCTTGTATCATCATCTATGAAAGATACATAGTAATGTGATCTTCCAATGGAAACAACCTGAGCCGGTCCCCACACGTCTGTGTGAACAAGCTCCAACTTATGCCTCTTCTTAATAGACCCAGTCTTGAGAAAACTAACCCTTTTCTATTTTCCAAATACACAGTGCTCACAAAACTCTAGATCTATGCCTTTTAAATCTGAAAGCATACCTTTGGACTTAAGAATTGACATCCCCTTCTCACTCATGTGGCCAAGCCTTGAGTGCCACAATTTAGCATCCACATTTGAAGTAGATAATACAGAAGGAGATTTGTTAGTAACACAATTACACAAATAGAGAGTACCTTCTCTCTTACCTCTGGCCATAACAAGTGCACCCTTGGTCACCTTCCAAGATTCTACTGTGAGAGTTATTGTACAACCCTCATCCCCTAACTTTCCTGCAGAAATCAAATTTCTCTTCAAGCTAGGAACATGCATCGCATCTCTCAACACCCATGTGTTGCTATTCTGCATCTTCAGCTGCACTTTACCTTTGCCAATTATTTTACAAGGTTCATCATCCCCTAGATACACTATTCCAAAATCTCCATGGATATATTCACTAAAATATTCCCTGTTAGGGGTAGCATGAAATGATGCACCAGAATCTAATACCCAAGATTCTATATTATTATGCAGAGAGAAAATTAAAGCATCTTGTGTAATACCTGCAATCTTGTCTTCTTCCTTTCCTTCGTGCTGGTTATCCTCCTTAGGCTTTAACCAATAGTCTCTGCTTATGTGCCCCATGTTTCCACAATTCCAGCATTGTGGCCTTCTGCCATTTCTAGATTTGGATCTACCTTTCCCCTTAGATTTGGATCTTGATCTGCCTTTCTTGCTCTTCTCTTTCTGCCTTCCCCTGCTCTCAAAACTTAAAGCGTTCCTAGATGTCTCTTCTATGCTTTTCCTGTGAATTTCCTCATTCAAGATAACACTAACAACATCCTCTACTTTTAAAATATTTGATGCAGATGTAGTATTACTTACTGCCATTACTAAGCCATGCCAGCTTTCAGGTAAAGAACATAATATTAAAAGAGCTTTTATTTCATCATCAAACACTATATTCACTGAACTTAATTGATTCACAATTCCATTGAAATCATTCAGATGAGTAGAAACAGATCCACCTTCATTCATATGCAAATTAAATAACTGCTTCATAAGATATACCTTATTAGAAGCTGAGGGTTTTTCATACAAATTTGCTAACGTAGTCATCAACTCTAACGTAGACTTTGCCTGTGATAAATTAGATATCACAGTGGATGCTAGACTCAGTCTTATAGACCCCAGAGCCTTTCTGTCAAGAGTTTCCCATTCTTCATCCTCCATGTCTTTGGGCTTCTTTGCAACCCCACCTAACGGTAAGTAGAGATCTTTTTGATACAGATAATCCTCTATCTGCATTCTCCAGTGTTGGTAATTTTTGCCATTGAACTTTTCCATTCTCAATTTACTTTCATCTGCCATTGCTTCTCCCACTCAAATAGAAATCCCTACAGAAACCCCTATGAGAACTTGTAATCAATACACACTACACAGATCTGAACCACCTGTTAGTGCACCTGAGCTTTGATACCAATTGTTGGATATCAAGCTTTGAACCTGCAACCAAGGCTCTGATACCACTTGTTGGGGGATCAACCAACAATATATTACAATTGTGAAAGCAATAAACATGGAAATAAATCAGATTGACAAGTAATTAGAATGAGATAATAGCAAGAACAAGAGATACAAGAAACCACCCTAAAAACTTGTATTAACAAAACTCTTTACAAAAGGAATACAATTGAAGAAACTTCTTTCTTCCACACCTCTCCTAGGTGTATAGATCTCTCAATAGATCTCTATTCCTCAAGAACTCTCTCTCTCTCAAGAACAATCAACTCCAACAAACTTAGATTGATTCAATTCTGTACTGTTCTTCTCATACAATGAATTACAATAATAATTCACCCAACTACAATAATCAATAAGCTAGGAAGATCTAATTCTACATATAGAATTAAGAGACTTGAGCATGTACTTCCAACAAGCAGTTAAGCCACTTGAACAAGGGCTCTAAAAATAGTATTGCCAATAATAGAGACGCGAGCTTGAGACTACAACTCAAACTCATCATGCAAACACTCGCTTCTGCCCACGGAAATAGCTCTCTAGACACGCAGGTAACCGATGTCGGTTCCTGCTGCTTGTCTGTGACCGCCGTCGGCCGACCCTCTGCCGACGTTGGCATCTCTACAATTGCTCCTGACCGACGTCGGTCGCTCTTGACCGATGTCGGTGTCTGTGTAGACCTGAATCTGATAAGTGTGCTCCTTGGTGAAGCTTTTAGTTCCACACCCTAACAGAAAGGACAAAACCTAAAAGAATTTCTTTTGAAAGCAATAGGTGTTATAATTTTGCCATGGGCTCTTTGTGGAGAACATCTACCAAAATAAAAATTGAATGCCAACACATAAACAAAAGGTTGAATATGTATATGCATTCGCATCTTCTATAATTTTCCCTATAATTTCTCTAAACACCTCAAAAAACTTGCTTCGATCCTTCCACTGCAATGACAAAAAAACTTCAAATGATAAGGGTGGTAATTTGACCTGTGGGGTCAAAATTGTCAACAAGTTATAAATTTTTACACTTGAAGGGTGGGAGCAATGTGTTTTTCATAACCCCTAAAAAAAAAAATTATGAGTTTAGTTTGGGGTAATGAAAAGAATAGTTGATTGATGAGACCTTATCATCATACAATGAAGAAAGTGATTGATTCGCCATCAAACTGCCTGATGGACTAAATGTCGGTTATGGAGACCTTCTTAGATATGTTCACTAAAAAGTGTTTTAAGAATATTTGGGAAATTTTGGAGAAAGATAATATAGAGTGCCTAGGAAGGGAACTATACCAATCCAAGGTGGGTCCTGATAAATACATAAGGAAGGTCTGGAAGAGGAGGGAGTCATCATATGTAATCAAGTAACAATAATGGTGAAATGCCCTCAAATGTTGTTGAGGATATTCCTTGCCATAAAACTTAAAGAATTTGGGGAGTTCCCATTGAGGAGGATATGCATAGATTAGAACAGATGGGTTAATGGGTTTGTTGCAAATCTAGTCATAGCGAAAAAGATTATGGGACCCAGAAATAGATGACTTGAGGTGGGTCATCTTGTCCATAAGAATCTTGATCAAATCAAGTTGGGGTTGGGTATCTATATAGTTTAGTGGTAAGGTTTTTTGTGTTTGGGTTGTAACTATGAGTTGATATGTGATAGGAGGCATGGAAGCAACCACATATTGGTAGGTGGTAATTTGAGGTTGGGATAGTGCCTCGGTAGAACCGACAAGCATTGAGGGTTAGGTGGAAGGCACAATATATCCTTGTGGGTTGGGAATATATTGATAGGATGTTGTGAGAAATGTTTGAGGGAATGATAATGGTTGGTTTAGGGGTAGATTTGGGTTGGTCGATGGGGGTAAGGTTTGGGTTGGTACCACTAAAATTCCTATAGGTTGTTGATGAGTATTCACCCTAGTGCTAATGGTGGAAGAGTTTATGGTATGGATAGTACCAAACTCTAAAGGGGAGTAGAAGCATGCATATTGGTTAAGATAGAAGGAATGGTAGAAGTGGGCATGGAAGATACCATGCCAGTAGAAGGGTCATAGGTGACAAGGGGTAAAGTTAAACTAATGTTAGAGGTATTGGTTGGGGTAATAGGTGTCTAGGTGGTAGTATTAGATGAGCCAATGGTAAAATATGAACCTTGAATCACATAAGGTTGGGTTGATGTAACACCAACCATGTGGTGGTGTGGCATGCCATAAGGTGGATCCATGGAATGGACTGAAGTAGTCAAAGCATAGTAGGCTAAGGTATTTAGATAGTGTTAAAAAGCCACTTTATTGTTGTCCAAAAAGGTGGTAAAATTTGGATTGCCTTCAAGAACCGTAGTAGGAGAAAGAGGATTGTGAGGTGAAGCAAGAGGGAATTTATCAACATCCGAGGTGTATTCCATGGATGAGGATGAGGATGAATATGGTAGTTGGTTGCTTTGATTTCTCACCTACTTTCTAGTTAAGACCATATGAGAAATGGAAATGCATAGTGAACCTCTCACCTCAAACAAAGAGAAAACAAAGAAGAGATCAAAGCAAACAAGGCACACACTAAAAGCATAATGAATCCTAGGATTTGTTTTAAATCAATTTTGGATTATGACTTAAAGAGTGTGAAAGGGGAAATTGGAATTTAACTTAGGTACTAGAAGAGCCATCTAAGGATGGTTTTGTGCTAAATTTTGGTGCTCAAAGAATTTGTACTAGACTGGGTACGTGACCTAGCACTGGGGGCTTTCTCCTTGTACTTCATCAACCCAAAGCTTAGCTAGGCTAATTAGCCAATATTTATCATTTGTTTAAAATTTATACTCTACTAGAGAATAAAGTGGGTCCTCCCCTTAGTGATGAAATTCAAGTTGGATCATCAGGTACGGTAAGGTGATCCAAAGGGCGATGAAATCCCAATGGGCCTTGTCTCAAGTAAGTTTTGATGTTTAATTATGTGTAAGTGGTTTGGTAGTGTAACATATGTGTGATACACTTAATTCATAATGATTTTAATTAATCTAGGTAAGCTAATAATTAAGTAGGCAAGATAATGAATGAACTCAATTTTAACCCAAAATAAATTTTTGATGTCTTTCCATGCAAACAAGGAAGAACTAAAATGCACTTAATACAAGATGGGAATGCAACCTATCCCTAAGATGAAAACCTTTTTTTTTTTTTTGAATTTAAAAATAATAAAAATACAAGAACATAAACTTTCACTAATGCAATTATATGCCTAAAAAAGTTATGAACCCAGAAGGTGTCCCACTAGGTGTCCTAGAATGTTTCCTATTATTTCTTACTCTATTTTTTTACTTTTAGGAAAAAGGAGAGAAATAATGAATGAGGGGTGTGTCCATAGTAAAAATTATGCTTGTTAATGACTATATGAAGTAAGAGCTCATTTTTGGTGAGGAAGGACTATCTGAAATAAAAATGCACTAAAACAATTTGTTTGTTAGATGAGTATGAAGGGTGGATTACCTAGCAATGCTAGATTTGGGAAGTGAAAGCTCCCTTGGACAGCTCTCAATACACTCCCCTAATGATAAAAATATCATAATAATAGGAATAAAAATGATAAATTGGTAATAACACAAAGGACCATGCCAAAAAATAAATAACGTACCTATTTAGTAGAAGATCTAGCATGATAGGTTAATACCATGCACAAATGTATCACGACAAGATTCAGAGGGTCTGGGTAGGGTATGCAAATAGGTCAAAATAAAAAACAAGGGTTTTATTAGATGAAAAAGGTATAAAAATAACAATCTATTATTTTCCTTGACAGTGACCAATGACAGTTGGGTTTGACTGGTGATGGTTTCTTGTGGTAAAGTCTGTGGGGGAATTGAAAGGGAGCTGGGGGTGAAGTCTCTATGGAAGAGGGTGAAATATGGGTTTTGAAGGTAATGAATGATGTGCAGGTGAACTAATCAAAATAAAAAAACCTGATGAATAAGGAAAACACTAAAAATAAGAGGATACCTATGTGATACCAATAGGTGATAGATAAAAACCTAAAAGAAATTGGGTAGCATAATAGTACTCTAACCTTCAAAAGTCATGTAGGAAGAGTTTTAGGATACTTGGATGGTTTCACATAGGAAAAAAAAGATCATTGATGAAATTTTGCATTTTGGTTGTGCAATCTCATCATAAAGTTGGACGTGTCTTTTATTTTTTAGGATTGGGGGCCTAACCATCGACGGTAGGCAAACCGTCGACAGTTGATCCCTAAGTCTAAAATAACTAGAAATGGTTCAAAGGGTGATGTTTACCAAAATGCTTAAAGAATGACTAGATTTATTTGACAAGTGTAAAGGGGGTTAGGATATCTAGGTTAATATCTAAGGTCAAAAATTAGTCCCGGGTGATGCAACATCAAAACTAGTCAAAGGGATGTTTTTGAGTGTCTACACATGGTTCCAAGAAATTGAACTCAATCTGTGAAGAGGCCATGTGATGTGAAACACCATAGTCAATGACCTATGTAGGAGGAATTAGAGGCACAAATGCAACTAAGTATTTGAGATTGTGTTTCCCCTTATTATTTTCTTTTGCATTTTCTTTGCTAGAGTTGTTTGCCTTAGTGGATTCATGGATTGATGAAGATGGTTTGAAAGAATTTGGAATGCCTGTATTGTTCTAGATAAGAAGGCTAGTAAGGTGGTCAATTTGTTTCTTCAAACATTTACTCTCATCATGCTTATATGAGTAATGCCCATAATTGATCTGATATTTCTTAGGCTTATGACTGGAAGAAGAGGTCACATTATTTGATTTGGAGGTGGAAATATTTTCACCCTTCTCACCATTTTTCTTGCTCTGCTTTCTCTCTACTATTAGAAGCCTTATCTTTCTTCGCAATTAGTGCATTAGATTTAGATGACTTTACTATGCCCATTTTTATCAACTTGTCTTGTTCTTGAATCAGGTTGAAAATAAAGGTATCTAAAGAAGGCATCTTCCATGTGGTGTCAAGATCACTCTTAGTGGCATGGAAAGTGGAAAAAAATATAAAATATTGAGGACCTAGTTTAGAGAGTATTGATAGAACAAGTTATTCATATTTCTTGTCAATTCCACATGATTTAAACTAAAATATGAAAAGTCTAAACTTGGTGAAGAAATATTGAAGAATGTCGAAGTCATCTAGGCTCAATCTAATTATCTCATTTTATAACTCATGTCCTCTCATCAATCCTATATCCCAAAGAGCTTGGTGAGTTGGGCCCACACCTCAGTAGATGTTTTGGTAGATTAGATGTGAAAGAGTAGATCTAGGGAGATGGAAAGACATAGTGGTCTAAAAACTTTGTCACAATGGTTAAACCATTTGATTTTCACTCCAACATTAGTATGTTCAGTCTCAATGCCCATTATAATTTGATGGTAACCCTTGGATTGCAAGTTGATTTCCATTCTGGGTTTACATTCATGATAATTAAATGGTGTAATTAGACTAATAGAGAGTGAATCCATAGTGCAAAATTAAATATTCTTACAGTAAGTAAAGAAGAATATATAAAAAGGAAGAATGCATATCACAACATAGTACCCCCATAGAACTATTAGCAGTGACCTCTTGAATATTTCAAATAGAAACATGCTTGTACAGACATTAGATTCAACCAAACACATGTCTTGAGTAGTAGGTGCATAAGTATAAGGAACTAGAGGGACATTAGATTCAACTTCAATCTATTTCTTCATTACCTTTAACCTAAAAATTGATGCCATCCTGAACATCATGCAGGGTTTTAGAGCTTGCTTACTCAAGTTTTTCATGTTGTTTTACTTAATTTTTCCACACTACTTGACTTACTCAAGCTTTTCATGTTGCTTTACTTAGGCTTTCCATGTCGCTTTACTTAGGCTTTCCATGCTTCTTTACTTACTTAGGCTTTCCATACTACTTTTCTAAGCTCCTTTACTTACTTGGGCTTTCCACGATGCTTTTCCTCACTGCTTTACTTACTCAAGCTTTCCATGTTAATTTACTTACTCAAGATTTCCACATTGTGTTACTTATTCAATCTTTCTATGCTACTTTTCCATGTTGCTTAACTTACTCAAGATATTCACACTGCTTTACTTACTTGAGCTTTCCACATTGCTTTACATACCCAGGCTTTCCACACTGCTTTTCCACACTACTTTACTTACTCAGGATTTTCATGTTATTTTACTGACTCGAGCTTTCTATGTTGCTTTATTTACTTGAGTTTTCCATGCTACTTTACTTACTCAGGCTTTACATGTTACTTTATTTACATGAGCTTTCCACATTATTTTACTTACTTGAGCTTTCCATGTTGCTTTTCCACCCTAATTTATTTACTTGAGATTTCAATGTTATTTTTCCATGCTACTTTAATTCATCAAGTTTTCCATGCCAATTTTTCATGCTACTTTACCTACATGGTCTTTCCACACTACTTTTCCATGCTATTTTACCTAATTAGGCTTTCTACATTACTTTTCCACACTGCTTTACTTACTTGAGCTTTCCACGTTGCATTACTTACTCAGGCTTTCCATGTTGATTTTCCACGTTGCTTTACTTATTCAAGATTTCCATGATTCTTTACTTACTTAGGATTTCCACATTGCTTTACTTATTCATGAGCTTTTCACACTAATTTTCCACACTAATTTACTTACTCAACCTTTCCAAGCTACTTTACTTACTCAAGGTTTGTATGCTACTTTAATTACTCAAGATTTCCATGCTATTTTACTTGGGCTTTCAATGGTGCTTTACTTAGGATTTCCATGATACTTTACTTATTCAGGCTTTCCACACTACTTTTTTTACTCAAGCTTTCCACACTACTTTACCTACTCTAGCTTTCCACACTACTTTTCAACATTGCTTTACTTGGGTTTTCCATGCTACTTTACTTACTCAGGCTTTCCACACTGCTCTTCCATGTTTCTATACTTAGAATATCCATGCTACTTTACTTACTCAAGATTTCTATGTTGCTTTTTCACGCTGCTTTACTTACTCAGGCATTCCACACTACTTTACTTTTTCAGGATTTCCATGTTACTTTGCTTGGTATTTCCATGCTACTTTTCCACGTTACATTACTTACTCAAGCTTTCCGTGTTGCTTTTCCATGTTACTTTGATTATTAAAGCTTTCCATGCTGCTTTACTTAATCAAAATTTCCACAATGTTTTTCCAAGTTGCTTTACTTACTCAAGATTTCCATGGTAATTTACTTACTTGAGCTTTCCACACTATTTTTCAATGTTGCTTTACTTTCTAAGGCTTTCCACACTGCTTTACTTACTCGAGCTTTCCACAGTACTTTACTAACTTAGGTTTTCCATGTTGCTTTACTTACATGATATTCCCATGCTAATTTACTTCCTCAAGCTTTCCACACTATTTGATTGCTTAGGCTTTCCATGTTGCTTTACCAACTCAGGCTTTCCATGCTCATTTACTTACATAGGGTTTTTATGCTACTTTAGTTACTCGGGCTTTCCACACTGCTTTACTTACTAAAACTTTACACGATGCTTTTCCATGTTGCTTTACTTACTCCACACTTCCAAACTACTTTTACATGTTATTTTACTTACTCGGACTTTCCAACTACTTTATATACTTAGGATTTCTAAGCTACTTTACTTAATTGAGCTTTCCATGTTGCTTTTCCATGCTACTTTACTTACTCGACCTTTCCATGCTACT
Source organism: Torreya grandis (assembly GCA_037957365.1). NCBI lineage: Eukaryota > Viridiplantae > Streptophyta > Pinopsida > Cupressales > Taxaceae > Torreya > Torreya grandis. The sequence continues at coordinate 794,229 of JARHVA010001883.1, read as the reverse complement.
TTACTTACTCAAGCTTTCCACATTATTTTTCCACACTACTTTACTTACTTAGGATTTTCACACTACTTTACTTACTCGAGCTTTCCACGCTACTTTACTTATGCAAGCTTTCCATGCTACTTTACTTAGTCAAACTTTCCACGTTGTTTTTTCATGCTACTTTACTTACTCAACTTTTCCACACTACTTTACTTACTCATGATTTCCATGGTATTTTATTTACTCACGCTTTCCATGATGCTTTTCCACATTGTTTAACTTACTCAAGCTTTCCATGCTGCTTTACTTATTCAAGCTTTCCATACTACTTTTCCATGCTACTTTACTTACTCTATCTTTCCATACTACTTTACATACTCAAGCTTCCCACACTGATTTACTTACTCGAGTTTTCCACGCTACTTTTCCATGTTTTTTTACTTACTCAAGCTTTCCACACTACTTTACTTACTAGAATTTTCCATGATGCTTTACTTACTCAAGATTTCCACACTACTTTTCCATGTTGTTTTACTTACTCAAGATTTCCATGTTTTTCACCATTGTTTTACTTACTTAGGTATTCCATGCTAGTTTACTTACTATAGATTTCTATGTTACTTTACTTATTCAAGCTTTCCATGTTTCTTTACTTAATTGATCTTTCCACATTACTTTACTTACTCAAGGTTTCCACATTTATTTTCCATTTTACTTTACTTACTCAGGATTTTAATGCTACTTTACTTACTCAGGCTTTCCATGATACATTACTTACTCAAGCTTTCCACATTGCTTTACTTACCCAAGATTTCCATGTTACTTTACTTACTCAAGCTTTCCATGATATTTTTCCATGCTAATTTACTTAGACTTTCCACACTGCTTTTCCATGCTACTTTAGTTACTCAATCTTTCCACACTACTTTTCCATGCTAATTTACTTACTCGAGCTTTCCAAACTACTTTACTTATTTGAGATTTCCACTCTACTTTTCCATGATACTTTACTTAAGCTTTTCATTCTACTTTACTTACTCGATCTCTCCATGCTGCTTTACTTACTCTAGATTTCCATGCTTCTTTAATTACTCTGTATTTCCACACTACTTTACTAACTCAAGCTATCCACTCTAATTTTTCACATTGGTTTACTTACTCAACCTTTCCATAATGCTTTACTTACTTAGGCTTTCCATGTTTCTTTACTTACTCAAGCTTTCCTTGCTGTTTTACTTACTCAAGCTTTCCATGCTACTTTTCCACACTGCTTTATTTACTTGAACTTTCCACGCTACTTTACTTACTTGAGCATTCCATGCTACTTTTTTATGTTGCTTTACTTACTCAACCTTTTTACGTTGCTTTACTTGAGATTTCTATGCTACTTTACTTAATTGAATTTTTAATTCTACTTATCTATGTTGCTTAACTTACTTAGGCTTTCCATGCTTCTTTAATTACTCAAAATTTCCAAGTTACTTTAATTACTCATATTTTTCATGTTGCTTTACTTATTCAATATTTTCGTGCTATTTTTCCACACTTCTTTACTTACTCAGGGATTTTATGTTGCTTTACTTACTTGGAATTTTAACGTTACTTTACTTACCCAAACTTTTCTTGTTACTTTACTTACTAAAGTTTTCTACACTACTTTACTTACTTGAGCTTTCCATGCTACCATACTTATGGAGGCTTTCTACACTACTTTATTTACTCAGGCTTTCCACACTAATTTACTTAAGCTTTCCATGATTCTTTTCCATGCTACTTTACTTACTCAGGCTTTCCACACTACTTTTCTATAGTAATTTACTTACTCAAGCTTTTCACACTATTTTATTTGTTCAAGCCTTCGATGCTACTTTACTTAATCATGCTTTCCATGCTACTTTACTTACTCAAGATTTCCATGTTTTTTCATGTTACATTACTTACTCATGTTTTTTATGTTTTTTTCTCACACTACTTTAATTACCCAAGTTTTCCATGTTGCTTTACTTGGGATTTTCATGCCACTTTTCTACATTGCTTTACTTACTCGAGCTTTTCCACACTACTTTACTTACCCAAGTTTTCCACGTTGCTTTACGTATTGGGAATTTTCACACTGATTTTCCATGATACTTTACTTAGGCTTTCCACACTACTTTTCTATGCTACTTTAATTACTCAAGCTTTCCACACTACTTTACTTGCTCGAGCCTTCTATGTTGCTTTAGTTATTTGTGCTCTCCATGCTACTTTACTTACTCAAGATTTCCACACTACTTTCCATGTTACCTTACTTACTCATGCTTTCCACATTGCTTTTCCACACTTCTTTACTTACCCAAGTTTTCCATCTTACTTTACTTGGAATTTTCATGCTACCTTTCTACACTGCTTTACTTAGGATTTCCAAGCTACTTTACTTACTCGAGATTTTCATGATGCTTTACTTACTCGAGCTTTCCTCACTACTTTACTTACTTAAGATTTCCATGCTACTTTACTTACTTGGGCTTTCCATGCTACTTTACATGGGATTTCATGCTAATTTACTTACTCAGGCTTTCCATGCTAATTTTCCACACTACTTTACTTAATTAGGCTTTCCATGCTACTTTACTTATTGAGGCCTTCCATGCTACTTTACTTACTCAAGATTTTCATGCTACTTTACTTAAAATTTCAAAAATTCTTTTCCATGATACTTTACTTACTTGAGATTCCCATGGTACTTTACTTACTCAAGCTTTCCACACTACTTTAATTACTCATACTTACACTAATTTTACATGCTACTTTACTTACTCAGGCTTTCCATTCTATTTTTCCATGCTACTTTACTTACTCGAGCTTTCTATGCTGCTTTATTTACTCAAGCTTTACATGCTACTTTTCCATGTTGTTTTACTTACTCAGGATTTCCATGTTGCTTTACTTACTCAAGATTTCCATAGAGCTTTACTTACTCGAGCTTTCCATGCTACTTTACTTACTCGAGCTTTCCACACTGCTTTACTTACTCATGCTTTCCATGTTATTTTACTTGGGATTTCCATGCTACTTTACTTAATCGATCTTTCCATGCTACTTTTGTATGCTACTTTACTTACTCATGCTTTCCATATTGCTTTACTTACTCGAGCTTTCCATGTTACTCTACTTACTTAGGCTTTCCACGCTACTTTTGCATGCTGCTTTACTTACTTAGGATTTCCACACTATTTTACTTACTCGAGATTTCCATGCTTCTTTACTTACTAAGGCTTTTCACATTGCTTTTCTACATTGATTTACTTACTCATGTTTTCCATGTTACTTTACTAACTCAAGCTTTCCACTCTAATTTTTCATGTTACTTTACTTACTCAAGATTTCCATGTTGATTTACTTACTCAAGATTTCCATACTACTTTACTAACTCAATCTTTTCATACTACTTTTATACATTGCTTTATTTATTGGAGCTTTCCACATCGATTTTCCATGATGCTTTACTTACTTGGGCTCTCTATGTTATTTTTCAATGCTACTTTACTTACTTGAACTTTCCATTCTATTTTTCCATGCTACTTTACTTGCTCAGGCTTATCAAGCCACTTTACTCACTCGAGCTTTCCACACTACTTTTCCTTACTACTTTACTTAGGATTTCCATGCTACTTTACTTACTCGAGCATTCCACATTGCTTTACTTGCTCAAGCTTTCTACGTTGCTTTACTTTGGCTTTTCATGCTACTTTTCCATGTTATTTTACTTTGGATTTCCATGCTGCTTTACTTAAGCTTTTCCATTAGGTTTTCTATGGTAGTTTACTTATTTGAGATTTTTATGCTTCTTTACTTAATCAGGCTTTCCACACTACTTTACTTAGGCTTTCCATGTTGATTTTCTATGCTAATTTACTTACTCAAGATTTCCACTCTACTTTACTTACTCGAGCTTTCTACACAACTTTACTTACTCAGGATTTATTTACTACTTTACTTACTCAGAGTTTTCATGTTGTTTTTCCACACTACTTTACATACTTAAGCTTTCCACATTACTTTTCTATGTTGATTTACTTACTCGAGCTTTCCACGCTGCTTTACTTACTTAGGCTTTCCATGCTACTTTACTTACTCAAGATTTATATGCTACTTTTCCATGCTACTTTACTTTCTCAAATTTTCTATGCTGCTTTTCCATGCTACTTTACTTACTAAAGATTTCTAAGCAGCTTTTCCAAGTTGCTTTACCTACTTGAGCTTTCCATGCTTTTTTACTTACTCAAGATTTTCATGCTACTGTTCCACATTGTTTTACTTATACTTTCCACTCTGCTTTACTTTATCGAGCTTTCCACACTAATTTTCCATGATACTTTACTTACTAAGGCTTTCCATGTTACTTTACTAACTTGGGCTTTCCACGTTGTTTTCCCACATTGCTTTACTTAATCAGGATTTCCATTGCTTTACTTAATTAGGCTTTCCATGTTGCTTTACTTACATGTAATTTCCACACTGCTTTACTTACTCAAGCTTTCAATGCTACTTTTCCATACTGCTTTACTTACTCGGGCTTCCCACACTAATTTACTTATTCAAGTTTTCCATGCTACTTTACTTAGGCTTTCCATGCTGTTTTACTTACTCCAACATTCCATGTAGCTTTACTTACTCGAGCTTTACAAGCTACTTTATTTATTAAGGGTTTCCACACTACTTTACTTACTTAGGCATTCCATGTTGTTTTTACACGTTTATTTGCTTACTCAGGCTTTTCACACTACGTTTCAATGCTACTTTACTTACTTAAGCTTTCCACATTACTTTACTTATTCATGCATTCCATGCTACTTTTCCACTCTCTTTTACTTGAGCTTTTTACACTACTTCACTTACTCAGGATTTCCACACTACTTTACATAGTCAATATTTTTATGCTATTTTTCTTTGTTACTTTACTTTTTTAGGCTTTTCACATTGCTTTTTCACACTACTTTATTTAATCAAGCTTTCCACACCACCTTACTTATTCAAGATTTTCATGTTGTTTTTCCACACTGCTTTACTTACTCGAGCTTTCCATGTTACTTTACCTACTCAAGCTTTCCACACTGTTTTACTTACTCAAACTTTCTACACTAATTTTTTATGCTGCTTTACTTAGCTTTTTCACACTACTTTACTTGGGTTTTCCATGCTGTTTTACTTACTCAAGATTTCCACGCTATTTTTCCACATTGCTTTACTTACTCAAGATTTCCAATCTTATTTTTCTTATTGCTTTCCTTTGTCAGACTTTCCATGATGTTTTACTTACTCAAGCTTTCCATGCTATTTTTTTACACTATTTTACTTACTCAATATTTCCACGCTGCCTTACATACTCAAGCTTTTCACACTACTTTGCTTACTTAGGCTTTCCACGTTGCTTTACTTAATATTTCCACACTTCTTTACTTACTCAAGATTTCCACACACTGATTTACTTACAAAGGCTTTCCAAGATGGTTTTTTATGTTGCCTTACTCATGCTTTTCACACTACTTTTCCATGTTGCTTTACTTACTTGGGCTTTTCACATTACTTTACTTAATTGAGATTTCCACACTACTTTATTACATTGTTTTACTTACTTAGGTTTTTCATGCTATTTTTCCACATTGTTTTAGTTACTTAGGGTTTACATACTACTTTACTTACTCTGGCTTTCCATGTTTCTTTACTTACTCATGATTTTCACGTTGGTTTACTTACTCAAGGTTTCCATGCTACTTTACTTACTCAAGAGTTACACGCTGATTTTTCATGCTACTTTACTTACTCAAACTTTCCACACTACTTTACTTATTTGAGCTTTTCATGCTACTTTACTAACTCGGGCTTTCCATGTTGCTTTACTTATTTGAGCTTTCCATGTTGCTTTTCCACATTGCACTACTTAATCATGCTTTTCACACTACTTTTCCATGTTGCTTTACTTAGGCTTTCCACATTGCTTTAGTAACTTGGGCTTTCCATGCTAATTTTCCACTTTAATTTTCTTACTCGGGCTTTCCACATTGGTTTTCCATGTTGCTTTACTTACTCGAGCTTTACATACTATTTTACTTACTCAAGATTTTCATGTTGATCTACTTACTCAGGCTTTCCATGTTGATTTTCCACATTGCTTTAGTTACTTAAGCTTTATATGCCATTTTTTCATGCTGCTTTACTTACTCAAGCTTTTCATGTTGCTTTCCTTACTCAGGCTTTCCATGCTGCTTTTCCATGCTACTTTACTTATTCAAGATTTCCAAGCTAATTTTCCAAAATGTTTTACTTATTCAAGCTTTCCAAACTACATTTTCTTATGTACTCCATCTTTCTATGCTCCTTTTCCATGCTATTTTACTTACTCGAGCATTCCATGTTGCTTTACTTACTCTAACTTTACATGCTACTTTTTCACACTACTTTACTTACTCAAGCTCTCTACATTGATTTACTTACAAAGGCTTTCCATGCTAATTTAATTACTCAAGCTTTCCACACTACTTTACTTACTCAGGGTTTCCACACTACTTTACTTACTTAGACTTTTCACACTACTTTTTCATATTACTTTACTTACTTAGGCTTTTCACATTGTTTTTCCATGTTAATTTACTTATTTGAGATTTTCACACTACTTTACCATATTACTTTACTTGCTCAAGCTTTCCACCATAGTTTGTTTACTCATGCTTCCCACATTGCTTTAATTACTCATGTTTTTCATGATGCTTTTCCACACTACTTTACTTGGGATTTCCATGCTACTTTACTTAGGCTTTCCATGCTACTTTACTTATTCAAGATTTCCATGCTGCTTTATTTAGGATTTCTACGCTACTTTACTTACTCTAGTTTTCCATGCTACTTTAATTACTTAGGGTTTCCACACTACCTTACTCAGGCTTTCCATAGTATTTTTCCACACTGCTTTACTTACTCAAAAAAATTACACTACTTTTCCATGCTTCTTTACTTACTCAAGTTTTCCACACTGCTTTTCCACACTTTTTTAGTTACTCGAGCTTTCCAAGTTGTTTTACGTACTTGAGTTTTCCATGTTGTTTTAGTTACTTAGAATTTCTAAGGTGCTTTACTTACTCAAGCTTTCCATGCTATTTTTCCACACTGCTTTACTTACATAAGATTTACATGCTACTTTATTTACTCAGGCTTTCCATGCTACTTTACTTGGGCTTTCCATGATATTTTTTCATGCTACTTTATTTGGGTTTTCTATTCTATTTTTTCACATAACTTTACTTACTCAAGCTTTCCATACTACTTTTCCATGCTACTCTACTTAGTTTTTCCATGCTACTTTACTTACTCAAATTTTCGACACTACTTTACTTGAGCTTTTCACACTATTTTACTAACTCAGACTTTCCATGCTACTTTTCCAAATTGCTTTACTTACTCAAGCTTTCTAGACAGCTTTACTTACTTGAGATTTATACATTGCTTTACTTACATGAGCTTTTCATGCTGCTTCTCCACATTGTTTAACTTAATGGACCTTTCCACATTGTATTTCCATGTATCTTTACTTACTCAACTTTCCACACTACTTTACTTACAAGAGATTTTCACGTGGCTTTCCTATGTTGCTTTACTTACTTAGCTTTTCACACTACTTTACTTACAAGAGATTTCCACGTGGCTTTTCTATGTTGCTTTACTTACAATGGCTTTTCACGTTACTTTTCTATGATGTTTTACTTACTCAAGCTTTCCATGCTACTTTTTCACACTACTTTACTTACTCGAGCTTTCCATGTTGTTTTAATTACCTGAGATTTCCATGATTATTTATGATGTTACTTTAATTACTCAAGCTTTCCACACTGCTTCTCCATGCTACTTAACTTACTCAATCTTTTCATGTTACATTACTTACTTAGGCTTTTCACATATCTTTTCCAGGCTTCTTTATTTATTCAAGATTTCCATGTTGCTTTACTTATTTAGGATTTCCACACTACTTTACTTACTCGAGATTTCCACTTAACTTTACTTGCTGCTTTAATTAGGATTTCCATGCTACTTTACTTAATCAAGATTTTCACACTACTTTTCCATGCTACTTTACTTACTTGACCTTTCTATAATGATTTTCCACATTATTTTACTTGCTCAATATTTTCATGCTACTTTTCCACAATGCTTTACTTACTCAGGTTTTTCACACTGCTTTACATACTCAAGATTTCCATGACACTTTACTTGAACTTTACACATTGCTTCACTTACTCAAGTTTTCCATGCTGCTTTACTTACTCAAGGTTTTCATGCTCCTTTATTTATTCAAGATTTGCACACTACTTTACTTACTCAAGCTTTCCATGTTGATTTTTGAAACTACTTTTCCATGTTGCTTTACTTACTCAAACTTTTTATTTTACTTTACTTACTCAGGATTTCCATGCTACTTTACTTACTCGAGCTTTCCACGATGCTTTTTTCATGCTACTTTAGTTACTCAGACTTTTCACATTGCTTTACTTATTTAGGCTTTCCATGTTGCTGTTCCACATTTCTTTACATGGATTTTCATGTTGTTTTACTTACTCAAACTTTCCTTGTAGCTTTTCCACATTGCATTACTTATTTGGGCTTTCCACGCTACTTTTCCACGTTGCTTTTCACACTATTTTAGTAACTTGGGATTTCCATGTTGGTTTTCTTACTCGAGCTATCCACATTGATTTTCCATGCTCCTTCACTTACTTGAGCTTTGCACACTATTTTACTTAGATTTTCCATGCTGCTTTACTTACTCAGGCTTTCCATGCTACTTTTTTACACTAATTTTATATGCTACTTTACTTATTTGAGCTTTCCATATTGCTTTACTTAAGCTTTCCATGCTACTTTACTTACTCAAGTTATCCATAGTGTTTTACTTAATCAAGCTTTCCATGCTACTTTTCTATGTTCCCTTAATCAAGCTTTCTACGCTCCTTCTCCATGCTACTTTACTTACTCAAGCATTCCACATTGCTTTACTAACTCATACTTTTCATGTTGTTTTTCCATGCTACTTTACTTACTCGAGCTTCCCATGTTGGTTTACTTACTCAGGCTTTCCATGATAATTTAGTTACTTGATATTTCCACACTACATTACTTACTTGGGCTTTCCATGTTGATGTACTTACTCATGCTTTCAATGCTACTTTACTTACTCAGACATTACACACTATTTTTCCATGCTACTTTACTTACTCAAGCTTTCCACGCTACTTTTCAATGATATTTTACTTACTTGAGCTTTCCACATAGCTTTAGCATATTGCTTTACTTGCTCGATCTTTATATGCTGCTTTACTTACTCAGGATTTCCACATTGCTTTACTTGATCAGGATTTTCATGCTACTTTACTTGGGCTTTCCATGTTGCTTTACTTAGGTTTTCCATGCTACTTTACTTATTCAAGCTTTCCATATTGCTTTACTTACTCAGGCTTTCCATGCTACTTTACTTATTTTGATTTTCCATGCTACCTTACTCAAGATTTTCATGCCACTTTACTTACTTGAGATTTTTATGTTGATTTTCTATGATACTTTACTTACTTGGGCTTTCCACACTATTTTACTTACTCAATATTTCCAAGTTGCTTTACTTACTTAGGCTTTCCATGCTACATTACTTACTTGGAATTTCCACACTGGTTTACTTGATCTTTTCACGCTACTTTACTTACTCAAGATTTCCATGTTGCTTTACCTACTCAAGATTTCCATACTATTTTACTTACTCAGGCTTTTCATGTTGCTTTTCCATGCTATTTTACTTGGGCTTTCTACGCTACTTTTCTATGCAACTTTATTTATGTGAGATTTTCATGCTACTTTACTTACTCAAGTTTTCTATACTACTTTATTTACTCTAGATTTTCACACTATTTTTCCATGATACTTTACTTACTCAAGATTTCTATGCTACTTTACTAACTCAGACTTTCCATGTTGTTTTTTCACATTACTTTACTTACTCAAGCTTTCCACATTACTTTACTTACTCAGGATTTCCACATAGCTTTACTTAATTAGGCTTTCAACACTACTTTACTTACACAGGCTTTTCACATTACTTTTCCACATTACTTTACCTACTATGAACTTTTACATTGATTTACTTACTTGACCTTCTCACTCTGTATTTCCATGATGGTTTAATTACTCAATATTTTCATGCTAATTTACTTACTCAAGATTTCCACATGAATTTTCCACACTACTTTACTTATTCAAGGTTTCAACACTGATGCTTCAGGCTGCTTTACTTACTCAAGCTTTCCATGCTACTTTTCTACACTATTTTACTTACTCAACATTTCCATGTTGTTTTACTTACTCAAGCTTTCCATGCTATTTTTCCATGTTGCTTTAATTACTCAAGCTTTCCACAATGCTTTTCCATGTTGTTTTACATACTCAGTATTTCCATGTTGCATTACTTACTCAAGATTTTCATGCATCTTTTCCATGTTTCTTTATTTACTCAAGATTTCCATGCTCCTTCACTTACTAAAGCTTTTCACACTAATTTTCTTACTCAAGCTTTCCATGTTGCTTTACTTGCTCTAGCTTTCCATGCTACTTTATTTACTCAGGCTTTCCATGCTATTTTACTCACTCAAGCTTTCCATACTACTTTTCTATGCTAATTTACTTAATCAAGATTCCTACACTACATTTCCATGTTATTTTACTTACTCAAACTTTCCATGTTGCTTTTCTACACTACTTTAATTACTCAAGATTTCTACACTGCTTTACTTACTCAAGCTTTCCATGTTACCTTTCCATGTTGCTTTACTTAATCAAGATTTCCATATTGTTTCACATACTCAAGCTTTCCACCCTACTTTACTTACTCAAGATTTCCACATTAATTTAATTATTCAAGATTTCCACAACACTTTACTTACTTGAGCTTTCTATGCTACCTTTTCATGCTGTTTTACTTACTCGGGATTTTCATGTTATTTTTTTATGCTAATTTACTTACTCAAAATTTCCATCTTACTTTTCTATTTTGCTTTACTTACTCAAGATTTCCATGGTACTTTACTTACTCAAAATTTCCATGTTGATTTTTCACATTGATTTAATTACTAGGGCTTTCCACCCTACTTTTACACACTATTTTTCTATGTTGCTTTACTTACTCTAGCTTTCCACATTGCTTTTCCATGTTGTTTTACTTACTCATGCTTTACATACTGATTTTCCATGCTACATTACTTACTCAATATTTCCACACTGATTTTCTATGATACTTTACTTACTTAGAATTTTCATGCTATTTTTTCACACTTCTATACTTACTCAGGTTTTTTACACTAGTTTACTTACTAAAGATTTTTATCCTACTTTACTTACTCAAGATTTTCACACAAGTTTTTTTACTCTAGATTTCCATGCTACTTTACTTAGATTTTACATGCTACTTTAATTACTCATGCTTTCCATGTTGCTTTACTTAAGATTTTCATGCATCTTTACTTACTCAAGATTTATAAGCTTCTTTACTTACTTGAGCTTTCTATGGTACTTTACTTACTCAATCTTTCCACACTACTTTTCCACATTGCTTTACTTGGGATTTATAGGTTACTTTTCCATGATGCTCTACTTACTTGAGCTTTCCACATTACTTTACTCATTTGCATTTTCCATACTACTTTTCCATGTTGTTTTACTTACTCAGGCTTTCTACACTGCTTTACTTACTCAAGCTTTCCACACTACTTTACATAGTCGATATTTCCATGCTATTTTTCTATGTTACTTTAATTTATCAAGATTTTCACACTACTTTTCCACACTAATTTATTTACTTGAGCTTTCCATGCTTCTTTTCCACACTTCTTTATTTACTCAAGCTTTTCATACTATGTTTTCACACTGCTTGACTTACTCAAGCTTTTCACACTACTTTACTTACATGGGCTTTCCACACTGCTTTTCCATGCTACTTTAATTACTCAGTCTTTCTATGCTTCTTCATTTAATTGAACTTTCCACACTCATTTTCTATGTGGCTTTACTTACTCAACCTTTCTATGCTACTTTTTCAAGCTCTTTTACTTACTTGGGCTTTCCACACTAGTTTACTTACTTAGGCTTTCTACATTGCTTTTCCATATTTATTTACTTATTCAAGCTTTTCACTCTACTTTTTCACATTTATTTACTTACTCAGGCTTTCTCCAATGCTTTTCTATGCTACTTTACCTACTCGAGCTTTTTATTCTACTTTACTTTCTCAAAATTTTCACACTGCTTTACTTACTCGAGCTTTCCATGCTACTTTTCTACATTGTTTTACTTACTCAAGCTTTTTATGATGCATTAGTTAATTGATATTTACATACTACCCTACTTACTCAGGATTTCCACACTACTTTTACACACTTCTTTACTTACCTGGGATTTACACATTGCTTTTACTTGGGCTTTTCATGCTACTTTTCCATGTTGCTATACTTACTCAGGCTTTTCACACTAATTTTTCATGTTTCTTTACTTACTTGAGCTTTCCACATTACATTACTTAGGCTTTCCATGCTGCTTTTCCAAATTTCTTTATTTACTTAAGCTTTTCACACTACTTTACTTACTCAAGATTTCCATGCTACTTTGTTTATTTAAGCTTTTCATTTTACTTTACTTACTCAAGCTTTCCATGCTACTTTACTTACTCGAGCTTTCCATGCTACTTTAATTACTACGACTTTCTACACTACTTTACTTATTTGAGTTTTTCATGTTACTTTTTCATGCTACTTTACTTACTCAAGATTTTTATGCATCTTTACTAACTCAAGCTTTCCACTTTACTTTTCCATGTTGCATTACTTACTCAAGATTTCCACGTTGTTTTTTCATGATACTTTACTTACTCAGGCTTTCCACACTACTTTAGTAACTTTGGATTTCCATGCTAATTTTCCATGTCAATTTTCTTACTCGAGCTTTCCATGTTGCTTTTCTAAGCTACTTTATTTATTTAGGCTTTATATTCTACTTTACATACATGGGCTTTCCATGCTACTTTACTTACTCAAGCTTTCCATGCTAATTTTCCATGTTGCTCTACTTACTTGAGCTTTTCATTCCACTTTTCTATGATGCTTTACTTATTCAAGATTTTCACATTGTTTTACTTACTCGAGCTTTCTACACTACTTTTCTATGTTGATTTACTTACTCAAGCTTTCCATGTTGCTTTACTTAAACAAATTTTTCATGCTACTTTACTTACTCAAGCTTTCCATGTTGCTTTACTTAATCAAGCTTTTCATACTACTTATATATGCTACTTTACTTACTTGGGCTTTCCATGCTGCTTTACTTACTCAAGCTTTCCATGCTAATTTACTTACTTTATATTTCCACACTACTTTACTTACTCGATCTTTCCATGTTACTTTACTTACTCATTCTTTCTAATCTACTTTACTTACTCAGACTTTCCATGCTATTGTACCTAGGATCTTCATGCCATTTTTCCATGTTACTTTTCACATTACTTTACTCACTCAAGCTTTCCACACTTCTTTACTTACTCAAGATTTCTATATTAATTTACTTACTTGAGCTTTTCATGCTACTTTTCTATGCTATTTTACTTGAGCTTTCCATGATACTTTAATTAAGCTTTTTATGCTACTTTACTTACTCGAGCTTTCCATGCTTCTTTACTTACTTTGGTTTTCCATGATACTTTACTTACTTAGGATTTCCACATTGATTTTCTATGTCCTTTAATTACACACGATTTCCACACTACTTTACTTACTTGAGCTTTCCACACTACTCTTACACACTGCTTTACTTACTCACACTTTCCACATTGCTTTACTTACTCATTCTTTCTAAGATACTTTTCCATACTACTTTACTTACTTAGACTTCCATGGTGATTTAATTGAGCTTTCCAAACTACTTTTCTATGTTACTTTACTAAATTAGGGTTTCCACACTTATTTACTTACTCAAGCTTTCCATGTTTCTTTACTTACTTGAGCTTTCCATATTTGTTTTCCATGCTACTTTACTTGGAATTTTTACAATACTTTTGCATGCTAATTTACTAACTTGGGCTTTCCATACTCTTTTTTTATGATACTTTACTTACTCAAGTTTTTCATGCTGATTTAATTACTTGGACTTTCTACGCTACTTTTCCATGCTACTGTACTTACTTGAGCTTTTCAAACTACTTTACTAACTTAGGTTTTCTATGTTGATTTTCCACATTTCTTTACTTACTCAAGATTTTCACGTTTCTTTACTTACTCAAGATTTCCATGTAGCTTTACTTACTTAGGCTTTTGACACTACTTTACTTACATGGGATTTTCACACTATGTTTCCACATTGCTTTAATTACTCAAGATTTCCATACTGCTCTACTTACTCAAGCTTTCTAAATTGAATTTCCACATTGATTTACCTTCTTAGGCTTTCCATGCTACTTTACTTACTCAGGCTTTTCACATAGTTTTTCTACACTGCTTTTCTTACTCAAGATTTCCATGCTAATTTTACATGTTGCTTTACTTACTCAAGATTTTCACACTACTTTTTTACATTGATTTACTCATTCATATTTTTCATGATTTTTTACTTATTTGAGCTTTCCATTCTACTTTTCCATGTTGATTTATTTACTCAAGCTTTCTATGTTACTTTACTTACTCAAGCTTTCTACATTGAATTACTTGTTCAAGATTTTCATGCATCTTTTCCATGTTACTTTACTTACTCAGGATTTTCACACTGCTTTACTTAAAATTTCCATGCTACTTTACTTATAGCATGATTGGTTGATTTGGTGAGCTCAGATTACACGTGTCACCTTTTACCCTATTTGATATGGGAACTTCAAAGCGTGATATCTTGTACGTATGGGCTTGAAATTAACTCATTCAAATTACACTAGAAAGATCTCAAGATGATCTATGCATTATAACTATTCTTGAATCATTTCATAATGGTCAACTTCTATAGTTTGACCAACTTTGACTAATTTTTACCATCTTGATTGGAACTTTGACTAGTTGCATAAGAAGAATATGAGCTTCATTTTTTACATTTTGCATACCATTGGAAAGGTCTCAACAAGCCCTACATAATGGTGAAAGTTTGGATCTACTTTAGGACCTTTTTTAAAATGACCTTTGGATCAATCCTTCTCATTACGAAGGATTTTTATCCTAAAAAGATGGTACTAGTCCTAGTACTTTATGTAAGGATATTTTCATGGCTCTACCTCTGATGATCATTAAAGATACTTCAATGGGTATTTTGATTTGAAACTATAAAAATATTGTAGGACATATGGTGTTATAATAATCACCATTTTACAATTATCCTTTTACGGTTTTACCTAGCAACATAGTTTTACAAATTTTTCCCTTCTTGGGTTTTGAAAAACACTCTAATGATTAAAAACATTGCCCATACTTGGGTTTTATGCATTTATAAATAATGCTTATATTCAAACATGCATATATATTTTCATATACTGAAACATACAGATTAAAATATACAACCTATCTTTTGAGCTATTGATGATGCTTCTCATGATGGCATCTTCATGTTGCACTACAGTATTCCTATGTATAATATGAATAGAATAACACTGAAGGCACTATTTACTTGTAAGAGTTATTGTTGATGTAATTGTACGATATATTCTATAATGTCTTTAATAATGTTATATTGATTTTTATTTTTGGAAAAAGTTGTCTTTCTCAGAGATAAATATGGTTTTCCTATGATAATACCACTAAATTTAAGTGGAACCACTTCTAATTCAACTTCATCTAAAAAGTTGGTGGTAATTGTAAACCCTAGTTTACATGTTTTACCATCATCTATCTTATCTAAAGAATAGGGTTGGAAATGTGGCTTAGTTTCTAAACCAAGGGTTTCTACAACATCTTCTAAGATTAGATTCTTTTGATAATTTTTATCAAAGATAGCATCTATCTTAGAATGCTTAACAATTATTCTTTTGAAGAAGTGTTCCTTACCTTTCTAGGGTGACAAACTTTGAACTATCAGCATCTCATTGATTGCCATCTCCCTTGTTGATGTTGTCTTTAGTTCTAATTGACAAGACTCTATCTTCTACTTGATTGAAGATGTAGTTAAAACCTTTGCTTGTGGTTGTGGATAACTATGCTTATCTTATTTCAACATTTTCCCCTTATCATTGAAGGAAAAACCAAAATTCATGTCTTCTTTAGGTAACTTTGTTTGGTCTGTCTTCTTGACATGTCTACTAAGCATCCTTCTAAGGATTTTTGAGGCATAATTATAAGATATATTAAATTATTTCTTCTTTTCATACCTCAATAAGTCATCTAAAGATGTCTTGTCGTATTTAATTGCTTCATATTCTGATAATACTTCCTTCAACTCTTCAAGGTGTTATGACTTGATGCTTAAGTAACTCTTCAGCTTATCTTCTTGGAAAGATTGTCCTTCATCTCCATATCCTAATCTAGCATGGAGTGGTCTCTCCAAAAATTAGATAGGCAAGATAATCCCTTGACCATTAATGCCAATGCCCTTTCTATTAAATCCCATCTTGGCTATCAACTTAGAACCTATTCCCCTTGTGTGCTTTTCAAATGTATCAAGAACATTATTTGATGAACATATAGAGTTAGAACATAAAGTATGCATAACATTATTAATAGAATCAAAAGAATTTATTCCATTGCTTTTATTTTATGAATGTAACATAATATTTAGTACTTGACTTGGCAACTTCTCTCACATGAATCCTTCATCTAGTGCTTGATTCCTAGGAGAACTAGGATTTATAGATTCTTTGATAGGTGCCTTCCCTTTTCCTTTACATCTCTGTTGGTACTAAGATAGATCTTTGTGAATGTGTAGATTCTAGCATTGATCCACAATGTGACCCTTTTTGGAGGAGTAACCATAGACTTTTGACTCCTCTCACATTTGCTTCTTTTGACGATGTTCTTGTTGTAGTTTTACCCATAGATCATTTGATTCTTTTGATGATGCTCCATTGGATCTTCTCAATTTTTTTCTCCTACCGTTGCTCTACTACTTTCCAACTTTGCTCTTAGGATTTCAAGTATTACATTATCATAGTAATAATGGTATTCAGTAACAACTGAATTTGAGCCAGCATTGGATCCATCATTATACAATAGTTGAGTTAAGTTAAAACAATAAATTCACAAATTCACTTGCAAACTTATCTTTGAGACCAAATTTGATGTATCAGAGAAATGTCTACACAGAAGTTAGCCCAACACACTAACCACACTGATACCAACCTGATCTGTAAACTTAAGTAATAATATGCTTACGTATTTTAATTTTTCTTTATAATAATTTTATGGAAATAATTTAAAATTTTACTTATAGAATAACAATTTAATAAGAAGAAAACAAAAAATTTAACTACACAATTGATAATGGAGTTCATCACATTTGCCTACGTCTCTGGGTCCTTTATCAGCCAATATATTAAGAAAAATCTTGAAAAATACATAAAAATTTCTCCAAAATGAAATTTGATCAACTACAAAGTTGTTCTTTGGGAAAAAATAATATTAGTCTCTTTTCATAAATTTTCCCAATTCTACCTCTAACTCCCTTTGCAAGTTGCACAAGCTCCTTTACAATAGCTTCTAGCAATGGCTAATAAGCTTGTTCAATTTCCTTCAAATACAAGGTAACATCTTTATATAGTTGTTCAATACTATATCCCAAGTGGTTGGGCTTTATCCTTTTACCCAAAGTGGTTGTAGGTTCGAATTCCATCGGCATTACTTTTGGTGGACAATGCATATCTATTTGCCCAGATTTAGAAGGTGGGTGGCTCTTTAGATATTCATATACCATAAAACTCATGGTTACCAATGCCAAGTGTTTGGCATTAACATGAATTTTTGTGGGCATTTTATGGCATTTGGGCTTGGCTCATGATATTTATGGCATGGAACGTGGCATGTGGGTTAAAAATCGTGCATGGAACATTCAGTCATGTGGCATGTATGTGGAAACTTCGTTGTGATGTGGATGTGGCATGTGGAAGTGATGGTTTGTTGGATGTCTTCGATGGTCTTGGCATAACAATTAATTAATTAAAATATATTCAATTATATGACTATTAAAATTAGACCATAGAGATAAATGGTAAAATAATTAAATGGTGTCAAGCCACATAGTGGCTTAAGGACCCACCATGTGGACCATTCTCCCTTCACCACTTGTCTACCATTCATCACTTGTCGACATCTAATTGGTTGAATGCTCCATAACTCTATCAGTGGTAGGGTCCCCCTTTGAGACAAAAGTGGACTCCACCAGCTGCGATCCCCTTAGCTAGCCCTTTTTGTTAATTACGTTTTTGTCAAAGATGATTAACATTCACCTATCGAGGATAAAAGATATAAGTCCAAAAAATTTATTTCAAAAATTTGTCATCACGTATTGCAGCATGATTGGTTGATTTAGTGAGCTTGAATTATGCTTGTGTCAACTTTTGCCCTATTTGATATGGGAACTTCAAAGCATGATATCTTGTGCATAAGAGATCAAAATTGACCGATTCAAATTATATCAAAATGCTCTCAAGATGCTCTACGCATTGGAACTATTATCAAATCATTCCATAATGGTTAATTTCTATAGTTTGATCAAATGTGACCAACTTGACTGGAACTTTGATTAGCTACACAAGCAACATATCAGCTCTATTTTCAATGTCTCACATACCATTGTAAAGGTCTCAATAGGCACTACGTAATGGTGTAAGTTTTGATATGCTTCAGTACCTTTTTTGCATTGACCTCTAGATCAATTTTCCACACTACTTTTCAATGCTATTACATTCACTCAAGATTTCCACGCTACTTTACTTACTTGAGATTTTCACATTGCTTTACTTACTCAAGATTTCCACATTGCTTTACTTACTAAGGATTTCCATGCTATTTTACTTACTCTGGCTTTCCACACTACTTTTCCATGCTTCTTTACTTATTATTGCTTTCCATGCTACTTTACTTACTTGGCTTTTCCATACTACTTTACTTACTCAAGATTTCTACATTGCTTTACTTATTCAGGCTTTCCATGCTACTTTACTTACTTTGACTTTCCATGCTACTTTACTTAATAAATCTTTCCATGTTGTTTTACTTAATTAGGCTTTCCATGCTGCTTTACTTACTCAATATTTCCACACTACTTTACGAACTTGAGATTTTGACACTACTTTTCCACATTTTTTTACTTACTCAAGCTTTCCATGTTGCTTTCTTTACTCATGTTTTCTATGCTACTTTACTTACTCGATATTTCCACGTTGCTTTACTTACTCAAGCTTTCCATGCTGCTTTACTTACTCAGGATTTCCATTCTATTTTACTTACTCGAGCTTTCCACATTGAATTTATTACTTGGGCTTTCTACTCTACTTTACTCACTCGGGTTTTCCATGCTACTTTTCTACATTTTTTCCATGTTGATTCACTTACTCGAGCTTTCAATGCTCCTTTACTTACTCGAGCTTTCCACGATCCTTTACTTACTCAGGCGTTCCATCTTGCTTTTCTATGTTACTTTATTTATGAGAGTTTTCCATGCTATTTTTCTTACTCGACCTTTCCATGCTGCTTTACTTACTCAGGCTTTCCATGCTACTTTACTTACTTGAGCTTTCCATGACGCTTTTCCATGCTAATTTACTTGGAATATCCATGATGCTTTACTAACTCAAGATTTCCACACTAATTTTCCATGTTTCTTTACTTGCTCAGACTTTCCACACTACTTTTTCATGCTACTTTACTTAATCAAGCTTTCCACGCTACTTTTCCATGTTATTTTACTTACTCAGGCTTTCCATATTGTTTTACTTATTCGATCTCTCCATGCTACTTTTCCATATTCCTTTACTTAATCAAGCTTTCCACACTACTTTACTTACTTGATTTTTTCACACTATTTTTCTATGATGCTTTACTTAGGATTTTCATGTTACTTTACCTACATAGGCTTCCACACTGCTTTACTTATTCAAGATTTTCACACTACTTTTCCATGTTGATTTACTTACTCAGGCTTTCCATGTTACTTTTCCATGTTGATTTATTTGCTTAGGCTTTCCACACTACTTTTTCATGCTAATTTACTTACACGAGCTTTCCACATTGCTTTACTTACTCCAGCTTTTCACGTTGCTTTACTTAGTCAAGCTTTCCACACTATTTTACTTACTCAAGCTTTAAATGTTACTTTACTTACTCAAGATTTTTATGTTGCTTTACTTATTTGATCTTTTCATGTTGCTTTTTCATTCTATTTTACTTACTCAAGCTTTACACACTAATTTTTCATACTACTTTTACTTACAAAAGCTTTTCACACTAATTTTCCAAACTATTTTACTTACTCAAAATTTCCACACTACTTTACTTACTCATGCTTTCCATGTTGCATTTCGAGTCTACTTTACTTACTCTAGCTTTCCACTTTGCTTTATTTACTCAAGCTTTCCATGCTGCTTTACTTACTCAAGCTTTCCACGCTCCTTTACTTACTCAAGCTTTCCATGCTACTTTACTTACTTGGGCTTTCCACACTATTTTTCTATACTAGTTTACTTGTGCTTTTCACACTACTTTTCCATGATAATTTACTTACTCTAGCTTTCCACGCTACTTTACTAACTTGAGTTTACTATCCTTATTTACTTAATTGAGCTTTCCATGCTACTTTACTTACTCAGGCTAACCACATTGCTTTACTTATTCAACCTTTCCATGGTGTTTTACTTACTAAGATTTTCTATGTTGTGTTTCCACGCTACTTTACTTAGGCTTTCCACACTGCTTTTCCATCCTACTTTACTTACTCAGGCTTTCCACGCTAATTTACTTAATCGAGCTTTCCATGTTGCTTTTATGTAGTGTTTTACTTACTCAAGATTTCCATGTTATTTTACTTACTCAAGATTTCCATGCTATTTTTCCATGTTGCTTTACTTATTCGAGCTTTCCATGCTACATTACTTATTAAAGATTTCCACACTATTTTACTTACTCGATCTTTACATAGTGCTTTATTTACTTGAGGTTTCCATGCTACTTTTCCACATTACTTTACTTACTCGAGCTTACCACACTGCTTTTCCATGATACTTTACTTACTCAAGGTTTTCACATTACTCTAGTTACTCATAGTTTTCACATTGCATTTCCATATTTCTTTACTTAATCAGGGTTTCCATGCTACTTTACTTACTCAGGCTTTCCATGCTACTCTACTTATTCGAGCTTTCCACACTACTTTTCCATACTACTTTAATTACTCAGGCTTTCCATGTTATTTTTTTGTGCTACTTTACTTAGGATTTCCACACCGCTTTTTAACATTGCTTTACTTACTTGAGCTTTCCATGTTGCTTTACTTACTCAAGATTTCAATGTTACTTTTCCACACTTCTTTAGTTACTTGAGCTTTCCATGTTGCTTTACTTACTCAGGCATTCTATCCTACTTTTCTATGTTGCTTTGCTTACTCAAGCTTTCCACACTACTTTTCCATGTTGCTTTACTTATTCTTACTTTCCACACTACTTTTCCATACTACTTTACTCACTCAAACTTTCCACGTTTCTTGACTTATTTGATCTTTCCATGCTACTTTTCTATATTGCTTTACTTACTCAATATTTCCATGCTACTTTACTTACTCGATCTTTTAACATTGCTTTCCCATATTGCATTACTTAATCAGGCTTTCCACACTATTTTTTCATGTTACTTTACTTACTCAGGCTTTCTACACTGCTTTAGTAACTTGGGCTTTCCATGCCAATTTTCCATGTTTGTTTTCTTACTCAAACTTTCCATGCTACTTCTTCATGCTGATTTTCTTACTTAGGCTTTACATATTGCTTTATTTACTTGATATTTCCATGCTACTTTACTTACTCAAGTTTTTCATGTTATTTTTCCATGTTGCTTTACTTACTCATGATTTTCATGTCACTTTTCCACATTATTTTACTTACTCAAGCTTTCCACACTCCTTTCACATGCTTCTTTACTTAGTCATGCTTTCCACATTGCTTTACTTACTCAATATTTTCATGTTGCTTTTCTAGGATGCTCTACTTACTCAAGCTTTCCATACTGCTTTACTTACTCAAAATTTCCATGCTACTTTACTTACTCAATATTTCTACACTACTTTAATTACTCAAGCTTTCCACACTACTTTACTTACTCATGCTTTCCACATTACTTTACTTACTAAGGCTTTACACATTATTTTTCTATGCTACTTTAATGACTCGAACTTTCCACACGACTTTTTTATGCTACTTTACTTACTCAACTTTCCACGCTAATTTTTCACATTGCTTTACTTGCTCGAGCTTTCCACGATGCTTTACTTACTCAAGATTTCCACATTTCTTTACTTACTTAAGATTTTCATGATGCTTTTCCATGCTACTTTACATGGGCTTTCCACACTACTTTACTTAGGCTTTCCATGCTACTTTACTTACTCAAGATTTCCATGCTACTTTTCCATGCTACTTTACTTACTCAGGATTTCCACACTAATTTAATTACTCAGGCTTTCCATGTTGCTTTACTTACTTGATCTTTCCATGATATTTTAATTACTCAAGATTTACACAATGCTTTAATTACTTGAGTTTTGTATGCTATTTTTTATGCTACTTTACTTACTCAAGCTTTCCAAATTGCTTTACTTACTCAAAATTTTCATACTATTTTAATTACTTAGGCTTCCCATGCTCTTTTTTCATGCTACTTCAGTTACTCGAGCTTTCTACATTATTTTTTTATGCTACTTTACTTACTCGATCTTTTCATACTTCTTTTCCATGTCGCTTTACTTACTCAAGTTTTCCATGCTACTTTATGTACTCAAGCTTTTCACGCAAATTTTTCATGATACTTTACTTACTCGAGATTTACACATTGCTTTACTAACATAAGCTTTCCATGATGTTTTTCTACATTTTTTTAATTACACGATCTTTCCATGCTACTTTACTTACTCCATATTTCCACATAACTTTACTTACTCAAGATTTCCACACTACTTTACTTACTCATGCTTTCCACGTTGTTTTTCCATGTTGCTTTACTTAGGATTTCCACACTGCTTTGCTTACTTGAGCTTTCCACATTGCATTTCCATGCTACTTTATTTACTCAGGATTTCCATGCTACTTTACTTACTCAAGATTTCCACACTTCTTTTCCATGCCACTTTACTTGAGATTTTCATGCTACTTTACTTGAGATTTTCATGCTACTTTACTTACTTGGCTTTCCACGTTGTTTTTTCACATTGCTTTACTTACTCAAGATTTCCACATGGCTTTACTTACTCAAAGTTTTCACATTTCTTTACTTACTTGAGCTTTTCATGCTACTTTTTCATGTTGACTTATTTGGGCTTTCCATACTGCTTTACTTAGGCTTTCCATGCTACTTTACTTACTGGAGCTTTTCATGTTGCTTTATTTAATAAAGCTTTTCATCTTGCTTTACTTACTTAGGTTTTCCATGTTACTTTACTTACTCAAGCTTTTCCACACTACTTTAATTACTCAAGCTTTCCACTCTACTCTACTTACTCAAGCTTTCCATGTTGCTTTACTTACTCAGGCTTTCCATGATGCTTTACTTGATCAAAATTTACACAATGCTTTAATTACTTGAGCTTTCCATGCTATTTTCCATGTTTCTTTACGTACTCAAGCTTTCCACATTGATTTACTTACTCAGGGTTTTCACACTATTTTACTTACTCAGGATTTCCATGCTACTTTAGTTACTCAAGATTTCCACATTGATTTTTCATGTTACTTTACTTACAAAAGCTTTCCATACTACTTTTTCTCACTACTTTACTTATTTAAGTTTCCCATGTTGCTTTATGTACTTAGACTTTCCACGCTAATTTTCCATGATACTTTACTTACTCAAGCTTTACACACTTATTTACTTACTCAAGCTTTCCATGTTGGTTTTCCACATTGCTTTACTTACATGAGAATTCCATGTTATTTTACTTACTCAAACTTTCCATGTAGCTTTACTTACTCAGGCTTTCCACGTTGATTTACTTACTCAGGGTTTCCACATTGCTTTTCCACATTGTTTTACTTGGGATTTCCATATTGATTTACTTACTTAAGATTTCCATGCTTCATTTCTATGTTACTTTACGTACTCAAGATTTCAATGTTACTTTACTTACTCAGGCTTTCCACGTGGCTTTTCTATGCTACTTTACTTACCTGGGATTTCCACACTACTTTTCAATACTACTCTACTTACTTAAGCTTTCCACTCTACTTTTCCATACTACATTACTTAGGCTTTCCATGTTGTTTTACTTACTCAAGCTTTCCATGATGTTTTTCCATGTTGCTTTAATTACTCAAGATTTTCATGCTACTTTACTTACTCAAGCTTTCCACATTGGTTTAAATACTTGAGCTTTTCACACATCTTCTCTATGCTACTTCACTTACTCTAGATTTCCACACTACTTAACTTATTCAAGATTTCCATGCTACTTTAATTATATGTGATCTTTCCACGTTGATTTACTTACTTAGGCTTTCCATGCTGCTTTACTTATTTAGGCTTTCCTTGCTACTTTACTTACTCATGCTTTCCATGCTACTTTTCCTCACTACTTTACTTACTTGGGCTTCTCACATTGCTTTTCCATGATATTTACTTACTCAATCTTTCTATGTTACTTTTACACACTAATTTACTTACTAAGGATTTCCACGTTGCTTTACTTACTGAAGATTTATATGGTGCTTTACTTACTCGGGCTTTCCATGTTGCTTCACTTACTCGAGCTTTCCATGCTATTTTATTTATTTCGGCTTTCCACACTGCTTTACTTATTTAGGATTTCCACTCTACTTTACTTACTTGATCTTTCCACATTCTTTTTCCATGATACTTTACTTACTCGAGCTTTTCACACTATTGTTTTACACTAATTTAGTTACTCAAGGTTTCCATCTTTCTTTTCCATGCTATTTTACTTACTCAAGATTTTCATGCTACTTTACTTACTTGAGCCTTCCATGCTGCATTACTTACTCAGGCTTTCCACCCTACTTTACTTGGGATTTTTATGTTATTTTTCTATGTTGCTTTACTTACTCAGGCTTTTCATATTGCTTTACTTGCTCAGGGTTTTCATACTCATTTTCTATGTTCTTTACTTACTCAGGCTTTCCAAGTTGCTTTACTTACTCAATCTTTTCATGATGTTTTTTTAGGCTACTTTACTTACCCGATATTTTCATGTTACTTTACTTAATTAGGATTTGCATGCTACTTTACTTGAGCTTTCCACACTGCTTTACTTACTCATGATTTCCACACTGCTTTACTTACTCAAGATTTTCACGCTACTTTACTTACTCAATCTTTCCACACTAATTTTCCATGCTACTTTACTTAATTTTTCATGCTACTTTTTTATGATACTTTAATTATTCAGGGTATCCACGCTACTTTTCAATAATTCTTTACTTGCTCAAGATTTTTGTAGTGATTTACTTAGGGTTTCCACATTTATTTACTTATTCAAGCTTTTCACACTAATTTTCTAGGCTATTTTACTTAGGCTTTCCATGCTTCGTTATTAATCTTTTTCATGCTACTTTACTTATTCAAGCTTTACATGCTGCTTTATTTACTCAAAATTTCAAAATTGCTTTACTTACTTAGGTTTTCCATGCTACTATACTTAGTTTTTTCACACTATTTTTCCATGTTACTTTACTTACTCCAGCTTTCCACGCTACTTTTCCGTGCTACTTTACTTACTCAAGATTTTTACACTGCTTTACTTACTCAGGATTTTCAAGTTGCTTTACTTACTCAGGATTTCCATGCTGCTTTACTTACTCAAGCTTTACAAAATTCTTTACTTACTTGAGCATTCCACACTATTTTGTATGTTACTTTACTTACTCAAAATTTCCATGCTGGTTTACTTACTCAAGCTTTCTATGCTACTTTACTTACTCAAAATTTTCATGCTACTTTACTTACTCAAGTTATTCATACTGATTTTTTATGCTACTTTACTTACTCAGGCTTCCCATACTACTTTTATACGTTTCTTTATTTACTTAGGTTTTCCATGCTACTTTAGGTACTCAAGCTTTCTACGCTACTTTTCCATGCTACTTTACTAACTCATGCTTTCCACGCTTCTTTACTAACTCAAGATTTTCATGCTAATTTTCCACATTGCTTTACTTACACAAAATTTTGATGCTACTTTATTTACTCAAGATTTTCACACAAATTTACTTACTTGGGCTTTCTATACTGCTTTACTTACTCAATATTTTCATGTTGTTTTTACACGTTGCTTTACTTACTCAAGTTTTCACACTGTTTTACTTACTCAATATTTCCATACTGTATTTCCATGATACTTTACTTACTCAATCTTTCCATGCTACTTTACTTACTTGGGCTTTACACTTGTATTTTCACATTGCTTTATTTATTCAAGCCTTCCATGCTACTTTTCTATGCTACTTTACTTACTCAAGCTTTTCATTCTCTTTTTCCACTCTAATTTACTTATTCAAGATTGCCATGTTGTTTTACTTATTCAAGCTTTCCATGATGTTTTTCCATGTTAATTAATTACTCAAGCTTTTCATGCTAGTTTTCCACTCTGGTTTACTTACTCGATCTTTATACATTGCTTTACTTACTCAAGTTTTTCATTCATCTTTTCCATGTTGCTTTACTTACTCAAGCTTTTCACACTAATTTACTTACTCAGGCTTTCCATGATACTTCAATTACTCAATCTTTTCACATTGTTTTACTTGCTCAAGCTTTCCATGGTGCTTTACTTACTCAGGCTTTCCACGCTACTTTACTTGGGATTTCCATGCTACTTTACTTACTCAAGATTTTCACACTACTTTTCCATGTTATTTATTTACTCAGGCTTTCCATGTTAATTTTTCAAACTTCTTTAATTACATGACCTTTCCATGCTACTTTACATACTCAAGATTTCCATGCTACTTTACTGACTCAAGATTTCCTCGTTGCTTCACTTACTCCAGCTTTTCACACTACTTTACTTATTTGGGCTTTCGATGCTGCTTTACTTATTTAGGATTTTCACTTTACTTTACTAACTCGAGGTTTCCATATTGCTTGTCCATGATACTATACTCACTCAGGCTTTCCATGCTATTTTTTCATTCTAATTTACTTAATTGGGCTTTCCATCTTGTTTTTTCATGCTGCTTTATTTACTCGAGCTTTCTATGATACTTTACTTAATTGAGCTTTCCATGTTAATTTTTCATGATACTTTACTTACTCAAGATTTCTATGCTTCTCTAATTACTAAGGCTTTCCACATTGCTTTAGTTACTGAAGCTTTCAACACTGCTTTACTAACTTGATCTTTCCATGCTATTG
Source organism: Torreya grandis (assembly GCA_037957365.1). Taxonomy (NCBI): domain Eukaryota; kingdom Viridiplantae; phylum Streptophyta; class Pinopsida; order Cupressales; family Taxaceae; genus Torreya; species Torreya grandis. The sequence goes on along the minus strand of JARHVA010001883.1, from coordinate 766,663 downwards.
TTCCATGTTGATTTACTTACTCTGGCTCTCCATACTACTTTTCCACACAACTTTACTTACTTGGGCTTTACATGCTACTTTACTTACTCAGGCTATCCATGTTGCTTTACTTACTAGAGCTTTCCACACTGCTTTTCCATACTACTTTATTTACTCAAGTTTTCTACACTACTTTACTTATTTGGTCTTTTTACGCTGCTTTACTTACTCAAGCTTTCCATGCTACTTTACTTACTCAAGTTTTCTATGCTATTTTATTTACTCAGGCTTTCCATGTTGCTTTTCCACACTACTTTACTTACTCAAGATTTACACACTACTTTTCCATGTTACTTTACTTAATCAGGGTTTTATACACTACTTTTCCACATTGTATTACTTAAAATTTTTATGCTATTTTAGTTACTCAAGCTTTCCACGTTGCTTTTCGATGATACTTTAATTACTCAAGATTTCTGTGTTTCTTTACTTAATCAAGCTTTCCACGTTGATTTTCCAGGCTATGTTACTTACTCAAAATTTCTATGCTACTTTACTTACTCAGGATTTCCATTCTACTTTACTTACTCGAGCTTTCCATGATATTTTTCCATGCTACTTTACTTACTCGATATTTTCACACTACTTTTCCATGCTACTTTATTTACTCAGGGTTTTCATACTACTTTTCTATGTTACTTTATTAACTTAGGCTTTCCATGCTACTTGAGATTTTTATGTTGTTTTTCCACGTTGATCTACTTACTCAAGCTTTCCATGATGCTTTATTTAGAAGAGATTTCCATGGTTCTTTTCTATGCTTCTTTACTTACTAATATTTTCTACACTATTTTTCCATGATGCTTTATTTACTCAAGATTTACACACTGCTTTATTTATTCAATTTTTCCACACTGATTTTCTATGTTGCTTTGTTTACTTGGGATTTCCATACTGCTTTACTTACTTAAGATTTCCATACTAGTTTACTTACTTGGGCTTTCCATACTACTTTACTTACTCGATGTTTTCATGCTACTTTACTTACTCAAGATTTCCATACGACTTTACGTACTCAAGATTTTGACACTACTTTACTTAGATTTTTCACATTAATTTACTTAATCAAAATTTCCATGCTACTTTACTTACTTAATATTTTCATGATGCTTTACTTACTCAAGCTTTCCATGCTACTTTTTCAAGCTACTTTTCCACATTGTTTTACTTGAGATTTTCCATGTTAACTTTATATGTTGAATTTCTTACATAAGCTTTCCACATTGCTTAACTTACTCAGGCTTTCCATGATAATCTAATTACTCAGGCTTTCCATGCTACTTTAATTACTTGAGCTTTCTACACTGTTTTTCCACACTACTTTATTTACTCAAACTTTCCATGCTACTTTACTTATTCGAGCTTTCCACGCTACTTTTAAGTATTGATTTACTTAAGTTTTCCACGTTGCTTTACTTACACGGGATTACCACACTAATCTACTTACTCGGGCTTTCCAAACTACTTTTTTATGCTCCTTTACTTACTCGAGCTTTCCATGTTGTTTTATTAACTTGAAATTTCCACCTTATTTTTTCACATTGCTTTACTTACTCAGACTTTTCACACTCCTTTTCCATGTTGATTTACTTACTCAAGCTTTCCACGTTGCTTTACTTACTCAAGATTTTCATGCTACTTACTTGAGCTTTCCATGTTGTTTTACTTACTCAGGCTTTCCATGTTGCTTTACTTACTTGGGCTTTCCATGCTGCTTTACTTATTCAAGTTTTCCATGTTATTTTTCTATGTTGCTTTACGTACTTGGGTTGTCCACAATACTTTATTTACTCAAAATTTCTATTTTACTTTTATTTGCTACTTTACTAGGGATTTCCATGCTACTTTTCCACACTATTTTACTTACTCAGGTTTTCCACATTGCTTTACTCACTCATGATTTTTATGCTTCTTTACTCACTTAGAGTTTCTACACTAATTTACTTAATCTTTTCATGATGCTTTACTTTCTCAAACTTTCTATGTTACTTTACATAATTAGGCTTTCCATGTTATTTTGCTTACTTTGACTTTTCACACTACTTTTCCATGCTACTTTACTTACTCTTAATTTCCATGTTATTTTTCCAAGTTACTTTACTTCAATTTTCCACGTTGCTTTTCTCTGCTATTTTACTTACTCGAGCTTTCCATGTTGATTTACTATTTAGGTATTCTACATTGCTTTACTTAGACTTTCCATGCTGCTTTACTTAATCTTTTCACGTTACTTTACTTATTCAGGATTTCCATGTTGCTTTACTTACTAGGTCTTTTCACACTGCTTTACTAACTTGATTTTTCGACACTACTTTTCTGCATTGCTTTACTTACTCAGGTATTCCAAGCTACTTTTCCATGCAACTTTACTCACTCAAGTTTTCCATGTTGCTTTACTTACTCAATATTTTCATGTTGCTTTACTTACTCAAGCTTTCCACATTGCTTTACTTACTAGGGATTTCTATGTTGCTTTAATTACTCGAGCTTTCCATGCTGCTTTACTAACTCAAGATTTCCATGTTGATTTACTTAATCAAGCTTTTCATGCTGCTTTTCTTATTTAGGTTTTCTATGTTGCTTTACTTACTCAAGATTTTCACGTTACTTTACTTACTCAAGATTTTCATGCTACTTTTTTATGCTGCTTTACTTACTCGAGCTTTAAAATATACTTTATCTACTCAAGATTTTCACATTGCTTTACTTACTCAAGCTTTCCATGTTGTTTTTCCATGCTGCTTTACTTACTTAGTCTTTCCATACTACTTTACTTAAGCTTTCCATGTTTCTTTTTAACATTGATTTATTTATTCGAGCTTTTCACATTACTTTACTTAATCAATATTTACATGCTCCTTTACTTAATCAATATTTCTACATTGATTTATTTACTTGAGATTTTTATGCTGCTTTACTTATTTAGGCTTTTCACATTGTTTTTCCATGCTACTTACTCAAGCTTCCCACACTACTTTACTTACTTGGGCTTTCCATGATATTTTTCCATGTTGCTTTACTTACTCATAATTTACACACTGCTTTACTAACTCAATATTTCCACACTACTTTTCTATGTTTCTTTACTTACTCAAGTTTTTTATGTTGCTTTACTTACTCGAGCTTTCCACATTTCTTTTCCATGATGGTTTACTTACTCAAGCTTTCCATGCTACTTTACTTATCTGAGCTTTCCATGCTACTTTTTCATGCTACTTTACTTACTCAAGCTTTCCACCCTGCTTTACTTACTCTGGATTTTCACACTATTTTTTTATGTTACTTTATTGACTCAAGATTTCCAAGCTACTTTACTTACTCATGCTTTTCACACTACTTTTCCATGTTGTTTTACTTACTCAAGCTTTCCACACTACCTTTCAATGTTGCTTTAATTAATCAGGCTTTTCACGCTACTTTTTTATGTTTCTTTACTTACTCAGGATTTCCACACTACTTTATTTACATGGGCTTTCCACATTACTTTTTTTACTAGAGCCTTCCATGTTGCTTTACTTACATGGGATTTCCACACTAATTTTCAGTGCTGCTTTACTTACTCAATATTTTCATGCTACTTTTCTATGTTTCTTTACTTTCTTGGGTTTTTTCATAATGCTTTTCCACATTGCTTTACATACTAGAGCTTTTCACATTGCTTTACTTACTCACTCTTTCCACACTAATTTACTTATTTAGATTCTCCATGCTACTTTACATACTCAAGATTTCCATGTTGCTTTTCTACACTACTCTACTTACTCAAAATTTCCATGCTACTTTACTTACTCAAGCATTCCATGCTATTTTTCCATATTGATTTATTTACTAAGGCTTTCCATGCTACTTTACTTACTCAAGATTTCCACACTACTTTACTTACTTGAGATTTTCACACTACTTTTCCATGCTACTTTACTTACTCGAGCTTTCCACATTGCTTTACTAACTTGAACTTTTCATGCTAGTTTTTCATGTTGCTATACTTACTCAAACTTTCCACATTGATTTTCCACATTGCTTTACTTACTCAAGCTTTCCATGCTACTTTCTTACTCAAGCATTCCATGCTACTTTACTTACTCAGGCTTTCCATGCTGCTTGAATTACTTGAGCTTTACATTCTACTTTATTTATTCAAGTTTTTCATGTTGCTTTACTTACTCAATTTTTTCACGTTGATTTACTTACTCAGACTTTCCACGCTACTTTATTTACTAAAGATTTTAATGTTGCTTTATTTACTCAGGCTTACCATGCTACTTTTTTTACTCATGTTTTCCACACTACTTTTTCATGTTGTTTTCCTTACTTAGGCTTTCCATGTTACTTTACTTATTAGAGCTTTCCAAGATATTTTACTCACTCAAACTTTCCATGTTGCTTTACTTACTTGAGATTTCTACATTTTTTTACTTAGGCTTTTCATGCTACTTTTCCATGCTGCTTTACTTACTCAAGCTTTCCAAACTGTTTTACTAACTTGAGCTTTTGACACTACTTTTCCACATTACTTTACTTAGGCTTTTCACGTTCCTTTACTTACTAGAGTTTTCCATGCTACTTTACTTGGGCTTTCCATGTTGCTTTACTTACTCAGGCTTTCCACACTACTTTACTTACTCAAGATTTCCATGATACTTTACTTGATCTTTCCATGATGCTTTACTTATTTAGGATTTCTATGCTACTTTACTTACTAGAGCTTTCCACGTTGCTTTTTTACATTGATTTACTTATTCAAGATTTTCACACTACTTTACTTGATATTTTCAAGCTCCTTTACTTACTTGAGCTTTCCACATTACTTTTATATTTTACTTTATTTACTCAATCTTTCCACATTACTTTACTTACTCGGGCCTTTCATGTTACATTTTCATGATTACTTTACTTACTCAGGCTTTCCACACTACTTTACTTACTAGAGCTTCTCATGATGCTTTTCTATACTATTTTACTTAGAATTTCTACACTGCTTTACTAACTCAAGATTTCCACACTACTTTTCCATGTTGCTTTACTTAATCGATCTTTACACACTATTTTCCATGTTGCTTTACTTACTCAAGATTTCCGCACTTCTTTTCCATGTTGCTTTACTTACTCAAGGTTTCCACACTACTTTACTTATTCAACTTTTCCATGTTACTTTTTCATGCTATTTTATTTACTCGAGATTTCCATGCTACTTTACTTACTCAAGCTTTTCATATTATTTTTCTATCCTACTTTACTTACTTCAGCTTTCCACACTACTTTACTTACACTGGCTTTCCACACTGCTTTATTTACTCGAGCTTTCCACACTACTTTTCAATGCTACTTTACTTGAACTTTTCATGTTGCTTTTCTATGTTTCTTTACTTACTCAAACTTTCAACACTACTTTTTCATGCTTTTTTACTTACACAAGATTCCCACATTGCTTTAATTACTCAAGCTTTTAATGCTACTTTACTCACTCAGGTATTCTATGTTTCTTTACTTACTCAAGCTTGTCATGGTATTTTACTTACTCGAGCTTTCCATACTACTTTATTTACTCCAGCTTTCCATGCTACTTTTTCACACTACTTTACTTACTCAAGCTTTACATGTTACTTTTCCATGTTACTTTACTTAGTCAAGATTTTTTACACTACTTTTCAACATTGCTTTACCTACTTAGACTTTTCATGCTACTTTACTTAGGCTTTCCATCTTGCTTTTTGATGCTACTTTACTTACTCGATCTTTCCACACTATTTTACTTACTCAAGCTTTCCACATTGCTTTTGCAAGCTACTTTACTTACTCAAGATTTCTATGTTACTTTACTTACTTAGATTTTCCGTGCTACTTTACTTACTCATGCTTTCCATGCTATTTTTTTATGTTACTTTACTTACTTAGACTTTCTCCACTACTTTTCCATGCTACTTTACTTACTTAGGCTTTTCATACTACTTTTCTATGTTGGTTTAGTAACTCAGGGTTTCCATGCTCTTTTACTTACTTGAGCTTTCTATGTTATTTTTTCACACTACTTTACTTACTCAATCTTTCCATGATGCTTTACTTAGAAAATCTTTCCATGTTATTTTTCCATGTTGCTTTACTTACTAAGATTTTTTACACTACTTTTCCATGCTACTTTACTTACTCAAGATTTTCACACTGCATTACTTATTCAATCTTTCCACACTAATTTTTTATGTTGCTTTATTTACATGGGATTTCCATGCTATTTTACTTACTCAAGCTTTCTCCACTACTTTTCCATGTTGCTTTACTTACTCAAGCTTTCTATGTTGCTTTACTTACTCAGGCTTTTCATATTGCTTTACTTACTCAAGCTTTCTATGCTACTTACTCAAGCTTTCCATACGGCTTTAGTTTCTCAAGCTTTTATACTAATTTTCTACGTTGCTTTACTTACTCAAGATTTCTACATCGCTTTACTTACATGCATTTTTCATGTTGCTCTACTTACTCATGCTTTCCATGCTACATTTCTATGGTGATTTACTTACTCAAACTTTCCATGCTGCTCTGCTTACTTAAGCTTTTCGTGCTACTTTACTTACTTGATCTTTCCATGCTATTTTACTTACTCAATCTTTTCACGCTACTTTTCTATGCTACTTTACTTACTTAGGATTTTCACACTATATTTCCATGTTGCTTTGCTTAATCATATTTTCCACATTGCTTTTCCACACTACTTTACTTACTCAAGCTTTCCATGTTGTTTTACTTACTTAGGCATTCTATGTTACTTTTCCATGTTGGTTTACTTACTCGAGCTTTCTATGCTATTTTACTTGCTCGATCTTTTCATACTCTTTTTTCAAGTTGTTTTACTTACTCTGACTTTTTATGCTACTTTTCCACATTACTTTACTTACTCAGGCTTTCCACACTATTTTACCACACTAATTTACTTAGTCAATCTTTCCAAGTTGCTTTACCATACTGCTTTACTTGCTCAGGATTTCCATGTTGCTTGTTCACACTGCTTTACTTACTCAAGCTTTCCACATTATTTTTTCGCAATAGTTTACTTAGGTTTTCTACACTACTGTACTTACTTGACCTTTTCATGCTAATTTTCCATGCTTCTTTACTTAGGTTTTTTACACTATTGTATTTACTCAAGATTTTCATGATGATTTTCCATGTTACTTTACTTACTCAAGCTTTCCATACTACTTTACTTACTTAGTCTTTCCATGCTGCTTTACTTACTCAAGCTTTCCTTACTACTTTTCCATGTTGCTTTATTTACTTGATATTTTCATGATGCTTTACTAACTTTGGCTTTTCATGTTACTTTACTTAATCCTACTTTTTATGCTATTTTTATATGTTTCTTTACTTACTTGAGCTTTCCATGATGCTTTACTTACTCAAAATTTTTATGTTGCTTTACTTACTCAAGATTTCGATGTTGTTTTACTTACTCAAGTTTTCCATGTTACTTTACTTAAGCTTTACACGCTACTTTTCCACATTGCTTTTCTTACTCAGGGTTTTCACACTACTTTTCCATGCTACTTTACTTACTTAAGCTTTCTATGTTGCTTTACTTACTCAAGCTTTCCACACTACTTTCCTTACTTAGGCTTTTCACACTACATTTCCACACTGCTTTAATTACTCAAGTTTTTCATACTTCTTTACTTACTCAAACATTCCACGTTGTTATATTTAATTAGTCTTTCCATGATGATTTATTTACTCGAGCTTTCCATGCTATTTTACTTACTCATGATTTTCACACTACTTTTCCATGTTTTATTTACTCATGCTTTCCACATTGTTTTTTCATAGTGATTTACTTACTCATACTTTTCACGCTACTTTACCATGCTACTTTATTTTTTCAGGCTTTCTATGTTACTTTACGTACTCAGGTTTTCCATGCTACTTTTCTATGTTGCTTTACTTACTCAAGGTTTCCATGTTGTTTTACTTACTCAAGCTTTCCACACTGCTTTACTTACTCAGGCTTTCCATGCTGCTTTTCCATGGTACTTTACTTAACTTTTTCACCCTATTTTTCTATGTTGTTTTATTTACTCAAGCTTTTCATGCTACTTTTTCATGATGCTTTACTTACTCAAGCTTTCCATGTTGCTTTATTTACTTGGGCTTTCCATGTTTTTTTACTTACTCAAGCTTTCCATGCTACTTTACTTACTCAAGCTTTCCATGCTACTTTACTTAAACTTTTCACATTGCTTTATTTACTTAGGTTTTCCATGTTTTTTACTTACTCTAGATTTTCTCACTACTTTTTCAAGCTACTTTATTTACTCAAGATTTCCATGTTACTTTGATTACTCAAGCTTTCCATGATATGTTTCCATATTGATTTACTTATGCTTTCCACATTATTTTAATTATTCAAGATTTTGATGGTGCTTTACTTACTAAAGCTTTCCACATTGATTTACTTACTCAAGCTTTTCATGCTACTTTACTTACTCAAACTTTTCACACTACTTTAATATGCTACTTTACTTACTCAGGCTTTCCATAATGCTTTACTAACTTGAATTTTTGACATTGCTTTTCCATGTTTCTTTACTTACTCAAGGTTTCTACATTATTTTTCCATGTTGCTTTACTTAGTTTTTCCACGCTACTTAAATACTAGAGCTTTTCACACTGCTTTACTTACTCAAGTTTTCTATGTTGCTTTACTTACTTTGGCTTCCATGATAATTTACTTACTTTGGATTTTCATGTTGTTTTACTTACTCAAACTTTCCATGCTGCTTTACTCATTCGGGCTTTCTATGCTACTTTACTTACTCAAGCTTTCCACGCTCCTTTACTTATTTAGGCTTTCTATGTTGGTTTTCCATGTTGCTTTATTTTTTTGAGATTTATATGTTACTTTACTTACTTAGGATTTCCATGTTACTTTAAATACTCAAGATTTCGATGCTACTTTACTTACTCAAGTTTTCAACGATGTTTTTCTATGCTACTTTACTTACTCAATATTTCTATGTTGCTTTACTAAGTTGGGATTTCCAAGCTAATTTTCCACATTGCTTTACTTACTTGGGATTTCCATGCTACTTTACTTATTTGAATTTTCCAAGCTGCTTTACTTACTTGAGCTTTCCACACTACTTTACTTGTTCTATCTTTTCATGCTACTTTTTCACTTTGTTTTACTTACTCAGGCTTTCCATGTTGCTTTACTTACTCAATCTTTCCACACTATTTTTTGATGCTGCTTTACTTACATGAGATTTCTACACTACTTTACATACTCAGGTTTTCATATTAATTTTCCATGCTTCTTTACTTACTTAAGATTTCTACATTAATTTTCCATGTTGCTTTACTTACTCAAGCTTTCCATGTTGCTTTTCCACACTACTTTACTTACTCGGTATTTACACACTACTTTACTTACTCAATATTTTTACACCACATTTTTACACTCTTTTAATTACTTAGGATTTCCATACTTCTTTTCCAAGCTATTTTACTTACTCAAGATTTACATGCTACTTTACTTATTCTTGCTTTCCATGCTACTTTTTCACACTACTTTAATTACTCCAGATTTCCATGTTGCTTTAATTACTCAAGCTTTCCATGCTACTTTTCCATGTTGCTTTACTTACTCAAACTTTTCACACTGATTTACATACTCGATCTTTTCATATTGATTTTCAATGCTAATTTACTTATTCAAGCTTTCTACACTACTTTACTTATATTTTTTATACTACTTTAGTTACTCAAGATTTCTACACTATTTTTTCATGATACTTTACTTACTTGGGCTTTTCATGTTGCTTTTCCATGATACATTACTTACTCATGCTTTCTTTGCTACTTTTCCATGAAACTTTACTTATATAGGCTTTCCATGTTGTGTTACTTACTCAGGCTTTCCATGCTACTTTACTTACTCAATTTTTCTATGTTAACTTACTTATTCAAGCTTTATACACTATTTTTTCATGTTTCTTTACTTATTAAGGATTTTTATGCTACTTTTCTATGTTGTTTTACTAACTTATGCTTTCTACACTACTAACTCAAGCTTTCCATGCTACTTTTCCATATTGTTTTACTTACTCAAACTTTCCATGTTGCTTTACTTACTCAAGATTTCCAAGTTACTTTTCCATACTGCTTTACTTACTCAGGCTTTCCATACTGTTTTACTTGAAATTTGCATGATACTTTTCCATGAAGCTTTAATTACTTTGGCTTTCCACACTACTTTACTTACTCAAGCTTTTTATGATGCTTTACATATTTAAGCTTTCCATGTTACTTTACTTACTCAAACTTTCCACGTTGATTTACTTACTCAAGCTTTAAATGATGCTTTACTTATTTGAACTTTTTACACTACTTTACTTACTCAAGCTTTTCACATTGCTTTTCCATGTTGCTTTTACATGTTACTTTACTTACATAAGCTTTCCACATTATTTTTCCATGTTGCTTTACTTATTTGAACGTTACACATTATTTTACTTAATCAAACTTTCTACGTAGCTTTTTCATACTACTTTACTTAGGCTTTCCATGTTACTTTACTTACTTAAGATTTCAATGCTATTTTTCCACATTAGTTTACTTACTCAAACTTTCCACACTAATTTTCTATGTTGTGTTACTTACTTGAGCTTTCCACATTTCTTTACCATACTACTTTACTTAAATTTTTCATGCTACTTTTCCATGCTCCTTTACTTACTGAGGCTTTTCACATTACTTTACTTACTCAATCTTTCCACACTATTTTAATTACTTGGGCTTTCCATGCAGCTTTACTTACTCAAACTTTCTATGCTATTTTTTCATGTTTCTTTACTTAGTCAACATTTCCATGCTACTTTACTTACTTTAGCTTTCCATGCTACCTTTCCACATTGCTTTATTTAATCAAAAATTTCATACTTCTTTACTTACTAAAGCTTTCCACACTACTTTACTTACTCAAAATTTTCACATTACTTTTCCATGTTGCTTTACTTACTCAAGCTTTCCATACAGCTTTAGTTACTCAAGATTTCTATATTACTTTACTTACTCAATATTTTTACATTACTTTTTTATGCTACTTTAGTTACTCGAGCTTTCCATGTTTTTGTACTTACTTAGGATTTCTATTCTACTTTACTTACTCAAGATTTCCATTCTACTTTACTTACTCATGCTTTCCATGCTACCATTCCACATTGCTTTACTTACTCAAGATTTACATGTTTCTTTACTTACTCAAGATTTCTATGTTGTTTTACTTATTTGAGCTTTCAATATTGTTTTTCCATGCTTCTTTTTCACATTACTTTACTTACTTGGAATTTCCATGCTAGTTTACTTAATCAAACTTTCCACACTACTTTTCCATGTTGGTTTACGTACTTAGTCTTTCCATGATGTTTTTCTATGTTGCTTTACTTAGGCTTTTTTACGTTGCTCTACTAACTCAAGCTTTTCATGTTACTTTTCCATATTACTTTACTTACTCATATTTTCCACACTATTTTACTTACTCAAGCTTTCCATGCTACTTCACTTAGGATTTCTATGTTGTTTTACTTACTCAATATTTTTATGCTACTTTTCCACACTACTTTACTTAATAAGGATTTCCACACTGCTTTACTTACTCGAGCTTTCCATGCTACTTTTCTATGATAATTTACTTACTCGAGCTTTCCATGTTGCTTTTTCATGTTGCTTTACTTGAGCTTTCCATGTTGTTTTACTTACTTGGGATTTCCACACTGCTTTACTTAATCTTTCCACATTATTTTACTTACTCAAGGTTTTCATGTTGCTTTACTTACTCGAGCTTTCTACATTATTTTACTTACTCAAGCTTTTTGCACTACTTTACTTAATCAAGTTGTCCATGTTACTTTACTTACTCAAGGTTTTGACACTTCTTTACATACTCAAGATTTCCATGCTACTTTTCCACTCTACTTCACTTACTCAAGCTTTTCATGTTTCTTTTCCATGTTACTTTACCATAATTCGTTGCGTACTCAGGATTTCCATACTACTTTACTTAGGCTTTACACACTACTTTTTTATGTTGCTTTACTTACTTGCCCTTTTCACACTACTTTAATTACTCAAGATTTGTATGATACTTTACTTACTCAGACTTGCTATGCTACTTTACTTAGTTAAGCTTACCATGAAAATTTACTTACTCAGGCTTTTTATGCTTCTTTTACATGCTACTTTAGTTACTCAAGCTTTCCATGCTATTATTCCATGTTGCTTTACTTACTTAAGATTTTTATGTTGCTTTACTTACTCAAGATTTCCATACTACTTTACATACTCAATCTTTCCATGCTACAATATTTACATTAGCTTTCCACATTGCTTTTCTACATTACTTTACTTACTAAGGTTTTCTACACTGCTTTACTTACTCAAGATTTCCATACTACTTTACTAACTTAGGCTTTCCACATCACTTTTCTACACTACTTTACTTACTTAAAATTTTCATGTTGTTTTTCCATGATACTTTACTTACTTGGGCTTTCCACATTGATTTTTCATGCTACTTTACTTACTTAGGCTTTTCACACTACTTTTCCACACTATTTTACTTACTCAATATTTTCATGCTACTTTACTTAATTAAAATTTCTATACTACTTTATTTACTCAGGCTTTCCACACTATTTTACATACTTGGGCTTTCCATGCTACTTTACTTACTCGATCTTTCCACACTGCTTTACTTACTCAAGCTTTCCATATTCTTTTACTTACTCTAGCTTTCTACATTAATTTACTTACTCATATTTTCCACACTACTTTTTCATGTTACTTTTTCATATTTCTTTACTTACTCAGGCTTTCCATGTTGCTTTACTTACTCAAACTTTTCACATTGTTTTACTTACTCAGGCTTTTCGCATAACTTCACTTACTTGGGCTTTCCATGCTGCTTTATTTGCTCAAGCTTCTATGCTATTTTACTTACTCAATGTTTCTTTTCCACACTACCTTACTTCAGCTTTTCACTCTACTTTTCCATACTACTTTACTTACTCAAACTTTCTACACTACTTTTCTATGCTACTTTACTTAGTCGAGCTTTTCATGCTACTTTTCTACATTTTTTTTACTTACTCGAGCTTTCCACATTGTTTTACTTACTCGATCTTTCCATACTGCTTTACTTACTCAAACTTTCCATGTTGCATTACTAACTCAAACTTTCCATGTTATTTTACTTATGCAGCCTTTCCACGCTACTTTACTTGGGCTTTCCATGCTACTTTACTTACTCAAGCTTTCTAAGCTTGTTTCCATATTAATTTATTTACTTAGGATTTTCATGCTAATTTCTTATACTAATTTAGTTACTCAAGCTTTCCATACTATTTTTCCATACTGCTTTACTTACTCAAGCTTTCTACACTGCTTTACTTACTCAGGCTTTCTATGTTGATTTTTCACATTGTTTTACTTACTCAAGATTTTTATGTTACTTTACTTACTTGGGATTTCTATGCTACTTTAATTACTCAAGATTTCCTCTTTACTTTGATTTCTATATATTTCTATGTTACTTTACTTACTCAAGCTTTTCACAATGCATTTCCATGTTGGTTTACTTACTCAAGTTTTTCATACTACTTTATTTACTTGGGCTTTCCACACTGCTTTACTTACTCATGATTTCTATATTGCTTTACTTACTCAAAATTTCCATGCTACTTTACTTACTCAAGATTTTCACACTACTTTTGCACACTACTTTTGCACACTAATTTTATTACTCAGACTTTTCATGATACTTTTCCACACTACTTTAGTTACTCAAGCTTTCCATGCCACTTTTTCGTACTGATTTACTTTCTTGAGCTTTCTACACTACTTTATTTATTTGATCTTTCCACACTACTTTTGCATACTAATTTATTTACTCAGGGTTTCTACACTACTTTAATTACTTGAGATTTCTATACTAATTTACTTACTTAGGCTTTCCATGCTATTTTTCTATCTTTTTTTACTTAATCAGGGTTTCCATGCTAATTTTCTACATTACTTTATTTACTTGAGATTTATATATTACTTTTCCATTCTTCTTTACTTACTTGGGCTTTCCACGCTACTTTACTTACTCAAGCTTTCCATGTTACTTTACTTACTCAGGCTTTCTTTAATATTTTAATTAAGATTTCTATGATGATTTACTTACTCAAGCTTTTCACGTTGCTTTACTTGAGCTTTTCATGCTACTTTTGGACATTTACTTACTCAAGATTTCCACACTACTTTATTTACTCAATATTTCTATACTACTTTACATACTCAGGGTTTTAATACTATTTTTTCAAGTTGTTTTACTTACTCAGGCTTTCCATTCTACTTTTCCATGTTGCTTTACTTACTCAAAATTTACATGTTGCTTTCCTACATTGCTTTACTTGCTTGAACTTTCCACTTTACTTTACATACTCAAGCTTCTCACATTACTTTTCTATGTTATTTTACTTACTCAAGCTTTCCATGTTACTTTACCTAGGCCTTCCATACTACTTTTATTACTCAAGCTTTCCACACTATTTTACTTACTCAAGCTTTCCACACTGCTTTACTTACTCAATCTTTACACTCTACTTATTTAGGCTTTCCATGCTACTTTTCTAGGTTACTTTACTTACTCAAGACTTCTACACTACTTTTTAATGCTACTTTAATTACTCAAGCTTTCTATAATACTTTATCATACTGCTTTACTTACTCAATCTTTCTAGACTGCTTTACTTACTCAAGCTTTTCATGCTACTTTATTTACTTAGGATTTCCATGTTACTTTATATAATGAAGATTTCCATGGTAATTTACTTAATCTTTCCATGTTGATTTACTTACTTAAGCTTTCCATATTATTTTACTTACTCAAGCTTTCCATTCTACTTTACTTACTCAAGCTTTCTATGCTAATTTTCCACATTAATTTACTTACTCAAGATTTTCACATTATTTTTTCATGATACTTTACAGACTTAGGCTTTCCACACTACTTTACTTAAAATTTCTACATTGCTTTACTTATTCAATCTTTTCACACTACTTAAATTACTCAAGCTTTCTACATTGCTTTACTTACTCAAACATTCCACATTGTTTTACTTACTCAAGCTTTATGAACTACTTTACTTATCTAGGTTTTCTATATTGCATTTCTATGCTACTTTACTTACTCAAGATTTCCATGCTACTTTACTTAATTTTTCTTTTCATGCTAATTTATCTCACTGCTTTACTTACTTGGGTTTTCCATGTTGATTTATTTACTTGGGCTTTCCACACTTATTTTCCACATTCATTTACTTACTCAAACTTTTTATGCTAATTTAATTACTCAGGCTTTCCACAATAATTTTCTAAGCTACTTTACTTACTAAGACTTTTCACACTACTTTTCCATATTGATTTACTTACTAATATTTCCATGCTACTTTACTAACTCAATTTTTATATACTTCATTTCCATGTTACTTAATCAAGCTTTTCATTCTAATTTTGCATGCTACATTATTTATTCAATAATTCCATGCTGATTTTCTATGTTGTTTTACTTGCTCAAGCTTTCTATGTTTCTTTTCTATGCTACTTTACTTATTCAATCTTTGCACACTACTTTACTTATTTGGACTTTCCATGCTACTTTTCCATGTTAATTTACTTACTTTAGATTTTCACACTGCTTTATTCACTCAATCTTTTCACACTACTTTACCAGCTTGGAATTTCTGAGCAGCTTTAGTTACTAAGGCTTTTTATGCTACTTTACTTACTCTAGCTTTCCACATCGCTTTACTTACTCATGTATTCTACACTAATTTACTTACTCAAGATTTTCATGTTACTTTTACATGCTAATTTACTTACTTGAGCTTTCTACGCTACTTTACATACTCAAGCTTTCTATGCTAATTTTCTTAATCAGGCTTTCCACACTACTTTACTTACTTGAGCTTTCCACTTTGCTTTACTTGCTCAAGTTTTATTAGCTACTTTACTTACTCAAACTTTCCATGCTATTTTTTCATGTTACTTTACTTACTCAATATTTTCATGCTACTTTTCCATGTTATTTTACTTACTCAAGCTTTTCACCTTATTTTATTTACTCAAGTTTTCCATGTTGCTTTTCTATGCTACTTTACTTACTTAAGATTTATATGTTATTTTACTTACTCAAGCTTTTCATGCTACTTTACTTACTTAGGATTTCTACACTACTTTACTTACTTGAGCTTTCTACACTACTTTACTTACTCAAGATTTCCATATTATTTTATTTACTCAAGCTTATCACATTATTTTTATTCTACTTTACTTACTCAGGATCTCTACATTGCTTTAGTTACTTAGGCTTTCCATGCTACTTTTCTATTTTGTTATACTTGCTTTAGCTTTCTATACTACTTTAATTACTTAATATTTTCACTCTACTTTTCCATGCTACTTTACTTGAGCTTTTCATGTTGCTTTACTTACTCAAACTTTCCATGTTACTTTACCTATTTCATATTACCATGCTACTTTACTTACTCAAGCATCCCATGCTACTTTAATTACTCAAGCTTTCCATACTTCTTTTTCATGTTACTTTTCTATACTACTTTACTTACTCAGGCTATCCACACTACTTTTCTATGTTGTTTTGCTTATTCAAGAATTTTATATTACTTTATTTACTAAGACTTTCCACACTACTTTTCCATGTTGTTGTACTTACTCAAAAAATTTATTTTACTTTAGTTACTTGGGATTTTTATGCTATTTTACTTACTCGAGCATTCTACATTATTGTACTTACTCAAGCTTTCCACACTAGTTTTTCATGCTACTTTATTTATTCTAGCTTTCTACACTATTTTACTTACTCAAGCTTTTTATAATGTTTTTCCATGTCAATTTCATGAATTTATATTTTCACGTTTCTTTTTCACACTAATTTACTTAGTAAATCTTTACTTATTACTTTTACATACTATTTTACTTACTTGAGCTTTCCATGCTACTTTACTTAAAATTTCCATGCTATTTTTCTATGCTACTTTATTTACTCATGATTTCCATGGTACTTTATTTACTTAAGCTTTCCACACTACTTTTCTAAGCTCTTTTATTTAATCTAAATTTATATTCTACTTTACTTAATTAGGCTTTCCAAGTTGCTTTATTTACTTGAGCTTTACACATTGTTTTACTTAATTTAAATTCCTACACTTCTTTTCTATGCTACTTAGAATTTTTACACTACTTTTTCATGCTACTTTACTTAGAATTTATATTCTACTTTTCCATTTTTTTAACTTACTCAGGCTTTTTATGTCACTTTAGCAACTAATATAGTGTGAGAAAGTAGCATTGAAAGCTTGCATAAGTAAAGTAATAAGAAAATCTTAAGTAATATAGTGTTGAAAGCATGAGTAAGTAAAGTAGTGTGGAAAAATAGTGTGAAAAATATGAGTAAGTAAAGTAGTATAGAAATCTTGAGTAAGTAAAGTAGCATGCAAAAGCAACATAGAAATTTTGAATAAGTAAAACATCATAGAAAAGTAGTGTGAAAAGATAGAGTAAGTAAAGCAGTGTGAAAAGCTTGAGTAAATAAAAAAACATAAAAAATCAGCATAGAAAGCTTAAGTAAATAAAGTAATATAGAAAAGAAATTTGTAAAGTTTGAGTAAGTAAAAAAGCATAAAAAATTAGCATGAAAAACTTGAGTAAGTATCATGAAAATCCTAAGTAAATAAAGTAACATGGAATGCCTAATTAAGTAAAGAAGTGTGAAAAAGCAACATACAAAGCCTAAGTAAGTAAAGTAGTGTGAAAATTTTGAGTAAGTAAATCAATGTGAAGAAGTAGGGTCAAAAGCTTGAGTAAGTAAAGTAACGTAAAAATCTTAAAAAAATAAAATAATAAGGAAAAGTAACATAGAAAGCTCAAGTAATTAAAGTAATATGGAAAGCCTGAGTAAGTAAAGTAACATAAAAAACAATGTAGAAAACTTAAGTAAATAAAGTAGCATGGAAATCCCAAGTAAGTAAAATAGCATAGAAACATAGTGTGGAAAGCTTGAGTAAGTAAATCAAAGTAAAAACATACCATGAAAAGCTCAAGTTGGTAAAATAGTGTGGAAATCTTGAGTAAGTAAAGCAATGTGGAAAGCTTGAGTAAGTAAAAAAGTATGAAAAACATGAGTAACTAAAGCAACATAAAAAAAGTAGCATAAAAAGTATGACTAATAAAAGTATCATAGAAAATATGAGTAAGTAAAGCAGCATAGAAAAGTAGTGTAGAAAGCGCAAGTAAGTAAAACAATATGAAAATCTCAAGTAAAGTAGCATAGAAAGATTGAGTAAGTAAATCAGTGTGAAAGGCATGAATACGTAAAGTAACGTGAAAAGCTTAGGTAAGTAAAGTATCATGGAAAAACAACACTAAAAACTCAAGTAAGTAAAATAGCATGGAAAACATGAATAAATAAAGTAGTGTGAAAAAGTAGCATGGAAAGTCTAATTAAGTAAAGTAGCATGAAAAACCTTAGTAAGTAAAGTAGTGTGGAAAAGCAGTCTATAAAGCTTGAGTAAGTAAAGTAGCATGGACAATCAACATAGAAATCTTGAGTAAGTAAATTAATTTAGAAAAATAGCATGAAAAGTTTGAGTAAATAAAGTAACATGGAAAGCTTGAGTAAGTAAAGCAATATGGAAAGCATAAGTAAAGCAGTGTGGAAAGTTTGAGTAAGTACATTAGTATAAAAATCTTGAATACGTAAAGTTGAATAGAAATCCTGAATAAGTAAATCAATGTGAAAAACTTGAGTAAGTAAAGAAATATAAAAACATAGTGTGAAAAGCTTGAGTAAGTAAAGTAACATAGAAAGTCTGAGTAAGTAAAGTAGCATGGAAAAGTAGCGTGGTAAACCCAAATAAATAAATCAACATAAAAATCTTGAGTAAGTAAAGTAGTATGGAAAGCCTGAGTAAGTAAGGTAGTGTGTAAAAATAGTATAGAAAGCTTGAGTAAGTAAAGTAGCATGGAAAGCTTGAGAGAGTAAAGCAACATGAAAAGCCTGAGTAACTAAAGTAGCTTACAAATCTTGAGTAAATAAAGTAGCATGGAAAGATTGAGTAAGTACAATAACATGAAAAAATAGCATGAAAAGCTTGAGTAAGTAAAGTAGTGAAGAAAATTAGTGTGTAAAGCTTGAGTAAGTAAAGTAGCATGGAAAACTTGAGTAAGTAAAGTAGTATGGAAAGCTCAAGTAAGTAAAAAAATGTAGAAACCCTGAATAAGTAAAATATAAGGAAAAAGTAGTATGAAAATCTTGAGTAAGTAAAATAGCATGTAAAAGTAACATGAAAAGCTCGAGTAAGTAAAGAAACATAAAAACTTTGAGTAAGTAAAATAGTGTGGAAAAATAGTGTGAAAATCCTAAGTAAAGCAACATGGAAAGCTCAAGTAAGTAAAGCAATGTAGAAAGTCTAAGTAAGTAAAAAAGCATGGAAAGCCCAAGTAAGTAAAGTAGCTTAGAAAGATTGAGTAAGTAAAGCAACATGGAAAGATTGAGTAAGTAAATTAGTGCAAAAAATAGCTTGAAAATCTTAAGTAAGTAAAGTAGCAAGGAAAATAAGTATGGAAAGCTCAAGTAAATAAATTAGCATGGAAGGCTTGAGTAAGTAAAGTAATATAGAAACTTTAGTAAGTAAAGCAATGTGTAAATCTTGAGTAAGTAAAGTAGTGTATAAATCTCAAGGAAAGTAGCTTGGAAAGATCGAGTAAGTAAAGCAACATGAAAAGACTGAGTAAATAAAGTAGTATGAAAAAATAGCATAAAAAGCCTAAGTAGTGAGGAAAAGTAGTGTGGAAAGCTTGAGTAAGTAAAGTAACTTGGAAATCTTGAGTAAGTAAAGTAGCATGTAAATCTTGAGTAAGTAAAGCAACATGGAAATCTTGAGTATGTAAAACAAGGTGAAAAAGCTTAAGTAAGTAAAGCAATATGGAAAGCTTGAGTAAGTAAAGTGATATGGAAACCCTGAGTATTTAAAGTAGTGTAGAAAGCATAAGTAAGTAAATTAGCTTGGAAATCTTAAGTAAAGCATAGTGGAAAGACTAAGTAAGTAAAGTAGTGAGGAAAAGTAGTGTGGAAATCTCAATTAAGTAAATTAGTATGGAAAGCCTCGGTAAGTAAAGCAGCATGCAAATCTTGAGTAAGTAATACAATATAGAAACCCTAAGTAAGTGAAATAACATAAATTTTTTTGAGTAAGTAAATTAATGTAGAAATCTTGAGTAAGTAAAGTAGCATGGAGAGCTCGAATAAGTAAAGTAGTTTGGAAACGCTGAGTAAGTAAAGCAATGTGGAAAGACTGAGTCAGTAAAGTAGCATGTAAAGCCTAAGTAAGTAAATCAATGTATAAATCATGAGTAAGTAAAGTAATGTGGAAAGCCTCCGTAAGTAAAGAAGTGTGGAAATCTCAATTATATAAAGTAGCCTAGAAATCCTAAAGAAATAAAGCAATGTGGAAAAAATGAGTAAGTAAAGTAGCATGAAAAATAGTGTGAAAAGCTTAAGTAAAGTACTGAGGAAAAGTAGTGTGGAAAGCTTGAGATAATAAAATAGCATGGAAATTTTGAGTAAGTAAAGCAACATGGAAATCTCAAGTAAGTAAAGTAGCATGAAAAACTTGAGTAAGTAAAACAACATGAAAAAGTAGCATAGAAATCCTGAATAAGTAAAGCAGTGTGAAAAAATAGCATGAAAAGCTTGAGTAAGTAAAACAATATGAAAATCCTAAGTAAAATAGTGTGTAAATCTCAAGTAAAATAGAATTGAAAGCTTGAGTAAGTCAATCAGTGTGGAAAATCAGTGTCAAAAGCCTAAGTAAGTAAAGCATCGAAAGCTTGAGTAAGTAAAGCAACATGGAAAAGTAACGTGGAAAGCCCAAGTAAGTAAAGTAACATGGAAAAGTAGCGTGAAAAGCCTAAGTAAAACAATGTAAAAATCCCAAGTAAGTAAATCAAAGAGAAAAAGTAGTGTGGAAAAGTAACATGGATATCTCAAGTAAGTAAAGCAATGTGGAAAGTTGGAGTAAGTAAAGCAGCATGAAAAGCTCAAGTAAGTTAAGTAGCATGGAAATCCCAAGAAAGTAAAGCATTGTGGAAAGTCTAAGTAAGTAAAGTGGCATCGTGAAAAGCCCAATAATGTAAATGACTATGAAAGTCCTAAGTAAAGTAGTATGAAAATCTTGAATAAGTAAAGTAGTTTGGAAATTTTGAGTAAGTAAAGTAGCGTGAAAAAGCAACATGAAAAGCTAGAGTAAGTAAAATAACATTAAAAATTAGCATGGAAATCCTGAACAAGTAAAGCAACATGGAAAACTTGAGTAAGTAAAGCAATGTGAAAATCTTGTGTAAGTAAAATACTATAAAAAAATGATTATGTAAAGTAGCATGGAAATCTTGAGTAAGTAAAGCAGTGTGGAAAGCCTGAGTAAGTAAAGAAGCATGGAAAAATAACATAGAAAGCTTGATTAAGTAAATTAGTATGAAAAAGTAACATGTAAATCCCAAGTAAAAAAAAATTGGAAAAGTAGCTTTGAAAGCCTTAGTAAGTAAAGCACAGTGGAAAAGTAGCATGGAAAAATCAAGTAAGTAAAGTAGCATGGAAAGCTCGAGTAAGTGAACCAATGTGAAAAGGTAGCATGTAAGTAAAGTAGTGTGGAATAGCAGTGTGTAAATATTGAGTAAAAAAAGTAGCATGGAAATTCTAAGTAAAGCAGCATGAAAAGCTCAATTAAGTAATGAAGTATAGAAAGCCTGAATAAGTAAAGTAGTGTAAAAAAATAGCATGGAAATCTTAAGTAAGTAAAGCAGTTTGGAAAAGTATCTTAGAAACCCTAAGAGAGTAAAGCAACATAGAAAAATAGTGTGAAAATATTGAGTAAGTAAAGCAACATAGAAAGTATGAGTAAGTAAATCAGTGTAGAAAATTTGTTTGAAAATCTTAAGTAATGTAAAAAATATGAGTAAGTAAAGAAGCATGGAAAAATATCATGGAAAGTCTAAATAAGTAAAGCAGTGTGGAAATTCAGAGTAAGTAAATTAGCTAGGAAAAGAAGCATGGAATGTCTGAGTAAGTAAAACAACATAGAAAAATAGTGTGAAAAACTTGAGTAAGTAAAGTAGCATGGAAAATCAACATTGAAAGCCCAAGTAAGTAAAGCAACATGGAAAGCCCGAGTAAGTAAAGCAACATGGAAAAATAGTGTGGAAAGCTTAAGTAAAGCAACATAGAAAGCAACATGGAAAGCTTGAGTAAGTAAAGTAACATAAAAAAATTAGCATGGAAGGCACGAGTAAGTAAAGTAACATGGAAAAATAGTGTGGAAAGCCTGAGTAAGTAAAGCAACATATAAAAGTAGCATGGAAAGCTTGAGTAAGTAAATCAACAGGGGAAAACATCATGGAAAGCATAAATAAGTAAAGCAATATGGAAAAGCAACATGGAAATCTTGATTAATTAAATTAGCATGGAAAACTTGAGTAGGGAAAGTAGTGTGGAAAAGTAGCATGGAAAGATCGAGTAAGTAAAATAACCTATAAATGTAGCATGAAAAGCTCAAGTAAGTAAAGTAGCATGGAAAGATCAAGTAAAAAAATAGTATTGAAAGCTTGATTAAGTAAAGTAGCATGAAAAGATCAAATAAGTAAAGCAGCATGAAAAGATCGAATAAGTAAAGCAACATGGAAATCTTGAGTAAGTATAGTAGCATGGAAAGCCTGAGTATGTAAAATAGAATAGAAAGCTTGAGAAAGTAAAGTAGTATGGAAATATTGAGTAACTAAATAAACATGGGAAAGCAATGTGGAAATCCTAAGTAATTAAAGTAGCATGAAAAACTTGAGTACATAAAGCATCATGGAAAGTTATAGTAATTAAATTAGCATGGAAATCTCGAGTAAGTAAAGTAGTGTGAAAATCCTAAGTAAAGTAGCATGGAAAATCAACATAAAAAGCTTGAATTGGTATAGAAGCATGGAAAATTAGAGTGGAAAGCTTGAGTATGTAAAATAGTATGGAAAATCATTGTGGAATTCTTGAGTAAGTAAAGCAACATCAAAAAGTAGTGTGGAAATCTCAAGGAAAGTAGCATGGAAAGCTAAAGTAAGTAAAACAACATGGAAAAGTAGTGTGGCTTTACTTACTCAAGCTTTTCATGTTTTTTTTCACATTGATTTACTCACTCAAGCTTTCATTATTGCTTTTTCATGTTGCTTTACTTACTGGGCTTTCCAAACTGCTTTACTTACTCAGTCTTTCCTTGCTACTTTACTTACTCAGGTTTTTCAAGCTACTTTATTTACTCAAGATTTCCATGTTTTACTTACTCAAACTTTCCATATTGATTTTCCATGCTACTTTACTTAATCGGATTTTCTATACTAATTTACTTACTCAAACTTTCCACACTACTTATTCATGATACTTTACTTTCTTGAGCTTTACACATTACTTTTCTACACTACTTTAATTACTCAGGCTTTCCACATTACTCAAGTACTTAGGCTTTCTATGTTTCTTTTCCATGTAGCTTTACTTACTAAGGCTTTCTAAGCTAATTTTACATGCTAATTTACTTACTCAAGCTTTCCATGTTCCTTTATTTACTTGAGCTTTCCACTTTCCTTTACTTACTCAGGATTTTCATGCTACTTTTCCATGCTACTTTACTTACTCAAGCTTTCCATGCTGCCTTATTTAATCAAACTTTCCATGCTACTTTTCCACACTACTTTATTTAGTCAGGATTTCCATACTACTTTACTTACTTAGACTTTCCACATTACCTTACTTACTTAGGCTTTGCATGCTACTTTTTCATGTTGTTTTACTTACTTGATATTTCCATGCTACTTTACTTATTCAAGATTTTCACACTACTTTTTCATGCTGATTTATTTAGTCAAGCTTTCCACACTAATTTTTCATGCTACTTTACTTACTGAAGATTTTCATGTTGCTTTTTCACATTGCCTTACTCAAGATTTCCACACTACTTTACTTAAGCTTTCTATGATGGTTTTTCATATTGCTTTATTTACTCAGGCTTTCTATGCTACTTTTTTATGTTGCTTTACTTGCTCAAGCTTTGAACATTGCTTTATTTTCTCAATCTTTTAATGCTACTTTTCTACATTACATTACTTACTCAATATATAAATATTATTTTACTTACTCGAGATTTCCACACTACTTTTCCATGCTAATTTACTTACTTGATATTTCCACACTACTTTAGTTACTTCGACTTTTCGTACTTATTTACTTACTCAAACTTTTCGTGCTAGTTTACTTACTCAATCTTTCCACATCGCTTGTCCATGTTACTTTACTTACTCAGAGTTTCCATGCTAATTTTATATAATACTTTACTTACTCAAACTTTTCATACTACTTTACTTGCTTGGGATTTCCATGCTACTTTACTTAAGATTTCTATACTGCTTTACTTACATAAAATTTCTATGTTTCTTTTCTATGTTGCTTTATTTACTAAAGCTTTCTATGATGCTTTACTAACTTAAGATTTATACATTGTATTTCCACATTGTTTTACTTACTTAAGCTTTCCATGTTTTACTTACTCAGGCTTTCCACCCTACTTTACTTACTTGGGCTTTCCATGTTGCTTTACTTATTTGGGATTTTCACACTGATTTTCTATACAACTTTACTTACTCAAGATTTCTATATTGATTTAATTACTCAAGCTTTTCATATTGATTTACTTACTTAGGCTTTCCATGCTACTTTACTTACTAGGGATTTCCACTCTATTTTACTTTCTCAAGATTTCTATGTTGCTTTTCCACATTTCTTTACTTACTCAAGATTTCTATTCTACTTTACTTACTTGAACTTTCTATATTTCTTTTTCATATTGCTTTACTTACTCAATCTTTCCATGCTACTTTATTTACTCAATATTTCCACACTACTTTAATTACTTAAGCTTTTCACACTACTTTACTTACTCAAACATTCCATATTGCTTTTCTTACTCAATATTTCTACACTATTTTACTTATTCAAGCTTTTCAAGCTATCTTTTCATAATAGTTTACTTACTCGAGCTTTCCACACTACTTTTTCATGTTACTTTACTTACTCAATCTTTTCACACTATTTTTTTCATGATGATTTACTTACTTAAGATTTTCATGCTACTTTTCCACATTGGTTTAGTTACTCAAGCTTTCCATGCTACTTATCCATGTAGCTTTATTTACTCAATCTTTTCATGCTACCTTTTTATGCTGATTTACTTACTCGAGCTTTACATGCTAATTTTTTATACTATTTTACGAACTCAAATTTTTTATGCCACTTTTTCTCACTACTTTATTTACTCAAGCTTTCCATACTATTTTACTTAGTCAAACTTTCTATACTACTTTACTTACTCAAGATTTCCATGTTACTTTTCTACATTATTTTATTTATTCAAGATTTTCACACTACTTTACTTACTCAAGATTTCCATGCTGCTTTATTTACTTAGGCTTTTTATGGTAATTTACTTACTTAGGCTTTTCATGTTACTTTACTTATGCTTTTCATACTACTTTATTTACTCAATATTTCTACACTACTTTACTTATAATATTCACATTGTTTTACTTACTTAGGCTTTCCATGTTGCTTTACTTAGGCTTTCCACACTAATTTATTTACCCAAGCTTTTTACTATACATTTTCACACTAATTTATTTACTCAAGATTTCCATGTTACTTTACTTACTTAGGCTTTCTATGGTAATTTATTTACTCAAGTTTTCTACTCTATTTTTTCACACTGCTTTATTTACTCAAGATTTTCATGTTGTTTTTCCATTTTACTTTACTTACTCAAGATTTTTTCACTATTTTATTGACTCAAGTTTTTCATGCTACTTTATTTACTCAAGATTTTCACATTATTTTACTTACTTGAGATTTCCACATTTCTTTTCCATAATAATTTATTTACTTAATCTTTCCACACTACTTTACTTAATTAGGCTTTTCACACTAATTTTTCACATTGTTTTACTTACTTAAGCTTTCCATATTGCTTTTCCATCCTACTTTACTTAAGCTTTCCACACTAATTTTTTATATTATTTTATTTACTAGAGCTTTATGCGATACTTTATTTACTTAGAATTTTATGTTACTTTATCTACTTCATCTTTTCACACTGCTTTACTTACTCGATATCATGAAAAAACAATGTAAAAATCTCGAGTAAGTAAAGCAATATGGAAAAGTAGTTTGGAAATCTTGAGTAAGTAAATAAACATGGAAAAGTAGTGTGAAAAGATCAAGTAAGTAAAGCATCATGAAAAAAACATAAAAAGTTTGAGTAAATAAAGTAGTATTGAAAATTTATATCAAAAGCTTGAGTAATTAAAACAATGTAAAAAGTTTAAGTGTGGAAAAGCAACGTAAAAACCTCAAGAAAGTAAAACAATGCAGAAAAAAAGTGTAGAAAGCTTGAGTAAGTAAAGTAATATGAAAATCTTAAGTAATGTAGCATGGAATGCTCAAGTAAGTAAAGTAGTGTGGAAAGATTGATTAAGTAAAGCAATGTGGAAAAGTAATGTGGAAAGCTTAAGTAAGTAAAATAATGTGAAAATCTTGACTAAATAAAGTAGCTTGGAAAGCTTGAGTAAGTAAAGTAGTATGGAAAAACAACATAAAAATTTTGAGTAAGTAAAATAATATAGAAAAGTAACATGGAAAGCCTAAGTAAATAAAGTAGTGTTGAAAGTATGAGTAAGTAAAGTAGTGTGAAAAAGTAGCGTAGAAAGCTTGAGTGAGTTAAAAAAGTGTGGAAAGTTTATATAAAGTATCATGGAAAGCTTGAGTAAGTAATGAAACATAAAAATCTCGAGTAAGTAAAATAATGTGGAAAAGCTGATTAAGTAAAGTAGCATAAAAAAGTAGTGTTAAAAATATGAGTAAATAAAGTAGCATGAAAAAATAGCCTAGAAAGTTTAAGCAAGTAAATCAAGGTCGAAAAGCAATATGGAAAGCTCGACTAAGTAAAGAAACATAATTTTTTTGAGTAAGTAAAGCAGTGTGGAAAACTAATGTAGAAAGCCTAAGTAAGTAAAGTAGCATAGAAAAGCAACATGGAAAGTCTACGTAATTAAAGCAACATAAAAAAGTAGTGGTGAAAGCTTGAGAAAGTAAAGAAATATGGAAAGGTGATGTAGAAATCTTGATTAAGTAAAGTAACATGGAGAAGTAGTGTGAAAATACTAAGTAAGTGAAGCAACATGGAAAACTTGATAAGTAAAGCAGTGTGTAAATCTTGAGTAAGTTAATCAGGATAGAAAAGTAGTGTAAAAAGCCTAAGTAAAATAGAGTGAAAATTTTGATTAAATAAAGCATCATAGAAAGCTTGAGTAAGTAAAGAAACATAGAAAATTAGCATGGAAAGCTTGAGTAAGTAAATTAGCATAGAAAATTAGTGTAGAATGCCTGAATAAGTAAAGTAGAGTGGAAATCCCAAGTAAAGTAGTGTGGAAAGCTAGAGTAAGTACAGTAGCATGTAAAAGCAATGTAGAAAGCCTGAGTAAGTAATTGAACATGAAAAATTAGTGTGGAAAGTTCAAGTAAAGTATTGTGGAAAAGTAGCATAAAAAGCTCAATTAAGTAAAACAACATGGAAATCTCAAGTAATTAAAGTAGAGTGGAAAGCTCGAGTATGTAAAGCAAGATGGAAAAGTAGTGTGAAAAGCCCAAGTAAGTAAAGCAATGTGGAAAAGTAGTACGAAAAGCTTAAGCATGTAAACTAATGTAGAAATCCTAAGTAAATCAGGGTGGAAAGCCTGAATAAGTAAAGCAACATGAAAAAGCAACATAGAAATATTGAGTAAGTAAAGTAATATGTAAAAAAAACATGAAAATCTTGACTAAATAAAGTAGTGTAAAAAGTATGAGTAAGTAAAGCAGTATAGAAAAGTAGCATGGAAAACTTGAGTAAGTAAAGTAACATAGAAAATGATATCAAAAATCTAAGTAGTAAGAAAAAGTAGAATTGAATTCTGAATATATAAATCAGCATAAAAATATTAAGTAAGTTAAATAACATATAAAGCTTGAGTAAGTAAAATGATGTGGAAAAGTAGTTTAGAAAACCCAAGTAAATCAATATAAAAAAGCAGCGTGGAAATCCTGAGTAAGTAAAGTAGGGTAAAAAAATAGCATAAAAATCTTGAGTAAGTAAAATAGTGTAGCAATATTGAGTAAAGCCAAAGTAAGTAAAGTAACATAGAAAAATAGCATGAAAATCCCAAGTAAAGCAATATAAAAAAGTAGCATGGAAAGCTTGAGTAAATAAAGTGGCATAGAAAGCTTGATTATGTCAAATAGCATGGAAAAAAATTATTGAAAGCCTAAGTAAGTAAAGTAGTATGGAAAGTTTGAGTAAGTAGAGTAGCATGGAAAGCTTAAGTAACTAAAACAATGTGGAGAGCTTGATTAAGTAAAGTAGAGTGGAAATTTTGAGTAAATAAAGTAGCATGAAAAAGTTGAGTACGTAAAGCAATGTGAAAAGTTTGAGTAAGTAAAGCAACATGGAAAAACAATGTGGAAAGCTCGAGTAAATAATGTAGCATGGAAAGCTCAGGTAAGTAAAGTTGCATAGAAAAGTATCTTGAAAATATTGAGTAAATAATGCAATATGGAAATCATGAGTAAGTAAAGTATCATAGAAAACCTGAGTAATAAAAGCAATGTGGAAAGCTCAAGTATGTAAAGTATTGTGAAAAGTCTGAGTATGTAAAGTAATGTAAAAAAATAGTATGGAAAGTTTGAATAAGTAAAGCAACACGAAAAACCTAAGTAAAATAGCATAGAAAGTCCAAGTAAGTAAAGTAGCATGGAAAAATAGCTTGGAAAGCTCAAGTAAAAAAATGTAG
Source organism: Torreya grandis (assembly GCA_037957365.1). Classification (NCBI taxonomy): domain Eukaryota; kingdom Viridiplantae; phylum Streptophyta; class Pinopsida; order Cupressales; family Taxaceae; genus Torreya; species Torreya grandis. The sequence goes on along the minus strand of JARHVA010001883.1, from coordinate 737,614 downwards.
CAAGCTCGAGTAAGTAAAGCAGCATGGAAAAGCAATGTTGAAAATTAACATGGAAAGCCCAAGAAAGTAAAATAATGTGGAAAGCCTAAGTAAAGTGATGCAGGAGCATCTAACAAGGACTAGTTGAATAAGCCTTCGATAGGCATTAATCTAAGCAATTATATAAGTTTCCCTCCAAGTTATATTATCAAATATTCATACTTGTCATGTGGAGGAGAAATAAGGCCTAAATATGTTTTGTATGGATTTATTAGTTGTCAAAGGATTTCAATAATCCTATTATTGTTCTAATCATCCACAGATGGCATGGAGTCAAGCATAATTGAAGAATTCCCTTATTAGATGAGTAGTTGAGCCTTTATAGGATAATGCAAGATTCAAGGAGATTGAAAAGGATTTTCATTTCATTTTTGATCAAATCTGCTGGACCGGCCATAAAACAAATTAACTGCAAGTTAGCTGGCGTAAGAGGGGGAAGAGGTTCTTCATCTATTTTGGATTGGGACGATCCAAGAATATATTGGCATCCGCTTCTTTTCATAATGGACATTACGTCTATTTTTTCTTGACCCAAGGATGAATGTCTTTACTTTACAAAGATATATACTACACATAGATCAGTCTTGAGTAGCATGGAGATCCTGGTCTACAGAAGAAACAATGAATCATAAGATTTTTAGAATCATGATGGAGGTAGTTGATGTTTAGACAAATCTCCTATTTTGATAGAGGTTGTGAGTGCATAAGGCTTTTGTTTGGAAAAAGACTGTTTGTAGGCAAAGATCTGAGTATAAAATATAAATGTTGGGTCTGTGTTGCATGACCAATCATGTGAATCTATGAACCTATGAAGATATTAATTCTAGGTCATTTCAAAGTAGCTGTTGTATCAATAAGCCAAAGGTCGAGCTGTAGTGGAGTCATACAAGAAGAGTCCTAAAATTTCTCAGCAATACAGGGAGAGAGGAGATGGGTAACCCCCCCTTGTGGGACCATTGTGATAGATGGTCTCACTTAGAAGATTGTGATGGAATGTTATTTGAGTGGTTTGAATGATTAGAATGGCTTAACGTGTCGAGAGGTGAATCGATCAAAATGACTCATCATATGATATAGATCAACGAAGTTGGCTGTGGAAATAATGAATAAACTGTAATATCATTATGGAGGATAAAATAAAAATGGATATGGATGTGAAGGAAAAGGATGGGCTTCTGTCCATTTGACATGGCCGTGTAACCCATGGAAGAACATCAACTCAACCATGGAGGAGCTGGCGAGAGAAGGTTTGAATAAAAGACACAAAGCCTTTTTGGCCTACATAGATTATACCCCCATCCACATCTATAGCCAGATGCATGCGTGGATGAATGTGAGAATGGCTACAATGCAACAAGCGACACGAAAGGTGTCTTGGATTCCCTTTCTACCATCATGGCAGCTGTGAAGGTGTTATCACAGGGACTGGGCGAAGATGTGAATAGAGATGGGTTGAAGAAGACACCCCTATGTGTCACCAAGGCTTTTACAGATGCTACCATAGGTTATTTTCAAATAGCCAAAGATATAATTGGGGATGCTATATTTCCAAAAGCCGGTATAGAAAGTGGAGCTAGCCGTGGAGGAGGATCTGGTGGCTTGGTTGTGGAAAATGGGTTGTTGGGTTGAGCAAGCTTTTCAGGGTCACAGAGGCATTTGCTAAGAGGCTACAAGCACCACAAAGATTAGCAAAAGAAGTATCCAAAACATTATATGACACCATAAGGCCTTTAGGCATTGCAATTGCTTTAGAGTGTTGGCATATGCAATTTCTTAGAGTAGAATGAAATGCTTATGAAGTAAATTCTCATAAGCAAGATATTTGGGGCTGGACTTGCTTTTCTATTTGTGTTGTTTCTAACATTTTAGAATCAGAGTATAGGGATAAAAAGGGATTATGATTAATATCTCTTGAAGGAAACCTTGATAAAGAGTTTGCAGATAGAATTGGCCATTGTTAGATAGAATGATACTGCACCATTTTTGGTATCAGAGCTTGAAGCTCTTGGGATTTGGTAATTGAGCATGTTTGTTAATAAGTTGCTATAGGATTGAGAAAAGGATCAAAAGACTAGCATGCAAAAGACCTAGGTGAGATCAAGGAGATTGTCAAAAGACTAGTCAAGGAGAAAGGCTTGGGTGAGACAAGTGGACCAAAAGACTAGGGTGCAAAAGACCTAGGTGAGGATCTAAAGGGATCAAGAGACCAAGGTGGGAAAGACTTGGGTGAAGATCTCAGAAATGGAAGTACTGTTGAAGGCACTACAAAGTAGTAAGGTACATGAGAGTAACAAGAAGAAAGCAAGCATCCAAAAGAAGAAAGGTATGACTAGTATTGAAATTGATAAAGAGATTGATAGTTTGAAAAGAGATATAGCTAATTTTTTAGATAGATATGAGTCTTGGATGTAGATAGACAAGCAAGCATGGGTATGGCCAATGAGTAAGAGGTTGAAGTGGCCAATAGATATCCAAATGAAGAGGAGAAGAAGGCAAAAGAAGATTGCCAAAAAGAGAGAAGCCCATAGAGGCAAGAGGATGAGTAGGTTGCCAAGTGAGCAACAAGAGAAAGAGGTGGAGAAAAAGGTTCTCATTGAGGAGAACAAGAGAAGAGAAGAAAGAAAAGATGAAGTGTCAGGAAGAACACTTGAAAAGATAAGAGTGTTGGTGAAGAGAACACTCATAGGGACCTTGTGGTCTCTTACTTTTATATCTAATGTTGTCTTTGTATGGGTAATTGTAGGAATGAGTAGCCTTGTGAAGTTCCAGATAAAGACCTTGAAGATTGAAGAGATTAGTGCAAGAGAAGACACCAAGTGCACAAGTGAATGTGTAAGAGAAAAAAAAAGTTTGTTGTTGTTGATAAGGAAGAAGGAGTACATTGGTTGATGCATGAAGAAGGTGTTGAGGAACCCATACAAGCAAGAGGAGAGATAGAAGATGAAGATGAATTCCATGATGCCATTGAATGCCAAGAAGAGGTAAGAGAACAACAAAGCATAAAGGAAGAAGAAAGTACAAACAATCAAGATGTTATGCAAGTCAGAGAACTAATGGAGCAACCCATTAAGGAGGTAAAGGTGAATTCCAAAATTGATTCTTCTTATTCTTATAGGCATGAAACTATTGATATGCATGTTAGAGAAGCAAAGAGAAAGGTGAAGTTTTCAATTAACCATGGATATGTGATGCCTAAATGGTGGAAGAAGCAAACTCCCAAGCAACAGGAAGTGTTGGTACAAAGCATGGATGTAGGATGCCTACATGGTTTGAAAAGACAAATATAAAGAAGGACATAAAGCTCAATCAAAATGAAGACACAAGCAAGAAGCAAATACAAAGCATGAAGGAAGAGATAGAATGCAAAGTGAGCAAGGCCAACTATCAAGCAAGAAAATAGGAAGATGTCAAAGAGAAGAAATTGGTTGGTTAATTGAACAAGTGTCATCCTAAAGCTATGAAGAAGGTATGGATGGCTAAAGGTGAGAAAGAAAACTTCTCAAAGAATAATGAAGTAGAGCATGAGGATACAAAGATGAAAGGTAAGTTAATTGCTTGCAATGAATGGGATAATGATGTTTTTGAATCATTTAATGATCTTTTTATGGAAAATGAGGTATGTAAATTGTCTATGAGGACTAATATTCAGCAAGGAGAGAGTTCCAAATGGATGGATGATGAAAGTGGAGATGTGAAATTAGTTCACATGATTGAAGAGAGTAAGGAGACACAAGGTAATATTGCTCCAATTATTTTTGATGAGTTGATTAATGAAGGATTTGATTTGTATGAAAACAAGCCAAGAAAGAATGAAATGAGGTACATGATAAGTAAAGGACAAGTAATCTTTCAAGTTGATAAGCCCAATTTTGATGAAGTGAATGGGGAGATAGATGAGAGCTCACTAAAGGAATAAATAAGAATGTTGGAAGAGCTCTTTAGTTCTTCAAGAGAGCTACATACAGGCACAAACCATGATGAGAACACCATTGGTGAGAGTGAAGCAAGAAAAGAGCACACTAAAGAGGTAAAGGCAGATTTGGCCAAAGAGCAGAAGAGTGGAGGCAGCCAAGAGACTTTATGGTCTCAAGTTTTTACTTCTAACAATGTCTTTGATGTTTTGAATGCAGGTGTTAAAGTTGTGGACATGAATGAAGTCCATGGTTCAATGAACAAAGTTTTGAACCAAGAAGATCAAGAAGATCTTGAAGACATGTATAAGAATGAAGCATGGAGATGGGAAATAATAGATGAAAAGGAGATGAGGAGAAGAACATACCAAAAAAGGAAGAAAAGCAAGAAGATGAAAGACAAAGACTATCAAAGACAAACACCAGCATTGGCAACAAGACCTTAAGATCCAGGCATATAATGAAGACTAATACATGGAGGAAGTAGTTCATTTGAACTAAGGTTCAAATCCTTTCTAGAGGGAGATTATGATGTAGGAGCATCTAGCAAGGACTAGTTGAGTAAGGCTTTGATAGGCATTAACCTAAGCAATTATGTAAGTTTCCCTCCAAGTTATATTTTCAAATATTCATACTTTTCATGTGGAGGAGAAATAAGGCATAAATATGTTTTGTATGGATTTATTAGTTGTCAAAGGATTTCAATAGTCCTATTATTGTTGCAATCATCCATGGATGGCATGGAGTCAAGTATAATTGAAGAATTCCCTTATTAGATGAGTAGTTAAGCCTTTATAGGATAATGCAAGATTCAAGGAGATTGAAAAGGATTTTGATTTCCTTTTTGATCAAATCCGTTGGACTGGCCATAAAACAAATTATCTACAAGTTAGCTGGCGTAAGAGGGGGAAGAGGTTCTTCATCTGTTTTGGATTGGGATGATCCAAGAATATATTGGCATCCACTTATTTCCATAATGGACGTTATGTCTATTTTTCCTTGAGCCAAGGATGAATGTCTTTACTTTATAGAGATATATACTGCACACAGATCAGTCTTGAGTAGCATGGAGATCCTAGTCTACAAAAGAAACTATGAATCATAAGGTTTTTAGAATCACAATGGAGGTAGTTGATGTTTAGATAGATATCCTATTTTGATAGAGGTTGTGAGTGTAGAAGGATTTTGTTCATAAAAAGATTGTTTGTAGGCAAAGATCTGAGTATAAAATACAAATGTTGGGTCTGTGTTGCATGACCAATCATGTGAATCTATGAACCTATGAAGATATTAATTCTAGGTCATTTCAAAGTAGCTGTTGTATCAACAAGCCAAAGGTCAAGCTGTAGTGGAGTCATAGAAGAAGATTCCTAAAATTTCTTGGTAGTACTGGGAGAGAGGAGCTGGGTAGCCCCCCCTTGTGGGACCATTGTGATAGATGCTCTCACTCAGGTGATTATTATGGAATGATATTTGAGCAATTTGAATGATTAGAATGGCTTAACGTGTCGAGAGGGGAATCAGTCAAAATGACTCATTGTATGATATAGATTAATGAAGTTGGTTGTGGAAATAATGAATAAACCATAATATCATTATGGAGGATAAAACAAAAATGGAGATGGATGTAAAGGAAAAGGATGGGCTTCAGTCCATTTGACATGGCCGTGTAACCCATGGAAGAACATCAACTCAACCATGGAGGAGCTAGTGAGAGAAGGTTTGAATAAAAGACACAAAGCCTTTTTGTCCTGCATAGATTATGCCCCCATCCACATCTACAGCCAGATGCATGTGTGGATGAATGCGAGAATGGCTACAATGCAACAAGTGACACAGAAGGTGTCTCAAATTCCCTTTCTACCATCATGGTGGCTATGAAGGTGTTATTACAAGGACTGGGCGAAGATGTAAATAGAGATGGGTTGAAGAAGACACCCATGTATGTCACCAAGGCTTTTACGGATACTACCACAAATTATTTTCAAATAGCCAAGGATATAGTTGGGGATGTTGTATTTCTAGAAGTTGGTATAGAAAGTGGAGCTAGCCATGGAGGAGGATCTAGTGGCTTGGTTGTGGAAAATGGGTTGTTGGGTTGAGCAAGTTTTCCAGGGTCATAGAGGCATTTACTAAGAGGCTACAAGCACTACAGAGATTAGCAAAAGAAGTATCCAAAACATTATATTACACCATAAGGCCTTTAGGTGTTGTAATTTCTTTGGAGTGCTGGCATATGCAGTTTCTTGGAGTAGAATGAAATGCTTATGAAGTAAATTCTCATAAGCAAGATATTTGGGGCTGGACTTGCTTTTCTGTTTGTGCTAGTTTTGACATTTTAGAATTAGAGTACAGGGATAAAAAGGGATTATGATTAATATCTCTTAAAGGAAACCTTGATAAAGAGTTTGTAGATAGAATTGCCCATTGTTAGATAGAATGATACTGCACCATAAAGTAATGTAGAAAATCTAAGTAAATAAAATAGTGTGAAAAGCTTAAGTAAAGTAGTATGGAAAGCCTAAGTAAGTAAAGTAGTGTGGAAATCTCGAGTAAGTAAAGTAGTGTGAAAAGCTTGCACAAGTAAATCAACATATAAAAACATCTTGGAAAGCTTGAGTAAGTAAAACAATGTGGAAAACTTGAGTAAATAAAGCAATGTGAAAATCTCAAGTAAGTAAAGCAATGTGCAAAGATTGAGTAAATAAAGCAACATGGAAAGCTGAGCAAGAAAAGTAACATGGAAAGCTCGAGTTGTAGATGAACATGAAAATCTTGAGTAAGTAAAGTAGCATGGAATGCTCGAGTAAGTAAAACAACATGAAAAAGTAGCATGGAATGCTTGAGTAAGTAAAGTAGCATAGAAAAGTAGTGTGAAAAGCTTGAGTAAGTAAAGTAGCATGGAAAAGCAATGTGGAAATATTGAATAAATAAAGAAGGGTGGAAAAGTAGCATGGAAAGTCTGAATAAGTAAAGTAGTATGGAAATCCTGAGTAAGTGAAGCAGTGTGGAATGTAAAGAAGTATGAAAAGCCTGAGTAAGTAAAGTAACATGGAAATCTTGAATAAATAAAGCAACATGGAAAAGTAACATGGAAAGCCCAAGTAAGTAAAGCAATGTTAATATTTTGAGTAAGCAAAATAGCATAGAAAAATAATATGAAAATCTTGAGTAATTAAAATAACATGAAAATCCCAAGTAAGCAAAGCAACTTGGAAACTTGAGTAAGTAAAACAATGTGTAAAAGTAGCATGTAAAGCTTGATTAAGTAAAGTAGTGTGGAAAGACCTGAGTAAATAAAGTAATGTGGAAAGCTAGAGTAAGTAAAGTAGTGTGGAAAAGTAGCATAAAAACTCTAATTAAGTAAAGCAACATGGAAAAACATCATGGAAAGCCCAAGTAAGTAAAACAAGAAAAGCCCAAGTAAATAAAGTAGCATGGAAAACTTGAATAAGTAAAGCAACATAGAAATCCTGAGTAAGTAAAGAGTGTGGAAAAATAGTATGGAAAGTTTGAGTAAGGAAAGTAGCATAGAAATCTTGAGTAAGTAAAGCAATATGGAAAACTTGAGTAAGTAAACTAGTTTAGAAAAATATGTGAAAAGCCTGAGTAAGTAAATCAACATGGAAAGATCGAGTAAGTAAAGTAGCATGGAAAAGCAATATGGAAAGCTCGAGTATGTAAAGCAATGTAGAAAACAAGTTTGGAAAGCCTAAGTAAGTAAAAAAATATGAAAATATTGATTAAGTAAAGCAATGTGCAAAGCCAGAGTAAGTAAATTAGTGTAGAAAAGTAGCATGGAAATCCTAATTAAGTAAAGGAGCATGAAAATTAGTGTGAAAATATTGAGTAAGTAAAGCAACGTGGAAAGCTTGAGTAAGTAAATTAGTGTGAAAATATTGAGTAAGTAAAGCAACGTGGAAAAATTAAGTAAAACAACGTGAAAATCCTAAGTAAATAAAGTAGCGTAGAAAGCCCAAGTAAAAAAACTAGCATGAAAAAGTAGTATGGAAAGCTTGAGTAAGTAAAGTAATATGAAAAATCAATATAGAGAGCTTGAGTAAATAAAGTAGAATGGGAAGCTTGAGTAAGTAAACGAGCATAGAAAGCTCAAGTAAGTAAAGGAGTGTGTAAATCTTAAGTAAGTAAAGTAGCATGGAAAGCTCAAGTAAATAAAGCAGTGTGGAAAGCTTGAGTAACTAAAGTAGCATGTAAAGCTTGAGTAAGTAAAGCACTATGGAAAACTAGTGTAGAAAGCCTAAGAAAGTAAAGTAATATGGAAAAGAAACATGGAAAACTCAAGTAAAGCAATATTAAAAATTAGAGTGAAATGCTTGAGTAGGTAAAGTAACATGAAAAAGCAGTGTGGGAAGCTTGAGTAAGTGAAACAACGTGAAAAGCTTAAGTAAGTAAAGAAAAATGGAAAGTTTAAGTAATTAAAGCAGTGTGGAAAACTCAAGTAAGTAAAGTAGTGTGAAAATTCCAAGTAAGTACATTAATGTAGAAAGCTTGACTAAGCAAAGCAGTGTCGAGAAACAATGTGGAAAGCTTGAGAAAGTAGAGTAGTGTGAAAAGACTGAGTAGATAAAGCAAAATGGAAAACCCAAATAGGTAAGTAATGAAAAGTAGTATGAAAAGCTCAATTAAGTAAAGCAATGTATAAAGTGCAAGTAATTAAACCAATGTCAAAAGTTATATTAAGTAAAGTAGTGTAGAAAAGTAGCATGGAAAGCTTGAGTAAGTAAAATAGCATGGAAAAGTTGTTTAGAAAGCTTGAGTAAGTAAAGCAGTATATAAAGTTGAGTAAGTAAAATAGACGAGAAAAGAAACGTGAAAAGATTGAGTAAGTAAAGTAGCATTAAAAATCAGTGTAAAAATCTTGAGTAAGTAAATTAGCATGAAAAATTACTATTCAAATCCCAAGTAAATCAGCACAAAAAATTGGAGTAAGTAAAGCAACATAGCAAGCTTGAGTAAGTAAAGCAACACAGAAAAATATCATGGAATACTAAAGTAAGTAAAGTAGCATAGAAATCCTAAGTAATTAAAGTAGCATGGAAATATTGAGTAAGTAAAGTAGCATTGAAAGCCTGACTAAGTAAAATAGCATAAAAAAACAATGTGAAAAGGTTGAGTAAATAAAGCAGCATGGAAAGCTTGAGTAAGTAAAGTAGTCTGGAAAGCTTGAGTAAGTAAAGCAAGGTGAAAAAGTAGCATGTAAAGCTTGAGTAAGTAGAGCAACATAAAAATTCTGAGTAAGTAAAGCAACGTGGGAAATCAATGTGAAAAGCTCGAGTAAGTAAAGCAATGTGGAAAAGTAGCATGGAAAGCCTAATTTAGTAAAGCAGTGTGGACTGCTGGGCAGGTGACGCTTCTCCAATCGGTTATTCAGGTGCTTCCTATCTATCGTAGTATGGTGTAGGCTGCCCCGGTTTACTTCTTGAAGGAATTTGATTCCCTGTCTAGACAGTTTCTCTGGAGTGGCAATCTTCAGAACAACAAGTGGAGCCTCATTAGTTGGGATAGTGTCTGCAGACCGAAGAAGGAGGGAGGCTTTGGCTTACACTCTGCTATTCTAGCTATCCAAGCTCTGGCTGCCAAGCTTTACTGGAGATGGTGCTCTTGTTATTCATCTCTTTGGGCTTGAGTTTTGTCGAACAAGTACTTCCCAGGGGTGGATCCCCATGAAATTTCTAGGCTCCCTTTGGAGGGCAGGGGGTCCATGGTGTGGAACACGCTCAAGCAGGGGGCTCAGTTGGTGAAACATAGTTTGTTTTGGGTTTGTGGTAGTGGGAATGATTCCTTCTTCTAGATGGACTCTTGGGACGGTGAGGCTCCACTATTTTCGTCTCATCCGCATTTACAGGGTTTAGGAGCTTCTTTCCATTCGGCAGGGTGGCATAAGGTGGAGCATTATAAAGAGATTTTTGATTTGGGAACTACTGTTGGCTATAGATGGAAGGATTTTACTGATTGGCTACCTGGGGGTTCTGAGGATGATAGGAGGGAGCTTGCTCATATCCTGGCTTTTAGAGGCTGTAGTTCCCTCCAAGGAAGAGATGTTCTTGCGTGGGGAGGTGATGACTCGGGTCTTTACTCTGTATCGGTGGGGTATCGCGCTCTGACTTGTCAACTCTTGCTCGGAGACCAGTTTGCTTGGGGGAAAAAAATTTGGAATCAGGTCTCTTGGCCAAAGTGTAATTTTTTTCTCTGGCTGCTCACCCATAACAGGTGTCTCACCTGGGATAATCTCTGTAAGAGAGGTTTTCAGGGACCTTCCAGGTGCATTTTGTGCTTCAGTAACGAGGAAAATGCTGCTCATATTTTCTTCCAGTGTAATTATGCTAAGCAGATGTGGCATTGGTGGTGGAATGCGTGGAGGCTGCCCTGTTGGCATGCTTCTTCTCTTGTTGACTTCTGGGGATGCCTTGGATAGGCTCCTACTAACAATTTGTTTTTACAAAGTGCCTGGTCTGTGGGTCCCTCTTTTATTTTATGGAACCTGTGGATTGAAAGGAACAGGAGAATATTTAGAGGCGTCCAACTGGAAATGCAAATTCTGAGGGTGTAAGTGCTCAGGTCGATACAAGAGACTTTGGTTGTTAAATGCATTTGGGAGTAGGGGACTGACCCTGAAGCCGAGTCTATATGTATGCGCCTTGGGCTGGAGCCAAATTTGAGACGCATTGATGATCCTTGCTGGCAGGTGGGATGTGGTAGGAGTCGCCTTGTGCGCCCTGTTTGTAGAGAAGGCCGATGGACTCCCCCGGAGGATGGTGTCATCAAAATCAATTTTGATGGCTCTTCTCGGGGTAATCCAGGGGATGCTGGCATTGGCGGAGTGGGCCGGAATAAAGTTGGAAGTATCCTTTTTCTCTTCTTGGTCTATAAAGGTAAGCACACTAACAACGTCATGGAAGCCTCGGCCATCCTGGAGGCGGTGAAAGCTTGCTGTTTTAATGGCTGGAGCAATATTGTTTGTGAATCAGATTCGCAAATTGTTATCAATTTGCTGAATAGAGGTAAGCCTGGTATTGTTTATTGGCATCTTAATGTGATTATTTAGGAGATTCTTCAAGTTAGCTCTTCCTTGCATTCGATTTCTTTTAATTACACTCCCCGTGAGTGGAATTCTGTCGTGGATTGTCTTGTTAAATGGGCTTTGGAAAACGGCCCCTCTTGGAACATTTCGGATATTAATATGCTCCCTAGAAGTCTATATCAACAGCTGGCACAACTGGTGGACCAGGACAACGTTATGTAACTATTGTTTTTTTCGTGTTTTTTAATAAATTTTTACCCCTTTTTTAGTTAAAAAAAAGTAAAGCAGTGTGGAAATCCTAAGTAAGTAAATTAGTGTGGAAAAACAACATGAAAAACTTAAGTAAATTACCATAGAAAAATACAGTGGAAAGCTCGAGTAAGTAAAGTAGCGCAGAAATCTCAAGTAAGTAAAGCAATATGTAAAAGTAGTGTAGAAAGTTCAAATAATTAAAGCAACGTGGAAAGCCCACGTAAGTAAAGCAACATGGAAAGTCTGAGTAAGTAAAATATAATGAAAAATTAACATGAAAATCCCAAATAAGTAAATTAACATAGAAAAGCAATGTGGAAAGCTTGAGTAAGTATAGTAGCATGGAAAGCCTATGTAAGTAAAGCAAAGTGGAAAATCCAAGTAAAGAAGTGTGGAAAGCTTGAGTAAGTAAAGTAGTGTGGAAATCCCAGGTAAGTAAATTAACATAGAAAATTAGTGCGGAAAGCTTAAGTAAAGTATAATGGAAATCCTGAGAAGGTATAGCAGTGTGAAAATTTCAAGTAAATAAATCAACATGGAAAAGCAACATGGAAATCTCAATTAAGAAAATCAATGTGGAAAGCCTGAGTAAATCAACATCATGGAAAAGTTATGTAAAAATTTTGATTAGGTAAAGTAATATAGAGAATTAGTATGGAAAGCTTAAGTAAGTAAAGCAACATAGAAAAACCAAGTAAGTAAAGCAACATGGAAAGCTTGAGTAAGTAAAGCAACATAGAAAGATGGAATAAGTAAATTAGTATGGAAAGCTCATGTAAATAAAGCAGCATATAAATCTCAAGTAAGTAAAGTAACATGGAAAGCTTGAGTAAGTAAAGTAACATGGAAACATAGCATAGAAATCCTATGTAAGTAAAGCAACATGGAAAGCTTGAGTAAGTAAAACAACATAGAAAAGTAACATGGAAAGCTCAACTTAGTAAAGTAACGTAGAAAACCTTAGTAAGTAAAGCAACATAAAAAAATAGTACCGTGGAATGCCTGAATAAGTATAATAGCATGTAAAATTAATATGGAAAGCTTGAGTAAGTAAAGTAGCATGAAAATCCTAAGTAAGGCAGTGTGGAAATCTTGAGTAAGTAAAATAGAATGGAAAAGTACCATAGAAAGCCAAAGTAAGTAAAGTAGTGTGAAAAAATATCATGAAAATCCCAAATAAGTAAAGCAACATGGAAAAATAATGTGGAAAGCTTGATTAAGTAAAGCAACATGTAAAATCAGAATGGAAAGACTGATTAAGTAAAAGAATGTGGAAAAGTATAATGGAAATATTGAGTAAGGAAAGTAGCATGGAAAACTTGAGTAAGTAAACCAAGGTGGAAAAGTAGCCTAGAAATCCCAAGTAGGTAAAGTAGCATGGAAAAGCAATGTGGAAAGCTAGAGTAAGTAAAGCAGCGCAGAAAAGTAGTATAAAAATCTCGAGTAAGTAAAGCAACGTGGAAACCCCAACTAAGTAAAGTAGTATGAAAAGCTTGATTAAGTAGAGTAACATCGAAATCTTGATCAAGTAAAGCAACTTAGAAAGTTCAATTAAGTGAAGCAGCATGGAAAATCAACATGAAAAAGTAGCATGGAAAGCTCGAGTAAGTAAAATAGCATGGAATGCTCGAGTAGATAAAGTAGTGTGGAAATATAACAAGAAAATCTTGAGTAATTAAAGTATCATGGAAAATTAGTAAGGAAAGCTCAAGTAAGTAAAGTAGCATGGAAAGCTCAAGTAAATAAAGCAGTATGGAAACCTTAAGTAAGAAAAGTAGTATGGAAAAACAATGTAAAAATCTTGAGTAAATAAAGTAACATGGAAATCCTAAGTAAGTAAAACAGCATAATAATCTTGAGTAAGTAAATTAACATGGAAAAATAGCATAGAAATCCTAAATAAGTAAAATGGCATGGAAAAGTAGTGTGAAAAGCTAGAGTAAATAAAGCATCATGTAAAGCCTAAATAAAGTAGCATGGAAAAGTAGAGTGGAAGAGAAAGGTGGAAACCCTAAGTAGGTAAATCAACATGGAAAAGTAACATGAAAAGCTCAAGTAAGTAAAGTAGCATGGAAAAGCAGTATGAAAATCCCAAGAAAGTAAAACAGCATAGAAAGCCTGAGTAAGTAAAGCAACATGGAAAGTTTAAGTAAAATAATATGGAAAAGTAGCATGGAAAGCTTGAGTAAGTAAAATAGTAAGAAAAAGTAATGTGGAAAGTAGCGTGGAAAAATTGAGTAAGTAAAGCAGCATGGAAAGCCTAAATAAGTAAAGCAATGTGAACAAGTGGAAAGCATGAGTCAATAAAGTAGCATGAAAATCTTGAGTAAGTAAATCATCGTAGAAAAGCAATGTGATAAGCTTGAGTAAGTAAATCAACATGGACAAGTAACGTAGAAAGCTTGAGTAAGTAAAACAACATGAAAAGCTTTAGTAAGTAAAGTTATTTAGAAAAATAGTGTGAAAATCTTAAGTAGCGTGAAAAGCTTGAATAAGTAAAATAACTTAGAAAGTATGAAAACATAAAGAAACACAAAAAAAAAAATTTGAAAACATAAATAAATAAAGTAAGGTGAAAACTTTAAGTAGATGTGAAAAACCTCCTACAACAGATTACCTCCTACAATAGATATAATCAAAATATGCAAAAATAAAATAACTCTTACCAATAACAAAAACTCAGAAAGCTTATATTGATCACAGGCCACTTCGAGGGGGCAACCTCCTTTGAGCAAGCTCAATACAATGAATTCGTGGATGCCTTCATTGGGCCTCAACACTTACTTATATACTAACTCTATTCTAACAACTACTACTTCCCTTGTCTATGGGACAATTCAAATATGCTCTAAGGGACGACTTACAAAGCATATGCATCCATAGCAATTATTACACTAATACTACAAAGAGAAGGGTAAGGCACAACTTCCTAACATCCCCTCCCTCTTAGAAAAAGATTTGCACTCAAAGCTTCAAATGTGGGAATTGTTGTTGAATCTGGAAGAGTGGTTCCCATGTTGCATCTTCTAGTTGCATGCCATCCCATTAGATTAAGACCTCTGTGATGGAGCGGGATCGATGTTGGTGAGTGGGCCTGTCTAGGATTGCTTCTAGTTTGAGAAGGATGGAGCCTTCATTATCAAGTGCTGGTAATATTGTTTGCACTCAGATGTTGGATCCAAGAACTTGTTTCTAACAAGAGACATGAAAGACGGGATGAACTTGGGAGGAAGGTGGAAGCTCTAACTTGTAAGCAACTGGCCCAATCTTTTAGAGAACCTTATATGGCCCATAGAAATTTGGAGCAAGCTTTTGGCACCCTTTTAGTTTCAATGATGATTGCTTATATGGTTGTAGACAAAGAAAGACCATATCACCAGGTTGAAAGGTACACTATGAGCGGTGTTGATTAGCCTGCTGCTTCATTTGGTTATGTGCCATGTGGAGATTGTCCCACAAGGTGCACAGAATCTGATCCTAATTTTAGAGAGTAGTGTCAACTATCTGAACTAGTGAACTGTCAAGATTATATGGAAGAAGTGGTGGCGGTGCTTAACCATAAACTGCTTCATAGGGAGTCATTTTGGTGGAAGTGTGGTATGATGTATTGTACCACCATTCAGCTAGGGGAAGCTACTTGGCCCATTGATGTTGTTGTTCTAAAGAAAAGCAATCAAGAAAAGTTTCCAAGCATTTGTTGACTATTTCTGTCTGGCCATCTATTTGTGGGTGGTATCCAGAGCTCATTCTCAATTGTGCGACTGTGCGATGGAATAGTTCCATCCAAAAATGGCTAGTGAAATTGGCATCACGATCTGAGACAATTGAAGAAGGAATGCCATGAAGATGGAAGATCTAATCCAAGAAAACTTGTGTGACTGTGGAGGCTGTGTATGGGTGGCTGAGTGCACAAAAATGACTATATTTGGAGAGGCGATCGACTACAACTAGGATCAATGTCTTTCCCCCAGATTTAGGGAGGCCCTCAATGAAATCCATGGAAATATCTATCCAAATCCTAGTAGGAATGGGCAAAGGCTCGAGCAAACCAAGAGTCAATGTGGTTTCACCTTTGTTTTGTTGGCAGATATCACATTCAGCCACCATCTATTTAATTTTGACTTTCATGTGTTTCCAAAAGAAGTGTTGAGTGCCTGCTCATAGGTTTTGAGAAATCCTTAGTGCCCTGTAGAGGGGGGAGCATGGATTTCATAGAAGATAGCTTGATGTAGGTCTAGACTTTGGGAAAGCACCATATGACCCTTGTATCGTAAAGAATCACCATCCCATGAATAATGCAGTACTGTAGAGGGGTTAGTGGCCAATTGATGAATGAAGTGGCATAAGGAGGGATCATTTGCATACCCTTGTTAGATAGATTCCAACCATTTCAGAATGGGCATGGAGATGGTAGAGAGGGAAGGCTGGTCTTCGAAGGTTCTTGAGAGAGCATCAGCCACATCATTGTCTTTTCCCTTCTTATAGGTGATCTCATAATCATAACCCATGAGTTTGCTGACCCATTTCTACTGAGCTAGAGATGAGACCCACTATTTTAAGAAATATTTCAAACTCTGATAATCAGTTTGATGCAAAAATGGTTTCCCAGTAAGTAGGGTCTCCATTTTTGTACTGCATGTAAAATTGCCATAATTTCCTTTTCATATGTAGACAAGGCTAAATTGTGACCAGAAAGGGCTTTGCTAGTGAAGGCAATTGGTCAGCCCTCTTAGAGAAGAACAGCACCCAAGCTGATGCCACTAGCATCACTTTCGATGGTGAAAGTTTTGGTGAAGTCTAGCAGTGCCAAAACTGGTGTGTTACACATAGCCTGTTTGAGTTGGACAAATGCCTAATCAGTGGTTGCACCCTAGGTGAAATCATCATTCTTCAATAAGGAAGTTAAAGGAGCCGTGATCTTTCCATAATCTTTGATGAACTTGTGATAGTATCCTATCAGGCCTAAGAAACCATGAAGGCTCTTGACGGTGGTTGGTTGAGGCCAATTCTGCATAACACTAATTTTTTCTGGGTCTGCACGAACCCCATTGGCTGAAACAATGTGCCCCAAATAATTGATTTCCTCTTGACCAAATGAACACTTGGATTACTTAGCACATAATTGATTGTCTGCTAATAGTTGTAATACCTTGTCAATATGTTGTAGACGCTCGGCCCATGTGCCGTTGTAGATCAAAATGTCATCAAAAAAAACTAAAATAAATTGATGGAGAAAAGGCCAAAATATTTTATTCATGAGTGCTTGAAAAGTGGAAGGAGCATTTGTAAGGCCAAATGGCATGACAAGAAACTCATAGTGACCTTCATTCATATGGAAGGTTGTCTTGGGAATTTCATCAGGATGCACTCAAATTTGATGATAGCTAGAACACAGATCCAACTTGGAGAAGAATTTGGCCCCATGGAGCTCATCAAGAAGCTCATCAATGACAGGAATTGGGAATTTATCCTTGATAGTGATGTGGTTAAGGGCTCAAAAGTCAATGCAAAGGCACCATGACCCATCTTTTTTTGTGGATAAAAAGCACTGGGGAAGAATATGGGCTCGTGCTAGGTTGAATAACTCTGGACTTGAGGAGTTCCCAAACTAAGTTCTCAATTTTAGTCTTTTGTTGATGGGGGTAACGGTATGGCCGGATGTTGGGTGGGATGCTTCTTGGAAGGAGAGGAATGTGGTGATCTTTAGGGCATGAAGGAGGCAAACTTATTGGTTCTAAAAAATGGTTGCATGCTTGTTGAGTATGGCTTATAAATCTATAGGGTGGTTAGTAGTTGTGGGGGGCTACAGTTGAATGGAATGCAACTATGTAATGACCCCGTGTGAGCATTTATTCAACAAAAATTCCAATGGATGAGAACTAATGATGCTAGTAGATCCTGGTAATAACCCTTTTAAGTTGTGCTTCTAACCATTATCTGTGAACTACATCCAAAGCTCAGAGAAGTCCCATAAAATAGGTCCTAGTGTACGAAGCAATTGTGCCCCTAAAACCACATCACACCCTCCTAAAGGTAGGGCAAACATATTAGAGTGAAAATTATAATTTTTGATTGCAATATGACATTTTAACACTTCCCTTTACAAGGTAATGTGCCCCCATTAGCAATCATGACTTCAAAGCTAGAACAAGGGTATATAAAGTAGTTTTTCACCTTAGTAATACAAGGATCAATGAAATTGTGAGTACTGCCTGAGTCAATGAGGATTGTGAGAGGGATATTTTTGAAGCACCCTTTGACCTTCATGGTTTGGTGAATGGTGACACCTGCTAGTGCATGCACTGAGATCTTAATTTGAGTCTCTTGAACCACCAGGTCCTCTTCAGTGCTGGGTTCTTCTTGAGCATCTTGAAATTTTGGAATATCAGGCTCGTTGTCCTGCTCTGGTGGTGACTCCACATCTAGCAAGTAAGGTTTTTATTGGACACACCTATGACCCTTAACCCATTTGTCATCACAGTTGTAACATAATCCTGTCTCTTTGTGAGCCCACATCTCTACCTCAGTCAGGCACTTGGTTGGTGTGGTTATGGTTGTTCGTTGATTCACTGTGTTCTTTGCTGGTAAAAAGGTGGGAGGTCAATGATGTGTGGAGAGTTTATCTTTTGCTAACTTAGCCAGACCCAAAGCATCCATCATATTTTTAGATCAAAACATTTTTACCTCTGAGTGGATTGGCTCTCTGAGGCCACTAACAAATCAACTTTTGAAGAAGTCATCTAACAACCCTTCAGTGTGATTAGTGAGATTTTCAAATTCAACCTGATATTCATGAATAGTACCTATTTGACAGAGTTTGGTGAGAGCTCCTTTGAAATCCTCAAATGCTAAGGGACCAAACCTACCCAAAATTAAGGATGCAAAATTTAACCAATTAGGTTCATCATTTATCTTGAGATACTAACAGTACCACTGAAGTGCTTCTTGTTCTAGATGAAAGGAAGCAATTGGGACTTTATTTGCAGAATAAGTATTGTGGAGGTTGAAGAATTATTTAGCTTAATATATCCATCTTGTAGGATCTATACCATTAAACCATGGAAAGTATAGCTTAGGTCCACAGGAGAAGTTGGAAGCAAAGGAGTGATGCTTTGAAGAAGACTCCTCCTTCTGCACTCTGTTGAGCAAGATGTTATTCTATTGATTCAAGCCACAAATCATATCAATTAAATCTATAATATGAGATTTCAATGTGGTGATTTCTTCCTCCATGATTTTTGTGCCTGAACGAGTGGTGACCATAACCAGTTGTTAATAGTTGGGGATCCTTTGCATTCCCTGCCATGATGCAAGGTGGGGTTCAAGGCAATGACCCAAATAAATTTTTTTTGCCCTTTTTCTTTTGTGGCTATTTCTTTTTATTTGCAGTCATTTCTTTTCTTTTTGCTGTTGTTTTTTTGTTTTTTTATTTTTTAACTACTACTTCAGAAATAGATTTTTTGGAACTGTGTGGTTAGAAATATCCTCAACTGTGGATACGCTATTTTTGCTCTCTAAACTTGATAAGTTGGATATGGACCCCAATTTTTTTTGGCAACCTAAAAGATTTTTAAATTATGTCTAGCCACCAAAGCTGTCTGATTGAGTACCACTCTCCATAAATTTTTGGCCATGGGTTTACCCCTTAACGACTGCTTTTGGTTTACCTCATGGGTTGGAACTAGTCAATTAGGATGGGGTCATTGCCCTTTTCACTGGCAGGTCCTCTCAATGGGCCAGCTACTTTAGGGTTCCTATGGTACTCCTCACAATGAGTTGTAGGGTTTATGCCCAAGCACTTCCCATAGTTAAGTGGATATGTATTTACCCAATCTGAAATAATGGAACCTATAATGAAAAAAATTCTTGTCAAAAATGGCGTAGCTCCTAAAAAGCCCTGTTTTGAAAAAAAATTTTGCTCCAAATCTACCCATAAAGCCAAGAAAGCGCTCTGATACCAGATGTGAAGAACCTCTTGTAGCAGATTACCTCCTACAATAGATTTAATCAAAATATGCAAAAAAAAAATAACTCTTACCAATAACAAAAACTTAAAAAGCTTATATTGATCGTAGGCCACTTCAAGGGGGCAACCTCCTTTGAGCAAGCTCAATACAATGAATCCATGGATGCCTTCATTGGGCCTCAACACTTATATACTAACTCTATTCTAACAACTACTACTTCCCTTGTATGTGGGACAATTCAAATATGCTCTAAGGGACGACTTACAAAGGATATGCATCCATAGCAATTACTAAACTAATACTACAAAGAGAAGGGTAAGGCATGGGTTCCTAATAGTAAAACAATGTGGAAAAATAGGTTGAAAAGTTTGAGTAAGTAAATTGATGTTAAAAGTTTGAGTAAATAAAGTAGCATGAAAAAGTATTGTTGAAAACTTGATTAAGTAAAGTAGCATGGAAAACTCAAGTGAGTAAATAAACATGGAAAAACAACT
This sequence comes from Torreya grandis, assembly GCA_037957365.1. Taxonomy (NCBI): domain Eukaryota; kingdom Viridiplantae; phylum Streptophyta; class Pinopsida; order Cupressales; family Taxaceae; genus Torreya; species Torreya grandis. Next base: position 717,909 of record JARHVA010001883.1, on the reverse strand, counting down.
TGTAAATCATGAGTAAGTAAATTAGTATGGAAAGCTTGAGTAAGTAAAGCAGTGTGAAAAGCTTAAGTAAGTAAGTTAATGTGAAAACGTAGTGTAGAAAGCCTAATTAAGTAAAGCAACATGGAAAAGTATTATAAAAAGCATGAGTAAGTGAAGCAACATGAAAATTCTAAGTAAATAAAGTAGCATAGAAAACTTGAGTAAGTAAAACAACATGGAAATCTTGAGTAAGTAAAGAGTGTGTAAAAGTAACATGGAAAGCCCAAGTAAGGAAAGTAGAAAGAAAATCCTGAGTAAGTAAAGTAGATTAGAAAGCTCAAGTAAATAAAATAGTGTGGAAAAATAGCATGGAAAGCCTGAGTAAGTAAAACAACATGGAAAAACATCATAGAAAACTTAAGTGAAGTAGCATGGAAAAGTAATATGGAAAGCTTGAGTATGTAAAGCAATGTGGAAAGCTTGAGTAAGTAAAGTAACATGAAAAGCCCGATTAAGTAAAGCAACATGCAAAGCTAAAGTAAATTATCATTAAAAATTAGCATAGAAAGCTTGTGTAAGTAAAGCAACATGAAAGCCCTAATTAAGTAAAAGTGCATGAAAAAGTAGCATAGAAAACCTAAGTAAGTAAAGCAGTGTGGAAAGCACAAGTAAGTAAAGCAACGTAGAAAACTTGAGTAAGTAAAGCAGTGTAAAAATTTTGAGTAAGTAAAGTAGCGTGGAATGCCCAAGTAAGTAAACTAGTATGGAAAAGTAGTGTGAAAAGCTTGAGTAAGTAAAATAGCATAGATAGCTTGAGTAAGTAAAACAATGTGAAAAGCCTAAGTAAGTAAAGGACTATAGAAATCTTAAGTAAAGGAGTGTGGAAAGCTTGAGTAAGTAAAGCAGCATGGAAAGCTTGAGTAAGTAAAGCAACATAAAAAGACTTTGTAAGTAAATCAATGTGCAAAGCTTGAATAAGTAAAATAGTATGGAAAAGTAGTGTAGATAGCTTGAGAAAGTAAAACAGCATGAAAAAGCAATGTGGAAAGCTTGAGTAAGTAAAGTAACATGAAAAATCAGTGTGAAAAGCTTGAATAAGTAAATTAGCATAAAAAAGCAATGTGAAAGCTCAAGTAAGTAAAGTTGTATGAAAAACTTGAGTAAGTAAAGCAGTGTGGAAAGCTCAAGTAAATAAAGGAGTGTGAAAAGCCTAAGTAAATAAAATAGTGTGGAAAGATTGAGTAAGTAAAGTAGTGTAGAAATATATGGAAAACCTAAGAAAATAGAACAACATGAAAAGCCTATGTAGGTAAAGCAACATAGAAATCCCAAGTAAATCTCAAAAAATAATATGAAAATTTTGAGTAAGTAAAGCAATGTGGAAAGTGCAAGTAAGTAAACCAATGTAGAAAGTCATAGTAAGTAAAACACTGTAGAAAAGTAGCATAGAAAGCCTAAAAAAGTAAAGTAGCATGGAAAAGTTATTTGGAAATCTTGAGTAAGTAAAGCAACGTGGAAAGCTGAGTAAGTAAAGTATAGTGGAAAAGCTAGGTAAGTAAAGTAGCATTGAAAATTAGTGTGAAAAGCCTGAGTAAATAAATCAGTGTAGAAAAATAGTGTGTAAAGCCCAAGTAAATAAATCAGCATGGAAAGTTGGAGTAAGTAAAGTAATGTAGAAAGCCTGTGTAAGTAAAGCAACATGGAATACCAAAGTAAGTAAAGGAGCATGGAAATCCTAAGTAAAGTAGCGTGAAAATTCTAAATAAGTAAAGTAACATTGAAATATTGACTAAGTAAAGTAGTATGAAAAAACAATGTCAAAAGCCTAACTAAGTAAAGTATCATAAATAATCAATGTGGAAAGTTTTAGTAAGTACAGTAGCATGGAAACTCTAAGTAAGTAAAGCAAAGTGGAAAACCTAAGTAAGCAAAGTAGCATGGAAACCTTGAGTAATTAAAGCAGCTTGGAAAAGACTTATGGAAATCCTGAGTAAGTAAAGTATTATAGAAAGTCCATGTAAGTATATTAGTATGGAAAATCAGTGTGAAAAGCTTAAGTAAGTAAAGTAGCATGGAAAGCTTGAGAAAGTATAGTATCATGGAAAGTTTGAGTAAATAAAGCAGCGTGGAAAATTAACATAGAAACATCAAGTAAATAAAGCAACATGGAAAGCTCGAGTAAGTCAAACAATGTGGAAAAATAGTGTAAAAATCTTAAGTAGGTAAAGTAATGTGCAGAATCAACATGGAAAGCTTAAGTAGAATAGTGTATAAATCTTGAGTAAATAAAGCAACATGGAAAGATTTAGTAAGTAAAGCAACATGGAAAAGTAATATGGAAAGCTAGAGTAAGTAAAGTAGGATGGAAAGCTCATGTTTGTAAATTAACATGGAAATCTCAAGTAAAGTAGTATGAAAAGCCTTAGTAAGTAAAGCAATGTAGAAATATAGCATGGAAAATCCAAGTAAGTAAAGCAGCATGGAAAGTCTGAGTAAGTAAAGTAATATGGAAAAGTAGCATGGAAAGCTTGAGTTAGTAAAGTAGCATAAAAAGCCTTATAAAATAAAGCAACATGGAAAAATAGTATAGAAAGCTTGAGTAAATAAATTAGGATAAAAATATCGAGTAAGTAAAGTAGTATAAAAAAGCAGTGATAAAAGCTTAAGTAAAGTAGCATGGAAAGTCTAAGTAAGTAAAGAAATGTGGAAAAACATGGAAAGCCCGAGTAAGTAAAGCAATGTGGAAAAGCAACATGGAATACCCGAGTAACTAAAAAAGTGTGGAAAGCCTGAGTAAGTAAAACATCATAAAAAAGTAGTGTGGAAAGCTTGAGTAAGTAAATAACATTAAAAATAACATGAAAATCTCGAGTATATAAAACAACATGGCTAAGTTGCATAAAAATCTTGAGTAAGTAAAGAAACATAGAAAAGTATTATGTAAATCTTGAATAAGTATAGTAGCATGTAAAAGCAACATGGAAAGCGTGAGTAAATAAAGCAGCATGAAAAGTTTGAGTAAGTAAAATACTGTGTAAATTTCAAGTAAAATAGCATGAAAAATTAGTATGGAAATCTTGCGTAAGTAAAGCAACATGGAAAAGTAGCGTAGTAATCTTGAGTAAGTAAAACAACATGAAAAAGTAAAATGAAAAGCCTGAGTAAGCAAAGCAATATGTAAAATCAATGTCAAAAGATCAATTAAGTAAAGCAATGTGAAAAAGTAGAATGAAAATCTTGAGTAATTAAAGTAGCATGGAAAGCTTGAGTAAGCAAGTAGGGTGGAAAAAGTAGCCTAGAAATCCTAAGTAGGTAAAGTAGCATGCAAAAGCAATGTGGAAAGCTAGAGTAAGTAAAGCAGTGTAGAAAAGTAGTATGAAAAACTTGAGTAAATAAAGCAACGTGGAAAGCTTGACTAAGTAAAGCAATGTAGAAATCTTGATTAAGTAAAGCAACATAGAAATATTGATTAAGTAAATCAACTTAGAATGCTCAATTAAGTGAAGTAGCATGAAAAAGCAGCATGGAAAAGTAGCATGGAAAGCCGACGTAAGTAAAGTAGCATGAAATGTTTGAGTAAGTAAAGTAGTGTGGAAACTTAGCAAGGAAAGCTTAAGTAAAGTATCATGGAAAAGCAACATGGAAAACTCGAGTAAGTAAAGTAGCATGGAAAGCTTGAGTAAACAAAATAACATAAAAGGCTTGAGTAAGTAAAGTAGCATGGAAAAATAACATGAAAATCTTGAGTAAATAAAGTAGCATAGAAAACTTGAGTAAGTAAAGTAACATAGAAACCCTGAGGAAATAAAGAAACATGGAAAATAGTGTGAAAATCCCAAATAAGTAAAATGGCATGTTAAAGTAGTGTGAAAAGATCAAGTAAATAAAGTAGCATGAAAATCTTGAGTAAGTAAAGTATTATGGAAAAGTAGAGTGGAAAATAAGGGTGGAAATCCTGAGTAGGTAAATCAACATGGAAAAATAGTATGGAAAGCTCAAGTAAAATAGCATGGAAAAGTAGTATGGAAAGACAAACAATGTAAAGCAACATGGAAAGCCTGAGTAAGTAAAGTAACATAGAAAGTTTAAGTAAAATAACATGGTAAAATAGCATGGGAAGTTCAAGTAAGTAAAGCATCAAGAAAAATTAGCATGGAAAGCTTGAGTAAGTAAAGCAGTGTGAAAAGCCCGAGTAAGTAAAACAACGTGGAAAAATAAAAAGCTTGAGTCAGTAAAGTAGCGTGAAAAGCTAGAGTAACTAAAACAACATAGAAAATTAATGTGATAAACCTGAGTAAGTAATGTAACATGGAAAAGTATTGTAAACATCTCGAGTAAGTAAAGTAGCATGAAAATCTTGAGTAAGTAAAGCAATTTAGAAAAATAGTGTGGAAAGCCTAAGTAAAGAAATGTGGAAAGTTTGAGTATGTAAAATAGCATATAAAGTATGAGAAAGTAAATAAACATAAAAAAAACAATGTTGAAAGCATGAGTAAGTAAATTAGGGTGAAAAGTCTAAGTAAATATAGTAATGTCAAAAAGTAGTGTGAAAAGTCTGAATAAGTAAAGTAGTGTGAAAAGTTTGAGTAAATAAAGCAGTATGAAAAAGCATTGTGAAAATCTTGAGTAAGTAAAGTAGGGTGAAAAACTTAAGTAAAGAAACATGGAAAAACAATATGGAAAGCTTGAGTAAGGATAGCAACATGGAAAGCCTGAGTAAGTAAATCATTGTGGATCAGTAGTGTGAAAAGCCTAATTAAGTAAAGGAACATGGAAAAGCATTATGGAAATCTTGAGTAAATAAAGCAGAGTGTAAAACATGAGTAAGTAAAGAAAAATAGAAAAAAACATGGAAAACCTGAGTAAGTAAAATAGCGTGAAACACTTGAGCAAGTAAAGCATTGTGGGAAAAATTGAGTAAGTAAAGTAGTATGAAAAACCTGAGTAAGTAAAGCAAAATGGAAAAATAGTATGAAAAGCCCAAGTAAAGTAGCATGGTAAAGCAACATGAAAATCTTGAGTAAGTAAAGCATTGTGGATCACCTGAGTAAGTAAATAAGTGTGAAAATCTCAACTAATTAAAGCAACATAGAAAGCTTGAGTAAATAAAATAGCATGAAAATCCCAAGTAAAGCATCATGGAAGCCTGAATGAGTAAATCAGTGTAGAAAGATCGAGTGTAGAAAAGTAGCGTGGAAATCTTGAGTAAGTAAAGAAGTGTGGAAAGCTTGAGTAAGTAAAATAGTATGGAAAGCTTGAGTAAGTAAAGGTGTAAAAGAAGAATGGAAATCTCAACTAAGTAAAGTAAAGTGGAAAAATAGTGTGAAAAGCTTGAGTTAGTAAAGTAACATTGAAATCTTGAGTAAGTAAAGCAAAATGAAAATCCTTAGTAAGTAAAACTACATGGAAAAGCAATGTGAAAAGATAGAGTAAGTAAAGTAGTGTGAAAAGCCTCAGTAAGTAAAGCTACATGAAAAAGTAGTGTGGAAAGCCTTAGTAAGTAAATCAGCATGGAAATCCCAAGTAAGCAACATGAAAAGCCTGAGTAAGTAAAATAGCTTTAAAAAGTATGGAAAGCTCAAGTAAAGTAAAATGGAAAAGTAGTGTTGAAAGCTTGAGTAAGTAAAGTAGTATGAAAGTGTGGAAATCTTGAGTAAGTAAAGTAGCATGAAAATCTCAAATAAGTAAATCAATATGGAAAAGCAATGTGGAAATCTTGAGTAAGTAAAGCATTGTGAAAAAGTAGGGTGGAAATCCTGAGTAAGTTAAGTAGCATAGAAAAGCAGTGTCAAAATATTGAGTAAGTAAAGTAGCTTAGAAAAGCAATGTGGAAAGCCAAAATAAGTAAAGTAGCATGGAAATCTTGAGTAAGTAAAGCAGCATAAAAATTTGAAGTAATTAAAGTAGCATAGAAAGCTCAAGTAAGTAAAGTAGCATGGAAAGCTTGAATAAGTAAATAAGTGTGGACAACTCAAGTAAGTAAACCAACATGGAAAACTTGAGTAAGTAAAGTAGTGTGTAAAGTCTAAATAAGTAAATTAGTGTAGAAAATCAGTGTGGAAATCTTGAGTAAGTACAGTAAGATGGAAAAATAACATGAAAATCCTAAGTAAAATAGTGTGAAAATCTTGAGTAAGTAAATCAACATAGAAAGCTCTAGTAAGTTAAAAAATACTAGAAATCTTGAGTAAGTAAAGTAACATGGAAATCTTGAGTAAGTAAATAAGCATGGAAAACCTAAGTAAGTAAAGTAACGTGTAAAAAGAGCATAAAAATCTTGAATAAGTAAAGTAATGTGGAAACCCTGAGTAAGTAAAGTAGTGTGAAAAAGTAGCATATAAAACTCAAGTAAAGCAACATGAAAAAGTATCATGGAAAGCTTGAGTAAGTAAAGCAACATGGAAAGTCCATGTAAGTAAAGCAACATAAAAAGCTCAAGTGAGTAAAGCATCACCAAAAATTAGTGAGGAAAGCTCAAGTAAGTAAAGTAGTGTAAAAAACTTGAGTAAATAAGGTAGTGTGTAAAGTATGAGTAAGTAAAACAACATGGAAAAGTAACATAGAAATTTTTAGTAAGTAAAGCAACGTGGAAAGCTTAAGTAAAATAACATGGAAAGCTCGGGTAATTAAAACTACATAGAAAAGTAGTGTTGAAAAAATGAGTAAGTAAATAAGCTTGGAAAGCCTAAGTAACTAAAGCAACATGGAAAGCCCAAGTAAGTAAAACAATATTGAAAATCAGTGTGGAAAGATTAATTAAGTAAAGTAGTTTGAAAATCTTGAGTAAATAAACTAGCATGTAAAGTATGAGTAAGTAAAGTAGCGTGGACAGCTTGAGTAAGTAAAATAGTGTGAAAAAGGAGCCTAGAAAGTCTGAGTATTTAAAGTAGCACACCAAAGTATTATGAAAATCCTAAGTAAATAAAGAAACATGAAAAGCATGAGTAAGTAAAATAGTGTGAAAAGTTTGACTAAGTAAAGCAGCATGAAAATGTAGTGTAAAAAATTAGAGTAAGTAAAGCAACATGAAAAAATAACATAGAAAGCCTAAGTAAAGTAGCATGGAAAAGTAGCACAGAAAGCCTAAGTAAGTATAGCAACATGAAAAAGTAACATGGCAAGCCTAAGTACTTAAAGCAACATGAAAAAGTAGCATGGAAGGCCTAAGAAAGTAAAATAATGTAGAAAAGTAGTGTAGAAATCCCAATTAAGTAGAGTAGCATGGAAAAGTAGTGGGGAAAGCCTGAATAAGTAAAACAACATGGAAAGCCTAAGTAAGTAAAACAATATGGAAAACCTAAGTAAAGCAAAATGGAAAGCTCGAGTAAATAAAGTAGCATGGAACAGTATTATGAAAAGACTAAATAAGTAAAGTAGTGTGGAAAAGTAGCATGGAAAGCCCAAATAAAGAGTAGAAAGTTCAAGTAATTAAAGCATCATGGAAAGCTTTAGTAAGTAACGTATTGTGTAAAAGCAATATTGAAATCTTGAGTAAGTAAAGTAGCATGAAAACCCTGAGTATGTAAAGTAGCATGGAAAGCTTGAGTAAGTAAAGCATCATGGAAAACTAATGTGAAAAGCTTGAGTAAGTAAAGCAACATGGAAAGGTAGAGTAAGTAAAGTGGCATAGAAAAGTATCATGGAAAGGCCGAGTAAGTAAAGCAACATCAAAAAGCAATGTGAAAAGTCTGAGTAAGTAAAGTAGTGTGGAATGCAGCATAAAAAGCTCAAGTAAGTAAAGCAACATAGAAAACTAGTATGGAAATCCAAAGTAAATTAGCATATAAAACCTAAGTAAAGTAATTTGGAAAGTTTGAGTAAGTAAATCAATATTAAAAAGTAGTGTGGAAAGCTTGAGTAAGTAAAGTAATATGAAAAAGTAGTGTAGAAAGCTAGAGTAAGTAAAACAATGTAGAAAGCGCAAGTAAGTAAAGCAGTATAGAAAGCTTGAGTAAGTAAAGTAACATGGAAAAACAACATGAAAATATCAATAAAGTAGCCTAAAAAAGTAGCATGGAAATCTTGAGTTAATAATATAAAATGGAAACTTTGAGTAAGTAATGTAGCATGAAAAAGTAGAATGAAAAGCCTTAGTAAGTAAATTAGTGTAGAAAAGGAGCATGGAATGTCTAAGTGAGCAAAAGTAGCATGGAAAGCCTGAGTAAGTAAAATAGTGTGAAAAGCTTGAGTAAGTAAAATGACATGGAAAACATGAGTAAGTAAATCAGTGTTGAAAAGTAGTTTGGAAATACCTAGTAAGTAAAATAACATGAAAAATTAATGTGAAAGCTTGAGTAAGTAAATTAGGGTGGAAAAGAAGAATGGATAGTCCAAGTAAGTAAAGTAGCATAGAAAGCTTTAGTAAGTAAATCAACATAAAAAGCTTGAGTAAGTAAAGTAGCATTAAAAAGTAGTGTAAAAACCTTGAGTATGTAAAACATCATAGAAAAGTAGTGTGAAAAGTTTGAACAATTAAATATATGTGAAAAATTAGTGTGGAAATCTAGAGTAAGAAAAGTAGCATATAAAGACTGATTAAATAAAGTAGCATGGAAAAGTAGTATGGAAAGCTTGAGTAAGTAAAACAAAATGGAAGGCTTGAGTAAGTAAAGTAGTATGGAAAGACTGAGTAAGTAAAGTAAAGTGGAAAGCTTGAGTAAGTAAATCAATGTGGAAATCTTGAGTAAGTAAAGTAGTGTAAAAAGTATGAGCAAGTAAAGTAGTTTGGAAAAGTAGCCTGAAAATCTTAAGTAAAATAACATGAAGAACTTGAATAAGTAAAATAACATATAAACCTAGTATGGAAAGCATGAGTTAGTAAAGCATCATGGAAAGGTAGAGTAAGTAAAGTAACCTGGAAATCTTAAGTAAGTAAAGTAACGTGAAATCCCAAGTAAAGTAGTGTGAAAAGCCTGAGTAAGTAAAATAGTGTGGAAACATAACGTGGAAAGGTTGAGTAAGTAAAGTAACATGAAAATCTTAAGTAAAGCAGTATGAAAAAGTCGCATGGAAAGCTTATGTAAATAAATCCATGTGGAAACATAGCTTGGAAAGCTCAAGTAATTAAAATAGTGTGAAAATCCTAAGTAAAACAATATAGAAAATCAGTGTGGAAATCTCGAGTAAGTAAAGCAGTGTCAAAAAGTAGCATAAAAATTTTGAGTGAGTAAAAAAATATAAAAAATAAACATGAAAATCTTGAGTAAGTAAAGTAGTGTGGAAAACAAGAGTGAGTAAAGCAACGTGAAAAGCCTGAGTAAGTAAAGCAATAGGAAAAAATAGTGTTGAAAGCTTGACTAAGTAAAGCAGTGTGGAAAGCCCAAGTAAGTAAAGTAACATAGAAAATTAGCTTGGAAATCACAAGTAAAGTAACATGGAAACCCCAAGTAAGTAAAGCAACATAGAAATCTCAAGTTAGTATAGTAGCATGGAAAAGTAGTGTGGAGAAGTAACATGGAAATCTTGAGTAAGTAAAGTAGTGTGGAAAGCTCAAGTAATTAAAGTAGTGTGGAAAGCCTGAGTAAGTAAAGTAGTATGAAAAAGTAGAATGGAAAGCTCAAGTAAGTAAAGTGACATGGAAAATTAGCGTGGAAATGTTGAGTAAATAAAGTAGTGTGGATAGATCGAATAAGTAAAGTAGCATGAAAAGCCCCTATAAGTAAAGTAGCATGGGAAGTAAAGCAACGTCGAAAAGCAATGTGGAAATCTCGAGTAAGTAAAGTAACATGGAAAGTAACATCAAAAACTCAAATAAATAAAGTAGCATGGAAAGTATGATTAGCATAGAAAGCTCGAGTAAGTAGCTTGGAAAATGAGCATGAAAAATCCTAGTAAGGAAAGTAGCATGGAAAGCCCAAGTAAGTAAAGTAGTGTGAAAACCCTGAGTAAGTAAAATAACATGGAAATCTTGAGTAAGTAAAGCAACGTGGAAAACTAATTTGGAAAACCCAAGTAAGTAAAGAAACATAAAAAAGCAATGTGGAAACCTTGATTAAGTAAAGTAGGGTGAAAAAGCATGGTGGAAAGTGTAAGTAAAATAACGTGAAAATATTGATTAAGTAAAGCAGTGTAAAAAAGTAGCATAGAAAGCTTGAGCAAGTAAAGCAATGTGGAAAAATAACATGGAAATCCCAAGTAATTAAAGAAACATGGAAAGCCTATGTAAGTAAAGTAGCATAGAAAGCTTGATTAAGCAAAGTAGTATGGAAAAATATCATAAAAATCTTAAGTAAAGTAGCATGGAAATATTAATTAAAACAACATGAAAATCTCAAGTAAGTAAAGCATTGTGAAAAACTTGAGTAAGTAAAGTATAGTGAAAATCTTAAGTAAAGCAGCATGGAAATCTTGAGTAATTAAAGTAGTATGGAAAGCCTGAGTAAGTAAAGCAACATGGAAAGCTTGAGTAAGTAAAGCAGCATGGAAAAGCTATGTGAAAAGCTTGAGTAAGTAAAGAAACATGGAAAGCCAGAGTAAGTAAAGTAATGTGAAAAGCTAGAGTAAGTAAAGCAACGTGGAAAGCCCAAGTAATTAAAGCATTGTCAAAAAAGCTTGAGTAAATCAGCATAGAAATCTTAAGTTAAGTAGTGTGGAAAACCCAAGTAAGCAAAGCAATGTGGAAATTCCATGTAAGTAAAGTAGTATGAAAAAATAGCCTGAAAAGCTCAAGTAAAATAGCATAGAAAGCTCAAGTAAGTAAAGCAACATGAAAATCTCAAGTAAGTAAAGCATTGTAGGAAAGCAATGTGGAAAGTCCAAGTAAGTAAAATAGCATGGAAAAGAAGCATGGAAATTTTGAGTAAGTAAAGTAGTGTGAAAAATTAAAGTAAAGTAGCATGGAAAGCTTGAGTAAGTAAAGAAGTGTGAAAACCTTGAGTAAGTAAAGTAGTGTGTAAATCCCGAGTAAGTAAAGCAACGTGAAAAACTCATGTAAGTAAAGCAACATAGAAAAGTAGTAAGAAAAGCTCAAGTAAGTAAAGCAATATGGAAAAGCAGAGTGAAAAACTTAAGTAAAGCACCATGGAAAGCTCGAGTAAGTAAAGCAACATGGAAATCCCAAGTAAGTAAAGTAATGTAGAAAGCTCAAGTTAGTAGAGCTATGTGGAAAAGTAGCATGAAAAAATAATGTAGAAATCTTGAGTAATTAAAGAAGCATGAAATGCTCGAGTAAGTGAAGCAGTATGGAAAACCAACATAAAAAGCTTGAATAAGTAAAGTAGCATTGAAAGCCTAAGTAAGTAAAGCAACATGAAAAGTAAAGAAGCACGAAAAGCTCAAGTAAGTAAAGTAGCATGAAAAGTAACATGGAAAGCTAGAGTAAGTAAAGCAATGTGGAAAAGCAACATGAAAATCCCAAGTAAGTAAAGCAACATGGAAATCTTAAGTAAGTAAAGCAACATGGAATCCCACATAAGTAAAGTATCATGGAAAAACAAAGTAAGTAAAGCAGAACAAAAAAATAATGTTAAAATTTTGAGTAAATAAAGTAACATGGAAAGCCTGAATGAGTAAAGTAGCATAGAAAATCAGCATGGAAAGCCTAAATAAATAAAACAACATAGAAAAGCAATGTGAAAAGCCCAAGTAAGTAAAGTAGCATAGAAATCCTGAGTAAGTAAAGCATCATAAAAATCTTGAGTAAGTAAAGCAACGATGAAAGCTTGAGTAAGTAAAGCAGCATGAAAAAACAACATGGAAAGCTTACGTAAGTAAAGCAGCATGGAAAAGTAGCATAGAAAGCTCAAGTAAAGTAGCATGAAAAGCCTAAGTAAGTAAAACAATGTGACAAAGTAGCATGGAAATCCCAAATAAGTAAAGTAGTATGGAAAGCATGAGTAAGTAAAGTAGAGTGGAAAAGTAGTGTGGAAAGCCTGAGTAAGGCAATATGGAAAGCTCGAGTAAGTAAAGCAGTGTGGAAAGCCTAAATAATTAAAACATTGTGGAAAGCTTAAGAAAGTAAAGCATCATAGATTTCTAATTAAATAAAGCAAAAAGGAAAAGTAGTATGAAAAGCCTAAGTAAGTAAAGCAGTGTAGAAAAATAGCATGAATATTCTAAGTAAAACAACATGGAAAGCTTGAGTAAGTAAAGCAATGTGGAAAACCCAAGTAAGTAAAGTAGCATGGAAAGCCTAAGTAAATAAAGTAACATGAAAATTCCAAGTAAGTAAAGCATCATGGAAAGCCTAAGTAAATAAAGTAGTGTGAAAAGCCTGAGTAAGTAAAGAAACATGGAAATCATAAGGAACTAAAGCAACATGGAAAGCTTGAGTAAGTAAAGCAACATAGAAATCTCAAGTTAGTAAATTAGCATGGAAAACCCGAGTAAGTAAAGTAACATGAAAAAGTAACATAGAAATCTAGAGTAAGTAAAACAACATAGAAAAGCAACATAAAAAGCTTGAGTAAGTAAATCAACATGGAAAACTTGAGTAAGTAAAGTAGCATGGAAAGCTTATGTAAGTAAAATAGCATGAAAATTATAAGTAAGTAAAGGAGCATGGAAATCTTGAGTAAGTAAAGTAACATGGAAAGCTTGAGTAAATAAATCAGTTTGAAAAAGTAGTGTGAAAAGCTTGAGTAAGTAAACCATCGTGGAAAAGTAGCATGAAAAGCTCCAGTAAGTAAAGTAGCATAAAAAAATAGTATGAAAATTTAGAGTTAAAAAAATAGCTTGGAAATCCTCAGTAAGTAAAGCACCTTAGAAAAGTAGCATGGAAAATTTTAGTAAGTAAAGTAGTGTGGAAAGCCCGAGTAAGTAAAGCTATGTAGAAATTGTGACTAAATAACATAGCATGAAAAATGTGAATAAGTAAAAAAAAAATGAAAAAGTAGCAATGAAAGTCTAAGTAAAGCAATGTGAAAATCTCAAGTAAAGTAGCATGGAAAACTTAAGTAAGTAAATCAATGTAGAAATCTTGAGTAAGTAAAGCAACATGAAAACTAGTGTAAAAATATTGAGTAAGTAAAGTAATGTGAAAATCTTGAGTAAGTAAAAAAACATGGAAAGACCAATTAAGTAAAGCAATGTAAAAAAAATGCATAAAAAGTTTGAGTACATAAAGCAGCATTAAAAATCTCAAGTAAAGCAACATGGAAATCCTAAGTAAAGCAACATGGGAAGCTTGAATTAATAAAGCAATGTGGAAATCTTGAGTAAGTAAAGCATTGGTGAAAGCCTGAGTAAGTAAAGTAGCATAGAAAAATAGCATGAAAAGATTGAGTAAGTAAAGGAGAGTAAAAATCTTAAGTAAGTAAAATATTAAAGAAAAGTAGCATGAAAATCTCAAGTAAGTAAGGCAACATGGAAAGCCCAAGTAAGCAAAGTAGCATGGAAAACCAACATGGAAAGCTTGAGTAAGTAAAGTAGCTTGGAAATCTTGAGTAAGTAAAGTAGCATGAAAAGATTAAGTAAGTAAATCAATATGTAAAAGGAGCATTGAAAGCCTAAGTATGTAAAGCAACATGGAAAAGCAGTGTTGAAATCCTGAGTAAGTAAAACAATTTGAAAAAGTAGTGTAGAATATCTAAGTAAAGTAGTGTGGAAAGTTTGAGTAAGTATATCAACATGAAAAAGTATTGTGAAAAGATTGAGTAAGTAAATTAGTGTGGAAAGCTCAAGTAAGTAAAGTAGTGTGGAATGCTTGAGTAAGGTAAGAGGTATGGAAAGCTCAAGTAAGCATAGCAACATGAAAAGCTCGAGTAAGTAAAGCAGTGTGTAAATCATAAAGAAGTAAAGTAGCATGGAAAAATAGTGTGGAAATCCCGAATAAGTAAACATGGAAAGCTTAAGTAAAGCAATGTGAAAAACCTGAGTAAGTAAAGTAACATAGAAAGATGAAGTAAGTAAAGTAGCATGGAAAGAATGAGTAAGTAAAGTAGTGTGGAAACCCAGCATGGAAAGGTTAAGTAAGTAAAGCACTAAGGAAAAATTGAGTAAATAAAGTAGTGTTGAAATCTTGAGTATGTAAAGTCACATGGAAAAACAACATGAAAAGTCTCAGTAAATAAATCAGCTTAGAAAGCTTAAGTAAAGTAGCATGGAAATCTCGAGTAAGTATAGTGTAGAAAAGTAGCTTGGAAATCCCAAGTAGGTAAAGTAATATGGAAAAACAATATGGAAAGCTTGAATATGTAAAGCAACATAGAAAATTAGCATGAAAATCTTGAGTAAGTTAAGCATCATGAAAACCTTGTTTAAGTAAAGCAATGTGCAAATCTAGAGTAAGGAAAGTAGCATGGAAAGATCGAGTAAGTAAAGTAGAAAGCCTAATTAAGTAAAGGAGCATGAAAAAGTAGCATGGAAAGTCTGAGTAAGTAAAGCAACTTAGAAAGCTTGAGTAGGTAAAATAGCATGGAAAACTTAAGTAAAGCAACGTGGAAAGCCTGAGTAAGTAAAGTAGCATGGAAAGCCCAAGTAAGTAAACCATCATAGAAAAGTAGTATATAAAGTTTAAGTAAAGTAGCATGAAAAAATAGTGTGGAAAGCTTGACTAAGTAAAACAATATGAAAATTCTGAGTAAGTAAAGGAGCATGGAAAGCTCAAGTAAGTAAAGTAATATGGAAAGCCTGAGTAAGTAAAGTAACATGGAAAGCAAGAGAAAGTAAAGTAGCATGGAAATCTTGAGTTAGTAAAGTAACATGGAAATCTTGAGTAAGTAAAGAAGTATGGAAAATTAATCTAGGAAACCTAAAAAAGTAAAGCAACATGGAAAAGTAACGTGGAAAACTTGAGTAATTAAAGCAACATGGAAAATCAATGTGAAAAGCTTGAGTAAGTAAATCAACATGGAAATCTCAAGTAAGTAAAGTAGTGTGGAAAGCTAGAGTAAGTAAAGCAGTGTTAAAAACCAAAGTAAAGCAATGTGGAAAGCTTGAGTAAGTAAAGCAGTGTGGAAAAATAAAGTGAAAAGCCTGAGAAAGTAGAGTAGTATGAAAAGCCTGAGTACATAAAGTAGCATGAAAAACCCAAGTAAAGTTTGAAAAGCCAATGTAATTAAACCAATGTGGAAATCTTAATTGAGTAAATAGATGTGGAAAGTCATAGTAAGTAAAGCAGTGTAGAAAAGTAGCATGGAAAGCCTAAGTAAGTAAAGTAACATAGGAAAGTATTGTGGAAAGTTCAAGTAAAGCAGCATAGAAATCTAAGTAAAGTAGCATAAATAAGCAATTTAGAAAGCCTGAGTAAGTAAAGTAGCATTAAAAATTAGTGTGAAAATCTTGAGTAAGTAAATCGGCATGGTAAAATAGCGTACAAAGCTCAAGCAAGTAAAGTAGCATAAAAAGCTAGAGTAAATTAAAAAACATAGAAAGATTGAATAAGTAAAGCAATATAGAAAAGTAGCATGGAATGCTAGAGTAAGTAAAGTATCATAAAAATCTTGAGTAAGTAAAGTACCATAGAAATCTTGATTAAGTAAAGTAAGATTGAAATCCTGACTAAGTAAAGTAGTGTGGAAAAGTAGAAAGAAAATTTTAAGTAAAGCAACATGGAAAGCTTGAGTAAGTAAAGTAGTGTGAAAAGCTTGAGTAAGTAAAGTATTATAGAAAAGTAGATGAAAAAGATAGATTAAATAAAGCATCATGGAAAGCCTGAGTAATTAAAGTAGCATGGAAAATCAACGTAGAAATCTTGAGTAAGTAAATCAATGTGAAAAAATAGCATGGAAAGCTCAAGTTAGTAAAGTAGTGTGGAAAGCTTGAGTAAGTAAAATAGTGTGAAAAAACAATGTTAAAAAATTGAGAAAGTAAAGTAACATGGAAAAACAATATGGAAAGTTCAAGTAAAGTAGTGTGAAAAGCTCAAGTAAATAAAGCAATATAAAAATGCAGTGTAGAAAGCTCAAATAAGTAAAATAGCATAAAAATTTCAAGTAAAGCAATATGGAAATCATGAGTAAGTAAAGTAGTGTTAAAAATTAATGTGGAAAGTCAAAGTAAATAAAGTAGCATGGAAAAGTAATGTGGAAAGCCCAAGTAAGTATAATATCATGGAAAGCCTGAATCAGTAAAGTGACGTGGAAAACTCAAGCAAGTCAAGCAGCATGAAAAGTTGAGTAAGTAAAGTACCTTGGAAAAGTAGTGTGGAAATACCAAGTAAAGTAGTATGGAAAGCTTAGTTTAGTAAATTAGTGTATAAAATCAACGTGGAAAGCTTGAGTAAGTAAAATAGCATGGAAAGCTTGAATAAGTATAGTAAGGTGGAAAACTCAAATAAAAAAGTAGCTTAGAAAAGCAACATGAAAACCTTGAGTAAGTAAAAGAATATAGAAATCTCGAGTAAGCAAAACAATGTGGAAAAGTATTATATAAAGCTTGAGTAAGTAAAGCAACATGGAGAATTAGCATTGAAAGCCTAAGTAAGTAAATAAATGTGGAAATTCCATGTAAGAAAAGAAACATGAAAGCTTGAGTAAGTAAAGAAACATAGAAAAATAGCGTAAAAAACTAAAGTAAGTAAAGCAGCATGGAAAATCACATAAGTAAAATAACATGAAAAAGCAATGTGGAAATCTAGAGTAAGTAAAGTAGTGTAGAAAGCTCAAGTAATTAAATTAGTTTAGAAACACAACATGGAAACCCTGAGTAAGTAAAGAAATATGGAAAGTCCTAATAAGTAAACTAACATGGAAAAGCAACATGGACATCTCAAGTTAGTAAAACAACATGGAAGGCCTTAGTAAGTAAAAAAATATACAAAACAGTTTGGAAAGCTCGAGTAAGTAAAGAAAGATGGAAATCTTGAGTAAGTAAAGTAGTGTAGAAAAGTAGTGACAAAAGCCTGAGTAAGTAAAGTAGCATGGAAATTTTGAGTAAGTAAAGCAATGTGTAAAAGAAACATGAAAAGCTTGAGTAAGTAAAGTATCATGAAGCATGGAAAGCTCGATTAAGTAAAACAACATATAAAAGCAACATGGAATACTCTAGTAAGTAAAATGGTGTGGAAATCTTGAGTAAGTAAAGTAGCATGGAAAGATTGAGTAAGTAAAGTAGCATTGAAAAATAGCATGGAAAGCTTGATTAAGTAAAACAACATGGAAAAGTACCATGAAAAGCCTAAGTAAAGTGACATAGAAAAGTAGCATGGAAAGCCTATGTAAGTAAAGTAGCATGGAAAAACAACATGGAAAGCTTGAGTAAGTAAAGCAGCATGAAGAGATTAAGTAAAACAGTGTGAAAATCTTGATTAAGTAAAATAGTAGGGAAAAAAAGTGTGGAAAAGTAGCATGGAAAGCCTGAGTAAGTAAACTAACATGGAAATCATGAGTAATTAAAGTAGCATGGAAAGCCTGAGTAAGTAAAATAGAATGGAAATCAGTGTGAAAAGTTTGAGCAAGTAAAGTAGCATGTAAAATTAGCATGTAAGCACTGAGTAAGTAAAGTAATTTGAAAAAATAGAATGGAAATCCTGAGTAAGTAAAGTAGCGTGAAAAGGTTGAGTAAGTAAAGCAAGGTGGAAAATTAGCATAGAAACTCCAAGTAGGTAAAGTAGCATGGAAAAGTAATGTCAAAATTTAGAGTAAATAAAGCTGAATGGAAAAATAATATAAAAGGATTTAGTAAGTAAAGTAGCATGAAAAGCTCGAGTAAGTAAAATAGTGTGGAAATCTTGAGTAAGTAAAGTAGCATAGAAATCTCAATTAAGTAAAATAGCTTGGAAAGCTCGATTAAGTGAAGCAACATTAAAAAATAGCGTTGAAAGCTCAAGTAAGTAAATTAGCATAAAATGCTCAAGTAAAACAACATGGAAACACAGTAAGAAAATCTTGATTAAGTAAGTATCATGGAAAATTTGGGTGGAAAGCTTGAGAAATTAAAGAAATGCGGAAAAGTAGTGTGGAAAGCCTGAGTAAGTAAAGCAGCATTGAAATTTTGGGTAAGTAAAGTAGCATGGGAAAGCAGCATGAAAAGCTTGAGTAAGTAAATCAGCTTCAAAAGCTCAAATAAGTAAAACAACTTAGAAAAGCAGTGTAGAAATATCAAATAATTAAAATGTTATGGAGAAGCAGCTTGAAAAGCCTAAGTAAATAAAGTAGCATGGAAAGCTCGAGTAAATAAAGTAGCTTGGAAAAGTAGAGTGAAGAAGGATGGGAACCCTAAGTAAGTAAAGTAACATGGAAAAGTAGCATGGAAAGGTTGAGTAAGTAAAGAAACATAAAAAAATGTAAGGAAAGCCCAAGAAAGTAAAGTAGCATAGAAAGCCCAAGTAAGTAAAACAACATGGAAAGTTCAAGTACTGCTAAAAAGTATTATGGAAAGCTTGAGTAAGTAAAGTAGCATGAAAAAGTAGCACAAAAAGCAACATTAAAATCTTGAATAAGTAAAGCAATTTGGAAAGCCTTAGTATGTAAAGCAACGTGAAAAAATATTGTAGAAATCTTGAGTCAGTAAAGTAACATGAAAAGCCTGAGTAAGTAAATTAGCATAAAAAAGTAATTTGGTAAGCCAAAGTAAGTAAAGTAACATGGAAAAGTAATGTATAAAGCTTGAGTGAGGTAAGCAGCATGAAAAGCTTGAGTAAGTAAAGTAGTTTAGAAAGATAGTGTGGAAATCTTAAGTAAAGTAGCATGTAAAGCTCGAGTAAGTAAAATAATGTAGAAAGCATGAGAAAGTAAAGAATCATGGAAAAGCAATGTTGAAAGCATGAGTAAGTAAAGTAGGGTGAAAAGTCCAAATAAGTAAAGAAACATAGAAAAGTAATGTAGAAAGTCTGAGTAAGTAAAACAGCGTGAAAACTTTGAGTAAGTAAAGCAACATGAAAAATCAGTGTAAAAAATTCAAGTAAAGCAACATGGAAAAACAAAGTAGAAATCATGAGTAACTAAAGAAACATGGAATGCTTGAGTAAGTAAAGTAACATGGAAAGCCTGAGTAAGTAAATTAGTGTGAAAAACTTGAGTAAGTAAAGCAAAATAGAAAAGTAGTATAAAAATCTTGAGTAAGTAAAGCAGCATGGAAAAGTAGCATGAAAATTTTGAGTAAGTGAAGTAGTGTGGAACATCTGAGTAAGTAAATAGGTGTTAAAAGATTGAGTAAGTAAAGTAGCATGGAAATCTTGAGTAATTAAAGTAGAATGGAAAGCTCAAGTAAGTAAAGTGTTGTGGAAAGCTTGAGCATAAAAAAATAGCATGAAAAGCTTGAGTAAGTAAAGTAACATGGAAATCTTGAGTAAGTAAATCAGCATAGGAAGCTCAAGTAAGTAAAGCAACATGGAAAAAAAGTGTTGAAAGCTTGAGTAAGTAAAGCAATGTGGAAAAGTAGTGTTGAAAAATTGAGTTAGTAAAGCAGTATGGAAAGTCCAAGTGAGTAAAGCAATGTAGAAATTCTTAGTAAGTAAAGTAACATGGAAAAGTAGTGTGAAAAGCTAGAGTGAGTAAAGCAATGTGAAAATTCTAAGTAAAAGAGTGTGGAAAAACTGAGTAAGTAAATCAACATTGAAAGCCTTAGTATATAAGTAGCATGGAAAGCATGAGTAACTAAAGTAGCATGGAAAAGAAGTATATAAAGCTCAAGTAAAATAACATATAAAATTAGTGTGGAAAGCTTGAGTAAATAAAGTAGCATGGAAAGCTTGAGTAAGTAAAGTAGTATGGAAAGTAGCATGGAAAAGTAGTGTAGAAAGCTCGAGTACGTAAAGCAGTGTCGGGAGATCGAGTAAGTAAAGCAACATGTAAAAGAAGTGTGGAAAGATCCAGTAAGTAAAGAAATGTAGAAAGCTTGAGTAAATAATCTAGTGTGTAAAAGTTGTATGAAAAGATCAAGAAATTAAAGTAACGTCAAAATCTCGAGTAATTAAAATAATAAGGAAAATCAATGTGAAAACCTCAAGAAAGTAAAATAGTGTAGAAAAGAAGCGTAGAAAGCTCAAGTAAGTAAAGTAATATGAAAATCTTGAGTAAGTAAAGTAGCATAGAATTTCTAAGTAAAATAGCATGGAAAGCTTGAGTATGTAAAGCAACATGGAAAGCTTGAATAAGTAAAACAATGTGGAAAGCTAGAGTAAGTAAAGTAGTGTGGAAAGCTTAAGTAATTATAGTAGTGTGGAAAAATAACATGGAAATATTAAGTAAAATAATATAGAAAACCAGCGTGGAAAGCCCAAGTAAATAAAGTAGTGTGGAAAGTATGAGTAAGTAAATCAGCATGGAAAAGTAAAGTAAAAAGCTTGAGTAAGTAAAGCAGTGTAAAAAAAGAGTGTTAAAAGTTTGAGTAAGTAAAGTAGCATGGAAATCTTGAGTATGTAATGCAGCATGAAAAGCTTGAGTAAGTACAATAACATGGAAAGCTCGATTAAGTAAAGAAACATGAAAATGTAGTGGATAAAACCTATGTAAAGTAACATGAAAAGCCTAAGTAAAACAAGGTGTAAAAGCAACATTGAAAGACCGACTAAGTAAAGTAGCATAGAAAGCTTGAGTAAGTAAATCAATGTGGAAAACAAGCATAGAAATCTTTAGTAAGTAGAGTAACATGGAAAAATAACATAGAGAGCCTGAGTAATTAAAGGAGCATGGAAAATTAGTGTTGAAAGCTTGAGTAAGTAAAGCAACATGGAAAGGCAATGTATAAATCCTAATTAAGTAAAGTAGCATGAAAAAGTAGTGTGGAAATCCTAAGTAAGTGAAGCATCTATGAAAGCCTGAATAAGTGAAGTAGCGTGCAAATCTTCAGTAAGTAAATCAAGGTGAAAAGGTAGTGTGAAAAGCTTGAGTAAGTAAAGTAGAGTGGAAAGCTCAATTAAATAAAGTATCATGGAAAGCTTGAGTAAGTAAAGCAGTATGGAATAGTAGCATGGAAAGCTTGAGTAAATAAAGTAGCATGGAA
Source organism: Torreya grandis (assembly GCA_037957365.1). NCBI lineage: Eukaryota > Viridiplantae > Streptophyta > Pinopsida > Cupressales > Taxaceae > Torreya > Torreya grandis. The sequence continues at coordinate 697,107 of JARHVA010001883.1, read as the reverse complement.
AAGTAGTGTAGAATGTCCAAATAAGTAGAGTAGGGTGGAAAGCCTGAGTACATAAAATAATGTAGAAAGCTAGATTAAGTAAAGTAGAATGGTAGAGCAACGTCAAAATCTTGAGTAAGTAAAGCAACATGAAAAATCAATATAAATTTTTTGAGTAAGTAAAGCATTATAGAAACGTATCATAAAAAGTTTGATTAAGTAAAACAATGTGGAAAGCTCAAGTAAGTAAACCAATGTGGAAAGATTGAGTATGTAAAACATCATGGAAATGCAGTGTGGAAAGCCTAAGTAAATAAAGCAATATGGAAAAATAGTGTGGAAAGCTCATGTAAAATAACGTTGAAAGCTTGAGTAAGTAAACCAATGTGTAAAGCCCAAATAAGTAAAGCAATGTGGAAAAGCAACATAGAAATCCCAATTAAGTGAAGAAATATAGAAAAAAAATATGGAAACCTCAAGTAAATAAATCAGTGTGAAAAGTATGAGTAAGTCAACCAGTGTATAAAAGTAGCATGAAAAACTTGAGTATGTAAAGCAACATGGAAAATGAGCATTGAAAATTTGAGTAAGTAAAGTTGCAAGGAAAAGTAGCATGGAAAGTATGAATAATTAAACCAACATGAAAAAGCCTAAGTAAGTAAAATAACATGGAAAAGTAGCATGAAAATCCCAAGTAAATAAAGTAGTGTGGAAAGTAAGAGTAAGTAAAATAATGTGGAATAGTAATATAGAAAGCTTGAGTAAGTAAAGTAGTGTACAAAAAGAGTGTAGAAAGTTTGATTAATTAAAGTAACATATAAAAATAGCATGGAAAGCTTGAGTAAGTAATGTAGCGTGAAAAGCTTGAGTAAGTAAAATAGCATGGAAAGCTTGAGTAAGTAAAGCAGCATGAAAAGTAGTGTAGAAAACCTAAGTAGCATGAAAAACCAATATGGAAAGCCTAAGTAAGTAAAACAAGGTGGAAAAGAAATGTGGAAAGATCGAGTAAGTAAAGTAGCATAGAAAGCTTGAGTAAGTAAAGCAATGTGGAAAACCAATGTAGAAAGCCTGAGTAAGTAAAGTAGCATGAAAAAATAATATGAAAAGTCTGAGTAATTAAAGTAGTATGAAAAATTAGTGTTGAAAGCCTGAGTAAGTAAATTAACATGGAAAGACAGTGTAGAAAGCTTGATTAATTAACATGAAAAAATAGTGTATAAATCCTAAGTGAAGTAGCTTGGAAAGCTTGAATAAGTAAAGTAGCATGGAAATCTTAAGTAAGTAAATCGGGATGGAAAAGTAGTGTGAAAACCCTGAGTAAGTAAAGTAGAGTGGAAATCTCAATTAAATAAAGCATCGTGGAAAGCTTAAGTAAGTAAAGTAGCATAGAATAGTAGTGTAGAAATCCTAAGTAAGTAAAGTAGCATGGAAAAGTAGTGTGGAATGCCCAAATAAGTAAAATAGGGTGGAAAGCCTAAGTAAGTAAAACAATGTGGAAAGCCATATTAAGTTAAGTAGCATGGAAAACAATGTAGAAATATTGAGTAAGTAAAGCAACATGAAAAAATAGAGTGAAAAGTTTGAGTAAGTAAAACATTAAAATATTGATTAAGTAAAACAACATGGAAAGTTCGAGTAAGTAAAGTAGCATGAAAAGCTTGAGTATGTAAATTAGAATGGAAAAGCAATGTGGAAAGCCCAAATAAATAAAGCAATGTGAAAAAGCAGTATGCAAAGCTCGAGTATATAAAATAATGTAGAAAGTTTGATTAAGTAAAGTAATGTGGAAATCTTGAATAAGTAAAGCAACATGGAAAAGCAACATAGAAATCTTGAGTAAGTGAAGGAACATGGAAAAGAAGCATGGAAGGCTCGAGTAAATAAATTAGTGTGAAAAGTATTAGTAAGTAAAGAAATGTATAAAAGTATCATGGTAAACTTGAGTAAGTAAAGTAACGTGGAAAATGTGCATCGAAAAGCTAAGTAGCAAGGAAAATTAGCATGAAAATCTTAAATAACTAAACCAATGTGAAAAGCCTTAGTAACTAAAATAACATGGGAAGCTCGAGTAAGTAAAACAACGTGGAAAATTAGTTTAGAAATCACAAGTAAAGTAGCATGAAAAAGTAGCGTGGAAATATTGAAAAAGTAAAGCAAGGTGGAAAAGCAACATGAAAATTTTGAGTAAGTAAAACATTATAGAAATTATGAGTAAATAAAGTAGTATAGAAAGCTCGAGTAAGTAAAGTAACATGAAAAATAGTGTGGAAAGTCCAAGTAAGTAAATCAACATGGAAAAGTAGCATGGAAAGCTTGAGTAAGTAAAGTAGTGTAGAAGCTCACTTAAGTAAAATAGCATGGAAAGACTAAGTAAATTAGTGTGAAAAGTCTATGTAATTAAACTAGTATGGAAATCTTGAGTAAGTAAAATGGCATGCAAAGCTCGAGTAAGTAAAGTAGAGTGGAAAGTTTAAGTAAGTAAAGTAGTATGAAAAACTTGAGTGTGTAAAGTAGTGTGAAAAGCTCAAGTAAGTAAAGCATCATGGAAAATCAATGTGGAAATGCCGAGTAAGTAAAGCAATATGAAAATCTTGAGTAAGTAAAGTATCATGGAAAAGGAGCTTGAAAAGCTTGAGCAAGCAAAGTAATGTGGAAAACTAGTGTATGTAAAATAGCATGGAAAACCTAATTAAGTAAATCAGTGTGGAAAGCCTAAGTACATAAAGCATTGTGAAAATATTGAGTAAGTAAAGTAGCATGGAAAGTTTGAGTAAGTAAAGCAACATGAAAAACCCATGTAAGTAAAGCAGTGTCGAAAGTCTAATTAAAGCAACATGGAAAAGTAGCATGAAAAGGTCAAGTAAATAAAATAACATAGAAAGCTCGAGTAAGTAAAGCATCATGGAAAAGCAATATGAAAATCTCGATTAAGTAAAACAACATAGAAAAGCATCTTGGAAAGTTCAAGTAAAACAACATGGAAAGCCTGAGTAAGTAAAATAGCATGAAAAATCTGAGTAAGTAAAGCAACATGGAAAGCTTGAGTAAGTAAAGCAGTGTGGAGAGCCCGAGTAAGTAAAGTAGTGTGGAAAGTATGAGTAAGTAAAGTAGCATGATAATCTCACATAAGTAAAGAAACATAGAAAAAAAGCTTGGAAAGCTTGAATAAGTAATTCAATATGGAAAATTAGTGTCAAAAACCTAAGTAAGTAAAGTAGTGTGAAACGCTTGAGTAAGTAAAGTAGTGTGGAAAGCTCAAGTAAGTAAACTAAAGTGGAAAGCTTGAGTAAGTAAATTAATGTGGAAATCTCGAGTTAGTAGAGCAATGTGAAAAAGTAGCATGAAAAATCAACATAAAAATATTGGGTAAGTAAAGTAGCATAGAATGCCTGTGTATGTAAAGCAGCATGAAAAACTAGTATGGAAAGCTTGAATAAGTAAAACAACACGAAAAGCTCAAGTAAGTAAAGCAGCATGTAAAATTACTGTGAAAAGCCTAAGTAAATAAAGTAAGGTGGAAAAGTAGGATAAAAAGCTTAAGCAAGTGAAGCAGTGTGAAAAGTAAAGAAGAGTAGAAAGCTTAAATAAGTAAGGTAGCTTGGAAAAGTAACATGGAAAGCTTTAGTAAGTAAAGGAGCGTGGAAAGCCAAAGTAAATAAAGCAATGTCAATATATTGAGTAAGTAAAGTAGCATAGAAAAATAACGTGGAAAGCCCAAGTAAGTAAAGCAACATGAAAAGCTCAAGTAAGCAAAGAAGCTTGAAAATCTTGAGTATGTAAAAAAATGTGGTAAAGTAACATGTAAAGCCTGAGTAAATAAAGCAGCATGGAAAGCCTAAGTAAGTAAAGTAGTGTGGAAAACCTGAGTAACTAAAAAACATAGCAAAGTAGTGTGAAAACCCTAAATAAGTAAACCAACATAGAAAAGCATCATGGAAAGCTTAAGTAAAGTAGCATGAAAAACCCAAGTAAATAAAGCAGCATGAAAATCTCGAGTAAGGAAAGTAGCATGGAAAATCCAAGTAAAATAGTGTAGAAAGATTAAGTAAAGTAGTGTTAAAAAATAGCGTAAAAAGCTTGAGTAAGTAAAGTAACATGGAAAAGATGCATGAAAAACCCAAGTAAGTAAAGTAGCCTGGAAAATCAATGCAAAAAGTTAGACTATTAAGGCAATGTAGAAAAGTAGTGTGGAAAGCCTGATTAAGTAAAGCAACATGAAAAGCTCAATTAAGTAAAGTAATGTGCAAATCCAAATTAAGTAAAGTAATGTGAAAATCTTAATTAAGTAAAAGAGAATGAAAAATTAGCATGAAAAGCTTGATTATGTAAATCATCATGGAAAACTTGATTAGGTAAAACAACATGAAAAACTTGAGTAAGTAAAGCAACATTAAAAGCTTGAGTAAGTAAAGTAGTGTGGAGATCCCAAGTAAGTAAACTAGCATGGAAAAGTAGTGTGGAAAGCTTGAGTAAGTAAAGTAGCTTTGAAAAACAACATGGAGAGCTCAAGCATGTGAAGCAGTGTGGGAAGCTTGAGTAATTAAAGGAGCATGGAAAGATCAAGAAAGTAAAGGAGTGTGGAATTCTTGAGTAAGTAAAGCAACATGGAAAGCTCAAGTAAAATATGCAACGTGGAAAGCCTAAGTAAATAAAGCAGCATGGAAAGCTTAAGTAAAGTAGTATGGAAAGGTAGTGTGAAAAGCCTGAAAAAGTAAAGAAAAACTGAAACGCATCGTGGAAAGCTTAAGTAAGTAAAGCAATGTGAAAAAGCAGTATGAAAAACTTGAGTAGGTAAAGTAGCATTGAAAAATAGTATAGAAAGCTCGAGTAAGCAAAACAACATTGAAATCTTGAGTAAGTAAAGCAACATGGAAAGCCAAAGTAAGTAAAGTAGTGTGGAAAGCTTTGTATGTAAATCTACATGCAAAACCCAAGTAGAGTAGTGTTGAAAGATTGAGTAAGTAAAGTAGTGTTGAAAAACAATGTGAGAAGCCTAAGAAAGTAGAGCATCATGGAAAGCTTGAGTGGGTAAAGCAACATGGAAAGCCCAAGTAAGTAAACCCTGAAAAGTAGTATGAAAATCCTGATTAAGTAAAGCAATGTAGAAAGTGCAAGTACATAAACCAATGTGGAAAGTCATAGTAAGTAAAACAGTGTAAAAAAGTAGCATGAAAATCTTAAGTAACCAGAATAGCATGGAAAAGCAGTTTGAAAAGCTTGAGTAAGTAAAGCAAAGTAAGTAAAATAGAGTGAAAAATGAACCTGAAAAGGATAAGTAAAGAAACATTGAAAATCAGTGTAGAAAGCTTGAGTAAATAAATTAGCATGCAAAGCCTGAGTAAGTAAAGTAACATAAAATTTGGTGTAAGTAAAGCAACATAAAAACCTTGAATAAGTAAAGTAACATAAAAAATTAGCTTGGAATACGGAAGTAAGTAAAGTAACAAAGAAATCCTAAGTAAGTAAACTAATGTGGAAAGCCTGAATATGTAAAGCAACGTTGAAAGCTTTACTAAGTAAAGTATCCTGGCAAGCTTGAGAAAGTAAAGTATTGTGGAAATCCTAAGTAAATCAATATAAAAAAGTAGCATGGAAAGCTCGAATAAGTAAATTAGTGTGAAAATTTTGAGTAAGTAAAGCAATGTGGAATAATAACGTGAAAAAATTAGTAAGTAAAGCAACGTAAAAAAATAATGTGGAAAGTTGGGTAAGTAAAGCAGCATGGAAAGTTCAAGTAAGTAAAGCAATGTAAAAACATAGTGTATAAAGTTAAAATCAGTAAAGCAGCATGGAAAGATTGAGTAAGTAAAGTAGCATGAAAACCCTGAGTAAGTAAAGTAGTGTATAAATATAGAGTGAAAAGCCCAAGTAAGTAAATTAGTATGGAAAAGCAATGTGGAATCCTTGATTAAGTATAATAGCATGGAAAGCCTAAGTAACTAAAGCAACATGGATAATCCAAGTAAAGTAGTGTGAAAAGCCTGAGTAAGTAAAGTAGTTTGGAAAAGCAGTGTGGAAAGTTTGAGTAAGTAAAGTAGCATGGAAATCTTAGGTAAGTAAATTAACATGGAAAATTAGTGTGGAAATCTTGAGTAAGTAAAGTAGCATGGAAAGCTTGAGTAAGTATAGAAACATAGAAATCTCGAGTAAATAAAGTATTGTGGGAAAGCAACATGGAAACCTCGAGTAAGTAAAGCAATGTGGAAATCCCAAGTAAGTAAAATAGTATGAAAAAGTAGTTTAAAAACCCTGAGTAGTTAAATCAACGTGGAGAATCATCATGGAAAGCCTATGTAAGTAAAGCAGCATGGCAAGCCCAAGTAAGTAAAGCAATATGGAAAGATCGAGTAAGTAAAGCAACATGGAAAAGTAGCGTGGAAAGCTGGAGTGAGTAAAGTAGCATGTAAAGCTCATGTAAGTAAAGCAACATAGAAATATTGAGTAAGTAGGGTGGAAAGCCTAAGTAAGTAAACCACCTTAAAAATGCAGCATGGAAAGCCCAAATACGTAAAGCAATGTGAAAATCCTGAGTAAGTAAATCTACATAAAAATATTGAGTTAGTAAAGCAGTGCGAAAAAATAGTGTGGAAATCTTGATTAAGTAAAGCAGGATAGAAATCTTGAGTAAGTAAATTAGGGTGGAAAAGCAATGATAAAATCTCAAGTAAAGTTGCATGGAAAGTCTGAGTAAGTAAAACAATGTGGAAAAGCAACATGGAAAGCCCAAGTAAGTAAAATATCATGGAAAAATAGCATGGAAAGCTTGTGTATGTAAAATAATGTAGAAAAACAATGTGGAATATTTGAGTAAGTAAAATAGTGTGGAAAGCCTAAGTAAGTAAAACAACATAGAAAATTAGGTTGAAAAGCTTGAGTAAGCAAAGTAGCATTGAAAAATAGAGTGGAAAGTCTAAGTAAGTAAAGTAACATGAAAAAGCTACATGAAAATATGAAGTAGGTAAAGCGACATAGAAAAGTAGAGTGGAAATCTCGAGTAAGTAAAATAACATGTAAAAGCAACATGGAAAGCTTGAGTAAGTAAAGTAGCATGAAAATCATGAGTAAGTAAAGCAATGTGGAAATCTTAGATAATTAAAATAACATAAAAAGCTTATGTAAGTAAAGTAATGTGGAAAAATAGTGTGGAAAGCTTGAGTAAGTAAAGCAACATTGAAATGTAGCATTGAAATTCTAAGTAAGTAAACTAGCATGGAAAGCTCGAGTAAGTAAAGCAATATGGAAAATCAATGCAGAGAGCCTGAGTAAGTAAAGCAACATGTAAAATTAGTGTGGAAAGATAGAGTAAGTAAAGTAATGTGGAAAAGCAGAATATAAATCTTGAGTAAGTAAAATAGTCTAGAAAGCACTAGTAAGTAAGGTAGGGTGGAAAACTAGCCTATAAATTCCAAGCAGGTAAAGTAGCATGGAAAAAAAATGTGGAAATCTAGAGTAAGTAAAGCAATGTAGAAAAGTAGTATGAAAATCTTGAGTAAGTAAAACAATGTGGAAAGCCCAAGTAAGTAAAGCTGCGTGGAAAGCCAGATTAAGTAAAACAACATGGAAAGCTCGATTAAGTAAAGTAGCTTGGAAAGCTCAATTAAGTGAAGTAGTATGAAAAATTAGCATGGAAAACCCGAGTAAGTAGAGTAGTATGGAATGCTCAAGTAAGTAGAATAGTGTGCAAATGCAGCAAAGAAAGCTTAAGTAAAGTATCATGGAAAAGTAACATAGAAAGCTCGAATAAGTAAATCAAGACAAAAAAGTAGCATGGAAAGCTTGAGTAAATAAAGTGGCATAGAAAGCCTGAGTAAGTAAATTAACATGGAAAAGTAATGTGAAAATCTTGAGTAAATAAAGTAACATGGAAAACTTGAGTAAGCAAAGCAACGTAGAAAGCCTGAGTAAGTAAAGTAATATAGAAAAGCAACGTGGAAATCCCAAATAAGTAAAATGACATATAAAAGTAGTGTAAAAAGTCTGAGTAAATAAAGCAACATGGAAATCCTATGTAAGTAAAGTAGCATGGAAAAGTAGAGTGCAAAAGAAGGGTGGAAACCCTGAGTAGATAAATCAACATGAAAAGTAGCATAGAAAGATTAAGTAAAGTAGTATGGAAAATCAATATAGAAAGCTCAATAAAGTAAAGTAGCATGGAAAATTTGAGTAAGTAAAGCAATGTACAAAGTTTAAGTTAGTAAAACAACATGGACAAGAAGTATGGAAACCCTGAGTAAGTAAAGAAACATGAAAAAGTAGCATGGAAAGTAGTGTGAAAAGATTGAGTAATTAAAGCAGCATATAAATACTAAATAAGTAAATAAACATGCAAAATTGGAAAGCCCAAGTCAGTAAAGGAACGTGAAAATCTTGAGTACATAAATAAGCATAGAAAATCAATGTGGTAACCTTGAGTTAGTAAAGCAACATGGAAAAGTAGTGTAGAAAGCTCGAGTGAGTAAAATAGCATGAAAATCTTGAGTAAGTAAAGTAGTTTTGGAAAATAGTGTGGGAGGCCTAAGTAAGTAAAGCAGTATGAAAATATTGAGTAAGTAAAACAACGTAGAAAACATGAGAATGTAAGAAACATGGAAAAGCAATGTTGAAATCATGAGTAAGTAAAGTAGGGTGAAAAGTCTAAGTAAAGCATTGTGAAAAAGTAGTGTGGAAAGTTTGAGTAAGTAAAGCATTGTGAAAAGTTTGAGTAAATAAAACAACATAGAAAAGTACTATGGAAAGCTTGAGTAAGTAAAGTAGCATAAAAAACTTGAGTAAGTAAAGAAATGTAAAAAAATAATGTGGAAAGCTTGAGTAAGTAAAGTAGCATGGAATGCCTGAGTAAGTAAAGTAGCATAAAAAACTTATTAAGTAAAGTAAAATAACAAAGCAATATGAAAAGCCTAAGTAAGTAAAGTAGCATGGAAAAGTATCATGAAAATCTTGAGTAAGTAGAGTAGTGTGGAACACCTGAGTAAGTAAACAGGTGTAAAAATATCAACTAAGTAAAGCAGCGTGGAAAGTTTTAGTAAGTAAAGCAGTATGAAAAACTAGCATAAAAAGCCCAAGTACGTAAAGTAACATGGAAAGCTTGAGTAAGTAAAACCGTGCAGAAATTTCAAGCATAGAGAAGTCGCATGTAAAGCTCGAGTAAGTAAATCAATGTAGAAAGCCTATGTAAGTAAAGCAACAAGGAAAGCCTGAGTAAGTAAAGCAGCATGAAAAAGAAGCATGGGAAGATTGAGTAAGTAAAGTAACATGGAAAATTAGTTTAGAAAGTTTGACTTACTAATGTATCATAGAAATCCCAAGTAAGTAAATCAACGTAGAAATCCTTAGTAAGTAAAGCTACATTAAAAACTAGCATGAAAAACTAGAGTAAGTAAAGTATCGTGGAAAGCTCAAGTAGTAAAGTAGCATAAAAAAGCAATGTAGAAATCCTTAGTAAGTAAATCAACATGGAAAGCCTGAATAAGTAGCATGAAAAAGCAATACGGAAAGATTGAGTAAGTAAAGTAGCCTAGGAAATAAGTTTAGAAAGCTTAAGTGAAGTAACATGGAAAAGCAGTGTGGAAAGCTTGAGTAAGTAGAGTAGAGTGGAAATCTCAATTAACTAAAGCAATATAGAAAGCTCGAGTAAGTAAAGGAACAAGGAAAAGTAGTGTGAAAATCTCGAGTAAGTAAAGCAACATTTAAATCTTAAGTAAAGCATTATGAAGTAGTGTGAAAAGCCTGAGTAAGTAAAGTAGCATATAAAATTAGTGTAAAAAGATCAAGTAATGTATCTTGGAAAAATAACATGAAAAACGTGATAAAGTAAAGTAGCATGGAAAACCTAAGTAAGTAAAGCAACATGGAAAACCGAAGAAAGTAAAGCATCATGAAAATCTCAAGTAAGTAAAGTAGTGTGGAAAGCCTAAATAAGTTAGGAAGTGTGAATATCTCAAGTGAGTAAATCAACATGAAAATCCTAAGTAGGCAAAGAAGTATCTAAAGGCCAAACAAGTAAAGCAATGTTAAAAAGTAATGTGTTAAAGTAGTGTGGAAAGGCCAAGTACGTAAAATAGCATGGACATCCCAAGTAAGTAAAATATTGTGAAAACCTTAAGTAAAGTAGTGTGGGAAGCTCTAGTAAGTAAAGCAAAGTAGAAAGCTTAATTAAAGTAACCTAGAAAGCCTGAAGAAGTAAAACAATTTGGAAAACCTAAGTAAAGCAACGTGAAAAAAAACATAAAAATCTTGAATAAGTGAAGAAATGTGGAAAGCCAGATTAAGTAAAGTAGTGCAAAAAAGTAACATGTAAAACTTGAGTAAGTAAAGCAATGTGAAAAATCTAAGTAAAGTAGTATGTAAATCCCAAGTAAGTAAAGCATCACCAAAAAGTAATGTGGAAAGCTCAAGTAAAGCAGTGTGGAAATCCTAAGTAAATAAACTAGTGTGTAAAGTATTAGTAAGTAAAGTAGCATAGAAAGTCTGAGTAAGTAAAGAAACATGGAAAGCTCGAGTAAGTAAAATAGCATGGAAATCTTGAGTAAATAAAGCTGTGTGGAAAAGTAGTGTTGAATGCTTGAGTAAGTAAAAAAACTTAGAAAGCCTAAGTAAAGCAGTAGGAAAATCCCAAGTAAAGTAGCATTGAAAATCAAATTGAAAAGCTTAAGTAAGTAAACTAGTGTGGAAATCTTGAAAAAATAAAGTAGCATGTAAAGTATGAGTAATTAAAGCAGCATGGAAAAGTAGCATGGAAAGCCCAAGTAAGCAAAGCAGTGTGCAAAATGAGTATGGAAAGTCTGAGTAAGTAAATTAGCATGGAAAGCCTAAGTCAATAAAGAAACATGAAAAGCATGAGTATGTAAAATAGTGTGAAAAGTTCAAGTAATGAAAGTAACACGAAAAATCAATGTGAAAAACTCAAGTAAAGCAACATGAAAAAATAGCATGGAAATCCTAAATAAAGTAGTGTGGAAAAGTAGAATAGAAAGCTCAAGTAAGTAAGTAGTATGGAAAAGAAACATATAAATCTCGATTAATTAAATCATCATGAACAAGTAGCATGGAAATCCTAATTATGTAAATCAAAGTTGAAAAGTAGTTTAAAAACCCTAATTAAATAAATTAGCATGAAAAGTCCAAGTAAGTAAAGTAGCATAGAAAGTTTGAGTAAGTAAAGTAGCATGCAAAACTTGGGTAAGTAAAATAATGTTGAAAGCTTGAGTAAATAAAGCAACATGGAAAAGTAGAATGGAAATCTTGAATAAGTAAAGCAATGTGGAAAGCTTGAATAAGTAAAATAGAGTGGAAAGCTCAAGTAAGTAAAGCAATGTGAAAATCTTGAGTAAGTAAAGGAACATAGAAAAGAAACATGAAAAGCTAGAGTAAGTAAAGCAACACAGAAAGCCTAAGTAAGTAAAGTGACATGGAAAGCCTGAGTAAGTAAAGCAACATAGAAAAGAAGTGTGGAAATCTTGAGTAAGTAAAGCAATGTGGAAAGCCATAGTATATAAAGTATCATAGAAAAACATTGTGAAAAGCGCGATTAAGTAAAACAACATGGAAAAGTAGTGTGGAAAGTCTGAGTAAGTAAAGTAGTGTAAAAAAGTAGCGTAGAAATCTCCAATAAGTAAAGTAGCATGGAAAAATAGTGTGGAAAGTATAAGCAAGTAAATCAACATGGAAAATTTGAGTAAGTAAAGCAACATAGAAAGATAAAATAAGTAAAGTAACATGAAAAAGTAGTGTTGAAAACTTGAGTAAGTAAAACAATGTAGAAACCTTGAGTAAGTAAAATATCATTAAAAGCTCGAGTAAGTAAAGTAACATGAAAAAGCAACATATAAATCTTGAGTAAGTAAAGTAGCATGGAAAAGTAGGATGGAAATATTGAGTTAATAATGCAGCATAGAAAAGTAGCATGGAAAGCCAAAGTAAAGTAGTGTGGAAAAAGAGCATGGAAAGTCCGAGTGAGAAAAGTAGCATGGAAAGCTTGAGTAAATAAAGCAGTGTAAAAATTCTGAGTAAGTAAAATAACATGGAAAACATGAGTAAGTAAAGTAGCGTTAAAAATTAGTTTGGAAAAATCCAGTAAGAAAAGCCTTATGAAAAAGTAGTGTGGAAAGCCTGAGTAATTAAAGTAGTGTAGAAAAGTAGTATGGAAATCCTAAGTAAGTAAAGTAGCATAAAAAGCCCAAGTAATTAAAGCAACATGAAATCTCAAGTAAAGTAGAATGGAAAAGTAGTAAAAAAACCCTGAGTATGTAAAACAACATGGAAAAGTAGTTTGAAAAGCTTGATTAATTAAGAAAATGTGGAAAATTACTGTGGAAAGCCCAAGTAATAAAAGTAACATGGAAAATTAGTGTAGAAAGACTAATTAAATAAAGTAGTATGGAAAGGCAACATGGAAAGATCGAGTAAGTAAAGTAGCATTGAAATCTTGATTAAATAAAGCAATGTGTAAAGCCTGAGTAAGTAAAGTTAAGTGGAAAGCTTGAGTAAGTAAAGCAATATGCAAATCCTGAGTAAGTAAAGTAGCATGGAAAGCCTGATCAAGTAAAGCAGTTTGGAAAATCAGCTTGAAAATCTCAAGTAAAACAACATGAAAAGCTTGAGTAAGTAAAGGAGCATGGAAAATCAACATAAAAAGCATGATTAAGTAAAGTATCATTGAAAGCCAGAGTAAGTAAAGTAGCCTTGAAAGCCTAATTAAGTAAATTACCATGGAAAGCTTGAGTAACTATAGCAGTGTAAAAAGCTTGAGTTAGTAAAGCAACATAGAAAACAATGTGGAAAGCCCAAGTAAGTAAAGCAACATGGAAAGCTTGAGTAAGTAAAGAAACATGAAAAAAGTAACATGGAAAGCTTATGTAAGTAAAGCAATATGGAAAAGTAGTTGGAAATCTTGAGTAATTAAAATAGTGTGAAAATTTTGAGTAAATAAATTAGTATAAAAAGTAGTGTGGAAAGCTCAAGTAAGTAAAGTAGTGTGGAAAGCTCGAGTAAGTAAAATATGGAAAGCTCGACCAAGTAAAGTGGTGTGGAAAGTCTGAGTAAGTAAAGTAGTGTGAAAAAGTAGCATAGAAATCTTGAATAAGTAAAGCAACATAGAAAAGTAGTGTGGAAAGCTTGAGCAAGTAAAGTAGCATGGAATAACAATGTGAAAAACTTGAATACGTAAACCATCATGGAAAGTGAAAATAATTAAAGCAACGTGAAAAGCTCAAGTAAAGTAATGAAGAAAACTCGAGTTAGTAAAGCTATGTGGAAAAGTAGCATTGAGAAGCAACACGGAAATCTTGAGTAAGTAAAGTAGCATGGAAAGCTCAAGTAAAGTAGTGTGGAAATCTTAAATAATGAAAGCAATATGGAAAAGCAACATGAAAAACCCAAGTAAGTAAAGTAGTGTAGAAATCTTAAGTAAATAAAGCAACATGGATAGATCGAATAAGTAAAGTAGCATGGAAAATCTGAATAAGTAAAGTAACATGGAAAGTAAAGCAACATAGAAAGCTTGAGTAAGTAAAGTAGCATAGAAATCCCAAGTAATTAAAGTAATGTTAAAAAAAAACATAGAAATCTTAAGTAAAGTAGCATGGAAAGCTTGAGTAAATAAAGCAGCATGAAAAGTATGAGTAAGTATAGTAGCGTGGAAAAGTAGCATAGAAATATCAAGTAAAATAGCATGGAAAATGAGCATGGAAAATCTTAGTAAGTAAAGTAACATGGAAAGCCTGAGTAAGTAAAGTAGCGTGAAAATATTGAGTAAGTAAAATAACATAGAGAGTTTGAGTAAGTAAAGCAACATGGAAAAGTAGTATGAAAAACCCAAATAAGTAAAGCAACATGAAAAAATAGTGTGGAAAGTATGTGTAAGTAAAGTAGAGTAGAAAAGTAGTGTGGAAAGTTGAAGTAAGTAAAACATGGAAAGCTCAAGTAAGTAAACTAGTGTGAAAAAATAGCATAGAAAGCTCAAGTAACTAATGTAGCATGAAAAAATAGGATGGAAAGCCCAAGTAATTAAAGTATCATGGAAAATTAGCATGAAAAGCTCGAGTACGTAAACTAGCACAGAGAGATTGATTAAGCAATGTACTATGAACAAGTAGCATGGAAAGCCTAAATAAATAAAGTAGTGTGGAAATCTTGAGTAAGTAAAGTAGCGTGTAAAGCTTGAGTAAGTAAAGCAGCATGAAAAAGAAGTATGAAAAGATCAAGTAAAGCAGAGTGAAAGCTTGAGTAAATAAAGCAACGTAGAAATCTTGAGTAAGTAAAGTAGCATGGAAAGTTCGAGTAAGTAAAGTAGCATAGAAAGCTTGAGAAAGTAAAGCAGCATGGAAATCCTGAGTAAAAAAGCATTGTGAAAAGCTCAAGTAAGTTAAGCAACACGAAAATCCTGAGTAATTAAAATAGCATGAAAAGCCTGAGTAAGTAAAGCAATGTGGAAAAGTAGCGTGAAAAGCTGGAGTAAATAAAGCAATGTGGAAAAACAATGTTGAAAGTCCAAGTAAAATAACATGGAGAAGAGGCATGAAAATCATGAGTAGGTAAAGCAACATGGAAAACTTGAGTAAGTAAAGCAGTATGAAAACTCTGAGTAAGTAAAGTAGTGTGAAAGTATTAAATAAGTATAGTGTGGAAAACTTGAGTAAGTAAAGCAATGTGGAAAGCTCACATAAGCAAAGAAACATTGAAAGTTCAATTAAGTAAATAAAAATAGAAAAGTACGGTAAACAAACCTAAGTAAATAAAGCAACATGGAATGCCCAATTAAGTAAAGCAACATAGAAAGCTCAAGTAAGGAAAGAAATGTAGAAATCTCAAGTAAAGCAATGTAGAAAGCTCAAGTTAGTAGATCAGTATAAAAACTAGCATAAAAAAGCAACATGGAAAGCTTGAGAAATTAAAGTAGCATGGAATGCCCAAGTAAGTGAAGCAACATAAAAAAGCAGCATGGAAAGCTTGAATAAGTAAAGTAGCATGGAAAGCCCAAGTAAGTGAAGCAACATTGAAAGTAAAGAAGCATGAAAAGATTGAGTAAATAAAGTAGGATGGAAAAATAATGTGAAAAGCTCAAGTAAATAAAGCATCATAAAAAGTAGCATGACAAGTCAGAATAAGTAAATATATGTGGAAAAGCAGCATGAAAAGCCCAAGTAAAGCAACCTGAAATCCTAAGTAAGTAAAGTAGTGTGGAAAGCTGAACTAAGTAAAACAACATAGAAAAACAACATGGAATGTTTGAGTATGAAAAGTAGCATGGAAACCCTGAGTGAATAAAGGAACGTAAAAAATGAGCATGGAAAACCTAAATAAGTAAAGCAGTAATGAAAAGCTGTGTCAAAAGCTTGAGTAAGTAAAGTAGCATGGAAAGCTTGAGTAAGTAAAGTAGCATAGAAAGCTCAAGTAAGTAAAGTAGCATGGAAAGCATGAGTAGGTAAAGAATGTGGCAAGCCTAAGTAAGTAAAGCAATATGAAAAAATATCATGGAAATATTGAGTAAGTAAAGCAAAATGAAAATCTTGAGTGAGTAAAACAATGTGGAAAAGTAGCATGGAAATATAAATAACTAAAGTAACATGAAAATCTTGAGTAAGAAAATTAGAGTGGAAAAGCAACATGGAAAGCCTAAGTAAGTAAAGTAGTGTCGAAAACTTGAGTAAGTAAAGTAGTGTGGGAAGACTAAGTAAAGTAGTGTGGAAAAGTAGAATAGAAATCCTAAGTAAAATAGCATGGAAATCCCAAGTAAATAAAGAAAAAATGAAAAGTAGTCTGAAAACCCTAAGTAAAGTAGTGTATAAAAGTAGTGTCGATATCCTAAGTAAATAAAATAATGTGGAAAGGTTGAGTAAATAAATCAATATGGAAAGCCCAAGTAAAGAAACATGGAAAGTCTAAGTACGTAAAGCAACATGGAAAAGTAGCATGGAAATCTCAAGTAAGTAAAGCATTATGGAAAGCCTGAGTAAGTAAAGCAATGTAAAAAATCTGAGTAAGTAAAGTAGCATGGAAACCCTGAGTATGTAAAGTAGTATGGAAATCCAAAGTACGTAAAACAATATGGAAATCTTGAGAAAGTAAAGTAGCGTGGAAATCTTGAGTAAGTAAAGTAGCATAAAAATTTAAAGTAAGTAAAGCAACGTGGAAAAGTAGCATTGAAATCTTGAGTAAGTAAAGCAACATGGAAAGCTTGAGTAAGTAACACAACATGAAAAGCTTGTGTAAGTAAAATAACATGGAAAGCAAGAGTAACTAAATTAGTATAAAAAGCCTGAGTAAGTAAAGTAGCATGAAAAGCCTAAGTAAATAAAGTAGTTTGAAAAAATAGTGTGGAAAACTTGAGTAAGTAAAGCAGCGTGAAAAACAACATGGAACACTCGAATAAGTAAAGCAGCATAAAAAAGTAATGTGGAAAGTCATAGTAAAAAAGTAGCTTGGAAAAATACCTTTGAAAGCCTCAGTAAGTAAAGCACCTTGGAAAAGTAGCATGGAAAACCTAAGAAAGTAAAGTAGTGTGGAAAGCCCAAGTAATTAAAGTAGTGTAGAAAAGTAGCATGTAAGTAAAGTAGCATGAAAAATCAATGTGAAAAGCTTGAGTAAATAAAGAAGCATGAAAAACCAGCTTGGAAAGCTCGAGTAAGTAAAGAAATATGGAAAGTGTGAATAGGTAATGCAGCATGGAAAGCCTTAATAAGTAAAACAACATGAAAAAGTAGCATAGAAAGACTACCTAAGTAAAGTAGTGTAGAAATATGAAGTAAGTAAAGTAGTATGGAAATTTTGAGTAAGTAAAGTAGCGTGGAAATCCTGAGTAAGTAAGGTAATGTGAAAAATAGTGTGAAAATCTTGAGTAAGTAAAGCAACGTGGAAAGCTTAAGTAATTAAAATAATATGGAAAGATTGAGTAAGTAAATCATTATTAGAAAAATAGCATAGAAAGCTAGAGTACGTAAAGTAGGATGGAAAAACCCAAGTAAACCAGTATGGAAAACTAGCATAAAAATCATGAGTAAGTAAAGCAACATAGAAATCTTGAGTAAGTAAAGAAGTGTGGAAAGCTCAAGTAAAGCAGCATGGAAAACCCAAGTAAGTAAAGCAAGGTGGAAAGCTTGAGTAAGTAAAGTAGCATTGAAAAGCAGTGTAAAATTTTCAAGTAAGTAAAGTAGCAAGGAAAAGCAGCATGAAAAAATCAAGTAAAGTAGCATGAAAAGCTTGAGTAAGTAAATCAACATGGAAAGCTTGAATAAGTTAAGCAGTGTATAAATCTTGAGTAAGTAAAGTAGCATGAAAAGCTTGAATGAGTAAAGCCACATGAAAAAATAGCTTGAGAATATCGAGTAAGTAAAGTAGAGTAGAAATATAGAGTAAGTAAAGTAGTGTGAAAAAGTAGCATGGAAAGCTTAAGTAAAGAAGCATGGAAATCTTAAGTAAATAAAGAAGCATGGAAAAACAACATAAAAAGCTTGAGTAAGTAAAATAGTGTGAAAATCTCAAGCAAGTAAAGTAGTGTAGAAAGCCTAAGTAGGTAAAACAACATGAAAAAAGAGCACTGAAAGCCTAAGTATGTAAAGCAACATGAAAAAATGGCGTGGAAATCCTGAGTAATTAAAACAATGAAGAAAAGTAGTGTAGAAAGCCCGAGTATGTAAAGCAATGTGGAAATATTGAGTAAATAGAACATGGAAAGCTTGAATACATAAAGTAGAGTGGAAAAGCAATGTGAAAAGCTCGTGTAAATAAAGCATCATGGAAAAGCTACATAGAAATATTGAGTAAGTAAATCAATGTAGAAAGCTCAAGTATGTAAAGTAGTATGGAAAAGCAGTATGGAAACCTTAAGTAAGAAAAGCAACGTGGAAAGTTTGAATAAGTAAAGAAACATAGAAAAGGAGCATGGAAAGCTCGAGTAAGTAAAATATCATGGAAAAGTAGCATTGAAAGCTTGAACAAGTAAAGCAACATGGAAAGCTTGAGTAAGTAAAGTAGCATGGAAAGCTCGAGTAAGAAAATTAACATAGAAAAGTAGTATAAAAAGCTAAGTAAAGTAATATAAAATCCTTGAGTAAGTAAAGCAACGTAGAAAACTAGTGTGGAAAGCCTGAGTAAGTAAAACATGGAAAGCTTAAAAAAGTAAAGTAGTGTGAAAAGTTTTTGTAAGAAAATTATCATGGAAATATAGCATGGAAAGATTGCATAAGTAAAATTGTGTGGAAAGCATGAATAACAGGGTATACTTTAAGAAACCCCTCCTTTAGAAAAGGTGTAAAAAATTGGCGAAAGGTGTAAAACACCTGACAAAAAAAATTATTTTTTGTGGCGAAAAAAATAATTTACAAAGAAAAAATAATAATCTCCATTGGCGAATCATTCATAGTCTCTCAAACAATGTGTAAAATATGGGCGAATTGTGTTATTTTAAAACCACAAAAAAATTATACTATTCTATCACTTTGCGAGAGATATTTTCATACTATTCTATCATGCATACATCCCTTCATGCAGCGTTCATACCTCCTATGATGTCTCCTTGAAATCTTCAAACCCTGAAACCCTAGAATCTGACTAACTCTGAAATATGATAGGATCCTCCAAAACCTAGAATTTGCATTATAGCTCCTAGCGGTCCAAAACCCCTCTCAAACATCCTGAAAGTATATAAATAAAATATAACTTAAAGTATAAGAAACTAGATGTCCATTATAAATGTACACTTATACTTAAATGTTTATTTTATATGTATACTGTTGGGTTCAGAAAAAAAAAAGGTTAAACGAGCCGACTCCTCCACAGTAAAATGAAACTGGGATGGCGAATTCTCCCTTACTACATCAAATGGAAACTTGAAACTCGGCGAACATTCCACAATAAGCATTACCTGGTCGGCTACGTGAAAGGTGAATACCGCCAGGGAAAAACTCAAACGTAACATTTGCCTTCGCGATTATAATGCTACCAACCAGGTAAACCCAACAAAGCTTGGCGTCCAGGAAACCATGGAAAGGCTCACAAATCACCAAAAATTACACTGGCAAAACCTCAAATTTACCAAAATATGAAAATTTGCCACTAAAATATTCCCTGATGAATAAGAAAAATAACATCAAAATAACAAGTAAAGCAACATGAAAAGCCTGAGTAAGTAAAGTAGCATGAAAAAGCAACGTGGAAAGATTAAGTAAAGTAGCATGGAAAAGTACTGTAAAAAGCTTGAATAAGTAAAGTAGAATAGAAAAGAAATATGGAAAGCCTAAGTAAGTAAAGTAGCATAGAAACCCTGAGCAAATAAAATAGTAAATAAACCCTGAGTAAGTAAAGAAACATAGAAATGCAGCGTAGAAATCTTGAGTAAATAAATCAACATAGAAATGTAGAGTAGAAAATCTGAGTAAGTAAAGTAGTATGGAAAGCATGAGTAAGTAAAGTAGAATGGAAATCCTGAGTAAGTAAAGCAACGCGGATAGCCTGAGTAAGTAAAGCAATGTGGAAAGCCCAAGTAAGTAAAGCAACATGAAAAAATAGTGTGAAAAACATGAGTAAGTAAAGCAACGTGAAAAGCTTGAGTAAGTAGAACAATGTTGAATGCTTGAGTAAGTAAAGTAGGATGGAAATCTCAAGTAAGTAAAGCAAAATGGAAAGCCTAAAAAAGTAAAGTAGTGTGGAAAGCTTAAGTAAGTAAAGTAGCATGATAAAACAACATGAAAACCCTGAATAAGTAAAGAGCATGGAAAAATAACATGGAAAGTCTGAATAAGTAAAGAGCATGGAAAACTTGAATAAGTAAAGCAACACAGAAAACCTCAGTAAGTAAAGCAAGATTTAAGGACCAAGTAAGTAAATCAGCATAGAAAGCTTGAGTAAGTAAATTAGTGTAAAAAACTAGCTTGAAAAGCTTGAGTAAGTAAAGTAGCAAGGAAAGCTTGAGCAAACAAAATAGTGTGGAAAGGCAGTGTTGAAAGCTTGAGTATATAAAGTAGCATAGAAAAGTAGTATGGAAAACTTGAGTAAATAAATTAACTTGAAAATTTTGAGTAAGTAAAGTAGCATGGAAAGCCTGAGTAAGTAAAGTAGTGTGGAAAAGTAGCTTAGAAATCCCAGGTAGGTAAATAGCATGGAAAATAAATGTGGAAAGCTTGAGTATGTAAAACAACTTAGAAAGCTTGAGTAAGTAAAGTATCATGAAAAAGTAATGTGGAAAACCTGATTATGTAAAGAAATGTGGAAAGCCTGACTATGTAAAGCAATGTGAAAAAATAGTGTAGAAATCTTGAGTAAATAAAGTAGCATGAAAAGCCTATTTAAGTAAAGCATCGTGCAAAGATAGAGTAAGTAAAGCGGCATAAAAAGATTGAGTAAATAAAGTAGCATGGAAAGCCTAATTAATTAAAGGAGTGTTAAAAAACAACATGAAAAGTCTAAGTAAGAAAAGCAATATGGAAAGCTTGAGTAAGCAATATAACATAGAAAACTTGAGTAAGTAAAGTAGCGTGGAAAGCTTGAATAAGTAAAGTAGCATGGAAATCCCAAGTAAGTAAACCAACATGAAAAAGTAGTGTGGAAAGCTTGAATAAGTAAAGTAGCATGGAAAAATAGTCTAGAAAGCTTGAGTAAATAAAGTAATGTGGAAAGCTTGAGTAAATAAAGGAGTGTCGAAAACTTAAGTAAAGTAGTGTGGAAAGCTCGAGTAAGTAAAGCAACGTGAAAAGCTCAAGTAAAGTAGGGTGGAAAGATCAAGTATGTAAAGCAGTGTGAAAAGGCCAAGAAAGTAAAGCAGCATGTAAAACTTGAGTAAGTAAAGCAACGTGAAAAATCAATGTAAAATGCTTGAGTAAGTAAAGTAGCATGGAAATGTCAAGTAAGTAAATCAGTGTGCAAATATCAAGTAAGTAAAGCAACATAAAAATCTTGAGCAAGGTAATTTAAAAAAAACAAAGTGGAAACCCTGAGAAACTAGAGTAGTGTGGAAAGCTTGTGTAGGTAAAGTAACATCAAAATCCCAAGTAAGTAAAGCCTAGAAATCCCAAGTAAAGCAATGTGGAAAGCCCAAGTAAGTAAACCAATGTGGAAAGTCATAGTAATTAAAGCAGTGAAGAAAAGCAGTATGGAAACCCTGAGTAAGTAAAGTAAGATGGGAAAGTAGATTGGAACGCTCGAGTAAGTAAAGTAGCGTGAAAATTTAAGTAAATAAATTAGCAAAGAAAAGTAATGTGAAAATATTGAGTAGGTAAAGTAACATAAAAAATCAATGTGAAAAGCCTGAGTAAATAAATTAGCATGGAAAAATAGTGTGCACATCCTAAGTAAAACCTGCAACATTGGAGTAAGTAAAGTAACGTAGAAAGCCTGAGTAAGTAAACCAACATAGAAAAGAAGTATGGAATGCTAGAGTAAGTAAAGTAGCATGGAAATTCTGAGTAAGTAAAGTAGCATTGAAATCCTGACTAAGTAAATTAGTATGAAAAAGTAGTGTGAAAATCTTGAGTAAGCAAAGCAACATGAAAAGCTCGAGTAAGTAAAGTAGTTTAAAAATCTTGAGTAAGTAAAGCAACATGGAAACGCAACAAGGGAAGCTCAAGTAAGTAAAGTAGCATGGAAATCCTAAGTAAGTAAAGTAGCATAGAAAATTAGTGTGGAAAGCCTGAGTAAGTAAAGTAGTGTGGAAAAGCAATGTGAGTAAGTAAAGTAGCGTGGAAAAAAATGTAGAAATCTTGAGTAAGTAAAATAGTGTGGAAAGCTTGAGTAAGTAAAATAATATGAAAAAACAGTGTAGAAATCTCAAATAAGTAAAGTAACATGGAATGTCTGAGTAAGTAAAGCGGCATGGAATTCTTGAGTAAGTAAAGTAGCATGGTAAAGTAGCATGGAAAGCTTGAGTAAGTAGCATGGAAAAGTAATGTAGAAAGTCCATGTAAGTATAGTAGCATAAAAAATCTAATTAAGTAAAGCAACATTGAAAACCCAAGTAAAGCAGTGTGGAAAGCCCAAGTAAGTAAAGTAGCCTAAAAAAGTAGTGTGAAAATCCCAAGTAAATTAGTGTGAAAAGCTTAGGTAAATAAATTAGTGTGAAAAATCAATGTGGAAAGCTTGAGTAAGTAAAGTATCATGGAAATCTTGAGTAAGTAAAGTAACGTGGAAACCTTGAGTAAATAAAGTAGCATAGGAAAGCAACATGGAGACTCTAAGTAAGTAAAGTAATGTATAAATCTTGAGTAAGGCAATGTAGAGAATCAACATGGAAATCCTAGGTAAGTAAAGCAGCATGAAAATCCCATGTAAGTAAAGCAACATGGAAAGCTCAAGTAAGGAAAGTAACATAGAAAAGTAGCATGAAAAGCTTGAGTAAGTAAAGTAGCATAAAAATTTCACATAAGTAAAGTAGTATGGAAAAATAACATGAAAATATCGATTAAGTAAAGTAGACTAGAAAAATAACATAAAAAGCCAAAGTAAAGCAGCTTAGAAATGTAGCATGAAAAGCTCAAGAAAGTAAAGTAGCGAGGAAATCTTGAGTAAGTAAAGTAACATAGAAATGTAGCGTGAAAAGTTCAAGTAAAGCAGTATGGAAAAGTAGAATAGAAAGCTTGAGTACGTAAAGCAACATAGAAAAGTAGTGTGGAAATCCTAAGTAAAGTAGCATGGAAAACATAAGTAAGTAAAGCAATGTGAAAAGCTTGAGTAAGTAAAGCAACATAGAAAAGTAGTGTTGAAAGCTCATGTAAGTAAAACAACATAAAAACCCTGAGTAAGTAAAGCATCATAGAAAGGCCGAGTAAGTAAAGTAACGTGGAAAAAAACACAGAAATCTTAAAGTAGCCTAGAAAAGAAGCATGAAAAGCTCGAGTTAATAATGCAACATGGAAACTATGAGTAAGTAAAACAACATGGAAAAGTAGCGTGAAAAGCCTGAGTAAGTAAAGTAGTGTGATAAAGGAGCATGGAAAGTCTGAGTGAGAAAAGTAGCATGGAAAGCTCGAGTAAATAAAGTAGTTTGAAAAGCCTGAGTAAGTAAAATAACATCAAAAACATGAGTAAGTAAAGCAACATTGAAAAGTAGTCTGGAAAACCCTAGTAAGTAAAGCATCATGAAAAATTAGTGTTAAAAGCCTAAGTAAAGTAGGTTTGAAAAGTAGCATGGAAAGCCTAATTAAATAAAGTAGCATAGAAATAATGAATAATTAAAGCAACATGGAAAGCTCAAGTAAGTAAAGTAACATGTAAAAGTAGTGTAAATACTATGAGTATGTAAAATAACATAGAAAAGTAGTGTAGAAAGCCCAAGTAATTAAAGAAATGTGGAAAGCCCGAGTAAGAAAAGTAGCATAGCAAAGAAGTGTAGAAAGACTTATTAAATAAAGTAGCATGGAAAGCTTGAGTAAATAAAGTAGCATGGAAAAGCAGCATAGAAAGACTGAGTAAGTAAAGTAATGTGGAAAGCCTAAGTAAGTAATGCTGAGTGGAAAGCTTGAGTAAGTAAAGAAATTTGAAAATCGTAAGTAAAGCAACATATAAAGCCTGAGTAAATAAACTAGTTAGAAAAATTAGCATAAAAATATTGAGTAAGTAAAACAACATGAAAAGCTTGAGTAAGTAAAACACCATGGAAAAACAACATACAAAGCATGAGTAAGTAAAGTATCATAGAAAGTGAGAGTAAGTAAAGTAGCCTAGAAATCCTGAGTAATTAAAGTAATGTAGAAAGCTTGAGTAACTATAGTAGTGTGAAAAGCTCGAGTAAATAAAACAACATGGAAAGCTTGAGTAAGTAAAGTGACTTGAAAAAGTAGCATGGAAAGCTTATGTAAGTAAATCAATATGGAAAACTAGTTGGAAAGCTTGAGTAATTAAAATAGTCTGAAAATCTTAAGTAAATCAGTATAGAAAAGCAATGTGGAAAGCTCAAGTAAGTAACGCAGTGTGAAAAGCAATGTGAAAAGCTTGAGTAAGTAAAATAATATGGAAAATAAGCATGGATATCTTGAGTAAGTAAAGCAGTGTAGAAAACTTAAGTGAGCAAATCAATATAAAAAGCTTTAGTAAGTAAAGTAGCATGGAAAAATAGCATGAAAACCCCAACTAAGTAAAGTAGTGTGGAAATCCTAAGCAAGTAAAGCAACATAGAAAAGCAACATAAAAATCTTGAATAATTAAAGCAACATGGAAAAGAAACATAGAAATCTTGAATAAGTAAAGTAGCATTGAAAAACAATGTGAAAAACCTAAGTAAACCATCGTGGAAAGCATAAATAAGTAAAGCAACATGAAAATCTTGAGTAAGTAAAGCAATGTAGAAAGCTCAAGATAGTAAAGCAGCATAGAAAAGTAGCATTCAAAAGCAACATGAAAATCTCAAGTAAGTAAAGTAGAATATAAATCTCGAGTAAGTAAAGTAGTGTGGAAAGCCTAAGTAAAGTAGTATGGAAAAATAGCATGGAAAGACCAATTAAGTAAAGCATCATGGAAAAGTAGTGTAGAAATCTTGAGTAACTAAAAAATAATGGAAAAGTAGTGTGGAAAGCTCAAGCAAATAAAGTAGCATGAAAAGTATAAGTAAAGTAGCATGGAAAGCCCTAATAAGTAAAATAGCATGGAAAATCTTATTAAGTAAATTAGCATGGAAAGCTTGAGTAAGTAAAGTAGCATGAAAAACTTGAGTAAGTAAGATAATATGGAAAGCTTGAGTAAGTAAAAAACATGGAAAAGCAGTTTGGAAAACCCAAATAAACAAATTATCATGGAAAAGCAATGTGAAAAGCTTGAGTAAGTAAAGCAGGGTGGAAAAGTAGTGTGGAAATATTAAGTGAATAACATAGCGTAGAAAGCTCGAGTAAGTAAAGCAGTGTAAAAAAGCAACATAAAAATCTCAAGTAAGTAAATAGCATGGAAAGCCTAAGTAATTAAAGCAACATGGAAAAGTAGCATGGAAAGGTTGAGTAAGTAAAGCAACATAGAAATCTTGATTAAGCAAAGTAATATGGAAAATTAGCGTGGAAAGCTTGTGTAAGTAAAATAGTGTGAAAATCTTGAGTAGGTAAAGTAGCATGAAAAGATTGAGTAAGTAAAGCAGCATAAAAAAGTAGCATGAAAAATTCAAGTAAAGCATAGTGAAAATCTCGAGTAAGTAGAGTAGCATGGAAATCCTAAATAAGTAAAGCAACATGGAAAGCCTGAGTAAGTAAAGTAGCATGGAAAGCCTGAGTAAGTAAAATAGCATGGAAAAACAACATAAAATACCTGAGTAAGTAAAAGAATGTAGAAAGCCAGAGTAGTAAAGTAGCATGAAAAACTTGAGTAAGTAAAGCAGCATGGAAAGCCTAAGTAAGTATTGTCAAAAGCTCGAGTAAGTTAAGCAACATAGAAAGCTTGAGTAAGTAAAATAGCGTAGAAAACTTAAGTAAAGCATCATGGAAAGTCCAAGTAACTAAAGTAGTGTGGAAAATTAGGTTGAAAAACTTGAGTAAGTAAAGAAGCATGGAAAAATAGTGTAAAATTCTTGAGTAAGTAAAGCAATATGGAAAAGCAATGTTGAAAGTCCAAGTAAGTAAAAAAGCATGAGAAACAAACATGTAAATTCTGAGTAATTAAAGTAGCATGGAAAATATAAGTAAGTAAAGTACTATGGAAAGCTAGAGTAAGTAAAGCAGTGTGAAAACCCTGAGTATGTAAAGCAGTGTGGAAAGCTTGAGTAAGTGAAATAGTGTGGAAAGATCACATAAGTAAAGCAACATAGAAAATTAGTATGGAAAGCTCAAATAAGTAAAATAATATGGAAAATCAGGGTGAAAAACTTAAGTAAGAAAGACAACATATAAAGCCTGAGTAAGTAAAGCAACATGGAAAGCTCGAGTAAGTAAAGCAATGTAGAAAGCTTGAGTCAGTAGAAGAACATGTAAATGTAGCATGAAAAAGCAATGTGTAAAGTTTGAGTAATTAAAGTATCATGGAATGCCCAAGTGAAGCAACATGGAAAAACAGAATGGAAAGCTTGAATAAGTAAAGTAGCATGGAAAACCCAAGTAAGTGAAGCAACGTAGAAAGTAAAGAAGTGTGGAAAGCTTGATTAAGTAAAGTAGCATGGAAAAGTAACATGGAAAGCTTTAGTAAATAAAGTAGGATGGAATAGCAACGTTGAAAGACCAAGTAAGTAAAGTATCAAAGAAAAGTAGCACAAAAAGTTAGAGTAAATAAAGTAATTTGGAAAAGCAGCATAGAAGTCTAAGTAAAGCAGCATGGAGGTCCAAGTAGACAAAGTAGCATGGGAAGTAAGTAAATCAGTAAAAAAAATTGGGTAAGAAAAGTAGCATAAAAAGCTTTAGTGAGTAAAGGAGTGTAAAAAATGAGTATAGAAAGCCTAAATAAGTAAAGCAATAATGAAAAGTAGTGTGAAAAGTCTGAGTAAGTAAAGTAGCATGCAAAGCTTGAGTAAGTAAAGCAGCATAGAAAGCTCAAGTAATTAAAGCAATATGGAAAGTCTGAGTAGGTAAAACAAAGTGAAAAGCTTGAGTAAGTAAATCAATGTAAAAAAGTAGCATGGAAAGCTTGAGTATGTAAAGTAGAATGAAAAACTTGAGTAAGTAAAATAATGTGGAAAAGTACTGTGAAAATATTAAATAGCTAAAGCAACATGGAAAGCCTGAGTAAGTAAAGTAGAGTAGAAAAGCAACATGGAAAGCTTGAGTAAGAATTGTCAAAATTCTAAGTAAAGCAGTGTGCGAAGCCTAAGTAAGTAAAGCAGTGTAGAAAAGTAGCATGAAAAGCTTGAGTAAGTAAAACATGGAAAGGTCAAGTAAATAAACCAAAAAGGAAAAGTAGTTTGAAAATCTTGAGTAAGTAAAGCAGTGTGGATATCTCAAGTAAGTAAAACAATGTGGAAAGCCGGGTCAAATTAAGCAACATGGAAAGCCTGAGTAAGTAAAGTAGCATGGAAAGATTAAGTAAAGCAGCATGGAAAAGTAGTTTAAAAAGCCCAAGTAAGTAAATATCATGGCAAGCCTTAGTAAGTAAAGTAGTGTGAAAAGCCTAAGTAAAGTAGCATGGAAAGCTCGAGTAAGTAAAGCAATATTAAAAGCTTGAGTATGTAAATTAACATAGAAATCTCAATAAAGTAAAGAAGTGTGGAAAGTTTGAGTAAGTAAAGCAGCATAGAAATCTAGAGTAAGTAAATCAATGTGGAAAAGTAGAATAGAAAGCTTGAGTAAGTAAATCAACATTGAAAGCTTGAGTAAGTAAAGCAGCATGAAAAGCTTATGTAAGTAAAATAACATGGAAAACATGAGTAACTAAAGCAATATGAAAAGCCTGAGTAAGTAAAGCAATGTGAAAAGCCTGAGTAAATAAAATAGTTTAAAAAAGTAGTGTGAAAAACTTAAATAAGTAAAATAGCATGAAAAAGCAACATAGAAATATTGAGTAGGTAAAGCGACATAAAAAGTAACGTGGAAATCCATAGTATAAAAAGAAGCTTGGAAAAATACCTTTGAAAGCCTTAGTAAATAAAGCACATTGGAAAAGTAGCATTGAAAAATTATGTAAAGTAGTGTGGAAAAGTAGCATGTAAGTAAAGCAGCATGAAAAAGTAGTGTGGAAATCCTGAGTAAATAAAGAAGCATGAAAAAGAAGCTCGAGTAAGTAAAGGAATGTGGAAAGCGTGAATAGGCAATATAGCATGGAAAGCTTGAATAAGTAAAACAATGTGAAAAAGTAGCATAAAAAGCCTAAGTAAAACAATGTGGAAAGCTCAAGATATAAAGTAGCATCGAAATCTTGAGTAAGTAAAGCAGTGTGGAAAGCTTGAGTAAGTAAAGTAATATGAAAAATAATGTGAAAATATTGAGTGAGTAAAGCAATGTGAAAAAAAATAACATAGAAAACCTGAATATGTAAAGCAATATGGAATAGCCTGAGTAAATAAAGCAACATAGAAAAATAGCATAGAAATTATGAGTAAGTAAAGTAACATGGAAATCTTAAGTAAAGTAGTGTGGAAAGCTCATGTAAAGTAACATGGAAAGCCTGAGTAAGTAAAGCAACATGGAAACCCTGATTAAGTAAAGTAGTATGTAAAAGTAGTGCAAAAATCTCAAGTAAGTAAAGTAACAAGAAAAGGCAGTGTGAAAAACTCAAGTAAAGTAGCATGGGAAGCTTGAGTAGGTAAATCAACTAGAAAGCTTGAATAAGTTAAGTAGCATGCACATCTTGACTAAGTAAAACAACATGGAAAGCTTAAGTAAGTAAAGTAGCATGAAAAAATAGCTTGAAAAGATCAAGTAAGTAAAGCAAAGTGGAAACCCTGAGTAAGTAAAGTAGTGTGGAAAAGTAGTATAGAAATATTGAGTAAGTAAAGCAACATAAAAATCTCAAGTAAATAGCATGGAAAAGCAACATGGAAAGCTCGAGTAAGTAAAGCAACATGGAAATATCAAGTAAATCAACGTAGAAAGCTTGAGTAAGTAAATTAGTGTGAAAAAGGAGCATTGAAAGCCTGAGTATGTAAAGCAACATGGAAAAGTAGCATAGAAAAGTTGAGTAAGTAAAACAATGAAGAAAAATAGTGTAAAAAGATTAAGTAAAGTAGTGTGGAGAGCCTAAGTAAGTAGAATAACATGAAAAGTTTGAATACGTAAAGTCGAGTGGAAAAGAAACATGGAAAGCCCGAGTAAGTAAAGCAATCTGGAAAAGTAGCATAGAAATCTTGAGTATCTAAATCAATGTAGAAAGCTCAAGTATGTAAAGTAATATGGAAAAGTAGTGTGGAAACTCTTAGTAAGAAAATCAATATAGAAACTTTGAATAAGTAAAACAGCATGAAAAAGGAGCGTGGAAAGCCCTAGTAAGTAAAGTATCATAGAAAAGTAGTATTGAAAACTTGAGTAAGTAAAGCAACATGGAAAAGCACCATGGAAAGCTCAAGTAAGTACATTAGTATGGAAAGCTTAAGTAAGTAAAGAAAAATAGAATGGTAGTATAAAAAGTCTAAGTAAAGTAACATGGAAAGCCTAAATAAGTAAAACAACGTGGAAACCTAGTGTGGGAAGCTTGAGTAAGTAAAGCAACATGAAAATCTTGAGTAAGTAAAGCAATGTGAAAAGCTTGAGTAACTAAGGTAGCATGGAAAAGTAGCATAGAAAGATTTCATAACTAAAGCAATGTGGAAAGCTTGAGTAAGTAAAACAACGTGGAAAGCATGAGTTAAAAAAATATCATGGAAGTCTTGAGTAAGTAAAACAAAATGGAAAGCTTGAGTAAGTAAATTAGCATAAAAAAGCAACATGAAAAGCTTGATCAAGTAAAGTAGTGTGTACAAGTAGCGTAGAAAGCTCGAATAAATAAAGTAGCATGGAAAAGAAATGTGGAAATCATGAGTAAGTAAAGTAGTAAAGAACACTCAAGTAAGTAAAGCAATGTGGAAATAAAGCGTGGAAATCTTGAGTAAGTAAATCAATATGGAAAAGTAGAGTGGAAAACCCAAGTAAGTAAAGTAGTGTGGAAATCACAAGTAAGTAAATTAGTGTGCAAAAATCGAGTAAGTAAATAAATGTGGAAAGTCCAAGTAAATAAACATGAAAAAGTAGTGTGAAAAGCATGAGTAAGTAAAGTAGTGTGGAAAGCATGAGTAAATAAAACAGTGTGGAATGCCTGAATAAATAAAGCAACATGGAAACTTTGAGTAAGTAAAACAACATGAAAAGCCTAAGTAAGTAATACAGTGTGGAAAGCCTGAGCATGTAAAGTAGCATAGAAAAGTAACGTGGAAACCTTGAATAAGTAAAGAGCATAGAAAGACTGAGTAAGTAAAGCAACATAGAAAATCTAAGTAAAGCAACATGGAAAGACCAAGTAAAGTAGTGTGGATAGCTTGAGTAAGTAAAGTAGTGTAGAAAACTAGCAAGGAAAGCTTGAGCAAATAAAGCAACAAGGAAAGCTTGAGTAAATAAAGTAGCATGGAAAAGCATTGTTGAAACCTTGAGTATGTAAAGTAGCATGGAAAACATGAGTAAATAATTCATCATGGAAAACCTAAGTAAAGTAGTGTGGAAATCTCGAGTAAGTAAAGTAGTGTAAAAAAGTAGCCAAAAAATCTCAAGTAGATAAAGTAGCATGGAAAAGCAATGTGAAAAGCCTGAGTATGTAAAGCAATGTGGAAAGTTTGAGTAAGAAAAGCAGCTTGAAAAGCCTATTTGAGTAAAGCAACATGCAAAGATAGATTAAGTAAATCAACATAGAAAGCTCAAGTAAGTAAAATAGTGTGGAAAGCCTAATTAAGTAAAATAGTGTCAAAAAGTAGAATGAAAAGTCTGAGTAAGTAAAGTAGTGTGAAAATCTTGAGTAAGTAAAATAGCGTAGAAAATTTGAGTAAATAAATCAACATAGAAACCCTGAATAAGTAAAGTAGCATGGAAAGCCCAAGTAAGTAAATAAACATAGAAAAGCAGTGTGGAAAACTTGAGTAAGTAAAGTAGCATGGAAAAATAGTCTAAAAAGCTCGAGTAAGTAAAGTAGCCTGAAAAGCCTGAGTAAGTAAAGGAGCATGGAAAACATAAGTAAAGTAGTGTGGAAAACTCAAGTAAGTAAAGCAGTGTGAAAATCTCAAGTAAGTAAAAAAACATGGAAAGCTTGAGTAAGTCAAGCAGTGTGGAAAGCCTAAGAAATTAAAGTGGCATGGAAAAGCAATGTGGAAAATCAGTGTGAAAAGATTGAGTAAATAAAGTAGCATGGAAAAACAACATGGAAAGCTTGATTAAGTAAAACAACATGGAAAGCTTGATTAAGTAAAGCAACATGGAAAGCTTGGGTAAGTAAAGCAGTTTTTAAAATCAAAGTGGAAAGCTTGAGAAAGTGGAGCAATGTGAAAACCTTGAGTAGATAAAGTAGAATGAAAAGCCCAAGTATGTAAAGCCTGAAAAGCCCAAATAAAGCAATGTGGAAAGACCAAGTAAGTAAACCAACATGGAAAGTGATAATAAGTAAAGCAGTGTAGAAAAGCAACATGGAAAGCTTGAGTAAGTAAAGTAATATGGGAAAGTAGCATGGAAAGCTCAAGTAAGTAAAGCAATATAGAAAGTCAAGTAAGTAAAGTAGCATATAAAAGTAGTGCGAAAAGCTTGATTAGGTAAAGTAGTGTCAAAAATCAGTATGGTAAGCTCGAATTAGTAAATCAACATGGAAAAGTAACATGAAAATCCTGAGTAAGTAAAACAATGTGGACAGTCATAGTAAATAAAGCAACGTAGAAAGCCTAAGTAAGTAAATCAATGTAGAAATGTAGCATGGAATGCTAGAGCAAGTAAAGCAGCATTTAAATCTTGATTAAGTAAATTAGTATGGAAATCTTGAGTAAGTAAAGCAGCATTGAAAGTGTAAATAAAAAAGCAACATGGAAAACCACCATGAAAAGCTTGAGTAAGAAAAGCAGCATGGAAAGCTTGAGTAAGTAAAGTAGTTTGAAAAGCTCAAGTAAAGCAGCATGGAAAAGTAACATATAAAGCACAAGTAAGTAAAGTAGCAAGGAAAATCAGTGTGGAAAGATTGAATGAGTAAAACAATGTGGAAAAGTAGTGTAGAAAGCTCAATTTAGTAAATAGTATGGAAAGCCTGAGTAAGTAAAGCAGTGTGGAAAAACAACATGAAAAATATGAGTAAGTAAAGCAGTGTGAAAAAATAATGTAGAAATCTTGAGTATGTAAAGCAGCATGGAAATCTAGAGAAAGTAAAGCAATGTGAAAAAGCATTATATAAAGCTCGAATAAGTAAAGCAGCATGGAAAGTTTGAGTAAGTAAAGAAGCATGAAAAGCCTGAGTAAGTAAAGTAGCATAGAAAAGTAGTGTGGAAATCCCAAGTAAGTAAAGTAGCATGGAAAAGTAATCTGAAAACCTCGAGTAATTATGGTAGTATGGAAAGTCTAAGTAAGTAAAACAACATGGAAAACCTAAGTAAAGTAGCATGGAAAGCTCGAGTAAGTAAATTATCCTAGAAAAGTAGTGTGGAAGTCCTAGGTAAAGTAGTGTGGAAATCTTAGGTAAGTAAATTAGTTTGAAAAATTAGTATGGAAAGCTCAAGTAAGTAAAAGATATTGGCAATCTTGGGTAAGTATAACATCATGAAAAACTCGAGTAAATAAAGTAGCTTGGAAAAACAACATGAAATCTCCAAGTAAGTAAATTAACGTAGAAATTTTGAGTAAGTAAAACAATGTGGAAAAACATTATAAAAATCTTGAGTAAGTAAAGCAATATGGAGAATCAACATGGAAAGTATAAGTAAGTAAAGCAGCATGAAAATCCCATGTAAATAAAGCAACATGGAAAGCTCAAGTAAGGAAAACAACATCGAAATGTATGATGGAAATCTTGAGTAAGTAAAGCAGCGTAGAAAGCTCACATAAGTAAAGCAGTATGGAAAAGCAACATGGAAATATCAAGTAATTAAAGTAGCATGGAAAAGAAGCATGAAAATCCCAAGTAAATCAATGTAGAAATGTAGCATGGAAAGCTTGATAAAGTAAAGCCATCATTGAAATACCGAGTAAGTAAAATAACATGGAAAAGTAGCATGGAAAGTTTGAGTTAGTAAGGCAGTGTGGAAAGTCTTGATAAGTAAAGTAGAATAAAAAAATAGTGTGGAAAACTTCAGTAAGTAAAATAGGATGGAAATCCTTAGTAGGTAAAGTAGTGTGGAAAAGTAGAGACAAAAGCTTGAATAAGTAAAGTAGCATGGAAAGTTCAATTAAGTAAAGCAACATAGAAAAACAACAAGGAAACCCTGAGTAAGTAAAGTATCATGGAAAAATAGCATGGAAATCTTGAGTAAATAAAGCAACATAGAAAAGCAACATGAAATGCATAAGTAAATAAAATAATGTGAAAAAGTAGCATGGAAAAGTAGTATGGAAAGCTTGAATAAGTAAAGTAGTATTAAAAAGCAGTGTGGAAAGCTCAAGTAAGCAAAACAATATGGAAAAACAATATGAAAAGCCCAAGTAAATAAAGCATCATAGAAAAATAGTGTGAAAAACCTGAGTAAGTAAAATAGCATTAAAAAGTAACATGCAAAGCCTGAGTAAGTAAAGCAACATAAAAAAACAATGTGGAAAGCCTAAGTAAAGCAACGTAAAAAAGTAGTGTGGAACGCTTGAGTAAGTAAAGTAACATACAAATGTAACATGGAAATCATGAGTAAGTAAAGCAGGATGGAAAAGTAGCATGGAAAGCCAGAGTTAGTAAACTAGCATATAAAATCTATATGTAAAGACTGAGTAAGTAAAGTAGTGTGGAAAAGCATAATAGAAATCTTGAGTAAGTAAAGTAGCATGGAAAGCTTGAGTAAGTAAAGCAGGGTAGAAAAGCAGCCTAAAAATCCCAAATAGATAAAGTATCATGGAAAAGCAATGTGAAAAGCCAGAGTAAATAAAGCAGTGAGGAAAAGTAGTATGAAAAGCTTGAATAAGTGAAGCAACATGAAAACCTCAAGTAAGTAAAGTAGTGTGAAAAGCCTAAATAAGTAAAATAGAATGAAAAACATGATTAAGTAAAATAGCTTAGAAAGGTTGATTAAGTGAAGTAGTATTAAAAAGAAGCATGAAAAGCTTGAGTAAGTAAAATAACATGGAATGCTTGAGTAAGTAAAGCAGTGTGAAAATGGAGCAAGAAAAGGTTGCATAAGTAAAGTATCATAAAAAATCAAGGTGGAAAGCTTGAGTAAGTAAAACAACATGGAGAGGTATCATGGAAATCTTGAGTTAATAAAGTAGTGTGAAAATCTTGAGTAAGTAAAGTAGCATAGAAAAATAGCATGAAAATCGTACATAAATAAAGCAGCATGGAAAACTTGAGTAAGTAAAGCAGCTTAAAAATCTCGAGTAAGTAAAACAACATGGAAAAGCAGTGTAAAAATCTTGAATTAGTAAAATGGCATTGAAACACAACATGAAAATCTTGAGTAAATAAATTAGCATGGAAAGCTCATGTAAGTAAAGTAGTATGGAAAAGTAGAGTGGAAAAGAAGGGTTGAAATATTGAGTAAGTAAAGCAACATGAAAAAGTAGCATAGAAATCTTGAGCAAGTAAAGGAATGTGGAAAATCAATATGAAAAGCCTGAAAAAGTAAAGTGGTATGGAAAGCTCAAGTAAATAAAGCAACATGAAAAAGTAGCATGGAAATATTGAGTAAGTAAAGCAATGTGGAAAGCCTGAGGAAGTAAAACAATATGAAAAAGCAACATGGAAACCCTAATTTAGTGAAGCAGTTTAAAAATCTAAAGTAAAGTAGCATAGAAAAGCAATGTGGTAAGCCTAAGCAAGTAAAGTAACATCAAAAAGCATCTTAGAAAACTTAAGTGAGTAAAGCAGCAAGAAAAGCTCGAGTAAGTAAAGCAGTTCAAAAAAAGAGTGTGGAAATCCTAAGTAAAGTAGCATGAAAATCTTGAGTAAGTAAAATAGTGTAAAAAGCATGAGAAAGTAAAGAAGCATGGAAAATCAATGTTGAAAGCATGAGTAAGTAAAATAGGGTGAAAAGTCTAATTAAATAAAGCAACATGGAAAAGAAATGTCAAAATTTTGAGTAAGTAAAATAGTGTAAAAAATCTGAGTAAATAAAGTAACGTGAAAAGACTGAGTAAGTAAAGTAGCATGAAGAATTTAAGTAAAGCAATGTGGAAAGCCTAAGTAAGTAAAGTAACGTGGAGTGCCTGAGTAATTAAAGCAACATAAAAAGCTTGAGTAAGTCAAGTAGCATGAAAAACTTGATTAAGTAAAGCAAAATAGAAACATAGTATGAAAAGCTTGAGTAAGCAAAGCAGCATGAAAATCCTAAGTGGAGCAGTGTGGAACATCTAAGTAAGTAAATAGGTGTGAAAAGCTCAAGTAAGTAAAGCAACATGGAAATTTTGAGTGATTAAAGTAGCATGGAAAGCCCAAGTAAAGCAGCACAGAAATACTGATTAAGTAAATTAGTGTGGAGAGCTCAAGCATAAAAAAGTAGTATGAAAAGCTCAAGTAATTAAACCATCATGCAAAGCCAGAACAAGTAAAACAATGTAAAAATCTTGAGTAAGTAAAGTAATATAGAAAAGAAGCATTGAAACCTCAAGTAAGTAAATCAACATGGAAAAGTAGTGAGGAAAGCTCAAGTTAGTAAAGTAGCATGGAAAGTTCGAGTAAGTAAAGCAATGTATAAATACTTAGTAAGTAAAGTACCATAGAAAAGTAGTGTGAAAAGCTAGAGTAAGTAAAGCAACATGAAAAACTTGAGTAAGTAAAGTAGTGTAGAAAAGTAGTGTGGAAATTTTGAGTAAGTAAATCAACATGGAAAGCTTGAGTAAGTAAGCAGCGTAGAAAAGTACCATAGAAAGCATGAGTAAGTAAAGTAACATGAAAAATAAGTGTGAAAAGCTCAATTAAAGTAGCATGAAAAGTCATATCAAAAACTTGAGTACATAAAGTAGTGTGAAAAGCTTGAGTAAGTAAAGTAGTATTGAAATCTCGAGTAAGTAAAGTAGCATAGAAAATTAGCGTGAAAAGCTTGAATAAGTAAAGCAACATGCAAAATCAATTTGGAAATCTTGAGTACGTAAAGTAGTGTTTAAAGCCCAAGTAATTAAAGCATTGTGGAAAAGTAGTTTGAAAAGCTTGAGTAAGTATAGTAGCATAGAAAAAAAATCATGGAAATCCTGAGGAAATAAAGTAGCTTGGAAAAGTAGCATGAAAAGCTTAAGTAAGTAAAGTATCTTGGAAAGCCTGAGTAGGTAAAGTAACATGAAAAGCCAAAGTAAGTAAAGCAGCATGCAAAGCTCAAGAAAAGTAGCATGGAAATAAAGTAGTGTGGATAGATTGAGTAAGTGAAACAACATGGAAAGCTTGAGTAAGTAAAGCAGCATGTAAAGGATGAATAAGTAAAGTAGTCTGAAAAAGTAACATGGGAAAGTAGTGTGGAAAGCTTGAGTAACTAAAGCAACATATAAAGCCTTAGTAAGAAAAATATTTTGAAAAGCATATAACTCGAGTAAGTAACATAATGTAGAAAAATTAGTGTATAAAATTTGAGTAAGTAAAGCAATTTGAAAAAGTAACATGGAAAGCTAGAGTAAGTAAAGTAGTGTGGAAAGCTCGAGTAAGTAAAGTAGCATGGAATGCTCAAGTAAGTAAAGTATCATCGAAAAGTAGCGTAGAAAGCGCAAGTAAATAAAGTGATGTGGAAAGCTCGAGTAAATAATGTAGCATGTAAAGTATGAGTAAGAAAAGCAACATAGAAAAGTAGCATGGAAAGATTGAGTAAGTAAAGCAACATGGAAAGCTTAAGTAAGTAAAGCAACATGAAAAGTCTGAGTAAATAAAGCTATGTGGAAAAGTAATGTTGAAAGCCTGAGTAAGTAAAACAACACAAAAATCTTGAGTAAATAAAGTAGCGTGAAAAGGCCAAGTAAATAAAGCATCATGGAAAGCTTAAGTAAGTAAAGTAGTGTGGAAAGATGAAGTAAATAAATCAAGATGTAAAGTATGAGTGAGTAAAGTAGCATGGAAAGCTCAACTAAGTAAAGTAGTGTGGAAAAAGAACATGGAATTGATTATGTAAAGTAGCATAGAAAATTAGCATGGAAAGTCCAAGTAAATATAAAAGTGTGAAAAGCATGAGTAAGTAAACTAGCATGAAAATCTTAAGTAAGTAAAGCAACATGAAAAAATAGCATGCATTACCTAAGTAAAGCAACGTGAAAAAGCAGCATAGAAAACTGAAGTAAAGTGGTATGAAAAGATTGAGTAATTAAAGTAGCATGAAAAAGTAGTATGGAAAGCCTGAGTAAGTAAAGCAATATGAAAAAGTAGCATATAAATCCTTATTAAGTAAAGTAGCATGGAAAAGCAATGTGGAAAGCTTGAGTAAGTAAATCAACATTGAAATCCTGTAGTAAGTAAAGCAACATGGAAAAGTAGTATGGAAAGCCTAAATAAGTAAAGCAGTGTAGTAACTCAAAATAAGTAAAGTAGTGTGGGAAGTCTAAATAAGTAAAGTAGAGTTGAAAGCTCGAGTAAGTAAAACAATGTGGAAAGCCCAAATAAGTAAAGTAGAGTTGAAAGATCGAGTAAGTAAAGCACCATGGAAAGCCCGAGTAAGTAATGCAGTGTGGAAAGATTGATTAAGTAAATCAACATAGAAAAATAACTTGAAAATATTGAATAAGTAAAGCAATATGGAAAGCTCGAATAAGTAAATTAGTGTTGAAACCTTGAATAAGTCAAGCTGAGTTGAAAGCTCGAGTAAGTAAAGCACCATGGAAATCTTGAGTAAGTAAAGTATTGTGGAAAAGTAGCATCAAAAGCTTGTATAAGTAAATCAACATGAAAAAGTAGAATAAAAAGTTAGAGTAAGTAAAGCAGAATGGAAAGCTTGAATAAGTAAAGCAACATGGAAAAATAGTGTGGAAAGCTTGAGTACGTAAAGAAACATGGAAAGATAATGTAAGTAACATAGAAAAGAAGTGTGGAAATCTCAATTAAGTAGAGCAACATAAAAAAAAAGTGTGGAAAGTCTGAGTAAATAAAGTATTGTAGAAAGCTTGAGTAAGTAAAGAAATGTGGAAAGATAGTGTGGAAAACCTAAGTAAAGCAACATAGAAAGCCCAATTAAGTAAAACAACATATAAATCTTGATTAAGCAAAGAAGCGTAGAAAAGTAGTGTGGAAAGCTAGAGTAAGTAAAACAACATAGAAATCTTGAGTAAGTAAAGCAACATGAAAAAATTGACTAAATAAAGTAACATAGAAAAACATGGAAATCTCAAGTTAATAACAACATGAAAACTATGAGTAAGTAATGCAGTGTGGAAAAGTAACATGGAAAGCCTCAGTAGGTAAAGCAATGTGGAAAAGGAGCATGGAAAGTTAGAGTAAGTAAAGCAGTGTGAAAAACCTGAGTAAGTAAATAACATAAAAAATATAAGTAAAGCAGTTTTGAAAAGTAGTGTAAAAAATCCTAGTAAGTAAAGCAACATGAAAAAGTAGGGTGGAAAGCCTAAATAAGTACAACAGAGTGTAAAAGTAGTATGAAAAGTCTGAGTAAGTAAAATAATGTGGAAATCTCGAGTAAGTAAAGTAGAACAGAAAAGCAACGTAGAAACCCTAAGTAAATAGCATGAAAAGCAGTGTGGAAAGCCTGAGTAATTAAAGAAACATAGATAAATATCATGTAAAGTTTGAGTAAGAAAAGTGGCATGGAAAAACAATATAAAAAGACTGATTAAATAAACTAGCATGGAAAAGCAGCATGGAAAGCTTGAGTAAATAAAGTAGCATGGAAAAGCAGCTTGGAAAGCCTTAATAAATAAATTAGTGTGAAAATCATGAGTAAGTAAAGTAGAGTGAAAATCTTGATGAAGTAAAGCAACATGGAATGATTGAGTAAGTAAAGCAAAGTGGAAAGCCTAAACAAGTAAAGCAGTATGGAAAAGCCCAAGGAAGTAAAGCAATGTGAAAAGCCAAAGTAGCTAAAGTAGCATGGAAAAGTAACATGAAAAGTATGAGTATGTAAAGTAGCATGGAAAGCTAGAATAAGTAAAGCAAGCTAGAAATACTGAGTAAGTAAAGCAATGTGAAAAGCTTGAGTAAGTAAAGTAGTGTAAAAATATTGACTAAGCAGCATGGTAAAATAACATAGAAAGCTCAAGTAAAGCAACATGGAAGGCTTGAGTAAATAAAGCAGCATGAAAAAGTAGTGTTGAAAGCTTATGTAAGTAAAGCAATGTGGAAAAGTAACTTGGAAATCTTGATTCAGTAAAATAATGTGGAAAGCCTAAGTAAGTAAAGTAGCATAAAAAAGTAGTGTGGAAAGCTTAAGTAAGTAAAGCAGTGTGAAAAAAAAGCATGAAAAGCTCGAGTAAGTAAAATAATGTGGAATATAAGAATGGAAAGCCTAAGTAAGTAAAGTAGTGTGGAAAACCTAAGTAAGTAAAATAGCATGGAAAGTTCGAGTAAGTAAAGCAACATGAAAAAACTGCTTGAAAAGCTTGACTAAGTAAAATAGTGTGGAAAGCCTGAGTCAGTAAAATAACATAGAAAGCTCAAATAAGTAAAGCAACATAGAAAAGTAGTGTTAAAATATTGAGTAAGTAAAGTAGCATGGAAAAGTAGTGTAGAAAGCCCAAGTAAGTAAAAAGACATGGAAAGTTTGAGTAAAGTAACATAAAAATTTTGAGTTAGCAAAGTAGCATGGAAAGTTCAAATAAAGCAGCGTGGAAAGTTTGAATAAGTAAAATAGCATGGAAAAATAACTTGAAAATCTAGACTAAGTAAAATAGTGTGAAAAGCCTGAGTAAGTAAAGTAACATGGAAAGTAAAGCAACATAGAAATCCTAAGTAAGTAAAGTAGCGTGAAAATCTCAAGTAAGTAAAGTAGTGTAGAAAATATGAGTAAGTAAAACAACATGGAAAAACAATGTAAAAATCCCAAGTATGTAAACTAACATAGAAAAGTAGTGTAAAAATCTAGAGTAAATAAAGTAGCATGGATAACTCGAATAAGTAAAGTCGTATGAATTCTTAAGTAAGTAAAATAAAATGGAAAGTAAAGCAGCGTGGAAAGCCTAAGTAAAGCAACGTGAAAAGCTCAAGTAAGTAAAGAAGAATGGAAAAGCAACATGGAAATATTTAGTAAGTAAAGTAGCATTGAAAGCTTGAGTAAATAAAGTAGTGTGAAAAGTATGAGTAAGTAAAATAGCATGGAAAGCCTGAGTAAGTAAAGTAGTGTGAAAATCTTGACCAAGTAAAATAACATGAAAATCTTGAGCAAGTAAAGCAATGTGGAAATCCTGAGTAAGTAAATTAGGGTGGAAAAGTAGCATGGAAAGCCCAAGTAAGTAAAATAGTGTGGAAAACTCAAGTAATTAAAGCAGTGTGAAAAAATAGCATAGAAAGCTCAAATAAGCAAAATAGCATGGAAAGCCCAAGTAATTAAAGTAGCATTGAAAAATCGCATGGTAAGCTCAAGTAAGTAAAGTAATGTAGAAAGCTAGATTAAGCAAAGTAGTATAGAAAATTAACATGGAAAGCTTGATTAAGTAAAGTAGCATGGAAAGCCTGAGTAAGTAAAGCAACATGGAAAGCTCAAGTAAGTAAAGCAACATGCAAAGCTTAAGTAATTAAAGCAGAGTGAAAACCTCAATTAAGTAAAGTAGCGAGGAAAGCCTGAGTAAGTAAAGCAGTGTAAAAAGCTTGAGTAAATAAAGCATAATGGATGGAAATCTAGAGTAAGTAAAGTATCATGGAAAACTTAGGTAAGTAAAGCAACGTGGAAAACCCAAGTAAGTAAATCATTATGAAAAACATGAATAATTAAAGTAGCATAGAAAGCTCAAGTAAGTAAAGTAACATGGAAATCTTGAGTAAGTAAAGTAATGCAGAAAAGTAGTGTGAAAAGCCTAAGTAAGTAAAGCAATGTGAAGAAATAGCTTGAAAAACTCGAGTCAGTAAAACATCATGGAAAAGTAGCATGAAAAGATTGAGTAAGTAAAGAAATGTGGAAAGCCCAAGTAAGTAAAACAACATGGAAAAGAAGCATGTAAATCTTGAGTTAGTAAAGCAGTGTGAAAAACTTGAGTGAGTAAAGTAGTGTGAAAATCTTGAGTAAGTAAAATAGTGTAAAAATCTTGAGTAAGTAAAGTAGTGTGGAAAGCTTGAGGAAGTAAAGTAGTTGGAAAATCTTGAGTAATTAAAGCTCGATCAAATAAAGTAGTGTGTAAAGTATGAATAAGAAAAACAACATGAAAAGATTGAGTAAGTAAAGCAACGTGGAAAGTCTGAGTAACTAAAGTAGTGTGGAAAGCTCAAGTAAATAAAGCTATGTGGAAAAGCAATGTTGAAAGCCTAGGTAAGTAAAGCAGCATGGAAATCTTGAATAAGTAAACTTGTTTGGAAATCCCAATTAAATAAAATAACATTGAAAAGTAGAATGGAAAGTTTAAGTAAAGTAGTG
Organism: Torreya grandis; assembly: GCA_037957365.1. NCBI lineage: Eukaryota > Viridiplantae > Streptophyta > Pinopsida > Cupressales > Taxaceae > Torreya > Torreya grandis. Next base: position 656,192 of record JARHVA010001883.1, on the reverse strand, counting down.
TGGAAAGCTCAAGCAAATAAAGTAGCATGTAAAGTATGAGTGAGTAAAGTAGCATAAAAAAGTAGCATGAAAACCCCGAGTAAGTAAAGCAGAGTGGAAAAAGAGCATAGAAAGCCTGAGTAAGTAAAGTAGCATAAAAAAATAACATGGAAAGCCCAAGTAAATAAAGAAGTGTGAAAATTATGAGTAAGTAAGATAGCATGAAAATCTTGAATAGTAAAACAACATAAAAAGGTAATGTGAAAAATTTGAGTAAGTAAAGAAGCATGGAAAGCCTAAGTAAAGCAATGTGGAGAAGTAGCATAGAAATTTTGAGTAAGTAAAGTAGTATAGACAAGCAACGTGGAAAGCTTGAGTAATTAAAAAAACATGAAAAATTAGCATAAAAAGCCTAAGTAAGTAAAGCAATGTGGAAAAGTAGCATAGAAATACTGATTAAGTAAAGTAACATGGAAAAGTAGCATGGAAAGTTCAAGTAAGTAAAGCAACATTAAAAGGTTGAGTAAGTAAAGCAACATGGAAAGATCAATTAAGTAAAGCAGTGTGGAAAGTCTAAGTAAGTAAAGTAACATAAAAAAAGTAATGTGGAAAACCCAAATAAGTAAAGCAGTGTGGAAAGCTCAAATAAGTAAAGCAAAGTTGAGAGCTCGAGTAAGTAAAGCACCATATAAAGTCTAAGTAAGTAAAGTAGTGTAAGAAAGTAGCATGGAAAGCCTCAATAAGTAAATCAACATGAAAAAGCAACATACAAAGTTAGAGTAAGTAAAGCAATATGGAAAGCCTAAGTAAAGTAGTATGGAACAACAGTGTGGAAAGCTTTAGTAAGTAAATCAACATGGAAAGCTAGAGTATGTAAGTAGCATAGAAAGGAAGCATGGAAAGCCTAATTAAGTAAATAAAAATGGAAAAGCAATGTGAAAAGTCTGAGTAAATAAAGTAGTGTGGAAATGCAGTGTAGAAAGCTTGAGCAAGTAAAGTAGTATTGAAAAATAGTGTGTTAAACTTGAGTAAATAAAGCAGCATGAAAATCCCAAGTAAGTGAAACAACATGGAAAACTAGAGTAAATAAATCAATGTGGAAAAGTAGTGTGGAAAGCTAAAGTAAGTAAAACAACGTAAAAAGTTTGAGTAAGTAAAGCAACATGGAAAACTTGAGTAAATAAAGTAACATAGAAAAACAACATGAAAAGTATGAGTAAGTAATGTGATTTGGTAAAGTAGTGTGGAAAGCCTGAGTAAGTAAAGTAATATGGAAAAGAAGCATAAAAAGTTTGAGTGAGTAAAGTAGCATGGAAAGTCCAAGTAAGTAAAGTAACATGAAAATCCTAAGTAAGTAAATAGCATGAAAAATATGAGTAAGCAAAGTAATGTTAAAAAGTAGTGTAAAAACCCCCAATAAGTAAAGCAACATGAACAAATAGTTTGGAAAGCCTAAATAAGTAAACCATGGTGTAAAAATAGCATGAAAATCTCGAGTAAGTAAAGATAGAAAGCCTAAGTAAGTAAAGTAACGTGGAAAGTTGGAGTAAGTAAAATAGCATGGAAAAGTAGACTAGAAACCCTCAGTAAATAAAATAGCATGAAAGGGTAACATAGAAAGCCTGAGTAATTAAAGAAACATAGAAAAATAACATGTAAATCTTGAGTAATAAAAGTAGCATGGAAAATCAAGGTCAAAAAACTGATTAAATAAAGTATCATGGAAAGATCGAGTAAGTAAAATAGCATGGAAAAGCAGCTTGGAAAGCCTTAGTAAGTAAAGTAGTGTGAAAATCATGAGTAAGTAATGTGAAAATCATGAGTAAGTAAAATAGGGTAGAAATATTGAGTAAGTAAAGCAAAATGGAAATCTTGAGTAAGTAAAGCAGCGTGGAAAGCATGAATAAGTAAAGTAGTGTGGAAAAGTATCATAAAAATATCAAGTAAAGCAATGTGAAAAACTTAAGTAACTAAAGTAACATGGAAAGCATGAGTAATTAAAGTAGCATGGAAAGCCAGAATAAGTAAAGCATCCTAAAAATCTCGAGTAAGTAAAGCAATGTGGGATGCCTGAGTAAGTAAAGCAGTGTAAAAATCTTGATTAAGTAAAGTAACATGGTAAAAGAATGCATAAAACCTATGTAAGTAGAGCAACATGGAAAGCTTGAGTAAGTAAAGCAGTGTAGAAAAGCAGTGTGGAAATCTTATGTAAGTAAAGCAATGTGGAAAAGTAACTTGGAAATCTTGAGTAAGTAAAATAGTGTGGAAAGCCTAAGTAAGTAAAGCAACATAAAAAAGCAGTGTGAAAAGCTTGAGTAAGTAAAGTAGTATGAAAAAGTAACGTGAAAAGACTGAGTAAGTAGAATAATGTGGAAAATAAACATGGAAAGCTTAAGTAATTAAATTATTGTGGAAAAGTAGTGTGAAAAACCTAATTAAGTAAAGTAGCATTGAAAGTTCAAGTAAGTAAAGCAACATAGAAAAATAGCTTGGAAATCTCAACTAAGTAAAGAAGTGTAGAAAACTTGAGTAAGTAAAGTAGCATAGAAAGCTTGAATAAGTAAAGCAACTTAGAAATATAGCGTAGACATCTTGAGTAAGTAAAGTAGTATGGAAAAGTAGCATATAAAACTTGAGTAAGTAAAGTAGTGTGAAAAGCCCAAGTTTGTAAAGCAACATGGAAAGATTAAGGCAACATAGAAAGCTTAAGTTAGTAAAGCAGCATAGAAAAGTAGCGTGGAGAAGCAACATGAAAAGTTCAAGTATGTAAAGTAGTGTGAAAATCTTGAGTAAGTAAAGTAGTGTATAAATCTTGAGTAAGTAAAGTGGCATGGAAAAGCAGCGTGAAAAGCCCAAGTAAGTAAAGCAATATGGAAAAAGTGTAGAAATCTAGAGTAAATAAAGTAGCATGGATAACTCGAATAAGTAAAGTAGCATGGAAAACCTAAGTAAGTAAATTAAGATAGAAATTAAAGTAATATGAAAATCTTGAGTAAGTAAAGCATCATGGAAATCTCGAGTAAGTAAAGTAGCATGAAAAAATAATGTAGAAATCTTGAGTATGTAAAGTAACATGAAAATCTTGAGTAAATAAAGTAGTGTAGAAAGTATGAGTAAGTAAAGTAGCACAGAAAGCCTGAGTAAGTAAAATAGCATAGAAAATTAGGATAAGTAAACTAGCATGGAAGGCTTGAGTAAGTAAAGAAGTGTGAAAAGCTTGATCAAGTAAAATGACATGGAAAGCTCGACTAAGTAAAGCAACATGAAAAAGTAATTTGGAAAACACAAGTAAAGCAACATGAGAAAGTATCATGGAAAGCCTAAGTAAGTAAAGCAAGGTGGAAAAGTAGCATAGAAAGTCTGAGTAAGTAAAACAACATAGAAAACTCTAGTAAATAAAGTAGTGTGAAAAAGTAGCATAAAAAACTTGAATAAGTAAAGCAGTGTGGAAAGCTCAATTAATGAAAGCAACATGGAAAATTAGCATGGAAATCTTGAGTAAGTAAATTAGTGTAGAAATCTTGATTAAGCGAAGTAGTATGGAAAATAAATGTGGAGATCTTAAGTAAGTAAATTAGTGTGTAAAGTTTGAGGAAGTAAAGCAACATGGAAAGCTCAAGTAAGTAAAGCAACATAGAAAGCTCAAGTAAGTAAAGTAGAGTGAAAACCTCAAGTAAGTAAAGTAGCATGGAAATCTCGAGTAATTAAAGCTATGTAGAAAGCTCGAGTAAGTAAAGCAACATGGAAAAGTAACTTGAAAAGCCTGAGTAAGTAATGTAGCATGGAAAGCTAGAGTAAGTAAAATAACATGAAAAGCTTGGGTAAGTAAAGTAACATAGAAAACCCAAGTAAGTAAAGCATTATGAAAAATTTAAATAAGTAAAGTAGCATAGAAATCTCAAGTAAGTAAAGTAGCATGGAAATCTTGAGTAAGTAAAGCAACGTAGAAAAGCACTGTGGAAAGCCCAAGTAAATAAAGCAATGTGGAAAAGTAGCTTGGAAAGATTAAGTAAAGCATCATGGAAAAGTACTGTAAAAATCTCCAGTAAGTGAAAAAATGTAGAAAAATAATGTGGAAAGCCCGATTAAGTAAAACATGGAAAAAAAGTATTAAAAATCTTAAGTAAATCAGTGTGAAAAACTCGAGTAAGTGTGGAAAGCTCGAGTAAGTAAAACAGTGTGAAAAGCTCAAGTAAGTAAAGTAGTGTGGAAAGATTGAGTATGTAAAGTAGTGTGAAAATCTCACGTAAGTAAATCAACATAGAAAAGTAGCATAAAAATATAAAATAAGTAAAGTAATATGGAAAAGGAGAGTGAAAAATTTGAGTAAGTAAAGTAGCATAGAAATTTGAGTAAGTAAAGAAACATGGAAAGCTCGAGTAAGTAAAAAAAGTAGAAATATTGAGTAGGAAGAGTAGCATGGAAAAGTAGCATAAAAAATCAATTTGGAAAGCTTAAGTAAGTAAAGTAGCATGGAATGCTCGAGTAAGTGAAGCAGTGTCAAAAAGTAGCATAAAGAACTTGAATAAGTAAAGCAATACAGAAAGCCCAAGTAAGTGAAGCAGTGTGGAAAGTAAAGAACCATGATAATTCCAAGTAAGTAAAGTACCATGGAAAAGTAATATGGAAAGCTTGAGTAAATAAAGTAGCATGGAAAAGTAGTGTAAAAATCCCAAGTAAAGCATCATGGAAAAGTAACGTGAAAAGCTCAAGAAATTAAAGCAATGTGGAAAAGTAGCATGGAAACCTTGAGTAAGTAAAGCAGTGTGAAAAGCTTAAGTAAGTAAAATAATATAGAAAATTGAAGTAAGTAAAGTAGTGTGGAAAGCTTGATTGAGTAAAGTAACATGGAAAAAGAGCATAGAAAGCCTAAATAAGTAAAGTAGCATGGAAAGCTTGAGTAAATAAAGTAGCATGAAAAGCTCAAGTAAATAAAATAACATTAAAAGCCTGAGTAAGTAAAATAACATAGAAATTTTAAGTAGGTAAAGCAATGTAAAAAGCTTGAGTATGTAAAATAGTGTCAAAAAGTAGCATGGAAATCCCAAGTAAAGTAGCATAAAAATCTTGAGTAAGTAAAGATGTGTGTAAATCTTGAGTAAGTAAAACAACATCAAAATCTTGAGTAAGTAAAGCAATGTGAAAATCTTAAGTAAGTAGAGTAGCACAGAAATCCCAAGTAAATAAAGCAACGAGAAAAAGTAGTGTGAAAAGCCTACATAAATAAAACAATCTAGAAAAGTAGCTTGGATATTTCAAGTGAGTAAAACAACATGGAAAGCCCAAGTAAGTAAAGCAACATGGAAAGTTTGAGTAAGTAAAGAAGTGTACAAAGATTGAGTAAGTAAACTATCATGAAAAAGTAGCATGGAAAGCCTAAGTATGTAAAGCATCATGGAAAGCTTGAGTAAGTAAAGCAGTATGAAAATCTTGAGTAAGTAAAGGAGCATGGAAAGTCTGAGTAAGTAAAGTAGTGTGGAAAACCTAAGAAAGTAAAGTAGCATGGAAATCTTGAGTAAGTAAGGTAGCGTGGAAAGCCCAAGTAAGTAAAGTAGTGTGGAAAATTATCATATAAATCTAGAGTAAGTAAAGCAACATGGAAAAGTAGCATGAAAATCTTGAGAAAGTAAAGCATAATGAAAAGCTTGAGTAATTAAAGTAGTGTGGAGAGCTTATGTAAGTAAAATAATGTAGAAAGTATAAGTAAGTAAAATAGCATGGAAATCTTGAGTAAGTAAAGCAACATAAAAAAGAAGCATGAAAAGGTCAAGTAAGAAAAGTATCTTAGAAAAGTAGCTTTGAAAGCCTAAGTAAATAAAGCACCATGGAAAAGCAGTGTGAAAAATCTAAGTAAAAAGTGTGGAAAGCCTAAGTAATGAAAGTAGTGTGTAAAATTAGCATGTAAGTAAAGCAATTTGGAAAAGCAGTGTGGAAAGCTCAAGTAAATAAAGCAATATTAAAAAGTAGCATGGAAAGCCTGAGTAAGTAAAGAAGCATAGAAAGCATGAGTAGTCATGTAACATGAAATAATTAAAGCAGTATGAAAAAGTACCATAAAAAACATAAGTAAAGCAACATAGAAATCTCAAGTAAGTCAAGTAGCATGGAAAGCTTGAGTAAGTAAAGCAACATGGAAAGCATGAGTAAGTAAAACATTGTGAAAAATAGTGTGAAAATCTTGAGTAAGTAAAGTAACATGAAAATCTTGAGTAAGTAAAATAATGTGGAAAGATCGAGTAAGTAAAGCAATGTGATAAAATAGCGTAGAAATCTTGAGTATGTAAAGCAGCATCGAAAAGCTTGACTAAGTAAAGCAACATAAAAAACTAGCATAGAAATTTAGAGTAAGTAAATCAATGTAGAGATACTTAGTAGGTAAATTAGTGTGAAAAGTTTAAGTAAAATAGCATGGAAAGAATGAGTAATGCAGTGTGGAAATCTTAAGTAAAGTACCATGGCAAAGCTATGTGAAAACCTTGAGTAAGTAAAGTAGTGAGGAAAAATAATGTGAAAATCTCAAGTAAGTAGCATGAAAAGCTTGAGTAAGTAAAGCAGCATGGAAAGATCAAATAAGTAAAGCATCATAGAAATTTTGAGTAAGTAAAGTAGAGTGGAAATCTTGAGTAAGTAAAGCAGCATGGAAAAATAGCATGAAAAGATTGAGTAAGTAAAGTAGAGTGGAAATCTTGATTAAGTAAAGCAGTGTGAAAAGCTTGAGTAAAATAAGGAGCATGGAAAACCCAAGTAAAGAAACATAGAAAATTGTAGTAAATAAAGTAGTATGGAAAACTTGAGTAAGTAAAGTAGTGTCAATAGCTTGAGTAAGTAAAGTAGTGTGAAAAAGAAGAATTGAAAGCTTGAGTATGTAAAGCAACATGGAAAAGTAATGTGAAAAGCTTAAGTAAAACAATGAGGAAAATTAGTGTAGAAAGCTTGAGTAAGTAGAGCAATGTGGAAATCTTGAGTAATTAAAAAAATATGGAAAGCTTGAACAAGTAAAGTAGAGTAGAAAAGTAGTGTGGAAAGTCTAAGTAAGTAAACTAACGTGGAAAACTAGTGTGAAAATCATGAGTAAGTAAATCAATGTAAAAAGCTTGAGTAAGTAAAGCAGTATGGAAAAGTAGTGTAGAAAACCTAAGTAAGTAAAGCAGCATGAAAATCTTGAATAAGTAAACTAGCATAGGAAAACAACGTGGAAAGATCGAGTAAGTAATGAATTATGGACAAGAAACATTGAAATCTTGAGTAAGTAAAGTAACATAGAATGGAACCATGGAAAGCCTGAGTAAATAAAGTAACATAGAAATCTCGAGTAAGTAAAGCAACATAGAAAAGTAGTATAAAAACCTTGAGTAAATAAAGTAGTGTGGAAATCCCAATTAAGTAAATCAACATAGAAAACTAGTGTGGAAAGCTTGAGTGAGTAAAGTAGTATGAAAATATTGAATAAGTAAAATATCATTAAAATCTAGAGTAAATAAAGTAGCATAGAAAAGTAGCATGGAAAGCTTGAGTAAATAAATTAACGTGGAAAGCTCTAGTAAGTAAAACATCATGGAAAGCACTAGGAAGAAAAGTAGCATGAAAAGCTTAAGTAAGGCAATGTGGAAAGCTTGAGTAAGTAAAGAAACATGAAAAAATAATGTAGAAAGCTTGAGTAAGTAAAGCAACATAAAAAGCTTGAGTAATTAAAGTAGCATGGAAAAGTACCGTGAAAAGCTTGAGTAAGTAAAGTAACATGAAAAGCCTAAGTAACTGAAGTAGTAAAGTAATCTTGAGTAAGTAAAGTAATGTGGACATACAACATATAAATCTTGAGTAAGTAAATAAGCATCGAAAAATAGAGTGGAAATCTTGAGTAAGTAAAGTAGTGTGGAAAGACCAAGTAAGTAAAACAATGTGCAAAGCTTGAGTAAGTAAAATAGCGTAGAAAGCATGGGTAAGAAAAGTAGCATGGAAATCCAAAGTAAGTAAATCATCATGAAAAAGTAGTGTGGAAAGCCCAAGTAAAGCAACGTGGAAAGCCTGAGTAAGTAAAGTAGTGTGGAATGCCCAATAAGTAAACTTGCATGGAAAAATAATATGGAAAACTTGAGTAAGTAAAGTAATGTGGAAAGCCTGAGTAAGTAAAGCAGTGTGAAAATCTTGAGTAAGTAAATTAGTATGAAAAATAAGAGTGGAAACCCTGAGTATGTAAAGAAGCTTGGAAATCCTGAGTAACTAAAACAATGTAAAAAATTTAAGTAAGTAAAGCAACAGGGAAATACCAAGTAAGTAAAGCAACATGAAAAGCTTAAGTAAGTAAATTAGAATGGAAAAATAATGTAAAACATTTGAGTAAGTAAAGAAACATGGAAAGCTTGAGTAAATAAAGAAGTGTGAAAAAGTAGTGTTGAAAGCTTGAGTAAGTAAAGCAGCATAGAAAACTCGAGTAAATAAATCAGCTTGGAAAGCTTGAGTAAGTAAAGTAATGTGGAAACTCTAAGTAAGTAAAGTAGTATAGAAACGCTGAGTAAGTAAAGCAACATGGAAATCCCATGTAAGTAAAGCAATGTGGATAAATAGTGTGAAAAGCTCAAGAAAGTAAAATAACATAGAAAAATAATGTGGAAAGCCTGATTAAGTCAAGCGTTATGGAAAAATAGCATAAAAAGCCCAAATAAGTAAAACAACATGGAAATACAATGTAGAAATCTTGAATACATAAATCATCATGGAAAGCATGAGTAATAAATTAGTGTGAAAAAGCATTGTGGAAAGCTTTAGTAATTAAAGCATCATGGAAAAGTAGTGTGAAAGCTCAAGTAAGTAAAGTAGTGTGGAAAGCTCGAGTATGTAAATCAGCATGAAAAAGTAGTATTAAAATCTTGAATAAATAAAGTAACGTGGAAAGCCTAAATAAGTAAAGTAGTGTGTAAAACCTGACTAAGTAAAGTAGCATGGAAAAGAAGTGTAAAAAGCCCCATTAAATAAAATAGTATGGAAAAGTAGCATGAAAAGTTTGAGTAAGTAAAGTAGTATGAAAATCTTTAGTAAGTAAAGCAACGTGAAAATAAATCAATGTGAAAAGCTTTAGTAAGTCAAGCAGCATGGAAAAGCAGTGTGGAAAGCTCATTTAAGTAAAATAGCATGGAAAAGCAGTATGAAAATCTTGAGTAAGTAAAGCAGTATGGATAAGCAGCATGGAAACCCTGAGTAAGTAAAGTAGCATGGAAAGTATAAGTAAGTAAAACAACATAGAAAAGCGACATGGAAAGCTTGAATAAGTAAAGCAATATGGAAAGCTTGAGTAAGTAAAGCAGTTTGAAAATGCTGAGAAAGTAAAGCAGTGTAAAAAAATAAGTAAAGCTATGTGGAAAACCTGATTAATTAAAGCAACATGGAAAGCCTGAGTAAGTAAAGCAACATAAGTCTAAATAAGTAAAGTAACATGGAAAAGTAGTGTGAAAAGCTTGAGTAAGTAAAGCAGAGTGGCAAAGTAGAATGGAAATCTCAAGTAAGTAAAATAGGGTGGAAAAGCATCATAGAAATCCTAAGTAAATCAATGTAGAAAGCTCAAGTAATTAAAGTAGTGTGGAAAAGCAACGCGGAAATCTCGAGTAAGTAAAGTAGCGTGGAAATATTGACTAAGTAAAGAATCATCAGAAATTATCATTGAAAGAATGAGTAAGTAAAGCAACATGGAAAAGCATCATGGAAATATCGAGTAAGTAAAGCAACATAGAAATCTCAAGTAAAGTAACATGGAAAAGCAACATCAAAAGCTTGAGTAAGTAAGCCAAGGTGGAAATCTTGAGTAAGTAAAGTAGCTTGGAAAAGTAGCATGGAAAACTTGAGTAAGCATCATAGAAAAGTAGTGTGGAAAGCTTGAGTAAGTAAAGTAGCATGGAAATCTTAAATTAGCAAAGCAATGTGGAAAGTATGAGTAAGTAAACCAACATGTAAAAGTGGCATAGAATACCCAAATAAGTAAAGCATCATGGAAAAGGAGTGTAGAAATCTTATGTAAGTAAAGTAGCATGAAAATTTTGAGTAAGTAAAGCAGTGCAAAAAAACAACATAGAAAGCTTGAGTATGTAAAGTAGCATAGAAAGCTCGAGTACGTAAAGCAACGTGTAAAGTCTAAGTAAAGTAGAGTGGAAAAGTAGCTTATAAATTCTGAGTAAGTAAACTAGTACGAAAAAGCAACATGGAAATCATGAATAAGTAAAGCAACATAGAAAAACAACATGAAAAATTGAATTACATAAAGCAAAGTGGAAATCATGAGTAAGTAAAATAACATGGAAACATTGACTAAGTAAAGAAGTGTGAGAAACTAACTTAGAAATCTTGACTAAGTAAAGATGAATACAAACCCAAAGTAAGTAAAGCAGCGTATAAATTCTAAGTAAATAAAGCAGTATGGAAAGCCCAAGTAAAGCAACATAGAAAGCTTGAATACGTAAAGCAGTGTGAGAAAGCAATGTGGAAAGTTTGAGTAAGTAAAGTAGCATGGAAAGCCTGAGTAAATAAAGTAGCCTAGAAAGCTTGAGTAAGTAAAGCATAGTGGAAATCTCGAGTAAGTAAATTAACTTGAAAAGATCAAGTAAGTAAAGTAGTGTGGAAAAGTAAAGTAGAAAGCCCTAGTAATTAAAGTAACATGGAAAAGTATTGTGGATAGTTCAAGTAACTAAAGCAGCATGGAAAATTAGTTTAGAAAGACTGAGTAAGTAAAGTAACATGGAAAAGTAACTAAAAAGTCTGAGTAAGTAAAGCAACATGAAAAAGTAGCATGGAAAATTTGAGTAAGTAAAGCAACAAGGAAGGCTTGAGTAAGTAAAGAAGCTTTGAATGCCTGAGTAAATAAAGTAGTGTAGAAAAATAGTGTGGAAAGTCTAAGTACAATATTATGGAAAGTTTAAGTAAAGCAGCATACAAAAGCATTTTGAAAACCTTCAATAAGTAAAGCAGTTTGGAAATCTAGAGTAGGTAAAGTAGCGTGGAAAGCTGATGTAAATAAAGCAACATGAAAAACTACTGTGGAAATCTTGAGTAAGTTAAGAAACATAAAATTTTTGAGTAAGTAAAGTAGTGTGGAAAGTCTGAGTAAGTAAAAAAGCATGGAAAGCTTGAGTAAGTAAAGCATCATAGAAATCTCATGTAAGTAAAGCAACGTGGAATGCTCAATTAAGTAAAGTAGTGTGGAAAATGAACATATAAATCTCAAGTAAGTAAAGTAGCGTGAAAAACCTAAGTAAAGTAGTGTGGAAAAGTAAGGTCGAAAGCCTTAGTAAGTAAAGCAGCATGGAAAGCTTGAGTAAGTAAAGTAGTGTGGAAAACTAACATCGAAAGCCTGGTTAAGTAAAGCAGCATGAAAATCTTGAGTAAGTAAAGCAACATTAAAAAGCTTCATGGAAATCCCAAGTAAATAAAGTAGCATAGAAATCTCAAGTAAAACAACGTGGAAACGTAGCATGAAAATCTTGATTAAGTAAAGTAAAGCAAAAAAGCAATGTGAAAAGTTTAAGTAAGTAAATTTGTGGAAATCCCAAATAAGTAAGCCAACATAGAAAAACAACGTGGAAAGCCTAAGTAAGTAAAACAACATGGAAAGCTTGAGTAACTAAGCAATGTGGAAAGCCCTGTGATCTATTAATTTGACTCAAGAGAGGATGATTAGTATTGTGTTATTTTCAAAATAGCATGAAAATTTTGAGTAAGTAAAGCAATGTAGAAAGATCAAGTAAATAAAGTAACATGGGAAAGCAACATGGAAAACATGAATTGGTAAAGTAGTGTGGAAAGCCCAAGTAAGTAAAAAACATACAAAAGCAATGTGGTAAGCCTAAGTAAGTAAAACAACATAAAAAAGTAGTGTAGAAAGCTTGAGTAAGTAAAACAACATAAAAATCTTGAGTAAGTAAAGTAGTATAAAAATCCTAAGTAATTAAAGTAACATGGAAAGCTTGAGTAAGTAAAATAGCGTAGAAAGCATGAAAAAATAAAAAAACATGGAAAACCAACATTGAAAGCATGAGTAAGTAAAGTAAGATGAAAATCTTCACTAAGTAAAGCAACATAGAAAAGTAGTGCAAAAAGCCCAAGTAATCAAAGTAGTGTGAAATGTCTGAGTAAGAAAAGAAACATAAAAAATAGCATGGAAAGCCTTAGTAAGTAAATCAGAGTAGAAAACCCAAATAAATAAAGCAATGTAGAAAAACAATGTAGAAATCTTGAGTAAGTAAAGTAGTGTGGAAATCCTGAGTAAGTAAAGCAACATGGAAAACTCGATTAAGTAAACTAGTGTGAAAAGCTCAAGGAAATAAAGTAGCATGAAAAGCTTGAGTAAGTAAAGAAAAATTAAAAAATAACATAAAAAGATCGAGTAGATAAAGCTACATGAAAAAATAATATGAAAACCCTAAGTAAGTGAAGCAGTGTGGAATGCTTCAGTAAGTAAATAGGTGTGAAAAGTTTGAGTAAGTAAAGTAGTGTGGAAATCTTGAGTAAGTAAAGTAACATGGAAAGCTCAAATAAATAAAGCAACAAGGAAAGCATGAGTAAGTAAAGTGGTGTGGAAAACTTGAGCATAGAAAAGTAGCATGAAAAGCTTGAGTAAGGAGAATAGTATGGAAAGCTCGAGTAAGTAAAGTAAAATGGAAATCTTGAGTAAGTAAAATAGCATAAAAAATAAGCATGGAAAGCTCAAGTAAGTAAAATAATGTGGAAAAGCAGTGTGAAAAGCTCGAGTAAGTAAAGCAACATGGAAAGCCTTAGTAAGTAAAGTAACTTAGAGAACCAAAGTAAAAATCTAGAGTAATTAAAGTAGCATGGAAAAGCAGTGTGAAAATCTTGAGTAAATAAAGTAGTGTGGAAAAGAATAATGAAAATCCTAAGTAAAGCAATGAGGAAAATTAGTGTGAAAAGCTCAAATTAGTAAAGTAATATCGAAAGCTTGAGTAAGTAAAGAAATGTGAAAAGCCTTAGTAAGAAGAGCAACATGGAAAACCAATGTGTAAAGCTAAAGTAAAGAAGTGTGGAAATCTTGAGTAAGTAAAGCAGCATGGAAAAGTAGTGTGGAAAGCCTAAATAAGTAAATCAACATGGAAGGCTCGAGTAAGTAAGCAATATGGAAAAGTAGTATAGAAAGCCTAAGTAAATAAAGTAGAATGGAAAAACATTATGGAGAGCTCAAATAAGTAAAGTAGCATGGAAAGCTTGAGTAAGTAGAGTAGTATGGAAAGCATGAGTAAGTAAAGTAGTGTGGAAAGCCTAAGTAAGTAAAGTACCATGAAAAAACAATGTGAAAAGCTCGATTAAGTAAAGCAGCATGGAAAGCTCGAGTAAGTAAAGTAGCATGAAAACTTAGTGTGAAAAGTCTGAGTAAGTAAAGTATCATTTAAAGCTTGAATAAGTAAAGCAATGAAGAAAAATAGTGTGAAAATATCAAGTAATAAAAGTATCATAGAAAATCAACATGGAAAGCTTGAGTAAGTAAAGTAGCTTGAAAAATCAATATGGAAAGCCTAAGTAAAGTAGCATGGAAATCTAGATTAAGTAAAGCAACATGAAAAGCTTAAGGCGTGGAAATCTCAAGTAAGTAAAGTAGTATGGAAAGATTGAGTAAGTAAAGTAGTATAGAAATTTTGATTGACTAAAGAAACATATAAAGCTCGAGTAAGTAAAGTAGCGTGTAAAGGTTGAGAAAGTAAAGTAGTGTGGAAAGCTTGAGTAAGTAAAATAGTGTGGAAAAGTAGTCTGAAAAACATGAATAGGTAAATTAGCATGGAAAAACAACATGAAAAGTCTAACTAAAGTAGTTTAAAAAATCTAATTCAAAAAAGAAGCATGGAAAGCTTGAGTAAGTAAAGCAATGTGGAAAGCTCGAGTAATTTAAGTAACATAAAAATCCAAAGTAAAGTAATATGGAAAACATGAGTAAGTAAAGTATCATGAAAAAGTAGCATGAAAAAATTGAATAATTAAAGTAATGTGGAAAGATTGAGTAAGTAATGTAGTGTAGAAAAGTAATGTGTAAAACTTGAGTAAAATCTTGAGTAAGTAAAACAATGTAGAAAGCCTAAGTAAGTAAAGTACCATGGAAATCTTGAGTAAGTAAAGTAGTGTGTTAAGCTTGAGTAAGTGAAGCAATGTTGTAAGCTTAAATAAGTAAAGTATCATGGAAAACTTGAGTAAGTAAAGTAGTGTGGAAAACTTGAGTAAGTAAAGTAGCATGAAAAGTAGCATGAAAAGCTCAAATAAGTAAGGCATTGTGAACAGCCTTAATAAGTAAAGTAGCATAAAAAAATAGTGTAGAAAGCTTTAGTAATTAAATTAATATGTAAAATTAATGTGGAAAGCCTCGAGTAAGTAAAGCAGTGTAGAAATCTTGAGTAAATAAAGTAGTGTGAAAAGGTTGAGTAAGTAATGTAGTATGGAAAAGTAGCATGGAAACGCTGAATAAGTAAAGCAACATAGAAAGTCTAAGTAAGTAAAGTAGTGTGGAAATGTTGAATAAATAAAGCAATATGGAAAAGAAACATGAAAAGCTCAAGTAAGTAAAGTAGCATAAAAATCCTGAGTAAGTAAAGTAGCATAGAAAATTAGCGTAGAAAGCTTGAGTAAGTAAAGCAATATTGAAAAGTGGTGTAGAAAGCTTGAATTAGTAAAGAAGCATGAAAAGCTTGAGTAACTAAATCATGGTGGAAAAGCAACATGGAAACCTTGAGTAAGTAAATTAGTGTAGAAAAGCAATGTGAAAAGATCTAGTAAGTAAAGCAACATGGAAAGCTTGAGTAAGGAAAGCAATATGAAAACACTGAATAAGTAAAATAACATGGAAAAGTAGCATGAAAATATTGAGATAGTAAAGTAGTGTAGAAAGCCCCAATAAGTAAAGTAGGGAGGAAAAATGGTATGGAAAGCTCAAATAAGTAAGGTATGATGAAAATTCTAAGTAAGTAAAGTAGTGTAGAAAAGCAATGACAAAAGCTTGAGTAAGTAAAATAAGATGGCAAGCTTGAGTAAGTAAAGTAATGTGAAAAAGTAGCATCATAAGCCTGAGTAAGTAAAGTAGCATGGAAAGCTCGAGTAAGTAAAGTAATATAGAAAAACAACATAGAAAGTTTGAATAAGTAAAGTAGAGTGGAAAGCTCGAGGAAGTAAAGCAATGTATAAGAGCAACGTGGAATATCTGAGTAAGTAAAATAATGTAGAAAAGAAGCATGGAAATCCTAAAAAAGTAAAGCATCATGGAAAAGTAGTGTGTAAAGCATGAGTAAGTGAAGAATTATTAAAAAGTAGTGTGGAAAGCTTGAATCCATAAAGCAACAAGGAAAAGTAGCATGAAAATCTTGAGTACATAAAGTAATGTAGAAAAGTAGTGTGAAAACCCTAAGTAAAGCAACATTGAAAAATACCATGCAAATCTTGAGTAAGTAAAAAAGCATGGAAATTTTGATAAATTAAACAAACATGAAAAGCTCAAGTAAGTAAAGTAATGTAAAACAAAAACTTGGAATACTCAGGTAACTAAAATAGTGTGAAAATCTTGAGCAATTAAAGTAGCATGGAAAAGTAGTGTGAAAAGCATGAGCAAGTAAAGTAGTGTGGAAAGCTTGAGTAAGTAAAGCAACATAGAAAAGTAGCATGAAAATTTTGAGCAAGTAAAGCAATGTGGAAAAATAGCATGGAAAAATTGAGTAAGTAAAGCAGCATGGAAAGCCTGAGTAATTAAAGCAACGTGGAAAGCCTAAATAAGTAAAGTAGTATAAAAATCTTGAGTAAGTAAAGTAACATAGAAAATTAATGTGGAAATCCAAAATAAGTAAAGTAGTATGAAAATTCTGAGTAATTAAAGTAGTGTGGAAATTCTAAAAAGTAAAATACCATAGAAAAGTAGTGTGGAAAGCCTGATTAAGTAAAGCAACATAGAAAAGCAGTGTGAAGAGATTGACTAAGTAAAGCAACATAAAAATGTAGCATGGAAATATTTAGTAAGTAAAGCAACGTGTAAATCTTGAGTATGTAAAGTTGCATTGAAAAATAGCATGGAAAGCTTGAGTATGTAAAATAACATGAAAAATCAACGTAGAAAGACTAAGTAAAGCAACATGAAAAAGTAGCATAGAAATCTTGAGTAAGTAAAGCAGTGTGGAAAGCTCAAGTAAATACATTAAGGTGGAAAATTAGCCTATAAATCCCAAGTAAAATATTATGGAAAAACAGTGAGAAAAGTTTAAGTAAGTAAAGTAGCATGGAAAAGTAGTATGGAAATCTCGATTAATTAAATTAGTGTGTAAAGTTTGATTAAGTAAAGTAGTATGGAAATCTTGATTAAGTAAAGTAGCATGGAAATCCTGATTTAGTAAAGTAGTTTAGAAATCTTGAGTGAGTGAAGCAGCATAAAAAAGAAGCATGAAAAGCTCTGAGTAAGTAAAATAGCATGGAATGCTTGAGAAAGTAAAGTAGTGTGGAAACATAATGAGGAAAGCTCTAGAAAGTAAATTATCATGGAAAAGCAATGTGGAAAGCTTGAGTAACTAAAACAATGTAAAAATCTCAAGTATGTAAAGTAGCATGGAAAGCTCAAGTAAGTAAAGTAGCATGAAAAAGCAGTGTGAAAAGCTTAAGTAAGTAAAGCAACATAGAAATCCTGAGTAAGTAAAGCATCATAGAAAGCCTAAGTAAATAAAGCAACATGGAAAAGTAACATAAAAAATTAAAATAAGTAAAATGGCATGTAAAAGTAGTGTAAAAATCTTGAGTAAATAACGTAGCATAGAAAGCATGAGTAAGTAAAGTATCATGGAAAAGTAGAATGGAAAGCCTAAGTAAATAAAGTAACATAAAAAAGTAGTGTAGAAATCCAAAGTAAGTAAAGCAACATAGAAAAGTTGTATGGAAAGCTTGATTAAATAAAGTAGCACAAAAAGCCTTCAAAAGTAAAGCAATATGGAAAGTTCAACTAAGTAAAGCAACTTGGAAAACTAGCATGGAAAGCTTGAGTAAGTAAAGAAACATGAAAAAATAGTATGAAAAGCTTGAGTAAGTAAATCAATGTGGAAGATCGAGTAAGTAAAGCAACATGAAAAAGCAGCATGGAAAACATGAATTGGTAAAGCGGTGTGGAAAGCTCTAGTAAGTAAAACAACATAGAAAAGCAATGTGGTAAGCCTGAGTAAGTAAATCAACATGAAAAAAATAGTGTAGAATGCTTGAGTAACTAAAGCAATTTGAAAATCTTGAGTAAGTAAAGTAGTGTCGAAAGCCTAAGTAATTAAAGCAACATGGAAAGCTTGAGTAAGTAAAATAGTTTAGAAAGCATTAAAAAAAAGAAATATGAAAAACTAAAATTGAAAGCACAAGTAAGTAAAGTTAGATGAAAATCTTGAGTAAGTAAAGCAATATGAAAAATTAGTGTGAAATGCGCAAGTAAGCAAAGTAGTGTGAAATGTCTGAGTAACTAAAGCAACATAAAAAACTAGCATGGAAATTCTTAGTAAGTAAAGCAGCGTGGAAAACCTGAATTAATAAAGCAATGTAGAAAAATAATGTGGAAAGCCTGAGGAAGTAAAGTAGTTTGGAAAGCCCGAGTAAGTAAAGCAACGTTGAAAGCTCGAGTAAGTAAAGTAGCATGAAAATCTTGAGTCAATAAAGTAGCATGGAAATCTTGAGTAATTAAATGAAAATAGAAAAATAACGTGGAAAGCTCGAGTAGATAAAGCAATATGAAAAAATAATATAAAAATCTTGAGTAAGTGAAGTAGTGTGGAATGCCTGAGTAAGTAAGTTTGAAAAGTTTAAGTAAAATAGCATGGAAAGCTTGAGTAAGTAAAGTAGCATATAAATCCAAAGCAAATAATGAAACATGGAAAGCTCAAGCAAGTAAAGCGGTGTGGAAAACACAACCATATAAAAGTAGCATGGAAAGCTTGAGTAAGTAAAATAGCATGGAAATCTTGAGTAAGGAAAGTAGCATGAAAATCTTAAGTAAAATAGCATAAAAATAAGCATGGAAAGCTCAATTAAGTAAAGCAATGTATAAAATTAGTGCAGAAAGCTTGAATAAGTAAAGCAACATGAAAAGCCTTAGTAAGTAAAGTAACTTGGAAAACCAAAGTGAAAATCTAGATTAATTTAAGCAGCATGGAAAAGCAGTGTCGAAAGCTTGAGTAAATATAGTGGTTTGGAAAAGAAGCATGAAAATCCTGAGTAAGTAAAGCAATGAGGAAAATCAGTGTGGAAAGATCAAATTAGTAAAGTAGTATGGAAAGCTCAAGTAAGTAAAGCAATGTGAAAAGCCTTAGTAATTAAAGCAACATGGAAAACCAATGTGTAAATCTAAAGTAAGTAAAGAAGTATGGAAATCTTGAGCAAATAAAGAAGCATAGAAAAGTAGTGTGGAAAGCTTGAGTAAGTAAATCAACATGGAAGGCTTGACCAAGTAAGAAATGTGGAAAAATAGTATGGAAAGCCTGAGTAAGTAAAGTAGCATGGAAAAACATTGTGGAAAGCTCAAGTAAGTAAAGTAGCATGGAAAGCTTGAGTAAGTAAAGTAGCATGGAAACAATGAGTAAGTAAAGTAGTGTGAAAAACTTGAATAAGTAAAGTAGCATGAAGACACAATGTAGAAAGCTTGATTAAGTAAATCAGCATGGAAAGCTTGAGTAAGTAAAGTAGCATGGAAAGCAGTGTGGAAATTCTTAATAAGTAAAGTAACATAAAAAGCTCGAGTAAGTAAAGAAATGTGGAAAAATAGTGTAAAAAGATCGAGAAAAATAGCTTAGAAAAGTAGCATGTAAAGCTTGAGTAACTAATGTAGCTTGAAAAGTCAATGTGGAAAGCCTAAATAAGTAAAGTAGCATGGAAGTCTAGAGTAAGTAAAACATGGAAAGCCTAAGTTACTAAAGTAGCATGGAAAGCTCAAGTAAGTAAAGTAGCATGGAAATTTTGAGTAAGTAAAACAACATAGAAATCTTGAGTAAGTAAAGTAATGTGTAAATGATGAGAAAGTAAAGTAGTGTGAAAAAGTAGCGTGATAAGCCTGAGTAAGTAAAATAATGTAGAAAAGTAGTGTAAAAAATACAATTAGGTAAAGTATCATGGAAAAGCAACTTAAAAATACTAAGTAAAGTAGTGTGAAAAGTTTAATTTAATAAAAGCAGTATTTAAAGCTCTATTAAGAAAAGTAGCATGGAAAGCTTGAGTAAGTTAAGTAATGTAAAAATTTTAAGTAAAGCAATATAGAAAACCTGAGTAAGTAAATTAGCATGAAAAACTTGAATAAGTAAAGCAATATGGAAAGTTGAGTAAGTAAAGTTGTGTAGAAAAGTAGCATGTAAAACTTGAGTAAGTAACGCAACGTTGAAAAGTAGCATGGAAAGATCGAGTAAGTAAAGAAACATGGAAAGCTTGAATAAGTAAAGCAACATGGAAAGGTTAAGTAAAGTAGTGTGTTAAGCTTGAGTAAGTGAAGCAACATTGTAAGCTCAAGTAAGTAAAGTAGCATGGAAAGGTTGAGCAAGTAAAGTAGCGTGGAAAGACTAAGTAAGTAAAGTAGAATGAAAATCCCAAATAAGTAAAGCATTGTGAAAAGCTTGAATAAGTAAAGTAGCATAGAAAAGTAATGTATAAAACTTAAGTAAGTAAAGTAATATGTAAAATTAATGTGGAAAGCCTTGAGTAAGTAAAGTAGTGTAGAAAACTTGAGTAAATAAAGTAGTGTGAAAAGATTGAGTAAGTAATGTACTATGTAAAAGTAGCGTGGAAACACTGAATAAGTAAAGCAACATGGAAAGCCTGAGTAAGTAAAGTATCATGGAAACGTTGAATAAGTAAAGTAGTATGGAAAAGCAACATGGAAAACTCAAGTAAAATAGCATAGAAATCCTGAGTAAATAAAGTGGCATGGAAAATTAGTGTAGAAAAGAATAAGTAAGTAAATCAATATTAAAAAGTAGCGTAGAAAGCTTGAGTTAGTAAAGTAGCATGAAAAACTTGAGTAATTAAAGTAATATGGAAAAGCAACATGGAAAACTTGAGTAAATAAAGTAGTGTAGAAAAGTAAAGCAGAAATCTCTAGTAAGTAAAGCAATGTGGAAAGCTCATATAAGTAAAGCAATGTGAAAAAGGAGTGTAGAAAGCTTGAGTAAGTAAAACAATATGAAAATCTTGAGTAAGCAAAGCAACATAGAAAAATTGAGTAATTAAAGTAGCATGGAAAGCTCGAGTAAGTAAAGTAGCATAAAAAATCAATGTGGAAAGCCCGAGTAAGTAAAGTAGAATGGAAAGCCTGAGTAAGTAAAGTAACATGGAAAACCTGAGTAAGTATAGCAGCATGGAAAGCTTGATTAAGTAAAGTAGCTTGAAAAAATAGTGTGGAAATCCCAAGTAAAGTAGCATGAAAATCTCGAGTAACTAAAGTAGCATGAAAAATTAGTGTGAAAAGCTTGAGTAAGGAAAGTAGCATGGAAAAATTGAGTAAGTATAGCAACGTGGAAATCTTAAATAAGTAAATTAGTTTGGACAAGTAGCATGAAAACCTTGAGTAAGTAAAATAATGTAGAAATCCTGAGTAATTAAAACAACATAGAAAAGCAGCATAAAAATCTTGAGTAAGTAAAGCAACTTAGAAAATTAGCATGGAAATCCTGTGTAAGTAAAGCAGCATGGAAAGATAGAGTAAGTAAAGTAGCTTGAAAAGCTTGAATAAGTAAAGCAGCATGGAAAGCTTAAGTAAAATAGCGTGAAAATCTCATGTAAGTAAAGTAGTGTAAAATTTTTGAGTAAGTAAAGTAGCATGGAAAAGTAGTGTAAAAATCTTAAGTAAAGTAGCATAGAAACATGACATGGAAAGCTTGAGGAAATAAAATAGCATAGAAAAGCAATGTGGAAAGCTCGAATAAGTAAAGTAACATGGAAAAGTATCATGGAAATATTGAGTTAGCAAAGCATCAAAGAAAGCCTTAATAAGTAAAGTAGTAAGGAAAAATAGTGTGAAAATCTCGAGTAAGTAATGCGTGATGAAAATCCTGAGTAAATAAAGTAGTGTAAAAATTAGGGACAAAGTTTGAGTAAGTAAAGTAAGATGGAAATCTTGAGTAAGTAAAGCAATGTAGAAAAGTAGCATCAAAATATTGAGTAAGTAAAGTATCATGGAAAGCTCAAGTAAATAAAGCAACATAGAAAACTAAAATGGAAAGTCTGAGTAATTGCAGTAGCGTGGAAAGCTTGAGTAAGTAAAGCAATGTATAAGAGCAATGTGAAATAATTAAGTAAAACAATGTGGAAAAGAAGCATGGAAAGCTTGAGTAAAAAAAGTAGCATGTAAAATTAGTCTGTAAAGCATGAGTAAGTGAATAAGTATGAAAAAGTAGTGTGGAAAGCCTAAGTAAGTAAAGCGACAAGAAAAAATGGCATGAAAATCTTGAGTAAATTAAGTAATGTGGAAAAGTAGAATGGAAAAATTGAGTAAGTAAAGCAACATGGAAAGCTCAAATAAGTAAAGTGATGTGAAAAGTCTGTATAAATAAAGCAACATTGAAAAGCATCATGCAAATCCTAAGTAAGTAAAGTAGCATAAATTTTTTGATAAAGTAAAGAAGAATGAAAAGCTCGAGTAAGTAAAGCAATGTAGAAGAACAACATGGAATACTCAAGTAACTAAAATAGTATGGAAAACTTGAGTAATTAAAGTATCATGGAAAAGTAGTGTGAAAAGCATGAATAAGTAAAGTAGCATGGAAAGCCTAAGTAAAGCAATATAGAAAAGTAGCATGAAAATCTTAAGTAAAGCAATGTAGAAAAGTATCATGGAAAGCCTGATTAATTAAAGCAACATGGAAACCTTGAGCAAGTAAAATAGCGTGTAAAGCCCAAATAAGTAAAGTAGTATAGAAATCTCGAGTAAGTAAATTAACATGGAACAGTAATGTGGAAAGCCCAAGTAAGTAAAGTAGTATGAAAAGTATGAGTAAGTAAAGTAGTGTGGAAATCTTAAGTAAGTAAAATACCATAGAAAAGTAGTGGAAAGCCTAATTAAGAAAAGTAACATAGAAAAGCAACATGAAAAGCTTGATTAAGTAAAGCAATGTGAAAATGTAGTGTGCAAATCTTGAGTAGATAAAGTAGTGTGGAAAGCTTGAGTAAGTAAAGTATCATGGAAAGCTTGACTATGTAAAGTAGCATGAAAAATCAATGTAAAAAGACTAAGTAAAGCAACATGAAAAAGTAGCATAAAAATATTGAATAAATAAAGTAGTGTGGAAAGCTCAAGTAAATAAATCAAGGTGGAAAAGTAGCATGTAAATCCCAAGTAAATTATTATAGAGAAGCAATATGAAAATCCAAAGTAAGTAAAGTAGCATGGAAAAGTAGTATGGAAAGCTCAAGTAATTATATCAATGTGGAAAACCCAATTAAGTAAAGTAGCATACAAATCCTAATTAAATAAAGTAGTTTGGGAATCTTGAGTAAATGAAGCAATGTGAAAAAGTAACGTGAAAAACATGAGTAAGTAAAGCAACATGGAATGCTCGAGTAAGTAAAGTAGTGTGGAAATGTAGCGAAAAAAGCTTGAGTAAGTAAACTATCGTGGAAAAGCAACATGGAAAGCTTGAGTAACTAGAGCAGCATGAAAAGCTCTAGTATGTAAAGTAGCATGGAAAGCTTGAGTAAATAAAGTAGCATGAAAAAGCAGTGTGAAAAGCTTGAGTAAGTAAAGCAGCATAAAAATCCTGAGTAAGTAAAGCAACATAAAAAGCCTAAGTAATTAAAGTAACACGAAAAACTAACATAGAAATCTAAAATAAGTAAAATAGCATGGGAAAGTAGTGTGAAAATCTCGAGTAAATAAAGTACCATAGAAAGCCTGAGTAAGTAAAGTATCATGGAAAAGTAGAGTGGAAATCTTGAGTAAATAAAGCAACATAGAAAAGTAGTGTAGAAAGTTTGAGTAAGTAAAGCAACATGGAAAAGTTGTATGGAAAGCTTGATTAAATAAAGTAGAATGGAAAACCTTCGAAAGTAAAGAAACATGGAAAGTTCAACTAGGTAAAGCAACATGGAAAACCAACATGGAAAGCTTGAGTAAGTAAAGTAACATGAAAATCTTGAGTAAGTAAAGCAACGTGGAAAGATTGAGTAAGTAAAGCAACATGGAAAAATAACATAGAAAACATAAATTGCTAAATCAGTGTGGAAAGCCTGAGTAAGTAATACAACATAGAAAAACAATGTGGTAAGCTTGAGTAAGTAAAGTAACATGAAAAGGTAGTGTAGAAAGATTGAGTAAGTAAAGCAACATGAAAAAATTGAGTAAGTAAAGAAGTATCGAAAGCCTAAGTAATTAAAGTAGCATGGAAAGCTAGAGTAAGTAAAATAGCATAAAAAATATGAAAAAATAAAGAAACATGGAAAACCAACATTGAAAGCATGAGTAATTAAAGTTAGACGAAAATCTTGAGTAAGTAAAGCAACATGGAAAATTAGTGTGAAAATCCCAAGTAAACAAAGTAGTGTGAAATGTTTGACTAAGTAAAGTAACAAAGAAAACTAGCATGGAAAGCCTTAGTAAGGAAAGCAGTGTGAAAAACTTGAATAAGAAAAATAATTTGGAAAGACTGAGTAAGTAAAGTAGTTTGGAAAGCTTGAGTAAGTAAAGCAGCATGAAAAGCTTAAGTATGTAAAGTAGTGTGAAAAGCTTGAGTAAATAAAGTAGCATGTAAATCTTGATTAAGTAAAGCCAAATGGAAAAATAACGTAAAAAGCTCAAGTATGTAAAGCAACATAAAAAACAATTGAAAATCTTGAATAAGTGAAGCAATGTGGAATGTCAAAGTAAGTAAATAGGTGTGAAAAGCTTTAGTAAGTAAATTAGCATGAAAATCTTGAGTAAGTAAAGTAGCATGGAAAGCTGAAGTAAATAAAGCAGCATGGAAATCTTGAGTAAGTAATGTGGTGTGGAAAACTTGAGCATAGAAAAGTAGCATGGAAAACTTGAGTAAGTAAAATAGCATGGAAATCCTGAGTAAGTAAAGTAGCATGGAAATCTTGAGTAAGTAAAAATAGCATAAAAAATGAGCATGGAAAGCTCAAGTAAGTAAAGTAATGTGAAAAAGTAGTGTCGAAAGCTCGAGTAAGTAAAACAACATGGAAAGCCTTAGAAAGTAAAGCGACTTGGAAAACCGAAGTGAAAATGTAGAGTAATTAAAGAAATGTGGAAAAATAGTGTGGAAAGCTCGAGTAAATAAAATAGTGTGGAAAAGAAGCATGAAAATTTTAAGTTAAACAATGAAGAAAATCAGTGTGGAAATCTCAAATTATTAATGTAGCATGAAAAGCTCAAATAAGTAAAGCAATGTGAGAAGCCTTAGTAAGTAGAGCAACATGGAAAACCAATCTGTAAAGCTAGAGTAAGTAAAGAAGTATGGAAAGCTTGAATAAGTAAAGTAACACGGAAAAGTAGTGTGGAAAGCTTGAGTAAGTAAATCAGCATGGAAGGCTTGAGTATGTAAGCAGTGTCGAAAAGCAGTATGTAAAACTTGAGTAAGTAAAGTAGCATGGAAAAATATTGTGGAAAGCTCAAGTAAGTAAAGTAGTATGGAAATAATGAGTAAGTAAAGTGGCATGCAAAGTATGAATAAGTAAAGTAGTGTGAAAATCCTGAGTAAGTAAAGTCACATGGAAAACTTGTGTAAGTAAAGTAGCATGAAAAGCATGAGTAAGTAAATTAGTGTGAAGATTTTGATTAAATAAAGTAGCATGAAAAAGCAATGTGGAAAGCTTGATTAAGTAAAGCAACATGAAAAGCTCGAGTAAGTAAAGTAGCATGGGAAAGTAGTGTGGAAAGCTTGAGTAAGTAAATTAGCATTTAAAGCTTGAGTAAGTAAAACAATGTGGAAAAATAACGTGAAAAGATCAAGTAATAAAAGTATCATAGAAAAGTAGTGTGGAAAGATTGATTAAGAAAAGTAGTTTAAAAAATCAACATGGAAAGCTTAAGTAAAGTAGCATGGAAATCTAGAGTAAGTAAAGCAACATGGAAATCCCAAGTAATTAAAGTACTGTGGAAAGCTCAAGTAAGTAAAGTAGCTTGGAAAGCTTGAGTAAGTAAAGTAGCATGGAAATTTTGAATAAGTAAAGCAGTATAGAAAGCTCAAGTAAATAAAGCAATGTGTAAAGGTTAAGCAATTAAAGTAATGTGAAAAAGTAGTGTGGAAATCTTGAGTAAGTAAAATAGTGTGGAAAAGTAGTCTTAAAAACATGAGTAGGTAAAGTAAGATGGAAAAACAATATGAAAAGTCTTAGTAAAATAGTGTGAAAAGCTTAAGTCAAAATAATAGCATAGAAAGCTCGAGTAAGAAAAGCAGCGTGGAAAGCTTGAGTAAGTTAAGTAACATAGAATCCTAAGTAAAAAAATATAGAAAACATGAGTAAGTAGAGTAGAATGAAAAAGTAGCATGAAAAGCCTAAATAAGTAAACCAATATGTAAAGCTTGAGTAAGTAAAGTAGTGTATAAAAGTAGCATGTAAAACATGAATAAGTAATGCAATGTTGAAAAGTAGCATGGAAAGTCTAAGTAAGTAAAGCAACATGGAAAGAATGAAAAATTAAAACAACATGGAAAGCTTGAGTAAATAAAGTAGCATGGAAAATTAGTGTAAAAATTTTGAGTGATTAAAACAACTTGTAAAATCAGCATGAAAAGCTTGAGTAAATAAAGCAACGTGAAAAGCTAGAGTAAGTAAAGTAGCATGGAAAGATCGAGTAAGTAAATCAACATGGAAAAGTAGCATAGAAAGCTCGAGTAGGTAACATAGTTTGAAAACCTCATGTAAGTAAAGAAACATATAAATCTTGAGTAAGTAAAGTAACATGAAAAAGTAGTGTGGAAAACCTGAGTAAGTAAAGCAATGTGAAAACATAGCATGGAAAGCCTGAGTAAGTAAGATAGTGTGAAAAGGCAACATGGAAAAGTAACATGGAAAGCTTGAGTTTGTAAAGTAGCATGGAAATCCTTAGTAAGTAAATCAATGTGGAAACATAGTTTGGAAAGCTTGAGTAAGTAAAACAAGATGGAAAGCCTAAGTAAGTAAATCAATATGAAAAAGTAGCATCAAAAGCTCGAGTAAGTAAAGTAGCATGGAAAGCCTGAGTAAGTAAAGCAATGTGGAAAACCAACATAGATATCCCTTGTAAGTAAAATAGCATGGAAAGCTCAAGTAAGTAAAGCAATGTAGAAGAGCAATGTGGAATACCCAAGTAAGTAAAATAGTGTGAAAACCTTGATTATGTAAAGCAACATGGAAAAGTAGTGTGGAAAGCATGAGTAAGTAACGAAGCATGGAAATCCTAAGTAAAGAAACATAAAAAAGTAGCATGAAAATCTCAAGTAAGTAAATCAATGTGGAAAAGTAGCATGGAAAGCCTGAGTAAGTAAAACAACATGGAAAGCTCAAGTAAATTATGCAACAAAGAAAGCTCGAGTAAGTAAAGTAGTATGGAAAGCCCGAGTAAGTGAAGTAACATAAAAAATTAATTTGGAAAGCCCAAGTAAGTAAAGCAGTATGAAATGTTTGAGTAAGTAAAGCAGTGTAGAAATCCCAAGTAAGTACAACAACATGGAAAACCAGCGTGGTATGCTCAAGTAAGTAAATCAATGTGAAATGTAACATGGAAATCTTGAGTAAGTAAAGTAGTGTAGAAATCTTGAGTAAGTAAAGCAACATGGAAAAATAACATGGAAATCTTGAGTAAGTAAAGCAACATGAAAAATTATCATGAAAAAACTAAGTAAATCAATGTGGAAAAGTAGCATGGAAATTCTGAGTAAGTAAAGCAATGTGAAAAGCTCGAGTAAGTAAATCAAGGTGGAAAAGTAGCCTAGAAATCTCAAGTAATTAAACTATCATGGAAAAATAGTGTAAAAAGATAGTGAAGTAAAGTAGCATAGAAAAGTAGTATAGTAAGAATGAGTAATTTAAGCAGTGTGGAAAGCCTCAGTACGTAAAGTAGTATGTAAGTCTTGAGTAAGTAAAGTAGTATAGAAACCCTGATTAAGTAAAGTAGTTTGAAAATCTTGAGTAAATGAAGTAACATGAAAATGTATTGTGGAAAGCCTGAATAAGTAAAGCAACATGGAATGCTCGAGTAAGTAAAGCAATATAGAAACATAGTGAGGAAAGCTTGAGTAATTAAAGTATCATGAAAAAACAACATGGAAAGTTTATGTAAGTAAATCAATGTGCAAAGATCAAGTAAGTAAAAATCATGAAAATCTCGAGTAAGTAAAGTAGCATGGAAAAGCAGCATAAAAATCTTGAGTAAGTAAAGCAATGTGGAAAGCTTGAGTAAGTAAAGTAGTGTAGAAAGCTTGAGTAAGTAAAGCAACATGGAAAAGTAACATAGAAATTTTAAATAAGTAAAATGGCATGGAAAAGTAGTGTTAAAATTTTGAGTAAATAAAACATCATAAAAAACCTAAGTAAATAAAGTAGCATGGAAAAGTAGAGTGAAAAAGAAGCGTGGAAACCTTGAGTAAGTACAGAAATATAGAAAAGCAGCGTAGAAAGCTCAAGTAAGTAAATTAGTATAGAAAAATAGTATGAAAAGCTTGAAAAATTAAAGTAGCATGGAAATCCCAAGAAAGTAATGCAACGTGGAAAGTTTAACTAAGTAAAGTAAAATGGAAAACCAACATGAAAATCTCGAGTAAGTAAAGCAACATGAAAAAGTAGCGTAGAAAGCTTGAGTAAGTAAAGAAACAAAGAAACCCTGAGTAAGCAAAGCAACATGGAAAAGTAGTGTGGAATTCTTGAGGTATTAAAGTAGTGTGTAAAGCTTGAGTAAGTAAAGTAGTGTAGAAAAGTAATGTTGTAACCTTGAGTAAGTAAAGTAGTGTAGAAAGCTTATGTAAGTAAAGCAACATAAAAATCTTGAGTAAGTAAAGCAGAGTGGAAAAGTAGTAAAATAAAGTAACATGGAAAAGTCAAGTATATAAAACAAAAAATAAAGTATGAGAAAGCAAAGAAGTGTGGAAAAGAAATATTAAAAGAATGAGTAAGTAAAGTAAGATGAAAATCTAAAGTAAGTGAAGAAACATAGAAAAGTAGTGTGAAAATACAAAGTAAGTAAAGTAGAGTGAAAAGTCTGAGTAAGTAAAGTAACATGGAAATTTTGAGTAAGTAAAGGATCATGGAAAACTCAAGGAATTAAAGCAACGTACAAAAATAAAGTGGAAAGCTTGAGTAAGTAAAGCAATAAGGAAAACATGAGTAAGTAAAGTAGCATGGAAATCATGAGTAAGTAAAGTAGCATGGAAAGTCTAAGTAAGTAAAGTAGCATGGAAATCATGACTAAGTAAAGCATCATGAAAAGCCCAAGTAAGTAAAGCAACGTGGATTGCTCAAGTAAGTAATGTAGCATGAAAATCCTGAGTAAGTATAGCAGCATGGAAAGCTCAAGTAAGTAAAATAGT
Source organism: Torreya grandis (assembly GCA_037957365.1). NCBI lineage: Eukaryota > Viridiplantae > Streptophyta > Pinopsida > Cupressales > Taxaceae > Torreya > Torreya grandis. The sequence goes on along the minus strand of JARHVA010001883.1, from coordinate 627,753 downwards.
ATAAAAACCCTGAGTAAGTAAAGTAACATGTAAAGATTGAACAAGTAAAGTACTATGAAAAAGTAATGTGAAAAGGTCGAGTAAGTAAAATATAATGGAAAAGTAGTGTGGAGAGCCCAATTAGGTAAAGTAGCATGAAAAGCTTGAGTAAGTAAAGTAGTGTGAAAACCCTGAGTAAGTAAAGCAGCATGGAAATCTCAAGTAAGTAAAGTAGCGTTAAAAGATTGAATAAGTTAAGTAATGTGGAAGGATTGAATAAGTAAAGCAGTATAAAAAACTTGAGTAAGTAAAAAAACATGTAAAAGTATCGTGAAAATACTAAACAAGTAAATAAATGTAGAAATCTTGAGTAAGTAAAATAGTATGGAAAAGCAGCATGTAAAGCTTATGTAATTAAAATAACATGAAAAAAGTAGCATGGAAAACTTGATTAAGTAAAGTACTGAGAAAATCTTGAGTAAGTAAAGCAACATAGAAAGATTGAGTAAGTAAAGCAGCATCGAAAAGTATCATGGAAAACTCAAGTAAAGCAATGTGGAAAGCTCAAGTAAATAAATCAGTGTGTAAAGTACAAGTAAAGCAAGATGAAAAAGTAGAGTCAAATTATCGAGTAAGTAAAGTAGAGTGGAAAGTTTGAGTAAGTAAAGTAGCATGAAAAGATTGAGTAAATAAAACTACATAGAAAAGTAGTGTTGAAAACCCGAGTAAGTAAATTAGTATGAAAAGCTTGATTAAGTAAAGCAGTGTGAAAAGTCTGTGAAAAGTCTGAGTAAGTAAAGTAGCAACAAAAATTAGTGTGGAAATCTCAAATAAGTAAAGCAGTGGAGAAATATCTAGTAAATAAAGTAGCATGTAAAGTATGATTAAGTAAAACAATGTGGAAAAGTGGAGTGGAAAGCCTAAGTAAGTAAAGCAGTGTGGAAAGTCCAAGTAAAATAGCATGAAAAGTAGCATGGAAATCCCTAGTAAGTAAAGAAGCATGAAATGCATGAGTAAGTAAAATAGCGTGGAAAGCCCGAGTAGGTAAAGCAATGTGAAAAACTAAATTAAATAAAACAACATAAAAAAATAAGATGGAAATCGTAAGTAAAGTAAAGAGAAAAAGTAGCTTAGAAAGCCTGAGTAAGTAAAGCAGCATGGAAAAAAAATGTGGAAAGCTAGAGTAATTAAAACAGCATGAAAATCTCTAGTAAGTAATATAGTGTAGAAAAATAATGTAGAAATCATGATTAAGTAAAGTAGCATGGAAAATCATCGTGAAAAGCCTAATTATGTAAAGGAGCATAGAAAAATTGAGTAAGTAAAGTAGTGTGGAAAGCCTAAGTAAGTAAAGTAGCATGAAAAGCTTGAGTGAGTAAAGCAATATAGAAAACTAGTGTGGAAATCTAGAATAAGTAAAGTAGTATGGAAAAGCAATGTGGAAAGCCCAAATAAGTAAAACAGAGTAGAAAGCTCAAGTAAGTAAATCACCATGGAAAACTCAAGTAAAGTAACATGGAAAGCTTAAGTATGTAAAGTAGCATGGAAAGCCTGAGTAAGTAAAGTAGTATGGAAAGCCTGAGTAAGTAAAGTAGCATGGAAAAGATGCATGGAAAGCTCGAGTAAGTAAAGCAACGTGGAAAGCTAGAGTAAGTAAATTAGTGTGGAAAGCTTGAGTAAGTAAAGTAACATGGAAAAGTATCATAGAAAGTCTAAGTAAGTAAAGTAGTGTAGAAAAGTAGCATAGAAAAATAGTGTGAAAAGGCCTAAAAAAGTAAAGCAACATGTAAATCTTGATTAAATGAAGTAGCGTGGAAACCCTGACTAAGTAAAGCAATATGGAAAAGCAGCATGGAAAATTCTAGTAAGTAAAACAACGTAGAAAGCTTGAGTAAGTAAAACAACATTGAAATCTCAATTAAGTAAAGTAACATGGAAATTTTAAGTAAAATAACCTAGAGAAGTAGTATGTAAAGCTTGATTAAATAATACTTTGTGGAAAGTATGAGTAAGTAAAATAGCATGAAAATCCTAAGTAAATAATGCAGTGTGGAAAAGGAGCATAGTAAGTCAAGTGAGTAAAGTAGCATGGAAAGTCTGAGTAAGTAAATCAGTGTGAAAATCCTGAGTAAGTAAAATAACATAGAAAGTGTGAGTAAGTAAAGTAGCATTGAAAATTAGTGTGAAAAACCCTAGTAAATAAAACAACATGAAAAAATAATGTGAAAAGTTTGAGTGAGTAAAGTAGTGTGAAAAAGTAGCATGGAAAGCTTGAATAAGTAAAGTAGTGTGGAAAGCTTGAGTAAGTAAAGAAGCATGGAAAAGTAGTGTATAAACCATGAGTAAGTTAAGCAACATGGAAAAATAATGTGGAAAGCTTGAGTAATTAAAGTAACGTAGAAAAGTAGCATCGAATGATCGAGTAAGAAACATAGCATGGAAAAGTAGCGTAAAAAGATTGATTAAATAATGTAGCATGGAAAAACATCATAGAAAGATTAAGTAAAGCATCATAAAAAAGTAGCATGGAAAGCTTAATTATGTAAAGCAGCATGGAAAGCCCAAGTTAGTAAAGCAGAGTGGAAAGATTGAATAAGTAAAGAAACGTGGAAGGCTTAAGTAAGTAAAGTAGCATGGAAAGCATGAGTAAGTAAAGTAGCATCAAAATCTTGAGTAAGTAAAGTAGCATCAAAATCTTATGTAAGTAAAGCAACATATAAAAGCAGTATGGGAAGAACGAGTATGTAAAGTAGTGTGGAAAGTCATAGAAAGTAAAGCAACCTAGAAATCCTGAGTAAATAATGAAACATGGAAATCCCAATAAAGTAAAGCAGTGTGAAAAGCCTGAGTAAGTAAAGCAACATGGAAAAGTAGCATAAAAATCTTGACTAAGTAAAGTAGTGTGAAAAGTCTGAGTAAGTAAAACAACATGGAAAAGAAACATGAAAAACCTAAGTAAAGTAGCATAGAAAGCCCAACTAAGTAAAGTAGTGTGGAAAGCTTGAGTAAGTAAAGTAGAGTGGAAACATAGCGTAAAAGGCTTGAATAAGTAAAGCAATATAGAAAATCAGTTTAGAAAGCTCGAGTAAGTAAAGCAACATATAAAATCAGCGTTGAAAATTTGAGTAAATAAAGGAATATGGAAAGCAGAAGTATGTAAAGCAATGTGAAAAGTCTAACTAAGTAAAGCAACATGGAAAGCTTGAGTTAATAAATCAGCATGAAAAAGCAACATGGAGAAGCAACATGAAAAGATTGAGTAAGTAAAGTATCATGGAAAGCCTGAGTAAGTAAAGTAGTGTGAAAAGATCGAGTAAGTAAAGTGGCATAAAAAAGCAATGTGGAAAGCTCAGGTAAGTAAAACAACATGGAAAAATATTGTTGAAAGCTTAAGTAAATAAAGTAGTGTGGATAACCTAAATAAGTAAATCAACATGGAAAGCCTAAGCAGGTAAGGCAATGTGGAAAATAAAGCAGCTTAGAAGTCTTGAGTAAGTAAAATAGTGTCAAAAATTAGTATGAAAAACTTGAGTAAATAAAGTAGTATGAAAAAGAAGCTTGGAAATCCCAAGTAAATCAATGTGGAAAAGTAGTGTGGAAAGCCAGAGTAAGTAAATTAGTGTGAAAAATCCAAGTAAAGCACATGGGTAGCCTGAGTAAGTAAAGTAATGTGAAAAGCTGAAGTAAGGAGAGTAGTGTGAAAAAGTAGCATAAAAAGCTTGATTAAGTAGAGCAATGTAAAAAAGCAACATAGAAAGCATGAATATGTAAAGTAGCATGGAAAGCCCAAGTAAGTAAATTAGCTTGAAAATTTTGAGTAAGTAAAGCAATATGAAAATTTTAAGTAACATGGAAAGCCTGAGTAAGTAAAGTAGTGCAGAAAAGTAGCATGGAAAGCCCGAGTAAGAAAAGTAGTGTGAAAATCTCAAGTAAAGCAGCAAGGAAAAGTAGCATGGAAATCCCAAGTAAATAAAGCAATGTGTAAAAATAGTGTTGAGAGTCTGAGTAAGTAAAGCAACATAGAAAAGCATAATGAAAAACCTAAGTAAAGCAGTGTTGAAAAGTAGCGTGGAAAGCCCTAGTATTGAAAGCAGCATGGAAAAGTAGTATGGAAATCCTGAGCAAGTAAAGTAGCATGGAAAGCTTGATTAAATAAAGTAACGTGAAAAGTGGAAGTAAGTAAAATAACTTGAAAATAACATGAAAAGCTCAAAGAAGTAAAGTAGTGTAAAAATCTAAATTGAGTAAAGTAGCATGAAAATCCTAAGTAAAGCAACATGGAAAGCTTGAGTAAGTAAAGTAGCATGAAAATCTTGATTAAGTAAAGAAACGTGAAAAGCCCAAGTAAGTAAAGTAGCATGTAAAAATAGTGTGGAAATCCCAAGTAAAGCAGCATGAAAAATTAACGTGGAAAGCTCGAGTAAGTTAAGTAACATGAAAAAATAGCATGAAAATCTTGAGTAAGTAAAGCAGCATAGAAAAGTAGTGTGAAAAACCTAAGTAAAGCAGTGTCAAAAACTAGCATGAAAATCCCTATTATTGAAAGCAATGCAGAAAAGCAGGATGGAAATATCGAGTAAGTAAAGTAGAATGGAAGGCTAGTTTAAGTAAAGCAATGTGTAAAGCTGAAGTAAGTAAAATAATGTGAAAAAGTAGCATGTAAAGCTTGAAAAAGTAAAGTAGTGTGGAAAGTTGAATTGAGTAAAGTAGCATGAAAAAGTAGCATGAAAAGCCTGAGTAAGTAAAGTAGTATAGAAAACTTGAGTAAGTAAAGTAGCGTGGAAAGTTTAATTTAGTAAAACAGGTGAAAATCTTGAGTAAGTAAAGTAGCACAAAAAATAGTGTGAAAATCTGAAGTAAGTAAAGTAGCATATAAAAGAAATGTGAAAATCCTAGTAAGTAAAGTAATGTGAAAAAATAGCATGGAAATATCAAATAAAGCAATGTGGAAAGCCTAAGTATGTAAAGCAGTGTGGAAATCTTGAGTAAATAAAGTAGTGTGGAAATCTCAAGTAATTAAAGCCACATATAAAGCTCAAGAAAGTAAAGAAACATGGAATATTCGAGTAAGTAAATCAATGTAAAAAGCCCCAAAAAAGTAGCATGAAAAAATTATGTGAAAATCTCAAAAAAGTAAAGTAGCATGTAAATTTAATGTGGAAAGCTCGAGTAAGTAAAGCAGTGTTGAAAGATTGAGTAAGTAAAGAAACGTGGAAAGCTTATGTAAGTAAAGTAGCATGGAAATATTAAGTAAACAAACATAAAATAACTTAAGTAAGTAAAGAAGTGTGGAAAGCTTGAGTAAGTAAAGCAACGTGGAAAGCTTGAGTAAGTAAAGCAATGTGGAAATTTTGTGTAAGTAAAGTAACGTAGAAAATCAGCATGGAAAGCCTAAGTAGGTAAAGTAGCATGGAAATCCTGAGTAATTAAAGTAGCATGGAAAGCCAAAGTAAGTAAAACAATGTAAAAAACTTGAGTAAGTAAAACAACATAGAAAAATAGCATGGAAAGCTCAAGTAAGTAAAGTAGCATGAAAATCTCGAGTAAGTAAAATAGTTTGGAAAGCTCGAGCATAGCAAAGCAACGTAGAAATCTTGAGTAAGTAAAACAATGTGGAAATCTTGAGTAAGTAAATTAGTGTAGAAATCCCAATTAAAACAACATAGAAAAATAGTGTAAAAACTTTGAATAAGTAAAGCAACATGTAAATATAGTTTGGAAAACTTGAGTAAGTAAAGCAACATAAAAAGATTAAGTAAGTAAAGCAACGTGAAAAGCTTGAGTAAGTAAAGCAATTTGGAAAACTTGAGTTAGTAAAGCATCATAAAAAAATAGCTTGGAGAAGCAACATGGAAATCTCGAGTAAGTAGTGTGAAAAGCTCGAGTAAAGTAGTGTGGAAAGACTGAGTAAATAAAGCAACATTGAAAAGCAATGTGGAAATCCTAAGTAAAATAGCATGGAAAAGTATTGTGTAAATTCCATGTAAATAAAGGAGCATGGATATCCTGAATAAGTAAAGTAGCATAGAAGGCCTAAATAAGTAAGGCAATGTAGAAATATTGAGTGAATAAAGTAGTGTGGAAAATTGGTATGAAAAACTTGAGTAAATAAAGTAGTACAAAAAAATAGCATGGAAAGCCCAAGTAAGTAAACCAGTGTGAAAAAGCAGCATGGAAAGCTTGATTAAGTAGATCAATGTAGAAAAGCAGCATGGAAATCTCAAATAAAGTAGCGTGGGAAGCCTGAGTAAGTAAAATAAAGTGAAAAGCTGAAGTAATTAGAATAGTATAGAAAAGCAACATAGAAAGCTTAGGTAAGTAAATCAGTGTGAAAATCTTGATCAAGTAGAGTAACATAGAAAAGTAATATAGAAAGCCTGAATAAGTAATGCAGTGTGAAAAGCCTAAGTAAAGTAGTTTGAAAAGCTTGAGTAATTAATATAGCATGGAAAGCCCAAGTAAGTAAAGCAACATAGAAAGCCCAAGTAAGTAAAGTAGTGTGGAAAAGTAGCAAGAAAAGCCTGAGTAAGGAAATTAGTGTGGAAAGCTTGATTAAGAAAAGTAGCATAAAAAATTAGTGTGGAAGCTTGAGTAAGTAAAGTATCATATAAAAATAGCATGAAAATCCTGAGTAAGTAAAGCAAACTAGAAAAGTAGAATGAAAAATCCAAGTAAAATAGTGTGAAAAGCTTGAGTATGTAAAGTAATGTGGAAAACTAACATAGAAATTCTAAGTAACATGGAGGGCTTGATTAAGTAAAGCAGTGTGCAAAGCTAAAGTAAGTAAAGCAATGTGAAAAAGTAGCATGGAAAGCTTGAAGAAGTAAAGTAGTGTGGAAAGCACAATTGAATAAAGTAGCATGGAAAAGTAGCAAATTTTTTTTGAGTAACTAAAGCAGCATGGAAAGGTCATGTAAGTAAAGAAACATGGACATCTTGATTACATAAAGTAGTGTAGAATGCTCAAGTAAGTAAAGTAGTGTGGAAATCCCAAGTAAAGCAACATGGAAAAGTAATGTGAAAATCTTGAGTAAGTAAAGTAGCATAGAAAAATAGCATGGAAAGTCCAAGTAAATAAAAAAGGGTGGAAATCTTGAGTGAGTAAAATAGTGTGGAAAGCTCGAGGAAGTAAATTAGTGTGGAAAGCTTGAGTAAGTAAAATAGCATGGAAAGTTGAATATGTAAAGCAACATATAATGCTCAAGTAAGTAAAGCAACATGGAAATCCCCAATAAGTAAAGTAACATGAAGAAATAAAGTGGAAAGCTCGAGAAAGTAAAGCAATATATAAAAGTAGTGTGGAAAGCTCGAGTAAGTAAAGCAGTATGGAAAGCTTGAGTATGTAAAGTAGTGTATAAAATTAGTTTGAAAATCTTGAGTAAGTAAACTAGCATTCAAAGCCCGAGTAATTAAAGTAACATGGAAAGCCCAAGTAAGTAAAGGAGTGTGGAAAGTTTGAGTAAGTAAAGCAACATGGAAAACATGAGTAAATAAAGTAGCATAGAAAGCTCAAGTAAGTAAAGTAACATAGAAAAATAGCTTGGAAAGCTAGAGAAAGTAAAGCAATGTGGAAAGTTAGAGTAGTTAAAGAAGCATAGAAAAATAGTATAGAAAGCCTAAGTAAATAAAGCAGCATGGAAAAATAGATAAAAAAACTTGAGTAAGTAAAATACCATGGAAAATTAGTATAGAAATATTGAGAATTCAAGTATTATGGAAATAACAAGTAAGTAAAACAATGTGGAAAGTTTGACTAAGTAAAGTAGCATGGAAAATTAGCATAAAAAGTTTGAATAAATAAAGTAGCTTGGAAAAGCAACGTGGAAATCTTGAGTAAGTAAATCAGCAGAGAAAGCCCGAGTAAGTAAAATAACATGGAAAAGTAGTGTGAAAAGCTTGAGTAAGTAAAATAGCATTAAAAAATATTATAAAAAACTTGAGTAAGTAAATCAACATAGAAAACCAACGTGGAAAGCTCGAGTAAGTAAAGTAATGTGGAAAGATCAAGTAAAGCAATGTGGAAAGCTTGCGTAAGTAAAGTAACATAGAAAAACAATATAGAAATCTTGAGTAAGTAAATTAACATGGAAATCTAGAGTAAGTAAAGTAGCATGGAAATCTTGAGTAAGTAAAGCAACATAAAAAAATAGCATAGAAAGCTCAAGTAAATAAAGCAGCATGGAAAGCCTGAGTAAAATTAAAGCATCATAAAAATATCAAGTAAGTAAAGCAGTGTGAAAAATTAGCATGAAAAGTCTGAGTAAGTAAAGCAGTGTGGAAAAATAACATAGAAATCTTGAGTAAGTAAAGCAATATGAAAAAATAGTATAGAAAGCTCAAGTAAATAAATCAGCATGGAAAGCTTGAGTATAAGTAAAGCATCGTGATAATATCAAGTAAGTAGCATGAAAAGTTAGCATAGAAAGTCTGAGTAAGTAAATTAGTATGAAAAAATAGCATGGAAAGCTTGAGTAAGTAAAGTAGCATGGAAAACTTGAGTAAGTAAAGCAGTGTGGAAAAGTAGCGTAGAAATCCTGAGTAAGTAAAGTAACATGGAAAGCCTAAGTAAGTAAAGTAGTGTGAAAAATCAATATGGAAATCTCAATTAAAAAAAGTAGTTGGGAAAAGTAGCATGAAAAGTTTGAGTAAGAAAAGCATGGTGAAAAAGTAGTTTGGAAAGCTCAAGTTAGTAAAGCAACATGGAAAGCCCTAGTAAGTAGAGTAACATGGAAAATTAGTGTAGAATGCCTTAGTAAGTAAAGCAGCATGGAAAAATAATGTGGAAAGATTGAATAAGTAAAGTAGTATGGAAAGATTGAATATGTAAATTAGCATGGAAAATTAGCATCAAAAGCTTGAGTAAGTAAAGTAGTGTGAAAAAGCAACATGAAAATTTTGAGTAAGTAAAGTAGTATGGAAAAGTAGCATGGAAATCCCACGTAAATAAAGTAGCATAGAAATACTAAGTAAGTAAATCAACATGGAAAGCTTGAGTAAGTAAAGCAGTGTGGAAAAGTAACATAAAAATATCAAGTAAAGCAACATACAAATCCCAAGTAAGTAAAGCAACGTAGAAATCTTGAGTAAGTAAAGTAGTGCTGAAAAGCAGCATGGAAAGCATGAGTAAGTAAAGTAGCATGACAAAAAGTGTAGAAATTCCAAGTAAATAAAGTAGTGCTGAAAAGCAGCATGGAAAGCCTGAGCAATTAGAGTAGCATGTAACGCTTAAGTAAAGTAGTATGGAAAGCTCATGTAAGTAAAGTAGCATAGAAAGCTTGAGTAGGTAAAACAACGTGAAAACCTAGAGTAAGTAAATTAATATGGAAAAGTGATGTGAAAAGCCCAAGAAATTGAAGGAACATGAAAATCTTGAGTAAGTAAAGTAACGTAGAAAAATAGTGTGAAAATCTTGAGTAAGTAAAGTAGTGTGGAAAAGCATCATCAAAAGCTCAATTAGGTATAGCAGTGTGGAAAGCCGAACTAATTAAAGTGTTGAAAAGCAATGTTGAAACCCTGAGTAAGTAAAGAAACATGGAAAAGTAGCATGCAAAGCCCTAATAAGGAAAGCATCATAGAAAGCTTGAGTAAGTAAGGTAGCATGGAATGCTCAAGTAAGTATAGCAACATGGAAAAGCAGTATGGGAGGCCTGAGTAAGTAAAGCAACATGAAAAGATCGAGTAAGTAAAGTAATATGTAAAATAACATAGAAAACACAAGTAAAGCAATGTGAAAAACTTGAGTATAAGTAAAACAACATGGAAAGGTAGAATGAAAATCTTGAGTAAGTAAAATAGTGTTAAAAAGCAGTGTGGAAAGTTTGAGTAAGTAAAGCAGCATGAAAAGGCAATGTGTAAAGACTGAGTAAGTGAAGCAGTGTGAAAAATTAACATGGAAAGCTCAAATAAGTAATGTAGCATGGAAAAGTAGTGTAAAAAGCTTGATTAAGTAAAGTAGAGTGATAAATTAGTATTGAAAGCCTGAATAAGTAAAGTAGTGTGGAAAAACAACATGGAATGCTTGAGTAAGTAAAATAGTATAGAAAAGCAATATGAAAATTCTAAGTAAAGTAATGTGGAAAAGTAGCATAGAAAGCTTGAGTTAGTAAAGCAACATAAAAAGCTTGAGTAAGTAAAATAACATGGAAGTGCCATGTGGAATGCCTTAGTAAGTAAAGTAACATGGAAAAATAATGTGGAAAGCTTGAGTAAGTTAAGTAACATGGAAAGCTCAAGGAAAGCAACATAGAAAAGCAATGTGAAAAGCTTGAGTAAGTAAAGTAGCATGGAAAGCTTGAGTAAGTAATGAATAATGGAAAAGTAGCATGGAAAGCCTAAGTAAGTAAAGTAGCATGGAAAGCCTAATTAAGTAAATTAGTGTAGAAAAATAACACGAAAAGCTTGAGTAAGTAAAGTAGAGAGGAAAGCCTGAGTAAGTAAAGTAGCATGGAAAGCCTAAGTAAGTATAAAAATTATGGAAAAGCAACATGAAAAGATTAAGTAAAGTACCATAGAAATCTTGAGTAAGTAAAGTAGCGTCAAAAGCCCAAGAAAGTAAAGTAGCATGAAAGCTTGAGTAAGTAAATCAGTATGAAAAAGAAGCGTGGAAAGCTTGAGTAACGAAAGTAACATGAAAAACTAGTGTAAAAATCCCAAGTAAAGTAGCATGCAAAAACAACTTGAAAAGCTTGAGTAATTAAAGTAGCATGGAAAGCCTAAGCAAGTAAATTTCTATGAAAAGCTCAAGTAAGTAAAGTAGCATGAAAAGCTTGAGTAAGCAAAGCAAACTAGAAAGCTAGAGCAAGTAAAGTAGTATAGAAAATAAATAGGAAAACCCCAAGTAACTAAAGAAACATATAGTGCTCAAGTAGGTAAAGTAATGTGTAAAATTAGTTTGTAAAGCTTAAGTAAATCAATATGGAAAAACAACATGAAAATATTGAGTAAGTAAAACAATGTGGAAATCTTATGTAAGTAAAGCAATACAGAAAGCCTGAGTAAGTAAAGTAGTATGGAAAAGTAGCATAAAAAGCTTAAGTAAGTAAAGTAGTGTGGAAATCTAAGGTAAAGTAAAAATCTTGAGTAAGTAAAGTAGTATAGAAAAGCAACATGGAAAGCTTTAGTAAGTAAAGTAGTGTGAAAAACCTGAGTAAGTAAATTATCATGGAAAAGCAACTTAAAAAGCTTGAGTAATTAAAGTATCATGGAAAGCCTAAGTAAGTAAATTTGTATGAAAAGCTCAAGTAAGTAAAGTAGCATGGAAATCTTGAGTAAGCAAAGTAGAATGGAAAGCTAGAGTAAGTAAAATAGCATGGAAAATCAACTTGAAAAGCTTTAGTAATTAAAATAGCATGGAAAGCCTAAGTAATTAAATTTGTATGAACATCTCAAGTAAGTAAAGTAGCATGGAAAGCTTGAGTAAGCAAAGTAGACTGGAAAGCTAAAGTAAGTAAAGTAGCATAGAAAAGCAATAGGAAAAGCCTAAGTAACTAAAGCAACATGAAAAGCTCAAGTAGGTAAAGTAATGTGTAAAAACAATTGGAAAGCTTGAGCAAGTAAATCAATATGGAAAATAACATGAAAATATTGAGTAAGTAAAGCAACGTGGAAAGCCTATGTAAGTAAAGTAATATAGAAAGCTTGAGTAAGTAAAGCAGTATGGAAAAGTAGCATAAAAAGCTTGAGTAAGTAAAGGAGTGTGGAAATCTCAAGTAAAGTATAATGAAAATATTGAGTAAGTAAAGCAGTATAGAAAAGCAACATGGAAAGCCTTAGTAAGTAAAGTAGTGTGAAAAACATGAGTAAGTAATTTAGCATGGAAAAGTAGCATGGAAAGCCTAGGTAAGTAAAGCAACATGGAAAAACAATGTGGAAAGCTCGAGTAAGTAAATTAGTATGAAAATTTTGAGTAAGTAAAGTAACATGAAAAAGTTACGTGCAAAGATCGAGTAAGTAAAGTAGCATGGAAAGCCTGAGTAAGTAAAGTAGCATGGAAAGCTCAAGTAAGTAAAGTAGCATGGAATAATAGAATGGAAACCTTAAGTAAGTAAAGCAATGTGAAAAGCCTAAATAAGTAAAGCAATGTGAAAAAGTAAAGTGAAAAGCTTGAGTATGTAAAGTAACATTGAAACCACCCTGAAAAACCCTAGTAAGTAAAGGAGCATGGAAATCTTGAGTAAGTAAAGTAATGTGAAAAGCTTGAATAAGTAAAACAGCATATAAAAAGTGTAAAAATCTTGAGTGAGTAAAGTAGTGTGGAAAAGCAGTATGGAAAGCTCGAGTAAGTAAAGCAATATGGAAAAATAATGTGGAAAGATAGAGTAAGTAAGATAGTGTAGAAAAGTAGCATGGAAAGTCTAAGTAATTAAAGCAATATAGAAAGCTTGAGTAAGTAAAGCAACATGGAAAAGTAGTGTGGAAATCTTTAGTTATCAAAGCAACATAAAAATCTCGAGTAATAAAGTAGCATGGAAAAACAACATGAAAACTCTTAGTAGGTAAAGTAGCATGGAAATATCAAGTAAGTAAAATAATGTGGAAATCTTGAGTAAGTAAAGCAGTGTTGAAAAGCAATGTCAAAAGTTTGAGTATGTAAATTAGCATGGAAATATCGAGTAAGTAAAACATCATAGAAAAACAAAATGGAAAGCTTGAGTAAGTGAAGTAATGTAGAAAAATAGCATAGAAAGATCGAGTAACTAAAGTAGTGTAGAAATCTTGAATAAATAAATTAGTGTGTAATACTCGAGTAAGTAAAGTAGCATGAAAATATTGAATAAATAAAATAGCATGGAAAGCCTAAGTAAAGCAGCGTGGAAAACTTGAGTAAGTAAAGTGACATGGAAAAGCAGCATGAAAAGCTTGAGAAAGTAAAGTAGCATAGAAAGACCAAGTAAGTAAAGTAGCATGGAAAGCCTAAGTAAGTAAAGTAACATAGAAAGCTATAATAAGTAAAGTAGCATGGAAAATCAATGTGTAAAGCTTGAGTAAGTAAATCACCATGGAAAGCTTGAATAAGTAAAGCAGTGTAGAAAAGTACTGTGAAAAGCTCAAGTAAGTAAAATAGTGTGGAAATCCTAAGTAAATTAGTATGAAAATTTTGAGTAAGTAAAGTCACATGAAAAATTAGTGTGGAAAGCTTGAATAATTAAAGTAGCATAGAAAAATAGTGTGGAAAGCTTGAGTAAGTAAACCAGTGTGGAAAGCTTGAATATGTAAAGCAACATGGAAATTATAAGTATGTAAAACATCTTCGAACACTTAAGTAAGTAAATTAACATAAAAAATCAATGTGAAAATCTTGAATAAGTAAAGTAACGTAGAAAATTAATGTGGAAAGCATGAGTAAGTAAAGCAGTATGGAAAGCTTGAGTAAGTAAAATAAGGAGGAAAAGTACAATACAAATCCCAAGTAAGTAAAGTAGCATGGAAAAGTAGTGTGGAAAGCCTGAATAGGTAAAGTAGTGTGGAAAATCATTATGGAAATTTTGAGTAATAAAAGTAGTGTGGAAAGCCCAAGTAAGTAAAGTAGCGTGAAAATCTTAAGTAAATCAACATGAAAGCTTGACTAATTAAAGTAGCATGGAAAGCCTGATTAAGTAAAGTAGCATGGAATGATCGAGTAAGTAAAGTATCATGGAAAAGTAGTGAGAAAAGCCTAAGTAAGTAAATTAACATGGAAAAGCAGTATGAAAAGTTTTATTAAGTAAAACATTGTGAAAAAGAAGCATGAAAAGCTCGAGTAAGTAAAGGAACAAGAAATGTCTACGTAAGTAAAATAACATGGAAAGATTGAGTAAGTAAAGCATCATATGAAGCATCAGTAAGTAAAGTAGTATGAAAAAGTAGCATGGAAATCCCACGTAAGTGAAACACTATAGAAAATAGTGTGGAAAGCTCAAGTAAATAAAATAGTGTTAAAATCTTGAGTAAAAAAAGTAGCATGAAAAAGAAGCATGGAAAGCTTATGTAAGTTAAGGAGCATAGAAAGCCTGAGTAAATAAAGTAGTGTGGAAAAGTGGCATGAAAAAAAAAACATGGAAATCTTGAGTAAGTAAAGTATCATGGAAAAGTAGCATGGAAAGCCTGAATAAGTAAAGCGACATGGAAAAGTAGCATGGAAAGCCTGAATAAGTAAAGCAATGTGGAAAGCTAAATTAAGTAATGCAACGTGGATAGTTCAAGAAAGTAAACCAACATAGAAAACCAATATGGAAAAGCAACGTGTAAAGTATCATGGAAATCTTGAGTAAGTAAAGAAACATGGAAAGCTCGAGCAAGCAAAAGAATATAGAAAAATAGCATGGAAATCCTTGATAAGTAAAGAAGTATGGAAAGAATGACTAAGTAAAGTAGCATAGAAAAGTAGCATGGTAAGCTTGAGTAAGTAAAGTAGTGTTAAAAAGCATCATAGAAATCTTGAGTAAGTAAAGTAACATGGAAAGCTTGAGTAAGTAAAGTAGTATGGAAAGCCTAAGTAAGTATAGTGGTGTGGAAAGCTTGAGTAAATGAAATATTGTAGAAAGCACGAGTAAGTAAAGCAGAGTGGAAAAGCAACATGGAAAGCCTCAGTAAGTAAAGTAGACTGGAAAAATTGAGTAAGTAAAGCAACATGAAAAAGTAGGATAGAAAACCTGAGTAAGTAATGTAGAGTAGAATGTTTAAGTACGTAAAGTATCATGGAAAAACAATATTAAAAGATTGAGTAATTAAAGCAACATGGAAAACCTAAGTAAAGCAATGTGTAAAAATAATGTAGAAATATCAAGTAAGTAAAGTAACAAGAAAAATTGGAGTAGGTAAATCAATTTGGAAAAGCAACATGGAAAGCTCGAGTAAGTAAAGTGGCATGGAAAGCTCAAGTAAGTAAAGTAACATGTAAAATAAGGTGAAAAGTCTGAGTAAGTAAAGTAGTGTAGAAAGTCTGAATAAGTAAAACAACATGGAAATACTGAGTAAGTAAAGTAGTGTAAATATTGAAAAAGTAAAGTAATGGAATACTTGAGTAAGTAAATTGATGTGGAAAGCCTGAAAAAGTAAATTAGTGTGGAAAGTTTAAGTAAAGTAGCATGGAAAGCTCATGTAAGTAAAGTAGTGTGAAAAGCTCGAGGAAGTAAAGTAGTGTGGAAAGCTTGAGTAATTAAAACTCAAGTAAGTAAAAGAGCATAGAAAAAAAGCATGGAAAGCTTGAGTAAGTAAAGCAACATGGAAAGTCCGAGTAAGTAAAGTAGCATAGAAAAATAGTTTGAAAGCCTGAGTTATTAAAGTAATGTGGACAAACAATGTGGAAAGTCTGAGTAAATAAAGTAGTGTGGAAAAATAGCATGGAAAGCCTTAGTAAGTAAATCAATGTGGAAAACCAGTGTGAAAAGCTTGATTAATAAAGTATCATGGAAATCACAATTAAGGAAATTAACTTGGAAAAGTAGCATATAAATCCTGTGTAATTAAATCAACATTAAAATACTGAGTAAGTAAAGCAACATGGAAAGCAGCAAGGAAAGCTTGAGTAAGTAAACTAGTGTGGAAAGTTTGAGTAAATAAAGTAGCATGGAAAAGCATCGTGGAAAGCTTGAGTAAGTAAAGTAACATGGAAAGCTTAAGTAAGTATAGAAGTGTGGAAAGTCTGAGTAAGTAAAATAGCATACAAAACTTGAACAAATAAAGCAACATGAAAATCTCAAGTAAGTAAAGCAGCATAGAAAAGCAACTTAGAAAGCCTAAGTAAGTAAAACAACATGGAAACTTTGAGTAATTAGTGTGGAAAGTTTGAGTAAGTAAAGCAATGTGGAAAGCTTGAGTAAGTAAAGCAACATAAAAAAGTAGTGTGAAAATTTTGAGTAAGTAAAGAAGCATAGAAAATTAGTATGGAAAGCTTGAGTAAGTAAAGTAGCATGGAAAGTCTCAGTAAGTAAGTATCATGAAAATATAAAGTAAATAAAGTAGCATGGAAAGCTTGAGTAAGTAAAGCAGTGTGGAAATCTTGAGTAAGTAAAGTAATACAAAAAAGTAGCGTGGAAAGCTCAAGAAAGTAAAGCAACATGGAAATCATGTGTAAGTAAAGTAGCATGGAAAGCTTAAGTAAAGTAGTGTGGAAAGCTCGAGTAACTAAAGCAGTATGGAAAACTATCATGGAAAGATAAAGTAAATAAAGGAGCATGGAAAGCTCGAGTAAGTAAAGCAATGTGGAAAAGTAACATGGAAAACATGAGTTAGTCAAGTAGTTTGGAAAGCCTAAGGAAGTAAAGCAACATGGAAAAATAGTGTGAAAATCCTTAGAATGTAAAATAGTATGAAAAATCAGCATGGAAATCTTGAATAAATAAAGCAGTGTGGAATGTCTAAGTAAAATAAGCAGTGTGAATAATTAGAGTGGAAATCTCAAGTAAAGTAGCATGGAAAGCTCATGTAAGTAAAATAGTGTGGAACAACATCATGGAAAGCTCAAGTAAAGTAGTATGGAAAAGCAGTGTGGAAAGCCTATGTAAGTAAAGTAGCATGGAAAGATAGAGTTAGTAAAGTAGCATGGAAAGGCCAAGTAAGTAAAGTAGCATGGAAAAATAGAATGAAAAGCTCAAATAAAGTAACATGGAAAGCTTGAATAAGTAAATCATCATGACAAAACAATGTGGAAACCCTTTGTAAGTAAAGCAACATGGAAAGCCTAAGTAACTAAAATAGTGTGGAAAAGCAGCATGAATACCCTATGTAAGTAAAGTAGTGTGGAAAAGTAGCATGTAAATCTTGAGTAAGTAAAGTAGCATGGAAAATTAGCATGAAAAGTTCAAATAAGTAAAATAGCATGGAAATCTTGAGTAAGTAAAGTAACATGGAAAGTTTGAATAAGTAAAGCAGTGTAGAAAGTCCAAACAAGTAAAAAAACATTAAAAAACTCGAGTAAGTATAGCAATGTACAAACCCTGACTAAGAAAAGTAGCATGTGAAAGTAGAGTGGAAAGCTCGAGTAAGTAAAGCAATGTCAAAAATAAGCTTGAAAAGCTCAAGTAAAGTAGCATGGAAATCAAGAGTAAGTAAAGTAGCATGGAAAACTCAAATAAGTAAAGTAGCATGGAAAAATAGTATAGAAAACCTGAGTAAGTAATGTAGTGTGGAAAGCTTGAGAGAGTAAATCATCATGAAAAAATAATGTGATAAACCCAAACAAGTAAAGCAATATGGAAAGCTTGAGTAAGTATAATATCATGAAAAGTAGCATGGAAAGATAAAATAAGTAAAGACCATGGAAAATTGAGTAAGTAAAGCAAGGTAGAAAAACAATGTAAAAAGATCAAGTAAGTAAAGTAACATAGAAAAGTAGCATGGAAATCTTGAGTAGGTAAAATAATTTGGAAAAGTAATATTCAAATCTTGAGTCAGTAAAGTAGCATGGAAATCTTGAGAAAGTAAAGTAGTGTGAAAAGGTATCGTGAAAAGCTCGAGTAAGTATTGTAGCATGGAAAGCTTGAGTAATTAAAGCAATGTGAAAAGCTTAAGCAATTAAAGCAACATAGAAAGCTTGAGTAATTAAAGTATCATGGAAAGCCTGTGTAAGTAAAGTAACATGAAAAGCAATGTGAAAGCCCAAATAAAAAATTAAGATGGAAAGCTCAAGTTAGTAAAATAGCTTGGAAATCTTGATTAAATAAAGCAGCATAGAAATCATGATTAATTAGAGCAACATAGAAATCCCCAATAAGTAAAGTAATGTGGAAAACCCAAGTAAGTAAATTAGCATAGAAAACTTGAGTAAGTAAAGCAGCGTGAAAAGACTAAGTAAGTAAAGCAACGTGTAAAAGTAGAATGGAAAGCTTGGGTTAGTAAAGGAGTGTAGAATGCTCGAGTAAATTAAGTAACATAGAAAAGTAGCATGGAAATCTTAATTAATTAAAGTAGTATGGAAAGCTTGAGTAAGGCAACGTGGAAAAATTAAGTAAAGCAACATGGAAAAGTAGTGTGGAAACCCCATATAAATAAAGCAACATGGAAAGCCTGAATAAGTAAAAAATGTGGAAAAGTAGAATGGAAAGCTTAGATTAGTAAAGTAGTTTGGAATGCTCAAGTAAATTAAGTAGAATAGAAAATTACTTGGAAATCTTGATTAAGTAAAGTAGTGTGGAAAGCTCAAGTAAGTAAGGCAACATAAAAAAATTGAGTAAGTAAAGCAATATAAAAAAGCAGTCTGGAAAGCCCATATAAGTAAAGCAACATGAAAACCTTGAGTAAGTAAAGGAATGTTGAAAAGTAGTATGGAAAACCTGAGTAAGTAAATAAGCATGAAAAAGTAGCATGAAAAGCCCATGTAAGTAAAGTAGCATGGAAAATTAGAGTAGAAAGTCTAAGTAAAGTAGCGTGAAAATCTTGAATAAGTAAAGAGCGTGGAAAGCTCAAGCAATAAAACAGTGTGAAAATTTTGAGTAAGTAACATGAAAAGTTTATGTAAGTAAAGTAGTATCAAAAAGTAGTGTTGAAATCTTGAGTAAGTAAAGTAATATGAAAAGCATAAGTAAGTAAAGCAGTGTGAAAAAGTAGCATGGAAAAGTAGTGTGAAAATCTTAGATAAGTAAAGTAGCTTGGAAAAGCCATGTAAAAAGACCGAGTAATTAAAGTAGCATGGAAAAATAGTGTGGAAAGCTAGAGTAAGTAAAGTAACATGGAATTCTCCAGTAAGTAAAGCAACATGGAAATATTGAGTAATTAAAGTAGTGTGAAAAGCTTCAGTAAGTAAAGTAACATGGAAAAATAGTGTGAAAATTTTGAGTATGTAAAGCAACGTAGAAATCCTGAGTAAGTAAAGTAGTGTGAAAACATAACATGAAAAGGTCAAGTAACTAAAGCAGCATGAACATATTGTAGAAAGCTCAAATAAATAAAGTAACATGGAAATCTTGAAAAAGTAAAGTGGTGTAGAAAAGCATTGTAGAAAACTTGAGTAAATTAAGTAGTGTGTAAAGCCTGGGTAAGCAAAGTAGTGTGGAAAGCTAGAGTTAGTAAAGTAGTGTGAAAATCTCAACTAAGTAATGTAGTGTAGAAAATTAGCTTAAAAATCCTGAGTAAGTAAAACAACATGGAATGTTTGATTAATTAAAGTAGTATAAAAAAGCAGTGTGGAAAGCCCAAATAAAGCAATGTGAAAAAGTAGCATGGAAATCTTGAGTAAGTAAACTAGCTTGAAAAGCCCAAGTAAGTTAAGTAGAGTGTAAAATTAGCATGGAAAGGCTAAGTAATTAAAGTAACATGAAAAATTAGTATGAAAAGTTTGAGTAAGTTAATCAGTGTGGCAAAGTAGTATGGAAAGGCTAAGTAAGTAAAGCAGCGTGGCAAAGTAGTATAGAAAGCTTGAGTAAGTAAAGTAGTGTGGAAAGCTCGAATAAGTAAATAAGCATATAAAAGCATTGTGGAAAGCCCAAGTAAGTAAAGCAACATGGAAAAGTAGCTTGGAAAGCTTCAGTAAGTAAAGTAGCATGGAAAAGTAGTGTAGAAACCATGTGTAAGTAATGTACTGTAAAAAAGTAGTACAAAAAACTTGAGTAAGTAAAGTAGCATAGAAAGCTTAGGTAAGTAAATTAGTGTGAAAATTTTGAGTAAGTAAAGCAATGTGAAAATCCTAAGTAATTAAAGCAGCATGGAAAAACAACATAGAAAGATCGAGTAAGTAAAGCAACATAGAAAAGTAACATGAAAAAGTAGTGTGGAAAGCTTGAGTAATTAAAATATCATACAAATATCAAGTTAGTAAAGTAGTGTAGAAAATTTGAGAAAGTAAAGCAGCATGAAAAAGTAGTATGGTAAGCTCGAGTAAGTAAAGTAGCTTGGAAAGCCTAAATAGGTAAAGTAGCATGAAAAAGTAGCGAGGAAATCTCTAGTAAGTAAAGTAGCATGGAAAAATAATGTGAAAAGATTGAGTAATTAAAGTAATGTGGAAAGCCCAATTAACTAAAGAAATGTAGAAAAGCAACATAAAAAAATAGTGTGAAAAGCTCGAGTAAGTAAAGTAGCATGAAAATATAGAGTAATTAATGTAACGTGGAAAGCCTGAGTAAGTAAAGTAATATGGAAAATTAGTGTGGAAAAATCAAGTAAAGTAGTGTAGAAAGCCTAAGTAAAGCAGAGTTGAAAGCACTAGTAAATAAAGTAGGGTATAAAGCCTAGTAGGTAAAGCAGCATGGAAAGTCTCAATAAATAAAATAGCATAAAAACTTTGAGTAAGTAAAGTGGCATGGAAATACCAAGTATGTAATGCAGTGTAGAAAGGCCAAGTAAGTAAAACAACATAGAAAAGTACCATATAAAGTCTAAGTAAGTAAATTTGCATGGAAAAGCATCATGAAAATCATGAGTAAGTAAATCAGCATAAAAAGCTCAAGTAAAGTAGCATGGAAAAGTAGCATCAAAATCTTGAGTAAGTAAAGAAACATGAAAAACCACTGTGGAAAGCTCGAGTAAGTAAAGTAGCAAGGAAAAGGATCATAGAAATCCTAAATAAGTAAAGCAACATGGATAACCTGAGTAATTAAAGTAATATGGAAATCTCGAGTAAGTAAAGTATTGTGTAAAAGTAGCATCAAAACCCTGGGTAATTAAAGTAACGTGGAAAACTCAAAAAAGTAAAGAAGCGTGAAAGAGTAGCATGGAAATCTTAATTAATTAAGCCAATGTGGGAAAGTAGTGTCGAAAGTTTGAATAAGTAAAGCATCATGAAAATTCCAAGTAAGTAAAGAAGTGTGGAAAGCCTGAGTAAGTAAAGCAACATAAAAAAGTAGAGTGAAAAGCTCAAATAAGTAAAGTAGATTGTAAAGCTTGTGTAAGTAAAGTAATGTGGAAAGCTTGAGTAAGTAAAGCAGCATGAAAATCCCATGTAAGTGAAGTACCATGGAAAAGTATTGTTAAAATTCTAAGTAAAGTAGCATATAAATCCTGAATAAGTAATCTAGCATAAAAACATCAAGTAAGTAAAATAGTATAGAAAAATTGAGTTAGTAAAATACTGTGGAAATGTAGCATAAAAATATTGAGTAATTAAAGCAACATGTAAAACCTAAGTAAGTAAAACAACACTGAGTAAGTAAAGCATCATGGAAAGCTATAGTAAGTAAAACAACATGGAAATTTATATTAAGTAAAGCAACATAGAAAAGCAGTGTAGAAAGCTTGAGTAAGTAAAATAGCATGGAAAGCTTGAGTAAGTAAAGCAACATGGAAAATTAGTATAGAAATCTCAAGTAAGTAAAACTATGTTGAAAGCTTAAGTAAGTAAATCAACATGGAAAGTTTAAGTAAAGAAGCTTGGAAAGCTCGACTAAGTAAAACTGCATGAAAAAGTAGTGTGTAAAACTCAAGTAAGTAAAGTAGCATGGAAAGCCCATGAAAGTAAAGTAACATTAAAAAGTATTATAGAAATCTTGAGTAAGTAAAGTAGCATAGAAATCCTTAGTAAATAAAATAGCTTCAATAAGTAAATCAACATGGAAAACCCATGTAAATAAAGGAATATAAAAAAGCAACGTGGAAAAATATTATGGAAAACTTGATTAAGTAAAACAATGTGGAAAAGAAGCGTGGAAAGTTTGAGTAAGTAAAGTAATATGAAAAGATTGAGTAAGTAAAGTAGTGTGAAAATGCAATGTGAAAATCCATAGTAAGTAAAAAAATATGGAAAAGAAGCATGAAAAGCTTGAGTAAGTAAAGTAACATGAAAATCTTGAGTAAGTAAAGTAGCACAGAAATTTTGAACAAGTAAAGTAGCATAGAAAATTAGTGTGGAAAGCCCAAATAAGTAAAGTAGAATGAAAAGCTTTAATAAGTAAAGCAACATATAAAATTAACATGGAAAGCTTGAATAAATAAAGCAACATAGAAAGCCTGAATAAGTAAAGCAACATAGAAAAGTAGTATGGAAAGCTTGGGTAGGTAAAGCAACATGAGAAAGTAGTGTGAAAATCTTGAATAAGTAAAACAAGATGGAAAACTAGTGTGAATATATTGAGTAAGTAAAGCTACGTAAAAATCTTGAGTAAGTAAAGTAGCATGGAAAGCCTGAGTAAATAAAGTAGCATGGAAAATCAGTGTGGAAAGCTCAACTAAGTAAAGTAACATGGAAATCTTGAGTAAATAGAGCAACATGGAAAAGTAACATGGAAATTTCAAGTAAGTAAAGTAACATGAAAATTTTGAGTAAGTAAAGTAGCATGGAAAGCCCTAGTAAGTAAAGTAACATGGAAAGTATGAGTAAGTAAAGTAGCATGGAAATCCTAAGTAAGTAAAGCCATGTGGAAAGCTCAAGTGAGTAAAGCAGCATTAAAAGCCTTAGTAAGTAAAGTAGCATGGAAATCCTAAGTAAAGTAGCATGAAAAACTTGAGTAAGTAAAAGAACATGAAAAAGTATTGTGGAAAGCATAAGTAAAGCAATGTGAAAATCTTGAGTTAGTAAAGAAGTGTGGAAAGTTTGATTAAGTAAAGCAATGTGGAAAAGTAGCATGGAAAGTCTGATTAATTTAGGTATCGTAGAAATCTCTAGTAAGTAAAGTAGTGTAAAAAACCTAATTAAAGAAAGTAGTGTGGAAAGGCAGGGTGGAAAGCCTGAATAAGTAAAGTAGCATAAAAAACTTGAGTAAGTAACGCAACATAGAAAAGTCACATAGAAAGCTCGAGTAACTAAAGCAACATGGAAAGTTTGAGTAAATAAAGCAACATTGAAAAGCAACATGGACAGCATGAGTAAGTAAAGGAGCATAGAAAGCTTGAGTAAGTAAAGTAGTGTGGAAAGCTCGAGTAAGTAAAACAACATGGAAACGTAATGTGGAAAGCCTAAGTATGTAAAGCAGTATAGAAAGCCTGAGTAAGTAAAGCAACATTATAATGTTGAGTAAGTAAAGCAACATAGAAAGCTTGATTAAGTAAAGTAGCATGGACATATTGATTAAGTAAAGCAATGTGGAAAGCCCAAGTAAGTAAAGGAGCATTGAAAACCCAAGTAAAGCAGTGTGAAAATAGAGTTTGAAAAGTCCAAGTAAGTAAAACAACATGAAAAGCTTGAGTTAGTAAAGTAGTGTAGAAATCCTGAGTAAATAAAGAAATATGGAAAAGTAACATGAAAAGTGTGAGTAAGTAAAGCAATGTCAAAAGCTTGAGTAAGTAAAACAGTGTGGAAAGTTTGATTAAATAAAATAGTGTGAAAAGCTTGAATAAGTAAAGCAACATGGAAAGTTTGAATAAGTAAAGCAGCATAGAAAAGTATTGTGGAAAGCTCGAGTAAATAAAGTAGTATGAAAAAACAACATGAAAATTTCAAGTAAAATAGCATCGAAAAGTAGAGTAAAAAGCTGGAGTAAGTAAAGTAGCATGGAAAACCCAAGTAAAGTAGTGTGGAAAGTTCAAGTAAAGTAGCATGGAAGACCTAAGTAGGTAAAGTAACATGGAAAAGCTACGTGAAAAACTTCATTAAGTAAAGTAAGGTGGAAAGTCTGAGTAAATAAAGTAATTTAAAAAATTAGTTTGAAAAGCATGAGTAAGTAAATCAGCATTGAAAAGCAACATGGAAAGCTCGAGTATGCAAAGAAACATAGAAAAGTAGTGTATAAAAGTAGCATGGAAATCTTGAGTAAGTAAATCAGCGTGGAAAGTCCAAGTTCATAAAGCAATGTGGAAAGCTTGAGTAAGTAAATCATCATAGAAAGATAGTATGGATAGATCAAATAAGTAAAGCAACATGGAAAAATATCATGGAAAGCTCAAGTAAAGTAGTGTGGAAAGCATGAGTAAGTAAAGCAACATGGAAATATTGAGTAACTAAAATAGTAAGGAAAAGTAGCATAGAAAGCTCAAGTAAGTAAAGCAACATGGAAAACCTGAGTAAATAAAGCATCATTGAAAGCTTGAGTAAATAAAATAGCATGGAAAGCCCAAGTAATTAAAGCAGTATGGAAAGCCTGAGTAAGTAAAGTAATATGGAAAGCTTGAGCAAGTAAACAAACATAAAAAGCTCAAGTAATTAAAGTAGTGTGAAAATGTAGTGTAGAAAGTTTGAGTAATTAAAGAAACATAGAAAGCTTGAATAAGTAAAGTAGCGTAGAAAGTCTAGTGTAAAAAAGTAGTGTACAAATCTTGAGTAAGTAAAAAAACATTGAAAAATAGCATGGAAAGCTTGAGTAAGTAAAGAAACATGGAAATCCTAAGTAAATAAAGCAACATGAAAAGACTAATTAAGTAAAGTAGCGTAGAAAGTTTGAGTAAGTAAAGCATCATAGAAAGCTTGAGTAAGTAAAGCAGTGTAGAAAAGTAGTGTAAAAATATTGAGTAAGTAAAGAAACATGTAAAACCTAAGTAAATAAATTAGTGTGGAAAGCATGAGTAAGTAAAGCAGCATGGAAAAGTAGTATATAAAGCCTGAGTAAGTAAAGTAGCATGGAAAAGTAACATGGAAATCCTAGGTAAAGTAGTGTGGAAAATTAACATGAAAAGGTCAAGTAAGTAAAGTAGCATAGAAAGCTTGAGTAAGTAAAGAAGTGTGGAAAGCCTGAGTGAGTAATATAATGTAGAAAAATAGAGTGAAAAAATAGTGTGGAAATCTAGAGTAAGTAAAGTAGCGTGGAAAGCCAAAGCTTGTAATGTAGTGTGAAAAGATCAAGTAAAGGAGCATGGAAAATTAGTATGGAAAGCCTGAGTAAGTAAATTAGTGTGTAAATCTTGAGTAAGTAATGCACCATGGATAGCTTGATTAAATAAAGAAGTATTGAAAAGCAGCGTGGAATATGTAAGTAAAGTAGTGTATAAAATCTAAGTAAGTAAAGCAGTGTGGAAAAGTAGCATGGAAATCTTGAGTAAGTAAATTAGTGTGGAAAAGCAACATGGAAAGATCGAGTAAGTAAAGCAGTGTTGAAAGCCAAAGTAAGTAAAGCAATGTGGAAAAATAATATGAAAAGCTCAAGTTAGTAAAGTAGCATGGAAAGCTCGAGTAATTAAAGCAATGTGTAAAATCAGCATGGAAAGGCTTAATAAGTAAAGCAACATGAAAAAATAGCATGGAAAGTCTGAGTAACTAAAACAACATAGAAAGCTCGAGTAAGTAAAGAAGTATGAAAAAGTAAGATGGAAATCTCGAGTAAGTAAAGTAGCATGGAAAAATAATGTGGAAATCCTAAGTAAGTAAAGTAATATAGAAAAGCCACGTGAAAACCCTGTGTAACCAAAGTAGTGTGGAAAGCTTGAATAAATAAAGTAGCATGGAAAGCCTAAGTAATATAGTATAGAAAATCAGTGTGAAAAGCTCAAATAAATAAAGTAACATAGAAACCCTGAGTAAGTAAAGTAGCATGGAAAAGCAATGTGAAAATCTTGAGTAAGTAAATCAATGTGCAAAGCTCAAGTATGTAAAGCAATGTGGAGAAGCAACATGGAAAGCTTGAGTAAGTAAAATAGCATGGAAAAGTAGAATTACAAGCTATAATAATTAAAGTAGAATGGAAAAGTAGCATGAAAAGCCTGAGTAAGTAAAGTAGCATGGAAAGCTTGAGTAAGTAAAGCATCATAGAAAGCTTGAGTAAATAAAATAACCTAGAAATCTTGAGTAAGTAAAATAGCATGGAAAACTTGAGTAAGTAAAGCAACGTGAAAAGCTAGAGTAAGTAAAGTGACATGAAAAAACAACATGAAAAGCTCAAGTAAGTAAAGCAATATGGAAAGCTTGAGTAAGTAAAACAACATGGAAAGTTTGAGTAATTAAAGCAACATAGAAAAGTAGTGTGAAAAGATTGAGTAAATAAATTAACATGAAAAGCCTACATAAATAAAGCAATGTGGAAAAACAACATGAAAAATTGAAGAAAGTAAAGTAGTATGGAAAATTTTACTAAATAAAGCAATGTAGAAAGCTTGAGTAAGTAAAGTAGTGTGCAAATCTTGAGTAAGTAAAGTATCGTGTAAAACTCATGTAAGTAAAGTAATGTGGAAATCTTGAGTAAGTAAAGCAAAGTGAAAAGTCTGAGTAAGTAAAGCAACATGGAAAGCTCAAGTAAGTAAAGCTTCATGGAAAGGCTGAGTAAGTAAAGAAGCATGGAAAAGCAACGTGAAAAGCTTGAGTTAATAAAACAATGTGGAAGCCCTAAGTAAGTAAAGTATCATGGAAACAAATAGTAAGTAGCATGGAAAATCAGCATAAAAATCTTGAGTAAGTAAAGCAGCGTGAAAATCTTGAGTAAGTAAATCAACATGTAAAAGTAAATAGGAAAGCTTGAGTAAGTTAAGCAACATTGAAAGCCTGAGTAAGTAAAGCAATATGAAAAGCTTGAGTAAGTAAAGTAGCATGGTAAAGGAGCTTGAAAAGATCGAGTAAGTAAAGTAGTGTGGAAACCCTGAGTAGGTAGAGTAGCATGGAAAGCCCAAGTAAATAAAGCAGCATGGAAATCCTAAGTAAGTAAAGTAGCATAGAAAAGTAACATGGAAAGCTCTAGTAAATAAAGCAACATGGAAAGTCTGAGTAAGTAAAGTAGTGTATAAATATTGAGTAAGTAAAGTAGAATGGAATGTTTGATTAAGTAAAGTAGTGTGGAAAAGCAATGTTAAAAGCTTGAGTAAGTAAAGTAGCATATAAAAAAAGTGTGGAAAGTATGAGTAAATAAAGTAGCATGGAAAAGCAACATGAAAATCCTGAGTAAGTAAAGTAGCATGGAAAGCCTAAGTAAGTAAAGTAATGTGGAAAGCCCAAATAAGTAAAGTAGCATGGAAAGCTCGAGTAAGTAAAGTAGCATGGAAAGCCTAAGTAAAGCAACATGAAAATTTTGAGTAAGTAAAGTAGTGTAGAAAAGTAACGTGTAAATCTTGAGTAAGTAAAGCAATGTGAAAACCTCAAATAATTAAAGCAGCATGTAAAACCCAAGTAAGTAATACAACATGGAAAAATAATGTGGAAATCCCAAGTAAAGTAATGTGGAAAGCTCGAGTAACTAAAGTAGCATGGAAATATTGAGCAAGTAAAGCATTGTGAAAAGCATGAATAAGTAAAGTAACATGGAAAGCATCATGAAAAGCTTGAGTAAGTAAAGTAGCATAGAAAGCTCGAGTAAGTAAAATAGCATGGAAAGCTCAAGTAAGTAAAATAGTATGGAAAGCTTGAGTAAGTGTTGATGCAGGAAAGTGCCCCCAGTGGCAGGAAAACAAGTTCCTTCCTTCTCCTCGCAACATGGAAACTCTTCTCTCACCTGTGGGACAGTGAAGCTGGAGAGGAGAGTCTCTAGATAAGGGCTAGTTCCCTTTGATGTATCATGTTTCTTTTAGCAAGAGCAAATACATACATATATATATATATATATATATATATATATATATATAACTATATAAACTGGGGGGATGAAAAGGGAGAAAGATACAAGAAAACAAACCTACTCTAAGAAGGTGATACACCAGAAATAGGTCGACCTTCACACATCCACATTCAGAATTAGACAAAAACAACAAGACACACACTTCAGGCTTGGCAGAAGGACCAGATTGCAAGAGAAAGATAGGGAGGTTCTCATGAAAACAAAAAAGAAAAGATTCACCAAGGTGTTGTACAATACACATTATAAGTGACTTCCCCTATTTTATAATTCTAAAAAAGAGCTCTTCTCCTGTAAGTTGCAAACTGGTACCTTGTAGATAACTAGTCTGTTGGTGTTGAACCTGTGAGAGCATCAAAGATAATGACTAAACACAAATAACACTCAAAACATACACAAAATATCTATCCAAGATGGAGGAAAAATTATATTTTTATTGATTCAGGTGGAAATTTTAGCAGAGCTACACTTTTTAAAATTGTGGAAGCCCTTACAAAAATGACAAGTATCAAATATATATGAGAAAACAAAGAGAAGCTCATGTGACGTTCCTTCAACAAGTGGCCCTTGCATCCATTCAACAAGTTGCTCAAAACATTTATGAGCCATGTGCTTTGTCTGCTCGAAGTCCACATTTTCCTAGTCAGAACGTGGTTTGTCCACTCATTAAATGTAAAATGGAGAAAATTGATTACATTACTTAGCTGTTGCATCTTCGCATGATCAATTTGAAGGAACTATTTCACCTGCTGGAGTCACTTCTCAAATTGGCACCACTTGGACTTAACTGCTTGCTCATTCCATGCATGTCTTCTTGTCTTTTATCAATTTTGTCTCTATCTAGCTTGTTCAGCCCCCCAGGGGCAAATTTTCAGCAGGTTGCTGCATTATGGGTTCCTTGGCAATATTTTCTTAGTTTGAAACAAAGGCCATTTTATTCTTCTAAATTTGATGCTCATCCAGCTGTCAAGATTTGAAAACCAATGGATATTCCATCCTCTTGAAATTGATGACTTCTCGAGCATCATTATTTGAGATCTAATGGCTAAACCATTTTGCTAAATTTGACATCCACCGGGACGTCATTGGGTCCTGCTAAAATGCCATCAAGTCCATTGCCACGTCAGTCGGGTCCACATGGCATCCTCTTTGGACACTTCCATGTCTTGTAATTTTCCAACACCTATCCCTTTGAAAGTCCTTTCGGCCTGGCCAAAATTCCCCTGCAAGGGCATGTACCCTTCGGTGTCCTTTGGCAAGCCCTTTATCTTTGTATTGTCCTCCCAGGCTCCCACAGGCAAATTGTCCGCCAATAATTTCCCTGAGTTAAAACCTCGAGTGGCTTTGCTATGTATTTACACAAACAAAATGTCTATAAAAATTATGTTCGATAAACCCTTTGACTATTTGACTATGCCCGAGTCTTTGAAAAGTTGAAGTGTCCACCTGCCCTCCAAAAGGGCACTTTGACTTTTGACTATGCCTTCGGCCAAGGGCAGCGCTTTGAACTGAACCCGTTGAACCAAAATTTGGTTCAACGGTTCAAGGTTTAAAGGAGCACGTTGATGAACCAAAAGGCCGATGAACCAATATTGAACCAGATCCGTTGAACCATTGTCTTGAACCTTTTCCATTGAACCGAAGCCGTTGAACCAAAATTTGGTTCAATGGTTCAATGTTCAAAGGAGCATGCCGATGAACTCTTTGCATTAAACCAAACATTGAACTTAAGCCATTGAACCAAGTACATTGAACCTAGACCATTGAACCAAAAATTTGGTTCAACGGTACAAAGGTTCAACACATATTGTATTGAGATGTTCGAACCGAACAATGAACTCTTTGAACTTGAACCATTATTTAACCAAGATACTGAACTCAAAAATGAACCTTGGAACCAAGGAAATGAACCATTGAACCAGGCCATGAACCAAAAAATACTGAACCTAAACAATCTGAAATATAACTGGCATGAACAGTAAGGGAGGAAGGGGACCAAAATTTTACCTATGGGTAAAATTTGGTCAACAAATTGGTGACTCCCAAGGGAAGCATGCCTGCTATGATTAGAGACTAGTTGCCTTGCAATCCATTGGGCATGAAGTCAGAGTAACTTTGAGAACCAAAAACAACTCTGTTATAACTTAGAACCAGTCACGCAATTCTACCTCTGAGGAAAAGAGAACACACGCAAGACTAAGAAAACTATTACTTGTGCAATAACACTTAGAGAAAAAATGGGAAAGAAAATAAGGGAATATATGTACAACTGAATTCAAAAATTAGTGGCAACACTTTAGATGTATCCCATTAATTGGGATATGCAGTTCTTTGTTGTCTAACTTGGAAAGTTGGAACGCATTATGCTGCTTGCACTAAGTGATCATGTAAGGACTACTCCATAGGGCATCAAATTTTGCATGTTTTCTAGGCTTAGCTCTATCTTCGTCCCATTTTATGACAATGTCCCCTTCAGAGAAATCTCTTGACAAAGATTTTTTGTCGAAGTGCCTTTTTACTTGCTATTAGCGACTGGTCATAGAAGCCATAGCCCGATCCCTTACCTCTTGGAGCTCCATTAGCTCACACAACCTAACCTCCATGTTACTTTCTTCTTCTATTGTAGCTGATGAGTGAGGTCCAGTGTTGGAAATTTGAGTGAGATGGGAAGCCTAGCTTCCCTTCCATACACGAGTGTATATGGAGAATTTTTGATTGATCTCTTTGGAGTAATTTGGTCAGCCCATAGAGCTGTCTTCAACTTGGCATGCCAAGTCTTCTAATTTTCTTTCATGGTCCTCTTTATAATCCTGATCAAATTTTTGTTGGTGGACTTAGCTAGCCCATTCCCCTGTGGATAATAATTTGATGAAGTGCTGAGATATATGCCATAATTTAGTGCCCATTCACTAGTTTTGGTTCCCAAAAAGGCCAAGGTGTTATATAAGATTATGGTGGTTGGGACCCCAAATATTGTGACCAGGTCCTCATAGAACTCCAAGACTATGCTTTCATTCACCTCTTTTAGAGCAACATCTTCCACCCACCTTCTGAAATAATCTATAGCAGTCAAGACCCATCTATGTCTAGCACTGGAAGGAGGATTGATCATCCCTATGAAGTCTAGGCCCCACTTCATGAATGGTTGCTCAACTTGAATAGGCTGTAGAGGCATGGCAACCAGTCATTGTTTTTTGTCAAAAAGTGCACACTTCTGGCACTTTATTACCTAGGCATGGGTATCCTTAAAAAGAGTATGCCAGAAATAGCCAGCTCTCATTATCCTTGCTGCAGTAGCTCTAAGAGTGAAATGACCACCTGCTGGCCCATCATCAAAATCAGCTAGTACCTTATTAGCCTGATTGGGATTAATGCATCTTAAAAGAACCCTGGAGAGATCCTTCCTAAATAATACATCATTAACCAAAACATAAGGAAGGGATTGGAGTTTAAAATACCTTCTTTCGGTCTTATCAAGACCCTGTGGACACTCACTTGTGAGAAGGAAATGCCTCATGTCCAGCGTCCAATCCTTTATGATAGCTAGTTCTTCTACAGTGGCTGCATCATGGATCAGCAAGCTGTCTTTTCTTTTTTGTTTGAAATCCGTAGATGGCTATTCACACAGGCCTCTACCCCTCACCAGCTTGGTGATTTTAATGTCTATGTCATACTCCATCACTTTGGTGATCCATCCCACCCTTTTCTTGTTAAAATCTTGATTGGTCAAGAAATCCTTGACGCTAGGATGTGGGACCATAAGGTGAATCCTACTATTGGACAACATATACCTAAATTTCTTCATGCTCTACACTACTGCCAGGACTTGCTATTCTACATATGTGTACCTAACTTCAAAGTCCTCTAACCCTTAGCTAAAGAAGGCAAGTGCCTGCTCGAGGTCATCACCATTTTCTTGGGTAAGCATGGCAGATATCACTTCTTCATTACTAAATGTATAGAGGTTGAAGTCTTTAATGAATTCGGGGCTGATCAAAGTGGGTGCCTGGGCTAACACCTACTTGATGGCTTCAAAGCTATCTTTTCTTTGTGTCGTCCACTTGAATTCTTCACTTTTCCTCAGCATAGAGGTCAGGGGCTTAACTATCTTAGTGAAATTTAGAATGAATCTCTGAATAAAATTTATCCTACCAAAGAAACTTTGCAGGCCCTTCTTGTGCTTTGGTAGGGACTCTCCAGAATGGAGCGAACTCTCTCAGGGTCAATGGACAAGCCCTCTTTGGACACAATGTGGCCAATAAGTTTCCCCTCATGAACAACAAACACACATTTCTTTGGATTAAGAGAGATGCCAAATTCCCTACACCTCTCAAAAATCTACCTAAGGTGTTTTATGTGTTGGCTCACTTCATTGGAGAATACCATTATATCATCAAGGTATATCAACACGTTGTTATTTATCAAGCCACCAAAAGCCATGTCCATGGCTCACTGAAAGGTAGCACCAACATTGGAAAGCCTGAATGGCATCTTCTTGTAGGTAAATGTTCCCCATTTAGTGGTGAAAGTTGTTTTGTACTGGTCATAGCCTTGTACCAGAATGTAATTATACCCTGAATAACCATCCAGGAGGGAGAAATGCTCGCTACCAGTTACTTTTTGAAGGATCTGCTCCATGCTCAGGAGGGGATAATGATATTTTAAAGATACTTTATTAAGGTCTATGAAGTTGACACACAGCTTGATCTCCCCATTTTTCTTTCTAATAAGAACAAGGTTGGCCAGCCATGAGGAATGTTTGATTGGAAATATAATTCTAGACTCAATCAATTTGGCCAATTCCCTCTGCATGAGGGGCTTAATTGTAAGATTGATAGGTCTTTGCTTTTGTGTGACTAGCCTGGTGCCTTCTTCTAATTTAATGGTGTGTTGGGCAAGCCTTGGTTCAAAACCTTTTAAATCGTTGTAATCCCATGCAAAGACTTTAGCAAATTCTTGACACACCAGAATGAAAGTTTGCCTCTCTTGAAATGTGCAAACTTTCTCAAGTGCAAGTAGCTTGTCCTTGAAGATTTTAACCCTTTCATAATTCTCCTCTTTGGTCGTGATACATGCCTTGTCATTTTCTAGTTGGTCATCTCCGTTGAAAATGCTTTCAAGCGTGACCAGACCTTTAGGGAGTTTATTATTCTTCAACTAAACAATCTAATTTCCATATTACTGCTACAATTTTGCCTGGTTGTGTATTAAAAATAGAGCTTCTTCCTGGAGAAACAAAGCTATCTATTGGTCACTTTCAAAAACTTGACAATTTGTAATATTGTCTAGGATGGAGGGTCAAACTACCACTTTTAAGTGGTGCAAACCACAATCTTGGCCTATTTCCCTTGAAACGTCAAACTGAGCACCAATTGCTGCCAACCTATCAACTTGTTTGTTCTACTCCCTGGGAATTGAGGCAATGTTAAACGCAAGAAAATCCTCCACCAAGTCCCAAACTCTATGCTTGTACAATTTCAGGAAGGAGTTCTTTGTTAGATTTTAGCCCTTCACCTAATTTACAATCAGCTCGTTGTCTCCCAAAACTTGCAACTTCTTAATCCATCTTTTCCTTGCCCATTCAAGGCCATGGATCAAAGACTCATATTCTGCAACATTACTCATGCAAGAGAATTGGAAATAGAAAGCTAAAAGGTACCTTTCTTTTAAAGGGGAAACCAACATCGCCCCACCACCAGTGCCCAACTTACTTCTGGAACCATCAAAATATAGCTGCCACAAGCCAAGGTCTTCTTTGCTTTCCTTCATTAAATTTGGCATGAAGGCACCCTCTTTGTGCATGCAATAGACTCCAAGGTCTGCCTCCTCTATGAATTTGTATGGATCATGTTCGAAGTTATCATTTCCCCACTCATCCAAGAGTAAGTTTGTGACTCCTTCAAGAGTAGAGGATGGAGATTAGTTTGTCTGGGATTCTTCTAGGTCAATAATAGTGTAAATGACATTCACTACCTTAGGTGAATATGGCTCTAGATGATCCTTGTAGAGTGGCTCAGATCAAATTTTTACCTTGGTCCCATACTTGGTTCTAAAAACTAGGTATGACCAATTCGCTGCTAGATAGCCACCTATCTTTGACATGAAGTCCCTGGACAAGCAAATTTTAAAATACGGAGGAACATCTGCTACCAGTATATCATGTGGGATTGAGAAGGTTGGGAAATCATGTAATGTCAAGCTTAAACCCTTCAAAATTCCAACTATTTTTGTAGGCATCCCATCTAGCTGTAGGACTCATTTGTTCATTTCTTCATACTTCAATCTCATCTTATTAGCAATGCACTTGGGTATCACTAAGGTGCTGGCCCCACTATCAATTATGCAGTTGTGTACCAAGAAATCCCCTATGATCAAAGATACATAGAAAGGGGGAATATTTTCTTCTTTCCTTACCTGACCTGAAGTGGAAGGCTGCCCATTTGTCATCATGACATTATCAGCACTTGTTGGGGCAGCTTGTTGGTCCAGCTCATGCATTTTTTCTTCAATATGTCCTTCTATCCTGGAAGAGACAATGAATCCCATAAAGATATGCTCACATGCAACTTCTTCATCTGGTCCACTATATTGACTTGGGGACTGCTTCCCTTCATGTTCTCTTTTGGGCTGATCCCAACCAGAGCTGTAGGCTTAGGTGCTAAAGGTACAAGTGGCTATTTGAAAATTTGGTCCTTTTGAAATGAGTGTGATGGAGGAGGTGCTGCTGCCACATGAGTGGTAGCCTACACCTCTCCCACTACTCTTCTCTTAAATCTTGTGTTGGCTATAACACAATCAACCTAATTTTCTATAGTGCCCCCATGATTGATTGCACAAAACTCGCCCTCTAGATGATTCATAAAAGTAGAATCTAGCTGGGCCTGATTGCTACTTGTGTTGGGCTAAGTTGGAGCCTCAAAAAATTAGGAATGAGTAGTAGCCTAATTTTTTGTATTTTGGAAATAATTCATCATCTCATTTGTGTGAACAACCTATTCTTTACCATATCCCATGGTCAAACAGCTTGGCTATTCCTGTACAAGATTATTCTAGACAGGCATCATGACCTTAGATGATGAGGGGGGGCCTGTATTGTAATTTTGAAATGGCCTGGTTATAGTGAGCTACCCCTGACCTTGATTATAATTCTGAAAGGGGGGTCCAGGGGCTTGACCATAATTTTAGTATCCCTAATTTGGTCTGTTGCCTTGAGCTTACTGCCTTTTAATGGCAACAAGTTTGTTAGACATGTTCTATAACAGACTCTTAACCTCATGAAGCTCATTTGACAAAACATCAGCTAGTTTTTCAATGGTAGGTAGGGGCAATTATGGGAGCAACAGTTTGAATTGGGGGCAATAATTTTGGGAAAAGTGGCATGTGAGGCCTAGGGGAAATCTTTCCAGCTTATACCAAGCAATTCTCAGTTGTTATGGTAATGCCATAAGCAACAGGTAGTATATGCCCTCCCATAGATTATATCATCACTGCAATGTCACTATTTAATGCTTTTAAATAGTACAAGAAAGCATAGCTGGGAGTCAGCCTTACCAGGATGGGAATTCTATCCCAAGTCTTTTGAAATTGCATGTTGAAGTCCTGCATATACTCATGTGGAGCTCTCTTTATGGTCGTCAGCTGCTCAGCAAGTGAGAGGCCATCACTCTTTTCCCCAAAATGATCGATTAACTAAGCACCCAATTCATTCCAGGAATGTATTGAATACACAGGCCAGGTCCCATACCAGTCAAGAGCCTTGCCTTTCAGAGACAATGCTAGCAATCTGATGGAAATATTTTCTTTTGTTACATTGTGGATATTGCAGAAGTTAGCAATATTCTTAATATGCTCAACAACTGTAATGTGCCCCACTCCATTGAAAGAAGGCACATTTTTAGGGCTATTCTTGGAATTAGATCATAGCGTGGGAGATTCAATGAGCTCTCACCATGAAAAGCTACAAAAGGCAATGCCATGGCTAGGATTGGCTGTAACTGGGTTCTGCTACGACTGTCTCTTATAATAGGCCTAGGAGAATTGGTTGTTGGATAAGGATGGATCCTCTCAAATCATAGTCTTTTATCAGAGTTTAAAGGTAACTCAATGAAATCAAAATGGACCCCTCTTAAAGCAGACCTTATGGTGACTTTAGGCATAGAAGATTAAGCAACTGGTCTTAAAATAGAAATGAAGCTCTTACCAGTGGAGTCGTCAGATGCTAAAAAACTTTGAATTTGTTTTATTAGGACCAACATCAATCCTAAACTTTACTGAGTGATTAAATTGAATCCCACTGGGCGTGCCAAAACTGTTGACGCAGGAAAGTGCACCTAGTGGCAGGAAAACAAGTTCTTGCCTTCTCCTCACAACATGGAAACTCCTCTCTTACCTATGGGACAACGAAGCTAGAGAGGAGAGTCTCTAGATAAGGGCTAGCTCCCTTTGCTGTATCATGTTTGTTTCAACAAGTGTAAATACATACAGGTGTGTATATATATATATATATATATATATATATATATATATATATATAAACTAGGGGGATGAAAAGGGAGAAAGATATAGGAAAACAAACCTACTCTAAGGAGGTGATACATTAAAAATAGGTCGACCTTCACACATCCACATTTAGAATCAGATAAAAACAATAAGACATATACTTTAGGCTTGGCAGAAGGACCAGACTACAAGAGAAAGATAGGGAGGTTCTCATGAAAACATAGAAATAGAGACTCACCAAGGTGCTGTACAATACACACTGTAAGTGACTTCCCCTATTTCATAATTCCAAAAAAGAGCTCTTCTCTTGTAAGCTGCAAATTGGCACCTTGTAGATAACTGGTCTGTTGGTGTTGAACCTATGAGAGCATCAAAGATAATGACTAAACACAAATAACACTCAGAACATACACAGAATATCTGTCCAAGATGGAGGAAAAATTATATTTTTATTGATTCAAGTGGAAATTTTAGTAGAGCTATGCTTTGTAAAATTGTGGAAGCCCTTACAAAAATGACAAGTATCAAATATATATGAGAAAACAAAGAGAAGCCCATGTGACATTCCTTCAACAAGTGGCCCTCGCGTCCATTCAACAAGTTTCTCAAAACATTTATGAGCCATGTGATTTGTCTACTCAAAGTCACATTTTCTCAATCTGAACATGGTTTGTCCACTCATTAAATGTAAAATGGAGAAAACTGGCTACATTACTTAGCTATTGCATCATCTCATGATCAATTTGAAGGAACTATTTCACCTACTGGAGTCACTTCTCAAATTGGTGCCACTTGGACTTAATTGCTTGCTCATTCCATGCATGTCTTCTTGTCTTTTATTAATTTTGTCTCTATCTAGCTTGTTCGGCCCCCTAGGGGTGAACTTTTAGTAGGTTACTGCATTCTAGGTTCCTTGGCAATATTTTCTCAGTTTGAAACAAAGGCCATTTTATTTTGCTAAATTTGATGCTCATCTGGCCATCAAGCTTTGAAAACCAATGGATATTCCATCTTCTTGCAATTAACAGCTTCTCAAGCATCATTATTTGAGATCCAATAGCTAAACCATTCTGCTAAATTTAACATCCACCAAGACGTCATCAGGTCCTGCTAAAATACCATCGGGTCCATTGCCACGTTAGTCGAGTCTGTGTGGCATCCTCTTCAAACACTTCCATGTCTTGTAATTTTTTGGCACTTGTCCCTTTGAAAAGTCCTTTCGGGCTGGCCGAAAGTCCCCCGAAAGGGCACGTACCCTTTGCAGTCTTTCGACAGGCCCTTTATCTTTGTATTGTCCTCCCGAGCTCCCATGAGCAAATTGTTCATGGATAATTTCCCCAAGTTAAAACCTTGGGTGGCTCTGCTATGTATTTCTGCAAACAAAATGTCTACAAAAATTATGTTCGATAAACCCTTTGACTGTTTGACTATGCCTGAGTCTTTGAAAAGTTGAAGTGTCCACCCACCCTCTAAAAGGGCATTTTGACTTTTGACTATGCCTTCAGCCAAGGGTAGCCATTTGAACCAAACCCATTGAACCAAAATTTGGTTCAATGGTTCAAGGTTCAAAGGAGTGCGTTGTGAACCAAAAGGCCGATGAACTAATATTGATCCAGATCCGTTGAACCATTGACTTGAACCTGTTCCATTAAACCAAAGTCTTTGAACCAAAATTTTGGTTCAACAGTTCAAGTTTCAAAGGAGCGCATCGATGAACCAAGGCCAAGCTCGATGAACTCTTTTCATTGAACCAAATGTTGAACTTAAGCCATTGAACCAAGTACGTTGAACCTAGACCATTGAACCAAAAATTTGGTTCAACGGTTCAATGGTACGAAGGTTCAACACATATTATATTGAGATGTTCGAACCAAATAATGAACTCTTTGAACTCGAACCAAGCCCATTGAACCAAAAAAATTTGGTTCAATGGTTTGGTTCAACCATTGTCTAACCAAGATACTGAACTCAAAAATGAACCTTTGAACGAAGGAACTGAACCATTAAACAAGGCCATGAACCAAAAAATGCTAAACCTAAACAATCTGAAATATAACCGGCATGAACAGCAAGGGAGGAAGGGGACCAAAATTTTACCTATGGGTAAAATTTGGTCAATAGTAAGTAAAATAGCATGAAAATTTTAAGTAAGAAAAATAATGTGGAAAGCTCAAGTCAGTAAAACAATGTTAAAAAGTAATATGGAAAGCTCAAGTAAGTAAAGCAATGGTGAAAGCTCAAGTAAGTAAAGGATCATGGAAAATTAGTGTGGAAGACCTAAGTAAAGCACCATAAAAAATTAGTGTGAAAAGTTGAGTAAGTAAAATAGCTTAGAAAGCCTGAAAAGTAAAGTAGTATGAAAAATTAGTGAGAAAAGCTCGAGTAAGTAAAGCAGTATGGAAAGCTCGAGTAAGTAAAGTAGCATGAAAATCTTGATTAAGTAAAGTAGCATGGAAAACCCAAGTAAATGATGTAGTGTGTAAATCTTGAGTAAGTAAAGTAGTACAAAAAAATAATGTGGAAAGCTAAAGTATGAAAATCATCGTAGAAAATTAGTGTAGAAAGCCCAAGTTAGTAAACTAGTGTGGAAATCTTGAGTAAGTAAAGAGCATGGAAGAGTAGGTTGAAGAGCTTGAGTAAGTAATGCAACTTAGAAAATCAATGTTGGGAACTCAAGTAAGTAACGTAATGTGGAAATATTGAGTAAATAAACAACATGAAAAAAGATCATGGTAAAGTAGTGTGGAAAGACTAAACAAGTAAAGTAGCATGGAAAGCCCAAGTAAGTAAAGTAATGTGAAAAAATAGTGTGAAAACCCTAAGTAAGTAAAGCAATGTGGAAATCACGAGTAAGTAAAGTAGCATAGAAAGATCAAGTAAGTAAAGTAGCATATAAATCTCAAGTAAAGCAGCTTGAAAAACTTGAGTAAGTAAAGTAACATAGAATTCCTGAGTAGGTAAAGCAACATAGAAAAGTACTATAGAAATCATAAGTAAAACAACATGGAAAGCCATGGTTATTAGACCAAAGTGGAAAAGTAATGTGAAAATCCTAAGTAAATAAAATAATATGGAAAAGAAACGTGGAAAGCCTAAGTAAGTAAAGTAGTGTGGAAAGCCTAAGTAAGTCAAGTAGCATAGAAAGCTCAATTAAGTAAATCAATTTTAAAAAGTAGCTTAGAAATCTTAACTAAATCAACGTGGAAAGTCTAAGTACGTAAATTAGCATGTAAGTCTTGAGTACGTAAAATAGTTTGGAAAGAATGAGTAAGTAAAGTAGTGTGAAAATTTATCATGGAAAGCCCAAGTAATTAAAGCAATGTGGAAAGCTCAAATAAGTAAAGCAATGTGGAAAGCTTGAGTAAGTAAAGTAGTATGGAAAAGTAATATGTAAAACTTAAGTAAGTAAAGCAATATGGAAATCTTAAGTAAATAAAGTAGCATCGAAAGCTCGAGTAACTAAAGCAATATGGAAAGATCGAGTAAATAAAGCAACATGAAAAAGTAGCATAGAAAGGTTAAGTAAGTAAAGTAGTGTGGAATGCCCAAATAAATAAATCAACATGTAAATTATGAGTAAGTAAAGTAGCATGGAAAACTAGTGTGGAATGCTCGAGTAAGTAAACTAGCATGTAAAGTTTGAGTAAGTAAAGAAACATTGAAAGCCCAAGTAAGTAAAGCTACATGGAAAAGTAGTGTTGAAAACTTGAGTAATTAGAGTAGCATGGAAAATTTGAGTAAGTAAAGTAGTATGAAAATCTTGAGTAAGTAAAGTAGCATTAAAAGGTAGCATCGAAAGCTCAAGTAAGTAAAGCAGTATAGAAATCTTTAGTAAATAAAACAATCTATATAGTACGAGTAAGTAAAATAATATGGAAAAGTAGCGTGGAAAGCCAAAGTAAATAAAGTAGTGTGGAAAAGGAGCATGGAAAGTCTGAGTAAGTAAATTAGCATGAAAAAGTGGCATAAAAATCTTAAATAAGTAAATAAGCATGAAAATCATGAGTAAGTTGAATAGCATGGAAATCCTGAGCAAGTAAAGCAACATGAAAAAGCAATGTGAAAAATCTGAGTAAGTAAAGTAGCATGAAAAAATAGCATGAAAAGCCTAAGTAAAGTAGTGTATAAATTTTGAGTAAGTAAATCAACATGGAAAAGTAGAGTGGAAAGTTTGAGTAATTAAAGCAGCATGGAAAGCTTGTGTAAGTAAAGTAGTGTGGAAAAGGAGCATAGAAAGACTGATTAAGTAAATTAATATGGAAAAATAGTGTAGAAAACCTGAGTAAGTAAAGCAGTATGGAAAGCATGATTAAGTACAGTAGCATGGAAAACTTGAGTAAGTAAAGTAGTGTAGAAAGCTTGAGTAAATAAAAAAGCATGGAAAAGTATCATGAAAATCCTGAATAAGTAAAGCAGTGTGGAAAAACATCATGGAAAGCTTGAATAAGTAAAGTATAGTGCAAATTTTGAGTAAGTAAAGCATTATGGAAAGCTCGAGTAATTAAAGTAGCATGAAAAGCCTGAGTAAATAAAGCAGCATAAAAAATAGTGTGAAAATCTTGATTAAGTAAAGCAATGTAGAAACCTTAAGTAAAACAACATGGAAAAGAAATGTGGAAATTTTGAGTAAGTAAAGCAACATAAAAAGCTAGATTAAGTAAAGATGTATGGAAAAATAGTGTGGAAAGCTCGAGTAAGTAAATCAACATGAAAAATCTATGTGGAAAGTTTGAGTAAGTAAAGTAGTGTGGAAAAGTAGTGTAGAAAGCTTGAGTAAGGAAAGCAGCATGGAAAAAATAGTGTCAAAAGCTTAAGTTAGTAAACTAGTTTGAAAAGTTTGAGTAAGTAAAGCAACGTGGAAAGCTCAAGTAAGTAAAGTGACATGAAAATCAGCTTGAAAATCTCAAGTAAGTAAAACAATGTATAAATATAGAGTAATTAAAGTAGCATGGAAATCTCGAGTAAGTAAAGTAACGTGGAAAAGTAACATGGAAATATCTAGTCATTAAAGTAGCCTGGAAAAGTAGTATGGAAATCTTGAGTAAATAATGTAGCATGGAAAGTATGATTAAGTAAAGTATCATGGAATGCTTGAGTAAATAAAGCACAGTGGAAAAGGAGTGTGGTAAGTCTGAGTGAGTAAATTAACATGGAAAATTAACATGAAAATCTCGAGTAAGTAAACCAACATGAAAAGATTGAGTAATTAAAATAACATGGAAAGCATGAGTAAGTAAAGCAATGTTAAAAAGTAGTGTGAAAAACCCCAATAAGTAAAGTAGAATGAAAAAGTAGTGTGGAAAGCTTGAGTAAATAAAGCAGGGTAGAAATGTAGCATGGAAAGCCCAAATAAGTAAAGTGACATAAAAACTTTTAATAAGTAAAGCAGTGTGAAAATATTGAATAAATAAAGCAATGCGGAAAAGTAAAATAAAAAATTGGAGTAAGTAAAGAAACATGCAAAAGCAGTGTGGAAAGCCTGAGTAATTTAAGCAATATGTAAAAGGAGTGTGGAAAGATCAATTAAATAAAGTAGCATAGAAAATCATTATGCAAAGCTCGAGTAAGTAAAGCAGCATCGAAAAGTATCATGGAAAGCCTAAGTAAAGCAACATAGAAAGCAACACAAAAATCTTAAGTAAAGTAGAGTGGAAAGCTTGAGTAAATAAAGTAATATGGAATGCTAGAGTAAGTAAAAGAGCATAGAAAACTTGAGTAAGTAAAGCAATGTAAAAATTTTGAGTAAGTAAAGTAATGCGGAAAGCCTAGGTAAGTAAAGCGATATGGAAAAATAGCATGAAAATCATAAGTAAAGCAACATGAAAAACTAGAGTAAGTAAACCAAGATGGAAAACTAAGGTAAGTAATATAGTATGAAAGCTTGAGTAAGTAAATTAGCATGAAAAAAGAATGTGAAAAGCCTGAGTAAATAAAGTAAAATGAAAAGCTTGAGTATGTAAAGTAGCATGGAAAAATAGTATAGAAATCCTAAGTAAAGCAACTTGGAAAGCTCAAGTAAGTAAAGCAGTGTAGAAAGCTTGAGTAAATAAATCAACATGGAAAAATAGCATGGAAAGCTCAAGTAAATAAAGTAGTGTGAAAAAGTAGCGTAGAAAGCTCGTGTAAGTAAAATAATGTGGAAAAGAAGCTTGGAAAGCTTGAGTAAGTAAAATAGTGTGATATAGTAGCTTAGAAAACTCAAGTAAAACAACATGGAAAGCCCAAATAAAGCAACATGAAAAAGGAGCATGGAAAGCATGACTAAGTAAAGCAGTGTGGAAATCCTCAGTAAGTATAGTAGCATGGAAATGCAATATAGAAAGCATATAACACGGAAAGCTCAAGTAAGTAAATTAACATGTAAAAGTAGCATAGAAAATATGAGTAAGTAAAGCAGCATGGAAATCCTAAGTAAATAAAGAAATGTGGAAATCCTGAGTATGTAAAGTAATGTGAAATGCTCGAGTTAGTAAAAAAAATATGGAAAAGTAGTGTGGAGAAGTAATGTGGAAAGTTTGAGTAAGTAAAGTAGCAT
This sequence comes from Torreya grandis, assembly GCA_037957365.1. Lineage (NCBI taxonomy): Eukaryota > Viridiplantae > Streptophyta > Pinopsida > Cupressales > Taxaceae > Torreya > Torreya grandis. The sequence continues at coordinate 585,432 of JARHVA010001883.1, read as the reverse complement.
GGAAAGCTTGAGTAAGTAAAGCAGTGTAGAAATCCTGAGGAAGTAAAGTAGCATAGAAAGCCCAAGTAAGTAAAGCAACATGGAAATGTACTGTGGAGAGCCTTATTAATTAAAGCAATGTAGATAGCCCAAATTAGTAAAGAAATTAGTAAAGCAACATGTAAAGGCCAAGTAAGTAAAACAACATGAAAAGTAAAGTAGTGTGGAAAGCCTAAGTAAGTAAAACAATGTAATGAAAAGCTTAAGTAAATAAAGTAGTGTGAAAAACCCAAGTAAATAAGTAGTGTGGAAAATTAGCATGAAAATTTTAAGTAAAGAAATGTGGAAAAGCAACATGGAAAGACCAAGTAAAGCAGCATGCGAAGCCTGAGTAAGTAAAGCAATGTGAAAAGCCAAAGTAAGTAGAGTAGTGTGGAAAAACATGGAAATCTCTAATAAGTAAAGCAACATGGAAAGCTAAAGTATGTAAAGCAATGTGGAAAAGCAATGTATAAATCTTGAGTAAGTGAAGTAGCATGGAAAGCCTAGTTTAGTAAAGTAGCATGTAAATACATAGTAAGTAAAATAACATGAAAAAGCAGCATGGAAATCTTGATGAAGTGAAGTAGTGTGGAAAGCGTAATTAAATTAAGTAGCATGGAAAGGTACCATGAAAAGCCTGAGTAAATAAAACAGTGTGAAAATATTAACTAAGTAAAGCAATGTGGAAATCCTGATTAAGTAAAGTAGTGTGGAAAGCTCGAGTAATTAAAGTAGCATGGAAAAGTAGAGTGGAAATCTTAAGTAAGTAAAGCAGCATGGAAAATTAGTGTGGAAAGTAGGAGTAAGTATAGTAGCATGGAAAAATAACATGGAAATCCTGAGTAAGTAAATCAGTGTGAAGAGTCTAAGTAAGTAAAGTAGTGTGAAAAGCTCAAGTAAGTAAAGCAGTGTGAAAATCTTAAGTAAAACAACATGGAAAGCTCTAGTAAGTAAAGGAATATGGAATGTCTGAGTAAGTAAAGTAGCATGGAAAGACCGAGTAAGTAAAGTAGCATGAAAAAATAGTGTTTAAATCTCAAAAAATTAAAGCAACGTGGAACCCTGAGCAAGTAAAGCAACATGGAAAGCCTGAGTAAATTAAGCAGCATAGAAAATCAGTGTTAAAAACTTTAGTAAAGTAGCATGGAAAAGTAGTTTGCAAAGCCTGAATAAGTAAATTAGCATGAAAATCTTGAGTAAGTAAAATAACATGGAAATGCTAAGTAAGTAAAGATCATGGAAAACTTGAGTAAGTAACGCAGTGTGGAAATCTCAAGTAAAGCAACATGGAAAAATAGGGTAGAAAGCCTTAGAAAGTAAAGCAGCATGAAAAACCCAAGTAGGTAATGCAGCATGGAAAAATAACGTAGAAAGCCTTAGTAAGTAAAGTAGCATGGAAAACCTGAGTAAGTAAAACAACATGGAAAAGTAATATGGAAAGATCGAATAAGTAAAGTAGCATGAAAAGCCCAAGTAAGTAAACCAATGTGAAAAGTTCTAGTAAGTAAAGTAAAGTGGGAAAGTAGCATGAAAAGTTTGATTAAATAAAGTAATATGGAAAAGTAGCATGGAAAGATTTGGTAAGTAAAGCAACATGAAAATTCTAAGTAAAGTAGCATGGAAAAGTAGTGTGAAAAACTTGAATAAGTAAAATAGCATTGAAAAGTAACATGGAAAGCTTGAGTAAGTAAATCAGCATGAAAAATGGACATGGAAAGCATGAGTAAAGAAATTTACATTAAAATCTTGAGTATCATTAAAATAGTGTGGAAAAGTAGAATGGAAATCCCAAGTAAATAAAAAATCATTAAAAAGTAGCATAGAAAGTCTAAGTAAGTAAATTAGCGTGGAAAAATAACATGAAAAACTTGAGTAAGTAAAGCAGCATGGGAAACTAGCATCAAAATCTTGAGTAAGTAAATTAATGAGAAAAATCAATCAAAAAAGCTCGAGTAAGTAATGTATCATGGAAAAGCATCTTTAAAAAGCCTGAGTAAGTAAAGCAACATCAAAAATCAGTGTAGAAAGCCTAAGTAAAGTAATGTAGAAAGCCCGAGTAAGTAGAGTAACATGGAAAAGCAATGTGGAAAGCTCGAGTAAGTAAAATAGAGTGGAAAATTATTGTTGAAATCCCACATAAGTGAAGTAGTGTGGAACAACAACATGAAAAGTCTAAATAAATAATGTAGTGTGTAAAAATAGCATGAAACGTCTGAGTAGGTAAAGTAACATGGAAAATCAGTGTAGAAAGCCCATGTTAGTAAAGTAGCATAGAAAGCTTGAGTAAGCAAAGCAATGTGGAAATGCAGCATGGAATGCCTTAGTAAGTAAAGAAGCATAGAAAAATAGCATGGAAATCTTGAGTAAGTAAATTTGTGTGAAAAGCTCAATTAAGTAAAATAGCATGGATAATGAACATGAAAAGTTTGAGTAAGTAAAGTTGCATAGAAAATTACCATAGAAATCTCAAGTAAGTATAGTAGCATAAATAAGCAGCAAGGAAATCTTGAGTAACTAAAGTAGTATGGAAAAGCAGCATGGAAAGCCTGAGTAAGTAAAGTAGAGTGGAAAGCTTGAGTAATTAAAGTAGCATGGAAAGCTTGAGTAAATAAAACAACATGGAAAAGTAATGTGAAAAGCTTGAAAAAGTAAAGTAACATGGAAATCTTGAGTAAGTAAAGCAATGTCAAAATCTCAAGTAAGTAAAGTGGCATGGAAAGCCTAAGTAAGTAAAGCAGTATGAAAAAGAAGTGTGGAAGGCCCAAGTAATTAAACTAGCATGAAAAATTAGTGTGGAAAGCCCAAGTAAAGTAGCATAGAAAAGTAGTGTGAAAAACTTGAGTAATTAGAGTAACATGGAAAGTCTAAGTAAGTAAAGCAGTTTGGAAAGCTCATGTAAGTAAAGTACTATAGAAAGACTATGTAAATTAGGGTGGAAAGCTTGAGTAAGTAAAGTAGCATAGAAAAGTAGCTTAAAAATCTTGAGTAAGTAAAATAGCATAGAAAGCTCGAGTAAGTAATGTAGTATGTAAAGCCTAAGTAAGTAAAGTAGTGTGAAAATATCGAGTAAGTAAATGGCATAGAGAAGCAGCATGGAAAGATTGAGTAAGTAAAGTAGTGTGGAAATCTTGAGTAAATAAAGAAGTGTGGAAAACTTGAGTAAGTAAAGCAATATCGAAAATATGAGTAATTAAAGTAGCATGGAAAGCCTAAGTAAGTAAAGTAGCATGGAAATACTGAGTAAATAAAGCAGCATGGAAAGCTCAAGTAAGTAAAGTAGTGTGAGAATTTTGTGTAGCAACTTGGAGAAAGTAAAGCAGTGTGGAAAACCTGAGTAAGTAAAGCATCATGGAAAAGTAGCATAGAAAGTCTGAGTAAGTAAAGCAGCATAAAAAATCATTATGGAAAGCTTGAGTAAGTAGAATGATATTGAAAATTAGTATGGAAAGCTTGAGTATGTAAAAAAGTATGGAAACCCTATGTAAATAAAGCAACATGGAAAGATTGAGTATGTAAAGCAACATATAAAAGTAGTGTTCAAAGTTTGAGTAATTAAAGCAATATGGAAAGCCAGAGTAAGTAAAGCAGCATGGAAAAGTCATGTAGAAAGTTTGAGTAAGTAACGTAGCATGGAAATGATGAGTAAGTAAAGTAGTGTATAAAAGTAGCATAGAAAGCTTGAGTAAGTAAAGCAGCATAGAAAGCTTGACTAAGTAAAGTAATGTGGAAAGGTAGCATAAAAATCCTAAATAAATAAAGTAGTGTAGAAAAGTTACATGGAAAAGTTGAGTATGTAAAGTAGAATGGAAAGCTTGAGTAAGTAAAGCAGCGTGGAAAGCCCAAGTAAGTAAATAAATGTGGAAAAGTAGTGTGGAAAGCCTGATTAAGTAAAGCAATGTGGATAACCCAAGTTAGTAAAGTAGCGTGGAAAGGTCAAGTAAGTAAATTAGATTGGAAAATTAGTATGGAAAGGTCAAGTAAGTAAAGTAGCATGTAAATCTTGAATAAGTAATGCAACATGGAAAGATTGATTAAGTAAAGAAGCATGAAAAATGAGAGTAAGTAAAGTAGTGTAGAAAACTTGAGTAAGTAAAGTAGTGCGGAAAAGTAGCATGGAAAGCTTGAGTAAGTAAAGTAGTGTGGAACGCTTGAATAAGTAAAGTAACATCGAAAAGTAGTGTGAAAATCCCAAGTAAGTAAAGTAGCACAGAAATCTAGATTAAGTAAAGCAACATGGAAAATCAACATGAAAAGCTTGAGTTAGTAAAGTAGGGTGGAAAGCTCGAGTAGGTAAAGTAATGTGGAAAAGTAGCATGGAAAGCTCAACTAAGTAAAACAACATGGAAACTTTGAGTAAGTAAAGTAACATGAAAAAATATTATGAAAAGCCCATGTAAGTAAAACATTATAGAAAATTGAAATGGAAAGCTCGAGTAAGTAAAGTAGGGTGGAAAAACAATGTGGAAATCCTGAGTAAGTAAAGTAGTGTGAAAAAGCAACGTGGAAAGCCCAAGTAACCAAAGTAGTATAGAAAGCTTGAGTAAGTTAAGCAGCATGGAAAGCGTGAGTAAGTAATACAACATAGAAAATTAGCATGGAAAGCTCAAGTAAAGTAGTGTGAAAACGCTAAGTAAAGTAACATAGAAAAGTAGCAAAAAAATCCTAAGTAAAGTAGTGTTAAATGCTTGACTAAGTAAAGAAATATGGAAAAGTGACATGGAAAGCTTGAGTAAGTAAAATAACATAGAAAAGTAGTATGAAAAGCTAGAATAAGTAAAGCAGCATGAAAAGCTTGAGTAAGTAAAGTAGCATGGAAAACTTGAGTAAGTAAAGCAACACAAAAAGCCTAAAAATGTAAAGCAATGTAAAAAGCTAAAGTAAAATAGCATGGAAAACTAAAGTAAATAAAGTAGTGTCAAAAGTTGGAGTAAGTAAAGTAGCATGGAAAATTAGTGTAAAAATATTGAGTAAGTAAAGCAATGTAGAAAGCCTGAGTAAGTAAAACAACATGGAAAAGTAGTTTGGAAAGCTTGAGTAATTAAAGCAACATGGAAAAGCAGCATGGAAAGCTCGAGTAAGTAAAGCAACATAAAAAGTCTGAATAAGTAAATTAGTATGGAAAAGTATCATGAAAAAATTGAGAAAATAAACTAGCATGGAATGTTTGAGTAAGTAAAACAACATAGAAACCCTGAGTAAGTAAAGTAGTGTATAAATCTTGAGTAAGTAAAGCAACATGAAAAGCTTGAGTAAGTAAAGCAGTGTGGAAATATCAAGTGAGTAAAACAATGTGGAAAGCGCAAGTAAGTAAAGTAGCATGGAAAGCTTGAATAAGTAAAGCTATATAGAAAGCATAGGTAATTAAAGTAGGGTGAAAAAGCAACACAAAACACAAGAGTAAGTGAAGTAATGTGTAAAATAGCATAGAAACCCTAAGATAGTAAAGTAGCTTAGAAATCTTGAGTAAGTAAAGTAGCATGGAAAGACTTATTAAGTGGCATGGAAAAGTAGCGTGGAAAGCTTGAGTAAGTAAAGCATAATGGAAAAGTAGCGTGAAAATCTTGAGTAAGTAAAACAACATTGAAATATCAAGTAAGTAAAGTAGTATGGAAAGCTCGAGTAAGTAACATAGTATGGAAAAGTAGCTTGGAAAGCTCAAGTAAGTAAAGTATCTTAGAAAAGTAGTGTGAAAATCTTGAGTAAGTAAAGTAGCATGGAAAGCCTAAGTAGCATGGAAACCCTGAGTAAGTAAAGCAACATGGAAAAGTAACATAAAAAGATTAAGTATAGTAGCATGGAAAGCCAGAGTAAGTAAAGCGGTGTGAAAAATTAACGTGCAAAGGAGTAAGTAAAGAAGCACAGAAAAATTACATGAAAATCTTGAGTAAGTAAAGTAGTGTGGAAAAGTAGCTTAGAAAAATTGAGTAATTAAATCAACATGGAAAGCCTGAGTAAGTAAGGTAGCATGGAAAAGCAACATGAAAACCTTGACTAAGTAAAGCAATTTGGAAAACTTGATTAAGTAAAACAACATGGAAAAGTAGCATAGAAAGCTTGAATAAGTTAAGCAACATAGAAAAGTAGTGTGGAAAGCTTGAGTAGGTAATGTAACATGTAAAATCAATGTAGAAAACATGAGTAAGTAAAGCAACATGTAAATCTGAAGTAAGTAAAGCAACGTGAAAATCCTAACTAAGTAAAACAATGTGAATAGCTCGATTTGGTAAAGTAACATGGAAAAGTATCTTGGAGAAGCAACGTGAAAATCTTGAGTAAATAAAGTAGCATGGAAAGCCTGAGTAATTAAAGTAGTGTGGAAAACTTGAGTATGTAAAGTGGCATAGAAAAGCAACGTGTAAATCCCAAGTAAAGCAATGTATAAAAGTACTATGAAAAGCTTGAGTAAATAAATCAGCATTGATAGCTAGAATAAGTAAAGCAACATGGAACACATAAGTAAGTAAAACAACGTGAAAATTAAAGTAGTATGGGAATCTTGAGTAAGTAAAGTAGCATGGAAAATTAGTATGAAAATATTGAGTAAATAAAGTAGCATGTAAAATTAATGTGGAAAGCCCAAATAAGTAAAACAATGTAGTAAATTAGCATGGAAAGCCTAAGTAAGAAAAAAAACGTATAAAAGTAGCATGGAAAGCTGAAGTAGAGAAACATGGGAAGCCTGAGTAGTTAAAGCAATGTGAAAAGTGGAAGTAAGTGGAGCATTGTGGAAAAGCAGCAAGGAAAGCTCGAGTAAGTAATGTAACGTGGAAAGTTGAAGTATGTAAAGCAACATAGAAAAGTAGCATGGAAATGTTGAGTAGGTAAAGTAGCATATAAATCTTGATTAAGTAAAGAAGCATAGAAATCCTAATTAAGTAAAGTATCATGGAAAAGTAGCATGAAAAGCCTAAGTAAATAAAGCAATATGGAAAGCTGGGGTAAGTAAAATAGCGTGTAAAGCCTGATTAAGTAAATCAGTGTGGAAAGCTTGAGTAAGTAAAGTAGCATGGAAAAGTAGTCTGAAAAGCCTAAGTAAGTAAAGTAGCATGGAAAAGCAGCATGAAAAGTATGAATAAGTAAAGTAGCATGAAAAGCCTAGGTAAGTAAAATAGTGTGAAAAGCCTAAGTAAGTAAAGCAACATGGAAAGCTCAAGTAAGTAAAGTAGTGTGCAAAGCTTGAGTAAGTAAAGTAGTATGGAAAGCTCAAGTAAGTAAAGCATCATGGAATGCCCAAGTACGTAAAGCAATATGAAACGCCCTAGTAAGTAAAGTAGCATGAAAAAATTATGTTAAAATCTTAAGAAAGTAAAGTAACATGGAAACATAGTGTGGAAAGCCTATGTAAGTAAAGCAACATGGAAAGCTTGAGTAAGTAAAGTAGTGTGGAAAATCAATGGAAAAATCTTGAGTAAGTAAAGTGGCATGAAAAAGTAGTGTGCAAAGCCTGAGTAAGTAAAGCAACATGGAAAGCTCAAGTAAGGAAACTAACGTGGAAAGTCTTAGTAAGTAAAGCAACATGGAAAATATGAGTAAATAAATTAACATATAAATACCAAGTAAGTAAAACAATGTAGGAAAATAACATGGAAAGCCTTAAAAAAGTAAAGCAGTGTGAAAATCCTAAGTAGGTAAAGTAGCATGGAAAAATAACGTAGAAATCTTAAGTAAGTAAAGTAGTGTGGAAAACCTGAGTAAGTAAAATAATGTGGAAAAATAGTTAAGAAAGCTTGAGTAAGTAAAGTAGCATGGAAAGCCCAACTAAGTAAAGAAACATGGAAAGTTTGAGTAAGTAAAGTAACATGGAAAAACAATATAAGAAGTATGAATAAGTAAAGTAGCGTGGAAAAGCAACTTGAAAAACTACGTGTAAAAGTAGAGTGGAATCTCAACTAAGTAAAGTAGTGTAGAAAGTCTGAGTAAGTAAAGTAGCATTAAAAAATAATATGGAAAGGTTTAGTTAGTAAAGCAACATTAAAAAGTAGCATGAAAAGCTTGAGTAAGTAAATCAGCATGGAAAAGCAATGTTAAAAGCATGAGTAAGTAAAGTAGCATGGAAATCTTGAGTATAAGTAAAATAACATAGAAAAATAGAATGAAAATCTCAAATAAATAAAGCAGCATTAAAAAGTAGCATGGAAAGTCTAAGTAAGTGAAGTAGTGTGAAAAAATAGCATGAATAGCTTAAGTAAGTAAAACAGTGTTGAAATCAATGTGGAAAGCTTGAGTAAGTAAAGCACCATGAAAAAGTAGTGTGGAAAGCTCGAGTAAGTAAAGTAGAGTGGAAAATTAGTGTTAAAATCTTGAATAATTAAAGTAGTGTGGAAAAGGAACGTGAAAAGCTTGAGTAAATAAACCAGCAAGGAAAAGTAGCATTGAAAGTCTGAGTAATTAAATTAATATGGAAATGTAATGTGGAAATCTTGAGTTAGTAAATTAGCATGGAAAGCTTGAGTAAGTAAATCAACATAAAAAAATAGCATGAAATGCCTTAGTAAATAAAGCAACATGAAAAAATATCATGAAAGGCTCAAGTAAGTAAAAAAAATGTGGAAAGCTTAAGCGAGTAAAGCAGTGTGGAAAAGTAACATGAAAACCTTAAGTAAAGTAGCATGGAAAGCCCAAGTAAGTAAAGCTTCATAGAAAGTGTGAGTAAGTAAAGTAGCATACATAAGGATCATGAAAATCTTGATTAAGGAAAGTAGTGTGAAAAAGCAGAATGGAAAGCTTGAGTCAGTAAAGTAGAGTGGAAAGCTTGAGTAAGTAAAGCAGCGTGGAAAGCCAGAGTAAGTAAAGTAACATGGACAAGTAATATGAAAATCTTGAGAAAGTAAAGTAGCATGTAAATCTCAAGTGAGGAAAGTAGCATTAAAATCTCTATTAAGTAAAGCAGCGTGAAAAGATTGAGTAAGTAAAGAAGTATAAAAAAGAAGCATGGAAAGCTTGATTAAGTAAAGTAGCATGAAAAATTAGTGTGAAAATCCCAAGTAAGTAAAGTAGTGTGGAAAGCTCAAGTAATTAAAGTAACATGGAAATCTTGAGTAAGTAAAGTTGTATGTTAAGCTCTAGTAAGTAAAGTAGCATGGAAATCTTGAGTAAGTAAAGTAGTATGGGAAGCTAGAGTAAGTAAAGCATCATGAAAAAATTAAAAAAAAAGCCTAAGTAACTAATGCAACATGGAAAACTCGAGTAGGTAAAGCAATGTAGAAAAGCAATATGGAAAGAATGAGTAAGTAAAGTAATGTAGAAATCTTGAGTAAGTAAAGTAGTGAAGAAAACCCAAGTAAAGAAGTATTGGAAACTAGTGTAAGAAGCTCAAGTAAGTAAAGTAGCATGAAAAAACAATGTAGAAAGCTTGACTAAGTAAAACAACATGAAAATCCTGAGTAAGTAAAGTAGAGTGGAAAGACCGAGTAAGTAAATTAGCATAAAAAATCAACATGTAAAGCTTGAGTAACTAAGTCAGCATAGAAACTCTTAGTAAGTGAATTAGAAGGGAAAAATGGCATGGAAAACCTAAGTAAAGCAACATAGAAATCCTAAGAATGTAAAGAAGTAAGAAAAATTAGCATGGAAAGCCTAAATAAGTAAAGTAGTATGGAAAATCATTGTGGAAAGCTTGAATAAGTAAAGAAATGTGGAAAAGTAGTGTGGAAAGCTTAAGTTAATAAAGTAATGTGGAAAGCTTGAGTAAGTAAAGTAGTGCGGAAAAGTAGTGTGAAAAACTTGAATAAGTAAAGAAGCATGGAAAGGTTGAGAAAGAAAAATAGCATGGAAACAATAAGTAAGTAAAGCAATGTAGAAAAGTAGCATAGAAAGTTTAAATAAGTAATGCAACATTGAAATCTCAAGCAAGTAAAGTAGCGTGGAAATTATGAGTAAGTAGAGTAAAATAGAAAAGAAATGGGGAAATCTCAAGTAAGTAAAGTAGCATGGAAAGCCCAAGTAAGTAAAGTAGCATCAAAAGCTTGAGTATATAAAGTATCATGAAATCCCAAACAAGTAAAACAATGTGAAAAGCCTGATTAAGTAAAGCAACATGGAAAACTAATGTGAAAATCTTGAGTAATTAAATTAGTGTAGAAAGCTTGAGTAAGTAAAGTAACATAGAAAAGTAGCATAGAAAACTTGAGTAAATAAAGTAACATAGAAATCTTGAGTAAGTAAAGTAGCATGGAAAGCTAGAGTAAGTAAAGTAGCATGAAAAAGCAACATGGAAAACTCAAATAATTCAGGCAACATGGAGAGTCTAAGTAAAGCAACATGAAAATTATGAGTAAGTAAAGTAACATGGAAAAGCAACGTGGAAAGCCTGAGTAAGTAAAGCAACATATAAAAATAGCATGAAAATCTTGAGTAAGTAAAGCAACATGAAAAATCAACATAAAAAGCTTGAATAAGTAAGCAATATAGAAATCTTGAGTAACTAAAGCAATATGGACAAACAATGTGGAAAGTTTGAGTAAGTAAAGCAACATGAAAAAGTAGTGTGAAAATCTTGAGTTATTAAAGTAGTATAGAAATTTTGAGTAAGTAAAGTAACATGGAAAAGCAAGGTGGAAATCCTTAGTAAGTAAAGAAACATGGAAAGCTCAAGTAAGTAAAGCAATGTGAAAAACCTAAGTAAGTAAAGTAGTGTTGAAAAATAATGTCAAAACCCTGAGTAAGTAAAGTAGTATAAAAATCATGAGTAAGTAAAACAACGTAGAAAAGCAACATGGAAAGCCTGAGTAAGTAAAGTAACATGGAAAAACAATGTGGAAAGCTTGAGTAATTAAAGTTGCATATAAAGTTTGAGTACGTAAAGCAATGTGGAATGCTTGAGTAAGTAAAGCATCATGAAAATATTGATTAAGCAAAGCAACATAAAAAATTAGAGTAAGTAAAGTAACATGGAAAAGCAATATAAAAAGATTGAGTAAGTAAAGTAGTATGGAAAGCCCAAGTAAGTAAAGCAGTGTGGAAATTTAAAGTAAGTAAATCAACATGAAAAGCATGAGTAAGTAAAGCAACGTGAAAATCTTGAGTAAGTAAAGCACCATAAAAAGCTTGAATAAGTAAAACAACATGGAAAGCTTGAATAAGTAAAATAATATGGAAAGCCTGAGTAATTAAAGTGGTGTGAAAAACCTAAGTAAATTAGTGTGGAAAAATAGTATTGAAAGCTTGAGTAAGGCAACATGGAAAAGTAATGTGAAAATCCCAAGTAAAGCATCATGGAAACCCTGAATATGTAAAGCATCATGGAAAGCCTAACTGAGTAAAGCAGCTTAAAAAAATAGCATGGAAAGCCCAAGTAAATAAAGTAGCATGGAAACTAAATGTAAAAAGCTTGAGTAAGTAAAATAAGATGGAAAAGCAATGTGAAAATCTCAAATAAGTAAAGTAACATGGAAAAGTAGTGTAAAAATCCTAAGTAAAGTAGCATGGAAAAGTATTATGAATACCCTAAGTAAGTAGAGCAACATGGAAAGCTCGAGTAAGTAAAGAAGTGTAGAAAGCTTTAGTAAGTAAAACATCATGAAAAGGCCAAGTAAGTAAAGCAGCTTGGAAAATTAGAGTAAGTAAATCAGCATGGAAAGCTCGAGTAAGGTAGCATGGAAAATCATTATTAAAATTCCATCTAAGTAAAGTAGTGTGGAAAGCTTGAGTAAGTAAAGTAGCATGAAAAGCTTGAATAAGTTAAGTAACATATAAAAATAGTGTGGAAAGCTCAAGTAGGTAAAGCAACATGTAAAAGCAATGTAGAAAACATGAGTAAGTAAAGAAGCATGGAAAGTTGAAGTAAGTAAAGCAACGTGAAAAATTTGAGTAAGTAAAGAAATGTGAAAAGCTCGAGTTATTAAAGTAGCATGGAAACGTAGCATAGATGAGCAACATAGATATTTTGAGTAAGTAAAGTAGCATGGAAACCCTGAGTAATTAAAGTAGTGTGGAAAGCCTAAGTAAGTAAAGTGGAATGGAAAAGTAGCATGTAAATCCCAAGTAAAGCAATGTAAAAAAGTATTGTGAAATGCTTGAGTAATTAAAATAATGTGGATAGCTAAAATAAGTAAAGCAACATGAAAAACCTGAGTAAGTAAAGTAACATGAAAATTAAAGTAGTGTGGAAAACCTAAGTAAGTAAATTAGCATGGAAAATTAGTACGAAATTTTTGACTAATTAAAGTAGTGTGGAAAGCCCAAATAAGTAAAGTAGTGTAGAAAAGAAGCATGGAAAGCCTGAGTAAGTATAAAAATGTGGAAAAGTAGCATGGAAAGCCCAAATAGACCAGCGTGGGAAGCCCAAGTAAGTAAAGCAATGTAGAAAGTCTTAGTAAGTAAAGTAGCATGGAAAAGCATCATGGAAACCCTGAGTAATTAAAACAACATGGAAAATTAGTGTGGAAAGCTTGATTAAGTAAAGCAGCATGGAAAGCCTGAGTACGTAAAGTAATGTGAAAAAGTAGTGTGGAAATCATGAGTAAGTAAAGCAGTGTCTAAAAATTGAGTAAATAAAGTAGTGTAGAAAAGTAGAATGGTAATCTTGAGTAAGTAAAGTAGTGTGAAAAAGCAGCATAGAAAGTCTAGTAAGTAAAGCAACGTGGAAATCTTGAGTAAGTAAAGTAGTGTGAAAAAACTATGTGGAAAACCAATGTAAAGAAGCATGGAAAGCTTGAGTAAGTAAAATATTGTAGAAAGCATGAGTAAGCAAAGTAGAGTGGAAAAATAATGTGGAAAGCCTGAGTAATTAAAGTAGGATGGAAAACTCAAGTAAGTAAACCAACATAAAAATCCTTAGTAAGTAAACCATAGTGGAATGTATGAGTAAGTAGCATGGAGAAACAACCTTGAAAGATTGATTAACTAAAGTAGCATGGAAAACTCGAGTAAGTAAAGCAATGTTAAAAACAACATAGAAATTGTGAGTAAGTAAAGCACCGTGGAATGCTCAAGTAGTTAAAGCAGTGTGTAAAAGTAGCATGAAAATCTTCAGTAAATAAAGTAGCATGTAAAGCTTGAGTAAGTTAAGTGGCATGGAAAATCAAAGTGAAAATCTTGAGTTAGTAAAGTAGCATGGAAAAGTAGTGTGTAAAGTCTGAGTAAGTAAAGCAACATGGAAGAATAGTGTGAAAAGCCTAAGTAAAGCAATTTGGAACACCTAAGTAAGTATAACAATGTGGAAAACCTAAAAAATTAAAGTAGTGTAAAAAGTTCAATTTAGTAAAGCATCATGGAAAGATTAAGTAAGTAAAGCAGTGTGGAAAGCTTGAGTAAGTAAAGCAGTGTGAAAAGCTCGAGTAAATAAAGCAACATGGAAAAGTAGTGTGAAATGCTTAAGTAAAGCAATGTAGAAAAAAATATGGAAAGCAAGAGTAAGTAAATCAATATGGAAAAATTAACATGGAAGACCTTAGTAAGTAAAATACTGTGAAAAGCTTGAGTAATTAAAGCAGTGGGGAAAACCTAAGTAGGGTGGAAAGGTAGTATGGAAAGCCTTAATAAGTAAAGTAGTGTGAAAATCTTGATTAAGTAAAGTAGCATGGAAAGCCTAAGTAAATCATCATGAAAAATTAGCATAGAAAGCCCATGTAAGTAAATCAACATGAAAAACCTTAGTAAAACAACATGAAAAAGCAACATGGAAATCCCAATCAAGTAAAGTAACATGGAAAGCCTAAGTAAAGTAGAGTGGAAATCTGGAGCATAGAAAAGTACCGTGGAAAGCATGTGTAAGTAAAGTAAAGTGGAAATCTTGATTAAGTATAGTAGTGTGGAAAGTCTGAGTAAGTAAAGCAACATATAAAGCTTGAGTATGTAAAGCAACTTAGAAACCCTAAGTAAGTAAAGCAACATGGAAAGGTTGAGTAAGTAAAGAAACATGAAAAGTAAAGTAATGTGGAAAGCATGTGTAAGTAAAGTAGCATTAAAAATTAGTATGAAAAGCTTGAGTAAATAAAGTAGTATCAAAAAGCTACATGGAAAGCCCAAGTAAGTAAATCAGTGCAGAGAAGCAACGTGGAAAGCCTGAGTAAGTAAAACAATGTGGAAAAGTAACATGGAAAGACTAAGTAAAGTAGCATGGGAAGCTCGAGTAAGTAAAGCAATGTGAAAATCCAAAGTATAGCAGTGTGAAAAAGCAGTGTGGAAATCTCAAGTAATGTAATGTGGAAAGTCGATGTATGTAAATCAACATGGAAAAATAACATGGAAATCTTGAATAAGTAGAGTTGCATGGAAAAATTGATTAAGTAAAACAACATGCAAAGCCAGATTAAGTAAAATAACATGGATAAGTAGCATGGAAAGCTTAATGAAGTAAAGTAGTGTGGAAAGCCTATTTAAGTAAAGTAGCATGAAAAGCCTGAGTAAATAAAGTAGTATAGTATGCTTGAGTAAGTAAAGTAGTGTATAAAGTCTAATTAAGTAAAGCAATGTGGAAATCTCAAGTAAGTAAAGTAGAATGAAAAAGTAGTGTGGAAATCCCAAGTAAAGTAACAAGGAAAATTAATATGGAAAGTTTGTGTGAGTAAAGTAATATGGAAAGCTCGAGTAAGTAAAATATTACAAAAAGCCTGAGTAAGTAAAGCAACATGGAAAGATTGAATAAGTAAAGTATTGTGGAAAGCTTGAGTAAGTAAAGCAATGTGGAGAGCTTAAGTAAGTAAAGCAACATGGAATGTCTGAGTAACAAAAGAAGTGTGGAAATCCATAGTAAGTAAAGTAACATGATGAAATAATTTTGAAAACTTGAAAAAATAAAGCAACATGGAAAAGCAATGTAGAAAGCCTGAGTAAGTAAAGCAACATGGAAAGCTTGAGTAAGTAGAGCAACATGAAAAATTAGTATAAAAATCCTAAGTAAAGTAGCATGGAAAAGCTGTGTGTAACTCTTGAGTAAGTAAAAGCAGCGTAGAAAGCTTGAGTAAGTAAAGTAACATGAAAAGCTCGAGTAAGTAGAGTAGCATGGAAAACTTGAGCAAGTAAAGCAGCATGTAAATCTTGAGTAAGTAAGGCAACATGGAAAAATAACATAGAAATCTAGAGAAAATAAAATAGCATAACAAGGTCGAGTAGGTAAAGTAACATGGAAAAATAGTGTAAAAATCCTGAGTAAGTAAAACAGCATGGAAAAGTAGCGTGAAAAACCCAAGTAAGTAAAATAATATAGAAAATTAGTATGAAAATCCCAAGTAAGTAAAGTAGCGTGGAAATTCAAAGTAAGTAAAGCAATGTGGAAATTCGAAGTCAATAAAGTAGCGTGGAAAAAGAGAATGAAGAGTTTGAGTAAGTAAAGTAGCGTGGAAAAGCAGCCTAAAAAATTGCATGGAAAAGTAGCTTAAAAAGCTCGAGTAAGTAAACTAGTGTGGAAAGCCTGAGTAAGTAAAGCATCATGTAAAGGTAGTGTGAAAAGCTTGAGTAAATAAAGTAACATTGAAAAGCAGTGTGGAAAGCTTGAGTAATTAAATCAACATAGAAAAGCAATGTGGAAATCATGAGTAAGTAAAGTAGCATGGAAAGCTTGAGTATAAGTAAATAGCATGGAAAAGTAGAATGAAAATTTGAAGTAAATTAAGTAGTGTTAAAAAGTAGCATGGAAATTTTGAGTAATTAAAATAGTGTGGAAAAATAGCATGAAAATCTTGAGTAAGTAAAGCAACATGAAAAAATAATGTGAAAAGCCTGAGTAAGTAAAGTAGTGTGTAAAATCAATGTGGAAAGAATGAGTAAGTAAAGCAGCATGGAAAAGTAGTGTGGAAAGCCTAAGTAAGTAAAACAGAGTTGAAAATTAGTGTTGAAAGTCTAAATAAGTAAAGTAGTGTGGAAAATCAATTTGAAAAGCCTAAGTAAATAAAATAGCATGGAAAAGCAACATGGAAAGTTCAAGTAAAGTAACAAGGAAAAGTAGTGTGGAAAGCTCGAGTTAGTAAAGCAACATAGAAATCCTGAGTAAGTAAAGCAATGTATAAACACAATGTAGAATGCCTTAGTAAGTGAAGCAACATGGAAAAATAGTGTGAAAAGCTTGAGTAAGTAAATTAGCATAAAAATATCTAGTAAGTAAAGCAACATGGAAAATCAATTAAAAAAGCTTAAGTAGCAAGGATAGCTCAAGTAAGTAAAGCAGTATAGAAAAGTAGGATGGAAAACTTGAGTAAGTAAAGTAGCATAGAAAGCCAAATTAAGTAAATTAGTGTAAAAAAGTGGCATGGAAAGTCTGATTAAATAAAGTAGAGTGGAAAGCTTTAGTAAGTAAAGTAGTGTCAAAAGCTTGAGTAAGTAAAGCAACATGGAAAGCTTGAGAAAGTAAAGTAGCATGGAAATCTTGAGTAATTAAATTAGCGTCAAAAGCTCAAGTAAGTAAAGTAGCATGGAAATCCTAAGTAAATAAGTATGAAAAAGATGCATGGAAAGCCTATGTAAGTAAAGTAGCATGAAAAAGTAGTGTGGAAAGCCCAAGTAAAAAAAGTAGCATGGAAATCCTAAGTAATTAAAATAGCATGGAAATCCCGAGTAAGTAAAGTTGTATGGAAAGCTCAAGTAAGTAAAGTACCATGAAAATCCTATGTAAAGCAATGTGGAAAGCTTGAGTAAGTAAAGTAGCATGGAAAAGTAGCTTGGAGAGCTTGAGTAAGTAAAATAACATAGAAAAGCCACATGAAAAGCCCAAATAATTAGTGTGTAAACTCTGAGTTGTGTGGAAATATCGAGTAAGTAAAGTGGCATAAAAAGTAGCATGGAAAGCTTGAGTAAGTAAAGTAGCATGGAAAGCCTAAGTAAATAAAGCTATGTGAAAATCTTGAGTAAGTAAAGCAACATAGAGAGCTTGAGTAAGTAAAATAGGATGGAAATATCAAATAAGTCAAGTAGCATGGAAATGCAGTGTGGAAAGCCTGAGTAAGTAAAGTAGCATGGAAAGCTTGAGTAAGTAAAGCAACATGGAAAGTCTTAGTAAGTAAAGTAACATGAAAAACAATATAAAATGCATGATTAAGTAAAACAACATGGAAAAATAGTATGAAAAGCTTGAGTAAGTAAAGAAACATGGAAAGTCTGAGTAAGTAAAGCAATGTAGAAAGATTGAGTAAGTAAAGCAATGTGGAAAGTTCAAGTAAGTAAAGCAGCATGGAAAGCTCGATAAGTAAAGTATTTTGAAAATCTCCAGTAAGTAAAACAACATGGAAAGCTCAAGTAAGTAAAGTAATATGGAAAGCTCAAGTAAGTAAGCAACATGGAAAAGTAATATGGAAAGATTGAGTAAGTTAATGTGGAAAGCTTGAGTAAGTAAAGTAGTATGAAAAAGTAGCATGGAAAGGTCGAGTATGTAAAGTAGCATGGAAAGCCAGAGTAAGTAAAGTAGTGTGGAAAGCTCGAGTCAGTAAATCAATATAAAAAAGTAGCATGAAAAAGTAGCATGGAAAGCTTGAATAAGTAAATCCATGTGGAAATCCCAAGTTAGTAAATTAATGTTGAAAGATTGAGTAAGAAGAGTAGGTTGGAAAAGTAGTATACAAAGCTTGAGTAAGTAAAACAGCATGGAAAGCCTAAGTAAGTAATATAGCATGAAAAGCTTTATTAAGTAAAGAAGCATTCAAAAACAATATAGAAAGTGTGAGTAAGTAAAGTAGTGTAGAAAACTTGAGTAAGTAAAGCAATGTAGAAAGCCTAAGTAAGTCAAGTAATGTAGAAAAGTACCTTGGAAGGCCTGAGTAAGTAAATCAACGTGGAAAAGTAATGTGAAAAACACAAGTAAAGTAGCATGAAAATTTTAGAGTAAGTAAAGAAATGTGGAAAATCAACATGAAAATCTTGAGTTAGTAAAGTAGCGTGGAAAGCTCAAGTAAGTAAGCAATGTGGAAAAGCAACATAGAAAGCCTTAGTAAATAAAGTAGTGTGGAAAAGTAGCATGGAAAGATCGACTAAGTAAAACAATATGGAAAGCCTGAGTAAGTAAAATAACTTTAAAAAATATCATGGAAAGCTCGAGTAAGTAAAATAGCATGGAAAGCCCGACTAAGTAAAATAACATGGAAAAACAAGATGGAAAGCTTGAGTAAGTAAAGTAGCATGAAAAAACATGGAAATTCTGAGTAAGTAAATTAGTGTGGAAAAGCAATGTGGAAATCCCAGGTAACCAAAGTAGTGTGGAAAGTCTGAGAAAGTAAAGTAGCATGGAAAACCTAAGTAAGTAATAAAGCATAGAAAATTAGCTTGGAAAGCTCGAATAAGTAAAGAAGTGTGGTAAAGCAACAAGGAAAGCTTGAATAAGTAAAGTAGCAAGGAAAGCTCAAGTAATTAAAATAGTGTGGAAAGCTCGAGTAAGTAAAGCAATATAGAAAATTAGAGTGGAAAGCTCGAGTAAGTAAAGCAATATAGAAAATTAGAGTGGAAAGGTAGAATAAGTAAAGTAGCATGGAAAACCCAAGTAAGTAAAGTAGCATGTAAAAGCCAAGTAAGTAAAGTAATATAGAAAGATTGAGTAAGTAAAGCAACATGGAAAGCCTAAGTAAGTTAAGTAGCATGAAAATCTCAAGTAAGTAAAATAGCATGGAAAACCTATGTAAGTAAAATAGCATGAAAAGTTGGAGTAAGTAAAGTAGCATGGAAAAGCAGTGTGAAAAGCTTGAGTAAATAAAGTAATGTACAAAATTGAGTAAGTAAAATAGCATGGAAAAGTAGCGTGGAAAGATCAAATAATTAAAACAACATAGAAAAGTAGCGTGGAAAGCCTGAGTAAATAAATTCACATGGAAATCTCGAGTAAGTAAAGTAGAGTGTAAAAATATCATAGAAAACTTGAGAAAGTAAAGCAACATGGAAAGTCAGAGTAAGTAAAACAATGTAGAAAGCCCAAGTGAAGTAGTGTGCAAAGGTTGAGTAAGTATAGTAGTGTGGAAAGCTTGAGTTGGTACATTAGTGTGGAAATATTAAGTAATTATAGCAACATAAAAGGCCTAAGTAAGTAAAGCAGCATGTAAATCCTGAGTAAGTAAAGCTACATGGAAAACCTGAGTAAGCAAAGCAGCGTGAAAAAGTAATGCAAAAATCTTGAGTAAATGAAGCAATGTGGAGAAGTAGCATGGAAAGCTTGAGTTAATAAAGTAGCTTTGAAAGCCTAATTAAGTAAAGTAGCATGGAAAAGTAGTGTGAAATGCCTTAGTAATTAAGTAGCATGGAAATCTCGAGTAAGTAAAGTAGTATGGAAAACGTGAGTAAGTAAAGCAACATGGAAAAGAAAAGTGAAAATCTCAATTAAATTAGCATTGAAAGTTTGAGTAAGTTAAGCAGTATGGAAAGCTTGAGTAAGTAAAGTAGCATGGAAAAGTAGCTTAAAATACTTGAGTAAGTAAATTAGATTGGAAAATTAGTGTGGAAAACTTGAGTAAGTAAAGTAGCATGGAAAGTCTAAGTAAGTAAAGTAGTAAGGAAAGCCTAAGCAAGTAGAGTAGTGTGGAAAAGTAACATAAAAATATCGAGTAAATAAAGCAGTGTAGAAACCTCAAGTAAGTAAAGCAGTGTGGAAATGTAATGTGGAAAGATTGAGTAAGTTAAGTAGCATGGAAATGTAGTGTGGAAAGTTTGAGTAATTAAATTAGTATGGAAAAGCAATGTGGAAAGCTTGAGTAAGTAAAACAATGTGGAAATCTTGAGGAAGTAAAGTAGTGTGGAAAAGTAGCTTAGAAAATTTGAATAAGTAAAATAGCATAGAAAGCCTGAGTAAGTAAAGCAACATGGAAATCCTAACTAAGTAAAGTAGCGTGGAAAGCCCGAGTAAGTAAAATAGAATGGAAAAGCATCATAGAAATCTTGAATAAATAAAGAAACATAGAAAAGTAGTGTGGAAAGCTCAAGTAGGTAATGAAAAATGTAAGAGTGACATGGAAAACTCGAGTAATTAGAGTAGCATGGAAAGCCAAAGTAAGTAAAGAAAAGTGGAAAGCTCGAGTAAGTAAAGCAATGTGAAAAGCTCGAGTTAGTAAAGTAGCATAGAAAAGTAGCATGGAGAAGCAATGTTGAAAGCTCGAGTAAGTAAAGTAACATGGAAAGCCTGAGTAAGTAAAGTAGTATGGAAAGCTTGAGTAAGTAAAGTGGCATGGAAAAGCAGCATGGAAATCCTAAGTAAATAAATGTGGAAAAGTATTATGGAAAGCCCGAGTAAATAAAGTAGTGTGGATAGCCCAAATAAGTAAAGTAACATGAAAATCTCAAGTAAGTAAAGCAATTTGAAAAGTAAATTAGTGTGAAAAGCTCGAGTAAGTAAAGCAACATGGAAAATAGTATGAAAAGCCTGAGTAAATAAACTAGAATAAAAAAATAATGTGAAAAGTTCAAATAAGTAAAGCAATGTGAAAAAGTAGCATGAAAAGACTAAGTAAGTAAAGCAATGTGGAAAAGTAGCATGGAAAGCCCAAGTAAAGCAGTGTGGGAATCCTGAGTAATTAAAGCAATGTGGAAAGCATAAGTAAGTAGAGAAGTGTAGAAAAGTAGCATGAAAATCTTGAGTAAGTAAAGCAGTGTGAAAAGCTAAAATATGTAAAGTAATGTGGAAAAACAACATAGAAATTTTGAGTAACATGTAAATCTTGATTAAGTAAAGCAACATGCAAAGCTAGAGTAAGTAAAGCAGTGTGGTAAAGTATCATAGAAAGATTAATGAGGTAATGCAGTGTGGAAAGCCTAATTAAATAAAGTAGCATGAAAATCTTGAGTAAATAAAATAGCATAGTAAACTCAAGTATGTAAGTGAGCATGGAAATCCTGATTAAGTAAAGCAGTGTGGAAAGCTCGAGTAAGTAAAGTAGTATGGAAATCCTAAGTAAAGCAACATGGAAAAGCAACATGGAAAGCTTGACTAAGTAAAGTAGTATGGAAAAATAACATGGAAAGATGAAGTAAGTAAAGTAGTGTGGAAAGCCTAAGTAATTAAAGTAATGTGGAAAGCTTAAGAAAGTAAGGTAGTGTGTAAAGCTTGAGTAGATAAAGTAGCGTGTAAAGCTTGAATAAGTAAAGCAACATGAAAAAATAGTGTTAAAAGCTCAAGAAAGTAAAGCAACATGGAACAGTAGTGTGAAAAGCTTGAGTAAGTAAAGTAATGTGGAAATTTTGAGTAAGTAAAGTGGCATGGAAAATCAGTGTAAAAGTCCTAAGTAAGTAAATTAGTGTGAAAAATTAGCATGCAAAGCCTAAATAAGTAAATCATTATGGAATGTTTGAGTAATTAAATTAGCATGGAAAACTCAAGTAGGTAAAGTAGCATGGAATACTTGAGTAAGTAAAGCAACATGGAAACCTTGAATAAGTAAAGCAATGTGAAAAAATAACATGGAAAGGCTGAGAAAGTAAAGTAGTGTGAAAATTTTGAGTAGGTAAAGTAACATGGAAAAATAGAGTACAAATCTTGAGTAATTAAAGCAACATAGAAAATTAGTCTGGAAAACTTGAGTGAGTAAAACAATGTAAAAAAATAGTATGGAAAGCTTAAGTAAGTAAAGTAGCATGGAAAGTTGAATTAAGTAAAGAAATGTGGAAAGTGCAAGTAAGTAAATTAGCATGGAAAAGCAGCATGAAAAGTCTAAGTAAGTAAAGCAACATGGAAAAGTAACTTGAAAAACTATGTGGGAAAGTAGTGTGAAAAGCTCAAGTAAGTAAAGCAGCGTGAAAACTCTGAGTAAGTAAAGTAGCATGGAAAAGTAGTCTAGAAATATTGAATAAGTAAAGTAACATTGAAAAGTAATGTGGAAAGCTCGATTAAGTAAATCTACATAGAAAAGCAATGTGGAAAGCACAAGCAAAGTAGCATGGAAAGCATGAGTATAAGTAAAATAGTGTAGAAAAGTAGAATGGAAATATCAATTAAATAAAGTAGCATTAAAAAGTAGCATGGAAAGTCCAAGTAAAGCAGTATGGAAAAATATCATGAAAAACTTAAGTAAATAAAGAAGCATGAAAATGTAGCGTGGAAAGCCTGAGTAAGTAAAGTAGTGTGAAAAATCAATGTGGAATGCTCAAGTAAGTAATGTAGCATGGAAAAGTAGTGTGGAAAGCCTGAGTAAGTAAATTAGAGTGAAAAATTAATGTTAAAAGCTTGAATAAGTAAAGTAGTTTGGAAAATCAACATAAAAATCTTTAGTAAATAAACTAATGTGGGAAAGAAGCATGGAAAGTTCAATTAAGTAAAGTAGCATGGAAAAATAGTGTGGAAACCCAAGTTAGTAAATAAGCATGAAAAGCTTGAGCAAGTAAAGTAACATGGAAATGTAGCATGGAATGGTTAGTAAGTAAAGCAACATGGAAAAATAACAGCGAAAGCTCCAGCAATTAAAGCAACATAGAAAGCTCAAGTAAGTAAAGTAATGTGGAAAAGTAATGTAAAAATCTTGAGTAAGTAAAGTATCATGGAAATTCCAAGTAGAGAAGCATGGAAAAGCAACATGGAAAGCCTAAGTAAGTAAATTAACATAGATAAGTAGCATGAAAATATTTAGTAAGTAAAGTAGTGTGAAAAAGCAATGTGAAAAGCTCGAGTAAGTAAAGTTGAGTGAAAAGACTAAGTAAATAAAGTAGCATGGAAAGTTTGAGTATGTAAATCAATGTGGAAAGCTTGAAAAAGTAAAGCAACATGGAAATCTTGAGTCATTAAAGCATCATCGAAACCTCAAGTAAGTAAAGCAACATGGAATGATTAAGTAAAACAATATAAAAAAGAAGTGTGAAAAGCCTGATTAAGTAAAGTAGCATCAAAAATCAGTGTGGAAATCCCAATTAATTAATGTAACATGGAAAGCCCAAAAAATTAAATTAGCATGGAAAGCCTGAGTAAGTAAAGCAGTATGGAAAGCTCTAGTAAGTAAAGTGTAATGGAAAGCTTAATTAAGTAAACCAATGTGGAAAGCTAGAGTAAGTAAAGCATCATGGAAAAGTAGTGGGAAAAGTCTAAATAACTAAAGCAACACGTAAAGCTTGAGTAGGTAAAGTGATATGGCAAAGTAGTGTGGAAATCCTAAGTAAGTAAAGCAATATGGAAAAGTAGTGTTGAAAGCTCAAGTAATTAAAGTAGTACAGAAAACCCAAGTAAAGAAGTGTTAGAAAACAATGTGGAAAGTTCAAGCAAGTAAAGTAGCATGGAAAAACAAGGTGGAAAGATTGAGTAAGTAAAACAACATGAAAATCCTAAGTAATTAAAGTAGAGTGAAAATCTCTAGTAAGTAAAGTAGCATGGAAAATCAACATGTAAAACCTGAGTAAGTGAAGTAACATAGAAAGCTCAAGTAAGTAAATTAGCATATAAAAATAGTGTATAAAACCTAAGTAAAGCATCATGAAAAGCTTGAGAAAGTAAAGTAACATATAAAATTATCATGGAAAGTCTAAGTAAGTAAAGTAGTGTAGAAAATCAATGTGGAAAGCTTGAGTAAGTAAATCAATGTGTAAAAGTAGTGTGGAAAGCTTGAGTTAGTAAAGTAGTGTGGAAATCTTGAGTAAGTAAAGTAGTGTGGAAAAGTAGCATGAATAACCTGAGTAAGTAAAGAAACGTAAAAAAGTAGCATGGAAAGCTTGAGTAAATAAAGAAACATGGAAAGCTCGACTAGGTAAAGCATTATAAAAAGTAGCATAGAAAGCTTGAATAAGTAATGCAACATGAAAATCTTGAATAAGTAAAGTAGCATGGAAAAGTAGCTTGTAAAGCTTGAGTAAGTAAAGTAAAATGGAAAATTAACATGAAAAGATTAAGTAAAGTAGTATGGAAAAGTAGCATAGAAAACCTAAGTAAAGTAGCATGAAAAGCTTGATTATGTAAAATAACACGAAAAGCCTGAGTAAATAAAGTAGCATGGAAATCCTAAGTATGTAAAACAACATGAAAAGCATGAGTAAGTAAAGTAGTGTAGAAAAGAAATATGCGAAGCTCAAGTAAGTAAAGTAGCATGAAAAGCTTGTGTAAGTAAAGTAACATGGAAAAGTAGCATAGAAAACTTGATTAAGTAAAGTAGCATGGAAAACCTAAGTAAGTAAAGTAGCATAGAAAGATAGAGTAAGTAAAGTAGCATGAAAACCCTTGGTAAGTAAGGCAATATAAAAAGTCTAAGTAAAGCAACATGAAAAGCCTAAGTAAGTTAAGTAATGTGAAAAAGTAGTATGGAAAGCCTAAGTAAGTAAAATAGTGTGGAAAGCTTGAGTAAGTAAAGCAGCGTGGAAAGGTTGAGTAAGTAAAGCAATGTAGAAAAATAGCATGGAAAGCTCGAGTAACTAATGTAGCATTAGAAAATAGTGTGAAAAGTCCAAGTAAATTAGCATGAAAAAGTAGCATTAAAATCTTTAGAAAGTAAAACAACATAGAAAGCCTGAGTAAGTAAAGAAACATAGACAAATTATGTGGAAATCTCAAGTAAAGCAACATGGAAAAGTAGTGTGGAAATATTATGTTATTAATGTAGCGTAGAAAGCCTGAGTAAGTAAAATAGTGTAGAAAAACAAGGTGGAAATCCTTAGTAATTAAAGCAACATGAAAATCTCAAGTAAGTATAGTAATGTGGAAAGCATGAGTAAGTAAATTAGTGTTGAAAAGTAATGTCAAAAGCTCAAGTAAATAAGGTAGTATGGAAATCTCAAGTAAGTAAAACAACGTGGAAAATCAACATGGAAATCTTGAGTAAGTAAAATAACATAGAAAAAAAGTGTGAAAAGCTAGAGTAAGTAAAGTAACATAGAAAGCTTAAGTAAGTAAAGCAATATGGAATGCTCGAGTAAGTAAAGCAGTGTGAAAAGTTTGAATAATTAAAGTAGCATAAAATAATAGCATGGAAAATCTGAGTAAGTAAAGCAACATGGAAACATAATATGAAAATATTGAGTAAGTAAAGCAATGTGGAAAGCTCAAGTAAGTAAAGCAGCGTGGAAAGCCCGAGTAAGTAAATCAAAGTGGAAAACTCGAGTAAGTAAAGCAACATGGAAAAGCAATGTGAAAATCTTGAGTAATTAAAGCACCATGGAAAGCTTGAATAAATAAAGTAGTGTAAAAAAGCACCATAAAAAATTCAAGTAAAATAGTGTGAAAAGCTTGAGTAAGTAAAGTAGTTTGGAAAGCTTGAGTAAGTAAAGTAGCATGGAAAAATAGTGTGGAAAACCTGAGTAAATAAAGCAGCAGGGAAAATTAATATGAAAAGCCCAAGTAAAGCAATGTGAAAAGCCTGAATATGTAAAGTAGCATGGAAAACATGAGTAAGTAAAGTACTTTGGAAAAGTAGCATGGAAAGCCCAAGTAAGTAAAGCAACATAGAAGATTAATGTGAAAACCATGAGTAAGTAAACCAATATGGAAAAGTATCATGGAAACCTCAAGTAAGTAAAGCAGTGTGAAAAACTTGAATAAGTAAAATAGGGTGGAAAAGCAATGTGTAAATCTCAAGTAAGTAAAGTACCATGGAAAAGTAGTGTGACAAGCTTGAGTAACTAAAGTAACTTGGAAAAGCATTATGGAAAGCTGGAGTAAGTAAAACAACATGGAAAGCTCAAGTAAGTAAAGCAACATGGAAAGATCGAGTAAGTAAATTAGTGTGGAAAGCTTGAGTAAGTAAAGCAGTGTGAAAATCTCAAGTAAGTGAAGCAGCCTAAAAAAGTAGCATGGAAAACTTGAGTAAGTAAAGTAGCATAGAATGCTCGAGTGAGTAGAGTAGCATAAAAAAGTAGTGAGAAAAGATTTAGTAATTAATGTAGCATGGAAAGCTCAAGTAATTAAAGTAATATAGAAAAGTAGCATGGAAAGCTCAGGTAAGTAAAGAAATATAGAAAGCTTGAGTAAGTAAAATAACATGGAAAAGTAGCATGAAAAGTTTGAGTACGTGAATTAGCATGGAAAGCTTGAATAAGTAAAGTATTGTAGGAAAACTACCCTGGAAATATTGAGTAAGTAAAATACCATGAAAAAATAGTGTGGAAAGCTTAAGTAAATAAAGCAGCGTGAAAATTCTAAGTAAATAAAGTAGTATAGAAAAGTAGCATGGAAAGCTTGAGTAAGTAAACGAGCGTGAAAAACTTGAGTAAATAAAGTAGTGTGAAAAAGTGGTATGGAAAAGAAGCATGAAAAGCCCAAGTAAGTAAAGCAAAATGGAAAGCTTGAGTAAGTGAAACAACATGGAAAGCCGGAGTAAGTAAAGAAACATGGAAAGCCCAAGTGAATAAAGTAATGTGGAAAATTGAAGTAAGTAAAGCAGCATGGAAAAGCAACATAGAAACCTTGAGTAAGTAAAGTAGAATGGAAAGCTTGAGTAAATAAAGAAACATAGAAATTTTGAGTAAGTAAAGCAACATGGAAAAGTAGCATGGAACATCTGAGTAAGTAAAGCAGTATGGAAAGATCAAGTAAATAAACTGTTATAAAAAAGTAGCATGGTAATTTGAGTAAGTAAAGCATTGTGAAAAAGCAACATGGAAAGTCTGAGTAAGTAAAGTAACATGGAAAGCTCGAGAAAGTAAATTAGTGTAGAAAAACTATTTGGAAAGCCTAAGTAAAGTAGCATGAAAAGCTCAAGTAAGTAAAATGGCATAGTAAGCATGAGTAAATAAAGCAGTGTGGAAAAATAATGTGGAAAGCCTAAGTAAGTAAAGTAGGGTGGAAACCCAAGTAAAGCAACATGGAAAAGTAGCATAGAAACCCTGAGTAAGTAAAGCAGAGTGAAATGTTTGAGTAAGTAAATTAGTATGTAAAATTAGCCTTGAAAGACTGAGTAAGTAAAGCAACATGGAAAACCTGAGTAAGTAAAGCAATATAGAAAAATAATTTAGAAATTACGAGTGAGTAAAGCACCATGAAAAGCTAGAGTAGATAAAGCAGTGTGTAAAAATAACATAGAAAGTTTGAGTAAGGTAGTATGGAAAGCCTAAGTAATTAAAGTTGCATGGAAAAATAGTGTGAAAAGTCTGAGTCAGTAAATTATCATGGAAAATCAGTGTAAAATTTTTGAGTAAGTAAAGCATCATGGAAAAATAGTGTGGAAAGCTTGATTAAATAAAGTAGTGTGGAATGCCTAAATAAGTATAGTGATGTAGAAAACTTGAAAAATTAAGTGGGAAGTTCAATTAAGTAAAGCAACATGGAAAAGTAGTGTGAAAAGCTCGATTAAGTAAAGTAGTGTGGAAAGCTTGGGTAAGTAAAGCAGTCTAGAAAGCTTGAATAAGTAAAGTAGCATAGAAAATTAGTGTGAAAAACTTGAGTAAGTAAAGCAACATAGAAAAAAAGTGTGGAAAGCTCGAGTAAGTAAATCAACATAGAAAAGCATCATGGAAAGCTTGAGTAAGTAAAATAGTGTGGAAAGCCTTAGTAAGTAAAGCAACATGGAAAGCTCGATTAAGTAAAGTAGCATAGAAATCTTGAGAAAGTAAATCGCCATATAAAAGTAACATAAAAAGTCCATGTAAGTAAATAAGCATGGAAAGCTTTAGTAAGTAAAGTAACATGGAAAAGTAGCATGGAAAGCCTGAGCAAGTAAAGTAGCATAAAAAGTAACATGGAAAGCTTGAGTAAGTAAAGTAACATGGAAAAGCAGCATGAAAATTCTGATTAAGTAAAGCAGAGTGGAAAGATTGAATAAGTATAGTAGTGTGGAAAGTCTGACTAGATAAAGCAACATGCAATACTCGAGTAAGTAAAGCAACCTAAAAGGCCTAAATAAGTAAACCAACATGGAAAAGTAGTATAGAAAGCTTGATTAAGTAAAGTAATGTAGAAAAATAGCATGGAAAATTTGAGAAAGTAAAGCAGTATGGAAAACTCAGGTAAGTAAAGTAACATGAAAAGCCAAATTAAGTAAAGTGACATGGAAAAGTAGTGTAAAAATCTTGAGTAAATAAAGCAATATGTAAAAGAATTGTGAAAATCTTGACCAAGTAGCGTGAAAAAGCAACATGAAAGTCTGAGTAAGTAGCATGGAAAAGTTGTGTGGAAAGATCGAGTAAGTAAAGTAGGATGGAAAGCCTGAGTAAGTAAAGCAGCGTGGAAATCCTAAGTAAAGCATTATGGAAAATATGAGTAAGTAAATTAACATGAAAATCCTAAGTAAAGTAGCATGGAAAGCTTGAGTAAGTAAAGAAACATGGAAAAGTGGCATGGAAAGCTTGAGTAAATAAAGCACCATGGAAAGCTTGAGTAAGTAAAGTAGTGTAGAAAGCCTGAGTAAGTAAAGCAGCATGGAAAACTTGAGTAAATAATGCAATGTGGAAAGCTTGAATAAGTAAAATAGAATGGAAAGTCTGAGTAAGTAAAGTAGTGTATAAATCTTGAGTAAGTAAAAAAAAACATAAAAACAACATGGAAAACTCGAGTAAGTAAAGTAGTGTGGAAAATATGAGTAAGTAAAGCAGTATGGAAAACTGATGTGGAAAATATCAGTAAGTAAAGTAGTATGGAAAATTGATGTGGAAAACCTAAGTAAAACAACATAGAAAATCAATGTGGAAAGCTTGAGTAAGTAAATCAATGTGGAAAAGCAATGTGAAAAGCTTGGTTTAGTAAAGCAGTGTGGAAATGCTAAGTAATTAAAATAGCATAGAAAAGTAGTGTGAAAATCCTTAGTAAGTAAAGTAGTGTGGAGAAGCAATGTGAAAATCTCAAATAAGTAAAGTAGCGTGGAAAGCCTGAGCAAGTAAAGCATTGTGGCAAAGTAATATGGAAAGCTTAAGTAAGTAAAGCAGCATGAAAAGCTCATGTAAGTAAAGCAGTGTGGAAAAGTAGCACAGAAAAACATCATGAAAAACTTGAGTAAGTAATGTAGCATAGAAAAGCAATGTGGAAAGCTTGTGTAAATAAAGTAGCATGGAAATCCTAAGTAAAGCAACATGGGAAGATCGATTAAGTAAAGTAGCATAGAAAAGCAGCATGAAAAGCTTGAATAAGTAAAGTAGCATGGAAAGCCCAAGTAAGTAGAACATCATAGAAAAATAATGTGGAAACCCTGAGTAAGTAAATCATCATGAAAAGCTTAAGTAAATAAAGTAGTGTGGAAAAGCAGCATGGAAAACCCAAGTAAGTAATGTAGTGTGGAAAAGCAATGTGTAAAGCTCAAGTAAGTAAAGTAGCATGGAAAGCTTGAATAAGTAAAATAGTATGGAAAGATCAACTAAATGAAGCAGCATGGAATGTTTGAGTAAGTAAAGTAACATGGAAATATTGAATAAGTAAAGTAATGTCAAAATTTTGAGTAAGTAAAGTAGCATAGAAAAGTAGCATAAAAAGCTCAAGTAAAGCAATGTAGAAAACTTGAGTAAAATAAGTAGTATGGAAAAATAGCATAGAAAGCCTGAGTAAGTAAATTAATGTGAAAAAGAAGCTTGAAAAACTCAATTAAGTAAAGTAGCATGGAAAGCTTGAGTAAGTAAAGTAGCGGGGAAAGCTCAAGTAAGTAAAGCAACATAAAAAAGTATTATGGAAATCCTAAGTAAGTAAAACAACATGGAAAGCTCGAGAGTAAAGCAACATGGAAAAATAGCGTGGAAAGCCTAAGTAAAGTATCATGGATAACCTGAGTAAGTATATCAGTGTAGAAAAGTAGCATGGAAAGCTTGAATAAGTAAATCAGCATATAAAACCCATGTAAGTAAAGCATTATGGAAAAGTAGCTTTAAAATATCAAGCAAAGTAGCATTGAAAAGTAGTATGGAAAGTTTGATTAAGAAAAATAATGTAGAAAAGCAGCGTGCAAATCTAGAGTTAGTAAAGCAGCATGGAAATCTTGAGTAAGTAAAGTAACATGAAAAATCATCATGAAAATCTTGAGTAAGTTTATTAGCATGGAAATCTTTAGTAAATATAGCAGTGTGAAAAAGCTCAAGTGAGTAAAGTAGTGTGGAAAGCTTGAGTAATTAAAGCAGCATGGAAAGCTTGAGTAATTAAAGCAGTGTGGAAAGTTTGAGTAATTTAAGTAATGTGTAAAGCTCGAGTAAGTAAAGTAGTATGGAAAAGCAGTGTGAAAAGCCCAAGTAAGTAAAGCAATATGGAAAGCCTGAGTAAGTAAATCAATTTAGAAATCTTGAGTAAGTAAAGTAGCATGGAAA
Organism: Torreya grandis; assembly: GCA_037957365.1. Taxonomy (NCBI): domain Eukaryota; kingdom Viridiplantae; phylum Streptophyta; class Pinopsida; order Cupressales; family Taxaceae; genus Torreya; species Torreya grandis. The sequence continues at coordinate 555,387 of JARHVA010001883.1, read as the reverse complement.
GCTTGAGTAATTAGAGCAACATGAAAATCCCTAATAAGTAATGCAACATGGCAAGCCCAAGTAAGTAAATTAGCATAAAAAACTTGAGTAAGTAAATTAGTGTGAAAATCTTGAGTAAGTAAAGCAATTTGGAAAAATAACATGGAAAGCTTGAGTTAGTAAAGTAGTGTGGAATGCTCAAGTAAGCATCGTGGAAGAGTAGCATGAGAATCTTGAGTAAATTAAGCAATGTGGAAAGCTTAAGTAGGTAAGACAACGTGGAAAGCTTGAGTAAGTGAAGCAACATAGAAAATTAACTTGGAAAGCCCATATAAGTAAAGTAACATGGTCTAACTAAGTAAAGTAGTGTGAAAAAGTAGCGTGGATAACTTGAGCAAGTAAAGTAGTGCAGAAAAGTAAAATGGGAAACCCAAATAAGTAAAGTAGTGTGGAAAAGTAGCATGTAAATCCCAAGTAAAGTAGTGTGGAAATCTTGAATAAGTAAAGAAGTGTGTAAAGCTTGAGTAATAAAGTAGCGTGGAAAGCCCAAGTAAGTAAAACAACATAGAAAGTTTGAGTAAGTAGAGCAGTTTGAAAAAATGGTTTTGAAAGCTCAAGTAAGTAAAGCATCGTGAAAAGCCTAAGTAAGTAAAGCAGTGTGAAAAAGTAGCGTGAAAAGCTTGAGTAAGTAAAGCAGAATGGAAAAGCAGCGTGAAAAGCTTGAGTAAGTAAAGTTGTATGGAAAAGTAGTGTGGAAATCTTGAGTAAGTAGAGTAGCCTAGAAAAAAAATGTGAAAAGTCAGATTAAGTAAAGTAGCATGGATAACTTGAGTAAGTAAAGCAATTTGGAAAGCTTGAATAAGTAAAGTATCATGGAAAGCTTGAGTAAGTAAAGTAGTGTGGAAAGATTGAGTAAGTAAAGTAGGGTGAAAAGCTCAAGTAAGTAAAGAAACATAAAAATCTTGATGAAGTAAAACAGTGTAGAAAAGTTGCATGAAAATTTTGAGTAACTAAAGTAGCATGAAAAAGTAGTGTGGAAACCCTAAATAAATAAAGTAGCATGGAAAACCTAAGTAAGTAAATCAACATGAAAAAATAGCATGGAAAACTTGAGTAAGTAAAACAACATTCAAAGGCTAGGTAATTAAAGCAATATGGAAAGCCCAAGTAAGTAAAGTAGCATGAAAAAGTGGCATGGACAGTTTGAGTAAGTAAAATGACATAAAAAAGAAGTGTGGAAATCTTAAGTAAGTAAATCAATGTGGAAAAGTAGCATGGAAAGCTTGAGTAAGTAAAGTAGCTTAAAAAGCCTATGTAAGTAAAGGAGTGTGGAAAGGTTAAGTAAGTAAAGTAGCATGGAAAATCAAAATGAAAAGTTTGAGTAAGTAAAGTAGTGTAAAAATCTTGAGTAAGTAAAGCAATGTGGAAAAGCATTATGTAAAGCTTGAGTAAGTAAAGCAATGTCAAAAGCCAAGTAAGTAAAAAATCATAAAAATACAACGTGGAAAGCTCAAATAAGTAAAGCAACATGGAAAACCATCTTGGAAAGCACAAATAAGGAAAGGAGAATGGAAAAGTAGCTTAGAAAGTCTACGTAAATAAATTATTTTGGAAAGTTAGTGTTGAAAGCTTGAATAAGTAAAGTAGCATAGAAATACTGAGTAAGTAAAGTAGTATACAAACTCTGAGTAAGTAAAGCAATATGGAAATCTTGAGTAACTAAAGCAATGTAGAAAAGTAGCATGAAAATCTTGAGTAAGTAAAGCAACGTAGAAAAGTAGCGTAAAAATGTAGTGTGGAAAAGTAAGTAAAGCAATGTGAAAAGCCTAGGTTAGTAAAGTAGTGTGGAAATCTCAAAAAAGCAAAATAGCATGGAATGGTCGAGTAATTAAAGCGGTGTGAAAATCTTGAGTAATTAAATCATCATGGAAAGCTCGAGTAAGTAAAGAAGCATGGAAAAGTAATGTGAAAATATCAAGTAATTAAAGTAGTATGGAAAAAGAGAGTGAAAAGCTTGAGTAATTAAAGTAGTATTAAAAAGCAGTGTGGAAAGCCTAAGTAAAGTAGCACCAAATAAGTAAAGTAGCATAAAAGTGAGAGTATGTAAACCAACATGCAAAATTAGCATGGAAAGCTAGAGTAAGTAAAGAAACATGGAAAAGTAGTGTAGAAAGCTTGAGTAAGTAAAGTAGTGTGGCAAGCTTGAGTACGTAAACCAGTGTGAAAAATTAGTATGGAAATCCCTAGTAAGTAAATCAGCGTAGAAAGTTTGAATAAGTAAATGAGCATGGAAAAGTAACGTAGAAATCTTAAGTAAAGCAGCATGCAAAGCTAGAGTAAGTAAAGTAGTGTGAAAAAATAATGTGGAAAGCTTGAGTAAGTAAAGTAACATGGAAAGCTTGAGTAAGTAAAGTATCATGAAAAGCTTGAGTAAATAAAGTATCATGGAAAGTTTAAATAAGTAATATAGTGTGTAAAGCCTGAGTAATTGAAGTAGCATGGAAAATTAGTGTGGAAAGCTTGATTAAGTAAATCAATATGAAAAGCCTAGGTAAATAAAGAAAAGTAAAAAAGCAACATGGAAAAGTAGTGTGGAAAGCTTAATTAAGTAAAGCAACGTGGAAAAGTGACATAGAAAGCTTGAATAAGTAAATTAGTGTGGAAATATCAAGTAAGTAAAGTAATGTCGAAATCTCAAGTAAGTAAATTAGTGTGGAAAAACAATGTGAAAATCTCAAGTAAAATAGCATGGAAAAGTAGCTTAGAATGCTTGAGTAAGTAAAGTAGTGTGGAAAAGTATTGTAAAAAGCTCGAGTAAGTAAAGTAGTATGGAAATATTAAATAAGTAAATTAGCATGGAAAAGCAGTAAGGAAACCTAAAGTAAGTAAAGTAGCATGGAAAGCTTGAGTAAGTAAAGCAGCATGGAAAAGTAACATAAAAATCTTGAGTAATTAAAGCAATGTGAAAAGCCCGAGTAAGTAAAGCAGTATGGAAATGTAGCATCAAAAGCTTGAGTAAGTAAAGGAGCATGGAAATATTGAGTAAGTAAAGCAACACAGAAAAGTAGTGTGGAAATCCTAATTAAGTAAAATAATGTGAAAAGCTTGAGTAAGCAAAATAGCATAGAAAGCTCGAGTAAATAAAGAAACATGGAAAAATAATACAGAAAGCATGGGTAAGTAAAGTAGCATAGAAAGCTAAAGTAAGTAAAGCAATGTGGAAATCTCAACTAAGTAAAGCAACATGGAAAGCCTTAGTAAGTAAAGCAGCATGGAAATCCTAAGTAAAGCAGTGTGGAAACCCTGAGTAAGTAAAGTAACATGGAAATCTCAAGTTATTAAAGTAGTGTGGAAAGTTATATTAAGTAAAGCAGTGTGGAAATCTTGAGTAAGTAAAGTAGAATGGAAAGATCAAGTAAATAAAGTAACATGGAAAGCCTAATTAAATAAAGTAGCATGGAAAAGTAGTGTGAAAAGATCAAATAAGTAAAGTAGTATAGAAAACCTGAGTATGTAAAGCAGCATGGAAAAGTAGCATGGAAATCCCAAGTGAGTAAAGCAATGTGGAAAGATTGAGTGAATAAAGTAACATTGAAAAGCAACATGGAAAGGTTGAGTAGGTAAAGGAGCATGGAAGGATCGAGTAAGTAAAGCAGCATGAAAAACATGAGTAAGTAAACCAATGTGGAAAGCCCAAGTAAGTAAAGCATCATGGAAAGCTTGAGTAAGTGAAGCAGCATTAGAATCTCAAGTAAATAAGGTAGCATGGAAATCTTGAGTAAGCAAAGTAGCATAAAACTATTGAATAACTAAAGTAACGTGGAAATTCTAAGTAATGTAGCATGGAAAGCCCAAGTAAGTAAAGCAACATGGAAAAGGAGCATGGAAAGCTCAAGTAAGTAAAGTAACATAGAAATCTCGAGTTAGTAAAGTGATGAGGAAAGCCTGAGTAAGTTAAGTAGTGTGAAAAAGTAGAATGGAAAGCTTGAGTAAGTAAAGCAATTTGGAAAGCTCAAGTAAGTAAAGTAGCATAGAAAGTTTGACTAAATAAAGTAGTATGGAAAGTTCAAATAAGTAAAGCAGCATAGAAATCTCAATAAAGTAAAGCAGCATGGAAAAGTAGCGTGAGAAGATTAAGTAAAGTAGCATAAAAAGCTTGAGTAAGGAAAGCAATGTGAAAACATAGCATTGAAATATTGAGTAATTAAATCAATGTGTTAAAGCAACATGTAGATCCTAAGTAAATAAAGCAACATGGAAATCTTGAGTAAGTAAAGTAGCATGGAAAGCTCGAGTAAATAAATCAACATGGAAAAGTAGTGTGAAAAGCCCAAGTAAAGCAGCATCAAAAGCTTGAGTAAATAAATCAACATGAAAAAGTAACGTGGAAAGCTTGAGTAAATAAATCAACATGAAAAAGTAACGTGGAAAGCTTGAGTAGGTAAATTAGTGTGAAAAGCTTGAGTAAGTAAAGTAACATAGAAAACTTGAGTAAGTAAAGCAACGTAGAAAGCACAAGTTAATAAAGTAACATGGAAAGCCTGAGTAAGTGAAGCAATGTGGAAAGCTCAGGTAAGTCAAAAAACTTGGAAAGCCTTAGTAAGTCAAGTAGAGTGGAAATCCCAACTAAAGCAACATAAAAAACCCAAGTATGTAAAGTAGCATGGAAAACCTAAGTTAGTAAAGTAGCATGGAAAAGTACTATGAAAAGCCTTAGTAAGTAAAACAACATGGAAAGCTTGAGTTAGTAAAGTAGTGTAGAAAGCCTGATTAAGTAAAACACCATGAAAAAGTAGTGTGGAAAGCCTATGTAAGTACAGTAGTGTGGAAGCCTTCAGTAAATAAGGTAGTGTGTAGAGATTAATTTAATAAAGCAGCGTAGAAAGCCTAAATAAGTAAAGTAGCATGGAAAATCTGAGTAAGTAAAGCAACATGGAAAAGTAATGTGAAAAGCTCAAGTAAGTAAAGCATCATGGAAATATTGAGTAAATAAAGCAACATAGAAAACCTGAGAAAGTAAAGGAGTGTGGAAAGCTTGAGTGAGTAGAGCTATGTGGAAAGCCCAAATTATTGAAGTAGCATAGAAAGCATGAGTAAGTAAAGCAATGTGGAAAATATGAGTAAGTAAAGCAGCATTGAAATCCCAAGTAAGTAAAGTAGTGTGGAAATCTCAAGTAGGTAAAGTAGTGTGGAAAAGTAATGTGGAAAGCCCAAGTAAGTAAAGTAGCATGGAAAAGTAGCGTGGAAAGCCCAAGTAAGTAAATTAGCATGGAAAGCTTGACTAAGTAAAGCAACTTGGAAAGCTTGAGTAAGTAAAGCAACTTGGAAAGCTTGAGTAAGTAAAGTAACATGGGAAAGCAGTGCGGAAAGCCCAAGTAAGTAAAGTAGTGTGGAAAGCCCAACTAAGTAAAGTAGCATGGAAAGATAGATTAAGTAGAGCAATGTAGAAATCCTAAGTAAGTCAAGTAGTGTGGAAAAGTAGCTTTGAAAGCCCAAGTAAGTAAAGTAGCATGGAAAAGTAATGTGGAATGCTCAAGTAAGTAAAGCAGTGTAGAAATCCTGAGTAAGTAAAATAACATGGAAATCTTGGGTAAGTAAAGTAGTGTGGAAAGGAGTAAGTAAAGCAATGTAGAAAATTAACATAGAAATCTTGAGTAAGGAAAGCTACATGAAAAATCAACATGGAAAGATGGAGTAAGTAAAGCAGTGTGGAAACATCGAGTAAGTAAAGTTGCATTGAAATCCTAAGTAAGTAAAGCAGTGTGGAAAACTCAAATAAGTAAAGCAACATGGAAAGCATGAGTAAGTAAATTATCATGAAATGCTTGACTAAGTAAAGTAATGTGGAAAAGTAGTGTGGAAAGCCCAAGTAAGTAAATCAGTGTGGAAAGGCATAGTAAGTAAATCAACATGGAAAGTAATGTGGAGAGTTTGAGTAAGTAGAGTAGCATGAAAAGTTAGAGTAAGTAAAGTAGTTTGGAAATCCCAAGTAAATAAATTAGAATGGAAAAGAGCGTGAAAAGTCCGAGTAAGTAAAGTAACATGGAAAAGCAGCATGGAAAGCTTGAGTAAGTAAAACAATATTGAAAGCTCGAGTAAGTAAAGAAGAATGGAAAATAAATGTGGAAAGCTTGAGTAAATAAAGTACTGTGGAAATTTTGAGTAAGTAAAGCAACATGGAAATCCCAAGTAATTAAAGCAACATGGAAAAGTAGTGTGGAAGGCCCAAGTCAGTAAAGTAGCATGAAAAGCCCAAGTAAAGTAACATGGAAAAGCAATATGGAAATCCTATGTAAAGTAGCGTGGAAAAGTAGCATGGAATGCTAAAGTATTTAAAGTAACATGGAATGCTCAAGTAAGTAAAGCAATATGGAAAGATCAAGTATATAAAGCAATGTGAAAAGCAATGTGGAAATCTCAAGTAAGTAAAGTAGAATGGAAAAGAATCATGGAAAACCCAATTAAATAAAGTAGTATGAAAAAGTAGTGTGAAAAGCCCATGTAAGTAAAGTAGCATAGGAATCTTGATTAAGTAGAGTAGCATGGAAATCTAGAGTAAGTAAAGCAGTGTTGAAAGCCCAAGTAAGTAAATCACCATGGAAAAGATGCATGGAATACTCAAGTAAAGTAGTGTGGAAAACTTGAGTAAATAAAGCAGTGTGGAAAGCTTGAGTAAGTAAATTAGTTATGAATGCTTGAGTAAGTAAAGCAGTGTGGAAAGCTTGAGTAAGTAAAGTAATGTGGAAATCCAAAGTAAATATATGTATAAAATTAATGTGGAAAGCTTGATTTAGTAAAGTAGTGTGGAAAGCCTGAGTAAGTAAAGTAGTGTGGAAAGCTAGAGTAAGTAAAGCAGTATGAAAAAATAATGTAGAAAGCTTGAGTAAGTAAAGAAATGTGGAAATATATAGTAAGTAATGTAGCATGGAAAGCTCTAATAAGTAAAGCAACATGGAAATCCTGGGTACATAAATCAACATAAAAGAGTAGCATAAAAAGCCTGAGCAAGTAAAGCAAATTGGAAAACTAGTGTGGAAAGCCCAAGTAATTAAAACAATGTGGAAAAGTAGCATGAAAAGTTTGAGTAAGTAATGAAATGTGAAAAAGTAGCGTGGAGAGTTTGAGTAAGTAAATCATTGTGGAAAGCTCGAGTAAGTAAAGTAGTGTGGAAAAGTAGTGTGAAAATCCTAAGTAAAATAACATGCAAAACTAGTGTGGAAAGCTTGAGTAAGTAAAGTAGCATGGAAATCCTGAGTAAGTAAAGTAGCATGGAAAAGTAATGTCGAAAGCTTGAGTAAGTAAAGTATCATGAAAATCTTGAGCAAGTAAAACAACATTAAAATCTTGAGTAAGTAAAGTAGCATAGAAAACCAATGTGGAAAGCTCTAGTCAGTAAAGTAGCATGGAAATCCTGAGTAAGTAAAGCAACATGAAAAGCCTGAGTAAGTAAAGTAGCATGGAAAGATCGAGTAAATAAATCAACATGGAAAAGTAGTGTGAAAAGCCCAAGTAAAGCAGCATCAAAAGCTTGAGTAAATAAATCAACATGAAAAAGTAATGTGGAAAGCTTGAGTAGGTAAATTAGTGTGAAAAGCTTGAGTAAGTAAAGTAACATAGAAAACTTGAGTAAGTAAAGCAACGTAGAAACCACAAGTTAATAAAGTAACATGGAAATCCTGAGTAAGTGAAGCAATGTGGAAAGCTCAGGTAAGTCAAAAAACTTGGAAAGCCTTAGTAAGTCAAGTAGAGTGGAAATCCCAACTAAAGCAACATAAAAAACCCAAGTATGTAAAGTAGCATGGAAAACCTAAGTTAGTAAAGTAGCATGGAAAAGTACTATGAAAATCCTTAGTAAGTAAAGCAACATGGAAAGCTTGAGTTAGTAAAGTAGTGTAGAAACCCTGATTAAGTAAAGCACCATGAAAAAGTAGTGTGGAAAGCCTATGTAAGTACAGTAGTGTGGAAGCCTTCAGTAAATAAGGTAGTGTGTAAAGATTAATTTAATAAAGCAGCGTAGAAAGCCTAAATAAGTAAAGTAGCATGGAAAACCTGAGTAAGTAAAGCAACATGGAAAAGTAATGTGAAAAGCTCAAGTAAGTAAAGCATCATGGAAATATTGAGTAAATAAAGAAACATAGAAAACCTGAGAAAGTAAAGGAGTGTGGAAAGCTTGAGTGAGTAGAGCTATGTGGAAAGCCCAAATTATTAAAGTAGCATAGAAAGCATGAGTAAGTAAAGCAATGTGGAAAATCTGAGTAAGTAAATAAATGTTGGAAGCTCAAGTAAGTAAAGTAGTATGGAAAGCTCTACTGAGTAAAATAGCATGAAAATCTTGAGTAAGTAAAGTAGTGTGGAAAGACTAAATAAGTAAAGTAGCGTAGAAAACCCAAGTAAGTAAATTAACATAGAAAAGGAGCATAAAAATCACAAGTAAAGCAATGTGGAAAGCTCAAGTTAGTAAAGCAATGTGGAAAGCTTGAGTAAGTAAAACAACATGGAAAAATAATTTGGTAAACCAGAGAAAGTAAAGCAATGTAAAAAGATTGACTAAGTAAAATAATGTGGAAATACTGATTAAATAAATTAGTGTGAAAAGCCTGAATAAGTAAAGCAACATGTAAAGTTTGAGTAAGTAAAGTAGCATGGAAAAGCAGTGTAGAAAGCCTAAGTAAGTAAAGTAACATGGAAAAGTAGCATGTAAAGCTTGATTAAATAATGTAGCATGGAAAAGTAGAACTAAAAGATTGAATAAGTAAAGCAACATAGAAACCCTAATTAAGTCAAGTAGTGTTGAAAAGTAGCATGGAAAGCCTGAGTAACTAAAGAAGTATAGAAAAGTAGTATGAAAAGCTCAAATATATAAAGTAACATGGAAAGTCTGTGTAAGTAAAGTAACATAGAAAACCTGAGTAAGTAAAGTAGCATGTAAAGCCTAGGTAAGTAAAGCAGCATGAAAAGCTTGAGTAAGTAAAGTAACATAAAAAGCTCAAGTAAGTAATGTAGTGTGGAAAAGTAACATGGAAAACTCAAGTAAAGCAGCATGGAAAGTCTGAGTAAGTAAAGTAACATAAAAAAGTAGTGTGAAAAGCTCGAGTAAGTAAAGCAATGTAAAAAAGTAGTATGAAAATCTTGAGTAAGTGAAGTAGCTTAGAAATCTCGAGTAACTTAATCAATAGTGAAAAGTAGAGTGGAAAGGCTGAGTAAATAAAGCAATTTAGAAAAGCAACATAAAAAGTTTAAGTAAATCACCCTATAAATCATGAGTAAGTAAAGCAGCATGGAAAAAAATTATGGAAAGCTCAAGAAAGTAAAGTAGCATGGAAAGCTTGAGTATGTAAAGAATCATGAAAAAGTAGTGTGGAAAGCTCGAGTAAGTAAATCAATATGGAAAAGCAGCTTAAAAATCCCTAGTAAATAAAGTAGCATGGAAAAGTAGCGTACAAAGCTTGTGTAAGTAAAGTAGTATGGAAAATTAGTGTGGACAGCTTGAGTAAGTAAAGTAGCATAGAAATCTTGAGTAATTAAAACAATGTGAAAAGACTGAGTAAGTAAATCATTGTAAAAATCTTGAGTAAATAAAGCATAATGGAAAAGTAGTATGAAAAACCTGAGTAAGTAAAGTAATGTGAAAAATTAGCATGAAAAAGCATTGTGGAAAGCTCGAGTAAGTAAAGTAGCATGAAAATACCAATTTAGTAAAGCAGTGTCGAAAGCTTAAGAAAGTGAAGTAGTATGGAAAAGCAATGTGGAAAGCTCAAGTAAGTAGAGCAATGTGGAAACCCTGAGTAAGTAAATCAACATGAAAATCTTGAGTAAGTAAAGAGGCATAGAAAATGAATGTGAAAAGCATGATTAAGTAAAGTAGTGTAAACAATATAAGTTAGTAAAGCAGTGTGGAAAAGGAGCGTGAAAATCCCAAGTAATTAAAGTAGCATGGAAATCTTAAGTAGGTAAAGCAACATCGAGTAAGTAAAGCAACATGGAAAGCTAGAGTAAGTAAAGCAACATGAAAAAGTAGCATGGAAAGCTAGAGTAAGTAAAACAACAAAGAAAAGTAGTGTAGAAAGCTTGAGTAAGTAAAGCAACATAAAAAGTTTGAGTAAGTAAACCATCATGAAAAATTAGTATAGAAATCTTGAGTAAGTAAAGCAATGTGGAAAGCTTGAGTAACTAAAGCAATGTAGAAAAGCAACATGGAAATCTTGAGTAAGTAAAGCAACATGAAAATATTGAGTAAGTAAAGCAGTGTGGAAAGCTCGAGTAAGTAAATTAGCATGAAAAAGTAGTGTGGAAATTCCAAGTAAGTAAAGTAGTATGGTAAAGTAGCATAGATAGCTCAAGTAAGTAAAGTAGCATGGAAAACCTAAGTAAAACAATGTGTAAATCCTAAGTAAGTAAAATAGCATAGAAAAATAGTGTGATAAGCTTGAATAAGTAAATCAATATGGAAAGCCTTAGTAAATAAAGTAGCATGGAAAAGCAATGTGGAAAAGTAACGTGGAAAACATGATTAAGTAAAGCAAAGAGAAAAAGTAGCTTGGAAAACCTGAGTAAGTAAAGCAGTGTAGAAAGCTAGAGTAAGTAAAGTAGTGTTAAAAAGCAACGTGAAAAGCTCGAGTAAATAAAGGAGCATGAAAAAGTAGAGAGGAAATCCATAGTAAGTAAAGCAACATAGAAAAGTATGAGTAAGTAAAGTAGCACGAAAAATTATGAGTATGTAAAGTAACAGTAAATCTTGATTAAGTAATGTAGCATGTGAAAAGCTTGAATAAGTAAATTAGGACATAAATCTTGATTAAGTAAAGCAATGTGGAAAACCAGTATGGAAAGCCCATGTAAAGTAGCATAGAAAGTATGAGTAAGTAAAGTAGCATAAAAAAATAGCATGGAAAGATCGAATAAGTAAAACAACGTGTAAATCATGAGTAAGTAATATAACATGAAAAAGTAGTATGGAAAGCTCAAGTAAGTAAAGTAACATGAAAAGCCTGAGTAAGTAAAGCAACATAAAAAAGTTGCATGGAAATCTCGATTAAGTAAAGCAACATGAAAATCACGAGTAAGTAAAGTAGCATGGAAAGCTCGTCTAAAGAAAGTAGCTTAGAAAATTAGTGTAGAAAGCTCGAGAAAGCAAAGCAATATGGAAAGCTTGAGTAAATAAAGCAACATGGAAATCCTAAGTAAGTAAAGTAATGTGGAAAGCTCTAGTAAGTAAATTAGCATGAAAAGCCTGAGTAAGTAAAGCAGCATGGAAAAGTAGTGTGGAAAGCATGAGTAAGTAATGTAGAGTGAAAAGCTTGAGTAATTAAGCTAATGTGGAAAGTTCAAGTAAGTAAAGTAGTACGAAAAGCCTTAGTAAGTAAAGCAGCATGGAAATCCCAAGTAAAGCAGTGTAGAAATTCCAAGTAAAGTAGTGTGGAAAACCTGAGTAAGTAAAGTAGCATATAAAATTGTCATGGAAAGCCTGAGTAAGTAAAGCAACATAGAAAGCTTGAGTTAGTAAAATAATTTAGAAATATCGATTAAGTAAAGTAGCATGAAAAGCTTGAGTAAGTAAAGCAATGCAAAAATCTCCATTAAATAAAGTAGAATGGAAAGCCTAATTAAATAAAGTAGCATGGAAAGGCAGCATGGAAAACCTAAATAAGTAAAGTATAATGGAAAACCTAAGTAAAGCAACATGAAAAGCCTAAGTAATGCAACATGGAAAGATTGTTTAGATAAAGCAGTGTGGAAAGCTTGAATAAGTAAAGGACTGTATAAATCTTGAATAAATGAAGTAGTGTAAAAAACTTGAGTAAGTAAAGTAACGTAGAAAGCTCGAGTAAGTAAAGCAGCATGGAAAGCTCAAGGAAGTAGAGTAGCATTAGAAGCACGAAGAAGTAAATCAACATAGAAAGTCTGAGTAAGTAAAGTAGCATGAAAATATTGAGTAAGTAAAGTATCGTGGAAAGCCTAAGTAAAGTAGCATGGAAAACTCAAGTAAAACAATATGGAAAAAGAATATTAAAAGTCTATGTAAGTAAATTAATGTGGAAAGCTCGAGTTAGTAAAGTAGTGTAGAATCTTGAGTAAGTAAAGTAGCATAGAAATCCTGAGTAAGTAAAGTAACATGGAAAGTTTGAGTAAGTAAAGCATCATAGAAAGCATGATAAAATAAAGTAGCATGGAAAGCTCAAATAAGTAAACTAGCAGGGAAATCTTGAGTAAGTAAAACAACATGGAAAGCCTTAGTAAGTAAAGTAGCTTGGAAATTCCTTATAAGTAAAGTAGCATGGAAAAGTAGTGTAGAAAGCTAGAGTAAGTAAAGTAGCATGGAAATCCTGAGCAAGTAAAGCAATTGTGCAAGGCCTAAGAAAGTAAATCAGTGTGGAAAGGTCTAGTAATTAAAGTAGCATGGACAAGAAGCATGAAAAACATGATTAATTAAATCAAGGTGGAAAGCCTGAGTAAGTAAAGTAGCATGGAAAGCTCGAGTAAGTAAAGCAACATGGAAAAGTAGTGTGAAAACCTTGAGTAAATAAAGCAACATGAAAACCCTGAGTAACTAAAGCAACATAGAAAATTAGTGTGGAAAAAATGAGTAAGTAAAACAATGTGGAAAGTCCAAGTAAGTAAATCAGCATGGAAAGCTTGAGTAAGTAAAGTAGTATGAAAAGCTAGAGTAAGTAAAGCAATGTGGAAAATCAGTATGGAAGGCTCAAGTATGTAAAGGAACATGAAAATCTTGAGTAAGTAAAGTAGTGTGGAAAAGCAATATAGAAAGCCTGAGTAAGTTAAGCAACATAAAAAGTTTTAATAAGTAAAGCAACATGGAAAAGTGGCATGGAAAGCCTGAGTAATTAAAGTAGCATAGAAATCCTAATTAAGTAAAGAAGTGTGGAAAAATAGCATAGAAATTCCAAGTAAGTAAAGAATCATGGAAAGCCCAAGTAAATAAAGAATCATGGAAAGCCCAAGTAAGTAAAGCAACATGAAAAAGTGGCATAGATATTTTGAGTAAGTAAAGCAATGTGGAAAGCTCGAGTAAGTAAAGTAGTGTAGAAAAATAGAGTGAAAAGGCTGAATAAGTAAGACAATATGGAAAATTAGCTTGGAAAGTTTAAGTAATTAAATCAACATGGAAATATTGAGTAAGTAAAGTAGCATGGAAAGCCCAAGTAAGTAAAGCATCCTGGAAAAGCAGTGTGGAAAACCTGAGTATGTAAAGCAACATGGAAAAGTAGTGTGAAAAGTGTAAGTAGCATGGATAAGTGGTGTAAAAAGACTAAGTAATTAAAGTAGTATGGAAAAGTGGCATGAAAAGCTTGATTAAGTAGCATGGAAAGGCTGAGTAAGTAAAACAACAAACCCTGAGTAAGTTAAGCAACGTGGTAAGCCTGAGTAAGTAAAGTAGCATAGAAAACTTGAGTAAATATAACATGGAAAATTAGCATGAAAAAGTATCATGGAAATATCAAGTAAGTAAAATAGCATGGAAAGCTCAAGTTAGTAAAGCCACCTAGAAAGCCTGAGTAATGAAAGCAACATGGAAAGATCGAGTAAGTAAAGTAGTGTGGAAATCTTCAGTAATTAAAGCAACATGGAAAGACTGAGTAAGTAAAGTAGTATGGAAAAGTGGCATGGAAAGCTTGAGTAAGTAGCATGGAAAGCTTGAGTAAGTAGCATGGAAAGCTTGAGTAAGTAAAGCAACAAAGCCTAAGTAAGTTAAGCAATGTGGTAAGCCTGAGTAAGTAAAGTAGCATGGAAAACTTGAGTAAATATAAACACATGGAAAATCATCATGAAAAAGTATCATGGAAATATCGAGTAAGTAAAGTGTGTGAAAATCTCAAGTTAGTAAAGCCACGTAGAAAGCTTGAGTAATTAAAGCAACATGGAAAGATCAAGTAAGTAAAGTAGTGTGGAAAGCCTGAGTAAGGAAAGCAACATGGAAATATCGAGTAAGTAAAGCAACATAGAAAAGTAACATAGAAAATACAAGTAAGTAAAGAAGCATGGAAAGCTCGAGTAAATAAAGTAGTGTGAAAAGCCTAAGTAACTAAAATAGTATAGAAAACTGGAGTACTTAAAGTAGCATTGAAAAGCAATGTGGAAAGCCTGAGTAAGTAAAACAGCATGGAAATCTTGAGTAAGTAAAACAACATGGAAAACTCAAGTAAGTAAATTAGTATGGAAATGTAGCATGGAAATCTCGAGTAAGGAAAGCAACATGGAAATCCCAAGTAAAGTAGCATGAAAAAGAAATAAAAATAGCATGGAAAGTCTGAATAAGTAAAGTAGCATGGAAAGTCTGAGTAAATAAAGTAACATGGAAAGTTTAGGTAAGTAAATCAACATGGAAAAGTAGCATGGAAAGATTGAGTAAGTAAATCAACTTGGAAAATTAATGTGAAAATCCTAAGTAAAGCAATGTGAAAAGCTTGAATAAGTAAATCAATATGGAAAAGTAGCGTTGAAAGCTTGAGTAAGTAAACCAACGTGGAAAGCCCAAGTAAGTCAAGAAACATGTAAAAATAACATGGAAATCTTGAGTAAGTAAAGCAATATGTAAAAGTAGTATGGAAAGCTCGAGTAAGTAATGTAGCATGGAAAGCTTGAGTAAGTAAAGTAACTTAGAAAGCTCAAGTAAGTAAAGTAGCATGCAAATCCTAAGTAAATAAAGTAACTTAGAAAGATTGAGTAATTAAAGTAGCATAGAAAGCTTGAGTAAGTAAAGTAGTGTGGAAAACCCAAGTAAAGTAGCATGGAAAGTTTGAGTAATTAGTTTGGAAATCCTTAGTAAATAAAGCAACATGGATAAGTGGCATGAAAAACCTGAGTAAATAAAGCAGTATGGAAAAGTAGCATGGAAATCCTAAGTAACTAAAGCAATGTAGAAAGCTCGAGTAAGTAAAGCAATGTGGAAAAGTAGCATGGAAAGCCTGAGTTAGTAAAGCAACATGGAAAGCTTAAATAAGTAAATCAACATTGAAAAGTATGATGGAAAGTCTTACTAAGTAAATCAATGTGGAAAGCTTGAATAAGTAAAGCAGAGTGGAATGCTTGAGTAAGTAAAGTAGTATGGAAAGCCGAAGTAATTAAAGTAGTATTAAAATCCTGAGTAAGTAAAGAAACATGAAAAAGAGCATGGAAAGCCTAAGTAAGTGTGCAAAAGTAAAGCAATGTAGAACCCTGAGTAGGTAAAGTAGCATGGAAAACCTAAGTAAGTAAATTAGTAAGGAAAAGTAGTGTGGAAAGCTTGAGTAAGTAAAGTAGCATGGAAAGCTCAAGTAAGTAAAGTAGCATGGAAAAGTAATGTAGAAATCTTGACTAAGTAAAGTAGTATGGAAAACTTGAGCAAGTAAAGTGGTATGTAAAGCATGAGTAATTAAAGTAGTGTGGAAATCCCAAGTTAGTAAAGTAGCATGGAAATCTTGAGTAAGTAAAGCAGCATTGAAATCCCAAGTAAGTAAAGTAGTGTGGAAATCTCAAGTAGGTAAAGTAGTGTGGAAAAGTAATGTGGAAAGCCCAAGTAAGTAAAGTAGCATGGAAAAGTAGCGTGGAAAGCCCAAGTAAGTAAATTAGCATGGAAAGCTTGACTAAGTAAAGCAACTTGGAAAGCTTGAGTAAGTAAAGCAACTTGGAAAGCTTGAGTAAGTAAAGTAACATGGGAAAGCAGTGCGGAAAGCCCAAGTAAGTAAAGTAGTGTGGAAAGCCCAAGTAAGTAAAGTAGCATGGAAAGATAGATTAAGTAGAGCAATGTCGAAATCCTAAGTAAGTCAAGTAGTGTGGAAAAGTAGCTTTGAAAGCCCAAGTAAGTAAAGTAGCATGGAAAAGTAATGTGGAATGCTCAAGTAAGTAAAGCAGTGTAGAAATCCTGAGTAAGTAAAATAACATGGAAATCTTGGGTAAGTAAAGTAGTGTGGAAAGGAGTAAGTAAAGCAATGTAGAAAATTAACATAGAAATCTTGAGTAAGGAAAGCTACATGAAAAATCAACATGGAAAGATGGAGTAAGTAAAGCAGTGTGGAAACATCGAGTAAGTAAAGTTGCATTGAAATCCTAAGTAAGTAAAGCAGTGTGGAAAACTCAAATAAGTAAAGCAACATGGAAAGCATGAGTAAGTAAATTATCATGAAATGCTTGACTAAGTAAAGTAATGTGGAAAAGTAGTGTGGAAAGCCCAAGTAAGTAAATCAGTGTGGAAAGGCATAGTAAGTAAATCAACATGGAAAGTAATGTGGAGAGTTTGAGTAAGTAGAGTAGCATGAAAAGTTAGAGTAAGTAAAGTAGTTTGGAAATCCCAAGTAAATAAATTAGAATGGAAAAGAGAGTGAAAAGTCCGAGTAAGTAAAGTAACATGGAAAAGCAGCATGGAAAGCTTGAGTAAGTAAAACAATATTGAAAGCTCGAGTAAGTAAAGAAGAATGGAAAATAAATGTGGAAAGCTTGAGTAAATAAAGTACTGTGGAAATTTTGAGTAAGTAAAGCAACATGGAAATCCCAAGTAATTAAAGCAACATAGAAAAGTAGTGTGGAAGGCCCAAGTCAGTAAAGTAGCATGAAAAGCCCAAGTAAAGTAACATGGAAAAGCAATATGGAAATCCTATGTAAAGTAGCGTGGAAAAGTAGCATGGAATGCTAAAGTATTTAAAGTAACATGGAATGCTCGAGTAAGTAAAGCAATATGGAAAGATCAAGTATATAAAGCAATGTGAAAAGCAATGTGGAAATCTCAAGTAAGTAAAGTAGAATGGAAAAGAATCATGGAAAACCCAATTAAATAAAGTAGTATGAAAAAGTAGTGTGAAAAGCCCAAGTAAGTAAAGTAGCATAGGAATCTTGATTAAGTAGAGTAGCATGGAAATCTAGAGTAAGTAAAGCAGTGTTGAAAGCCCAAGTAAGTAAATCACCATGGAAAAGATGCATGGAATACTCAAGTAAAGTAGTGTGGAAAACTTGAGTAAATAAAGCAGTGTGGAAAGCTTGAGTAAGTAAATTAGTTATGAATGCTTGAGTAAGTAAAGCAGTGTGGAAAGCTTGAGTAAGTAAAGTAATGTGGAAATCCAAAGTAAATATATGTATAAAATTAATGTGGAAAGCTTGATTTAGTAAAGTAGTGTGGAAAGCCTGAGTAAGTAAAGTAGTGTGGAAAGCTAGAGTAAGTAAAGCAGTATGAAAAAATAATGTAGAAAGCTTGAGTAAGTAAAGAAATGTGGAAATATATAGTAAGTAATGTAGCATGGAAAGCTCT
Source organism: Torreya grandis (assembly GCA_037957365.1). Classification (NCBI taxonomy): domain Eukaryota; kingdom Viridiplantae; phylum Streptophyta; class Pinopsida; order Cupressales; family Taxaceae; genus Torreya; species Torreya grandis. The sequence continues at coordinate 538,172 of JARHVA010001883.1, read as the reverse complement.
AATAAGTAAAGCAACATGGAAATCCTGGGTACATAAATCAACATAAAAGAGTAACATAAAAAGCCTGAGCAAGTAAAGCAAATTGGAAAACTAGTGTGGAAAGCCCAAGTAATTAAAACAATGTGGAAAAGTAGCATGAAAAGTTTGAGTAAGTAATGAAATGTGGAAAAGTAGCGTGGAGAGTTTGAGTAAGTAAATCATTGTGGAAAGCTCGAGTAAGTAAAGTAGTGTGGAAAAGTAGTGTGAAAATCCTAAGTAAAATAACATGCAAAACTAGTGTGGAAAGCTTGAGTAAGTAAAGTAGCATGGAAATCCTGAGTAAGTAAAGTAGCATGGAAAAGTAATGTCGAAAGCTTGAGTAAGTAAAGTATCATGAAAATCTTGAGCAAGTAAAACAACATTAAAATCTTGAGTAAGTAAAGTAGCATAGAAAACCAATGTGGAAAGCTCTAGTCAGTAAAGTAGCATGGAAATCCTGAGTAAGTAAAGCAACACGAAAAGCCTGAGTAAGTAAAGTAGCATGGAAAGATCGAGTAAATAAATCAACATGGAAAAGTAGTGTGAAAAGCCCAAGTAAAGCAGCATCAAAAGCTTGAGTAAATAAATCAACATGAAAAAGTAATGTGGAAAGCTTGAGTAGGTAAATTAGTGTGAAAAGCTTGAGTAAGTAAAGTAACATAGAAAACTTGAGTAAGTAAAGCAACGTAGAAAGCACAAGTTAATAAAGTAACATGGAAAGCCTGAGTAAGTGAAGCAATGTGGAAAGCTCAGGTAAGTCAAAAAACTTGGAAAGCCTTAGTAAGTCAAGTAGAGTGGAAATCCCAACTAAAGCAACATAAAAAAACCCAAGTATGTAAAGTAGCATGGAAAACCTAAGTTAGTAAAGTAGCATGGAAAAGTACTATGAAAAGCCTTAGTAAGTAAAGCAACATGGAAAGCTTGAGTTAGTAAAGTAGTGTAGAAACCCTGATTAAGTAAAGCACCATGAAAAAGTAGTGTGGAAAGCCTATGTAAGTACAGTAGTGTGGAAGCCTTCAGTAAATAAGGTAGTGTGTAAAGATTAATTTAATAAAGCAGCGTAGAAAGCCTAAATAAGTAAAGTAGCATGGAAAACCTGAGTAAGTAAAGCAACATGGAAAAGTAATGTGAAAAGCTCAAGTAAGTAAAGCATCATGGAAATATTGAGTAAATAAAGCAACATAGAAAACCTGAGAAAGTAAAGGAGTGTGGAAAGCTTGAGTGAGTAGAGCTATGTGGAAAGCCCAAATTATTGAAGTAACATAGAAAGCATGAGTAAGTAAAGCAATGTGGAAAATCTGAGTAAGTAAATAAATGTTGGAAGCTCAAGTAAGTTAAGTAGTATGGAAAGCTCTACTGAGTAAAATAGCATGAAAATATTGAGTAAGTAAAGTAGTGTGGAAAGACTAAATAAGTAAAGTAGCGTATAAAACCCAAGTAAGTAAATTAACATAGAAAAGGAGCATAAAAATCACAAGTAAAGCAATGTGGAAAGCTCAAGTTAGTAAAGCAATGTGGAAAGCAGGAGTAAGTAAAACAACATGGAAAAATAATTTGGTAAACCAGAGAAAGTAAAGCAATGTAAAAAGATTGAGTAAGTAAAATAATGTGGAAATACTGATTAAATAAATTAGTGTGAAAAGCCTGAGTAAGTAAAGCAACATGGAAAGTTTGAGTAAGTAAAGTAGCATGGAAAAGCAGTGTAGAAAGCCTAAGTAAGTAAAGTAACATGGAAAAGTAGCATGTAAAGCTTGATTAAATAATGTAGCATGGAAAAGTAGAACTAAAAGATTGAATAAGTAAAGCAACATAGAAACCCTAATTAAGTCAAGTAGTGTTGAAAAGTAGCATGGAAAGCCTGAGTAACTAAAGAAGTATAGAAAAGTAGTATGAAAATCTCAAATATATAAAGTAACATGGAAAGTCTGTGTAAGTAAAGTAACATAGAAAACCTGAGTAAGTAAAGTAGCATGTAAAGCCTAGGTAAGTAAAGCAGCATAAAAATCTTGAGTAAGTAGAGTAACATAAAAAGCTCAAGTAAGTAATGTAGTGTGGAAAAGTAACATGGAAAACTCAAGTAAAGCAGCATGGAAAGTCTGAGTAAGTAAAGTAACATAAAAAAGTAGTGTGAAAAGCTCGAGTAAGTAAAGCAATGTAAAAAAGTAGTATGAAAATCTTGAGTAAGTGAAGTAGCTTAGAAATCTCGAGTAACTTAATCAATAGTGAAAAGTAGAGTGGAAAGGCTGAGTAAATAAAGCAATTTAGAAAAGCAACATAAAAAGTTTAAGTAAATCACCCTATAAATCATGAGTAAGTAAAGCAGCATGGAAAAAAATTATGGAAAGCTCAAGAAAGTAAAGTAGCATGGAAAGCTTGAGTATGTAAAGAATCATGAAAAAGTAGTGTGGAAAGCTCGAGTAAGTAAATCAGTATGGAAAAGCAGCTTAAAAATCCCTAGTAAATAAAGTATCATGGAAAAGTAGCGTACAAAGCTTGTGTAAGTAAAGTAGTATGGAAAATTAGTGTGGACAGCTTGAGTAAGTAAAGTAGCATAGAAATCTTGAGTAACTAAAACAATGTGAAAAGACTGAGTAAGTAAATCAATGTAAAAATCTTGAGTAAATAAAGCATAATGGAAAAGTAGTATGAAAAACCTGAGTAAGTAAAGTAATGTGAAAAATTAGCATGAAAAAGCATTGTGGAAAGCTCGAGTAAGTAAAGTAGCATGAAAATACCAATTTAGTAAAGCAGTGTCGAAAGCTTAAGAAAGTGAAGTAGTATGGAAAAGCAATGTGGAAAGCTCAAGTAAGTAGAGCAATGTGGAAAGCCTGAGTAAGTAAATCAACATGAAAATCTTGAGTAAGTAAAGAGGCATAGAAAATGAATGTGAAAAGCATGATTAAGTAAAGTAGTGTAAACAATATAAGTTAGTAAAGCAGTGTGGAAAAGGAGCGTGAAAATCCCAAGTAATTAAAGTAGCATGAAAATCTTAAGTAGGTAAAGCAACATCGAGTAAGTAAAGCAACATGGAAAGCTAGAGTAAGTAAAGCAACATGAAAAAGTAGCATGGAAAGCTAGAGTAAGTAAAACAACAAAGAAAAGTAGTGTAGAAAGCTTGAGTAAGTAAAGCAACATAGAAAGTTTGAGTAAGTAAACCATCATGAAAAATTAGTATAGAAATCTTGAGTAAGTAAAGCAATGTGGAAAGCTTGAGTAACTAAAGCAATGTAGAAAAGCAACATGGAAAGCTTGAGTAAGTAAAGCAACATGAAAATATTGAGTAAGTAAAGCAGTGTGGAAAGCTCGAGTAAGTAAATTAGCATGAAAAAGTAGTGTGGAAATTCCAAGTAAGTAAAGTAGTATGGTAAAGTAGCATAGATAGCTCAAGTAAGTAAAGTAGCATGGAAAACCTAAGTAAAACAATGTGTAAATCCTAAGTAAGTAAAATAGCATAGAAAAATAGTGTGAAAAGCTTGAATAAGTAAATCAATATGGAAAGCCTTAGTAAATAAAGTAGCATGGAAAAGCAATGTGGAAAAGTAACGTGGAAAACATGATTAAGTAAAGCAAAGAGAAAAAGTAGCTTGGAAAACCTGAGTAAGTAAAGCAGTGTAGAAAGCTAGAGTAAGTAAAGTAGTGTTAAAAAGCAACGTGAAAAGCTCGAGTAAATAAAGGAGCATGAAAAAGTAGAGAGGAAATCCATAGTAAGTAAAGCAACATAGAAAAGTATGAGTACGTAAAGTAGCACGAAAAATTATGAGTATGTAAAGTAACAGTAAATCTTGATTAAGTAATGTAGCATGTGAAAAGCTTGAATAAGTAAATTAGGACATAAATCTTGATTAAGTAAAGCAATGTGGAAAACCAGTATGGAAAGCCCAAGTAAAGTAGCATAGAAAGTATGAGTAAGTAAAGTAGCATAAAAAAATAGCATGGAAAGATCGAATAAGTAAAACAACGTGTAAATCATGAGTAAGTAATATAACATGAAAAAGTAGTATGGAAAGCTCAAGTAAGTAAAGTAACATGAAAAGCCTGAGTAAGTAAAGCAACATAAAAAAGTTGCATGGAAATCTCGATTAAGTAAAGCAGCATGAAAATCACGAGTAAGTAAAGTAGCATGGAAAGCTCGTCTAAAGAAAGTAGCTTAGAAAATTAGTGTAGAAAGCTCGAGAAAGCAAAGCAATATGGAAAGCTTGAGTAAATAAAGCAACATGGAAATCCGGAGTAAGTAAAGTAATGTGGAAAGCTCTAGTAAGTAAATTAGCATGAAAAGCCTGAGTAAGTAAAGCAGCATGGAAAAGTAGTGTGGAAAGCATGAGTAAGTAATGTAGAGTGAAAAGCTTGAGTAATTAAGCTAATGTGGAAAGTTCAAGTAAGTAAAGTAGTACGAAAAGCCTTAGTAAGTAAAGCAGCATGGAAATCCCAAGTAAAGCAGTGTAGAAATTCCAAGTAAAGTAGTGTGGAAAACCTGAGTAAGTAAAGTAGCATATAAAATTGTCATGGAAAGCCTGAGTAAGTAAAGCAACATAGAAAGCTTGAGTTAGTAAAATAATTTAGAAATATCGATTAAGTAAAGTAGCATGAAAAGCTTGAGTAAGTAAAGCAATGCAAAAATCTCCATTAAATAAAGTAGAATGGAAAGCCTAATTAAATAAAGTAGCATGGAAAGGCAGCATGGAAAACCTAAATAAGTAAAGTATAATGGAAAACCTAAGTAAAGCAACATGAAAAGCCTAAGTAATGCAACATGGAAAGATTGTTTAGATAAAGCAGTGTGGAAAGCTTGAATAAGTAAAGGACTGTATAAATCTTGAATAAATGAAGTAGTGTAAAAAACTTGAGTAAGTAAAGTAACGTAGAAAGCTCGAGTAAGTAAAGCAGCATGGAAAGCTCAAGGAAGTAGAGTAGCATTAGAAGCACGAAGAAGTAAATCAACATAGAAAGTCTGAGTAAGTAAAGTAGCATGAAAATATTGAGTAAGTAAAGTATCGTGGAAAGCCTAAGTAAAGTAGCATGGAAAACTCAAGTAAAACAATATGGAAAAAGAATATTAAAAGTCTATGTAAGTAAATTAATGTGGAAAGCTCGAGTTAGTAAAGTAGTGTGGAATCTTGAGTAAGTAAAGTAGCATAGAAATCCTAAGTAAGTAAAGTAACATGGAAAGTTTGAGTAAGTAAAGCATCATAGAAAGCATGATAAAATAAAGTAGCATGGAAAGCTCAAACAAGTAAACTAGCAGGGAAATCTTGAGTAAGTAAAACAACATGGAAAGCCTTAGTAAGTAAAGTAGCTTGGAAATTCCTTATAAGTAAAGTAGCATGGAAAAGAAGTGTAGAAAGCTAGAGTAAGTAAAGTAGCATGGAAAGCCTGAGCAAGTAAAGCAATTGTGCAAGGCCTAAGAAAGTAAATCAGTGTGGAAAGGTCTAGTAATTAAAGTAGCATGGACAAGAAGCATGAAAAACTTGATTAATTAAATCAAGGTGGAAAGCCTGAGTAAGTAAAGTAGCATGGAAAGCTCGAGTAAGTAAAGCAACATGGAAAAGTAGTGTGAAAACCTTGAGTAAATAAAGCAACATGAAAACCCTGAGTAACTAAAGCAACATAGAAAATTAGTGTGGAAAAAATGAGTAAGTAAAACAATGTGGAAAGTCCAAGTAAGTAAATCAGCATGGAAAGCTTGAGTAAGTAAAGTAGTATGAAAAGCTAGAGTAAGTAAAGCAATGTGGAAAATCAGTATGGAAGGCTCAAGTATGTAAAGGAACATGAAAATCTTGAGTAAGTAAAGTAGTGTGGAAAAGCAATATAGAAAGCCTGAGTAAGTTAAGCAACATAAAAAGTTTTAATAAGTAAAGCAACATGGAAAAGTGGCATGGAAAGCCCGAGTAATTAAAGTAGCATAGAAATCCTAATTAAGTAAAGAAGTGTGGAAAAATAGCATAGAAATTCCAAGTAAGTAAAGAATCATGGAAAGCCCAAGTAAATAAAGAATCATGGAAAGCCCAAGTAAGTAAAGCAACATGAAAAAGTGGCATAGATATTTTGAGTAAGTAAAGCAATGTGGAAAGCTCGAGTAAGTAAAGTAGTGTAGAAAAATAGAGTGAAAAGGCTGAATAAGTAAGACAATATGGAAAATTAGCTTGGAAAGTTTAAGTAATTAAATCAACATGGAAATATTGAGTAAGTAAAGTAGCATGGAAAGCCCAAGTAAGTAAAGCATCCTGGAAAAGCAGTGTGGAAAACCTGAGTATGTAAAGCAACATGGAAAAGTAGTGTGAAAAGTGTAAGTAGCATGGATAAGTGGTGTAAAAAGACTAAGTAATTAAAGTAGTATGGAAAATTGGCATGAAAAGCTTGATTAAGTAGCATGGAAAGCCTGAGTAAGTAAAACAACAAACCCTGAGTAAGTTAAGCAACGTGGTAAGCCTGAGTAAGTAAAGTAGCATAGAAAACTTGAGCAAATATAACATGGAAAATTAGCATGAAAAAGTATCATGGAAATATCAAGTAAGTAAAATAGCATGGAAAGCTCAAGTTAGTAAAGCCACCTAGAAAGCCTGAGTAATGAAAGCAACATGGAAAGATCGAGTAAGTAAAGTAGTGTGGAAATCTTCAGTAATTAAAGCAACATGGAAAGACTGAGTAAGTAAAGTAGTATGGAAAAGTGGCATGGAAAGCTTGAGTAAGTAGCATGGAAAGCTTGAGTAAGTAGCATGGAAAGCTTGAGTAAGTAAAGCAACAAAGCCTAAGTAAGTTAAGCAATGTGGTAAGACTGAGTAAGTAAAGTAGCATGGAAAACTTGAGTAAATATAAACACATGGAAAATCATCATGAAAAAGTATCATGGAAATATCGAGTAAGTAAAGTGTGTGAAAATCTCAAGTTAGTAAAGCCACGTAGAAAGCTTGAGTAATTAAAGCAACATGGAAAGATCAAGTAAGTAAAGTAGTGTGGAAAGCCTGAGTAAGGAAAGCAACATGGAAATATCGAGTAAGTAAAGCAACATAGAAAAGTAACATAGAAAATACAAGTAAGTAAAGAAGCATGGAAAGCTCGAGTAAATAAAGTAGTGTGAAAAGCCTAAGTAACTAAAATAGTATAGAAAACTGGAGTACTTAAAGTAGCATTGAAAAGCAATGTGGAAAGCCTGAGTAAGTAAAACAGCATGGAAATCTTGAGTAAGTAAAACAACATGGAAAACTCAAGTAAGTAAATTAGTATGGAAATGTAGCATGGAAATCTCGAGTAAGGAAAGCAACATGGAAATCCCAAGTAAAGTAGCATGAAAAAGAAATAAAAATAGCATGGAAAGTCTGAATAAGTAAAGTAGCATGGAAAGTCTGAGTAAATAAAGTAACATGGAAAGTTTAGGTAAGTAAATCAACATGGAAAAGTAGCATGGAAAGATTGAGTAAGTAAATCAACTTGGAAAATTAATGTGAAAATCCTAAGTAAAGCAATGTGAAAAGCTTGAATAAGTAAATCAATATGGAAAAGTAGCGTTGAAAGCTTGAGTAAGTAAACCAACGTGGAAAGCCCAAGTAAGTCAAGAAACATGTAAAAATAACATGGAAATCTTGAGTAAGTAAAGCAATATGTAAAAGTAGTATGGAAAGCTCGAGTAAGTAATGTAGCATGGAAAGCTTGAGTAAGTAAAGTAACTTAGAAAGTTCAAGTAAGTAAAGTAGCATGCAAATCCTAAGTAAATAAAGTAACTTAGAAAGATTGAGTAATTAAAGTAGCATAGAAAGCTTGAGTAAGTAAAGTAGTGTGGAAAACCCAAGTAAAGTAGCATGGAAAGTTTGAGTAATTGGTTTGGAAATCCTTAGTAAATAAAGCAACATGGATAAGTGGCATGAAAAACCTGAGTAAATAAAGCAGTATGGAAAAGTAGCATGGAAATCCTAAGTAACTAAAGCAATGTAGAAAGCTCGAGTAAGTAAAGCAATGTGGAAAAGTAGCATGGAAAGCCTGAGTTAGTGAAGCAACATGGAAAGCTTAAATAAGTAAATCAACATTGAAAAGTATGATGGAAAGTCTTACTAAGTAAATCAATGTGGAAAGCTTGAATAAGTAAAGCAGAGTGGAATGCTTGAGTAAGTAAAGTAGTATGGAAAGCCGAAGTAATTAAAGTAGTATTAAAATCCTGAGTAAGTAAAGAAACATGAAAAAGAGCATGGAAAGCCTAAGTAAGTGTGCAAAAGTAAAGCAATGTAGAACCCTGAGTAGGTAAAGTAGCATGGAAAACCTAAGTAAGTAAATTAGTAAGGAAAAGTAGTGTGGAAAGCTTGAGTAAGTAAAGTAGCATGGAAAGCTCAAGTAATTAAAGTAGCATGGAAAAGTAATGTAGAAATCTTGACTAAGTAAAGTAGTATGGAAAGCTTGAGCAAGTAAAGTGGTATGTAAAGCATGAGTAATTAAAGCAGTGTGGAAATCCCAAGTTAGTAAAGTAGCATGGAAATCTTGAGTAAGTAAAGCAGCATTGAAATCCCAAGTAAGTAAAGTAGTGTGGAAATCTCAAGTAGGTAAAGTAGTGTGGAAAAGTAATGTGGAAAGCCCAAGTAAGTAAAGTAGCATGGAAAAGTAGCGTGGAAAGCCCAAGTAAGTAAATTAGCATGGAAAGCTTGACTAAGTAAAGCAACTTGGAAAGCTTGAGTAAGTAAAGCAACTTGGAAAGCTTGAGTAAGTAAAGTAACATGGGAAAGCAGTGTGGAAAGCCCAAGTAAGTAAAGTAGTGTGGAAAGCCCAAGTAAGTAAAGTAGCATGGAAAGATAGATTAAGTAGAGCAATGTAGAAATCCTAAGTAAGTCAAGTAGTGTGGAAAAGTAGCTTTGAAAGCCCAAGTAAGTAAAGTAGCATGGAAAAGTAATGTGGAATGCTCAAGTAAGTAAAGCAGTGTAGAAATCCTGAGTAAGTAAAATAACATGGAAATCTTGGGTAAGTAAAGTAGTGTGGAAAGGAGTAAGTAAAGCAATGTAGAAAATTAACATAGAAATCTTGAGTAAGGAAAGCTACATGAAAAATCAACATGGAAAGATGGAGTAAGTAAAGCAGTGTGGAAACATCGAGTAAGTAAAGTTGCATTGAAATCCTAAGTAAGTAAAGCAGTGTGGAAAACTCAAATAAGTAAAGCAACATGGAAAGCATGAGTAAGTAAATTATGATGAAATGCTTGACTAATTAAAGTAATGTGGAAAAGTAGTGTGGAAAGCCCGAGTAAGTAAATCAGTGTGAAAAGGCATAGTAAGTAAATCAACATGGAAAGTAATGTGGAGAGTTTGAGTAAGTAGAGTAGCATGAAAAGTTAGAGTAAGTAAAGTAGTTTGGAAATCCCAAGTAAATAAATTAGAATGGAAAAGAGCGTGAAAAGTCCGAGTAAGTAAAGTAACATGGAAAAGCAGCATGGAAAGCTTGAGTAAGTAAAACAATATTGAAAGCTCGAGTAAGTAAAGAAGATTGGAAAATAAATGTGGAAAGCTTGAGTAAATAAAGTACTGTGGAAATTTTGAGTAAGTAAAGCAACATGGAAATCCCAAGTAATTAAAGCAGCATGGAAAAGTAGTGTGGAAGGCCCAAGTCAGTAAAGTAGCGTTAAAAGCCCAAGTAAAGTAACATGGAAAAGCAATATGGAAATCCTATGTAAAGTAGCGTGGAAAAGTAGCATGGAATGCTAAAGTATTTAAAGTAACATGGAATGCTCGAGTAAGTAAAGCAATATGGAAAGATCAAGTATATAAAGCAATGTGGAAATCTCAAGTAAGTAAAGTAGAATGGAAAAGAATCATGGAAAACCCAATCAAGTAAAGTAGTATGAAAAAGTAGTGTGAAAAGCCCAAGTAAGTAAAGTAGCATAGGAATCTTGATTAAGTAGAGCAGCATGGAAATCTAGAGTAAGTAAAGCAGTGTTGAAAGCCCAAGTAAGTAAATCACCATGGAAAAGATGCATGGAATACTCAAGTAAAGTAGTGTGGAAAACTTGAGTAAATAAAGCAGTGTGGAAAGCTTGAGTAAGTAAATTAGTTATGAATGCTTGAGTAAGTAAAGCAGTGTGGAAAGCTTGAGTAGGTAAAGTAATGTGGAAATCCAAAGTAAATATATGTATAAAATTAATGTGGAAAGCTTGATTTAGTAAAGTAGTGTGGAAAGCCTGAGTAAGTAAAGTAGTGTGGAAAGCTAGAGTAAGTAAAGCAGTATGAAAAAATAATGTAGAAAGCTTGAGTAAGTAAAGAAATGTGGAAATATATAGTAAGTAATGTAGCATGGAAAGCTCTAATAAGTAAAGCAACATGGAAATCCTGGGTACATAAATCAACATAAAAGAGTAGCATAAAAAGCCTGAGCAAGTAAAGCAAATTGGAAAACTAGTGTGGAAAGCCCAAGTAATTAAAAAAATGTGGAAAAGTAGCATGAAAAGTTTGAGTAAGTAATGAAATGTGGAAAAGTAGCGTGGAGAGTTTGAGTAAGTAAATCATTGTGGAAAGCTCGAGTAAGTAAAGTAGTGTGGAAAAGTAGTGTGAAAATCCTAAGTAAAATAACATGCAAAACTAGTGTGGAAAGCTTGAGTAAGTAAAGTAGCATGGAAATCCTGAGTAAGTAAAGTAGCATGGAAAAGTAATGTCGAAAGCTTGAGTAAGTAAAGTATCATGAAAATCTTGAGCAAGTAAAACAACATTAAAATCTTGAGTAAGTAAAGTAGCATAGAAAACCAATGTGGAAAGCTCTAGTCAGTAAAGTAGCATGGAAATCCTGAGTAAGTAAAGCAACATGAAAAGCCTGAGTAAGTAAAGTAGCATGGAAAGCTCGAGTAAATAAATCAACATGGAAAAGTAGTGTGAAAAGCCCAAGTAAAGCAGCATCAAAAGCTTGAGTAAATAAATCAACATGAAAAAGTAATGTGGAAAGCTTGAGTAGGTAAATTAGTGTGAAAAGCTTGAGTAAGTAAAGTAACATAGAAAACTTGAGTAAGTAAAGGAATGTAGAAAGCACAAGTTAATAAAGTAACATGGAAAGCCTGAGTAAGTGAAGCAATGTGGAAAGCTCAGGTAAGTCAAAAAACTTGGAAAGCCTTAGTAAGTCAAGTAGAGTGGAAATCCCAACTAAAGCAACATAAAAAACCCAAGTATGTAAAGTAGCATGGAAAACCTAAGTTAGTAAAGTAGCATGGAAAAGTACTATGAAAAGCCTTAGTAAGTAAAGCAACATGGAAAGCTTGAGTTAGTAAAGTAGTGTAGAAACCCTGATTAAGTAAAGCACCATGAAAAAGTAGTGTGGAAAGCCTATGTAAGTACAGTAGTGTGGAAGCCTTCAGTAAATAAGATAGTGTGTAAAGATTAATTTAATAAAGCAGCGTAGAAAGCCTAAATAAGTAAAGTAGCATGGAAAACCTGAGTAAGTAAAGCAACATGGAAAAGTAATGTGAAAAGCTCAAGTAAGTAAAGCATCATGGAAATATTGAGTAAATAAAGCAACATAGAAAACCTGAGAAAGTAAAGGAGTGTGGAAAGCTTGAGTGAGTAGAGCTATGTGGAAAGATCAAATTATTAAAGTAGCATAGAAAGCATGAGTAAGTAAAGCAATGTGGAAAATCTGAGTAAGTAAATAAATGTTGGAAGCTCAAGTAAGTAAAGTAGTATGGAAAGCTCTACTGAGTAAAATAGCATGAAAATCTTGAGTAAGTAAAGTAGTGTGGAAAGACTAAATAAGTAAAGTAGCGTAGAAAACCCAAGTAAGTAAATTAACATAGAAAAGGAGCATAAAAATCACAAGTAAAGCAATGTGGAAAGCTCAAGTTAGTAAAGCAATGTGGAAAGCTTGAGTAAGTAAAACAACATGGAAAAATAATTTGGTAAACCAGAGAAAGTAAAGCAATGTAAAAAGATTGAGTAAGTAAAATAATGTGGAAATACTGATTAAATAAATTAGTGTGAAAAGCCTGAATAAGTAAAGCAACATGGAAAGTTTGAGTAAGTAAAGTAGCATGGAAAAGCAGTGTAGAAAGCCTAAGTAAGTAAAGTAACATGGAAAAGTAGCATGTAAAGCTTGATTAAATAATGTAGCATGGAAAAGTAGAACTAAAAGATTGAATAAGTAAAGCAACATAGAAACCCTAATTAAGTCAAGTAGTGTTGAAAAGTAGCATGGAAAGCCTGAGTAACTAAAGAAGTATAGAAAAGTAGTATGAAAAGCTCAAATATATAAAGTAACATGGAAAGTCTGTGTAAGTAAAGTAACATAGAAAACCTGAGTAAGTAAAGTAGCATGTAAATCCTAGGTAAGTAAAGCAGCATGAAAAGCTTGAGTAAGTAAAGTAACATAAAAAGCTCAAGTAAGTAATGTAGTGTGGAAAAGTAACATGGAAAACTCAAGTAAAGCAGCATGGAAAGTCTGAGTAAGTAAAGTAACATAAAAAAGTAGTGTGAAAAGCTCGAGTAAGTAAAGCAATGTAAAAAAGTAGTATGAAAATCTTGAGTAAGTGAAGTAGCTTAGAAATCTCGAGTAACTTAATCAATAGTGAAAAGTAGAGTGGAAAGGCTGAGTAAATAAAGCAATTTAGTAAAGCAACATAAAAAGTTTAAGTAAATCACCCTATAAATCATGAGTAAGTAAAGCAGCATGGAAAAAAATTATGGAAAGCTCAAGAAAGTAAAGTAGCATGGAAAGCTTGAGTATGTAAAGAATCATGAAAAAGTAGTGTGGAAAGCTCGAGTAAGTAAATCAGTATGGAAAAGCAGCTTAAAAATTCCTAGTAAATAAAGTAGCATGGAAAAGTAGCGTACAAAGCTTGTGTAAGTAAAGTAGTATGGAAAAGTAGTGTGGACAGCTTGAGTAAGTAAAGTAGCATAGAAATCTTGAGTAAGTAAAACAATGTGAAAAGACTGAGTAAGTAAATCAATGTAAAAATCTTGAGAAAATAAAGCATCATGGAAAAGTAGTATGAAAAACCTGAGTAAGTAAAGTAATGTGGAAAATTAGCATGAAAAAGCATTGTGGAAAGCTCGAGTAAGTAAAGTAGCATGAAAATACCAATTTAGTAAAGCAGTGTCAAAAGCTTAAGAAAGTGAAGTAGTATGGAAAAGCAATGTGGAAAGCTCAAGTAAGTAGAGCAATGTGGAAACCCTGAGTAAGTAAATCAACATGAAAAGCTTGAGTAAGTAAAGAGGCATAGAAAATGAATGTGAAAAGCATGATTAAGTAAATTAGTGTAAACAATATAAGTTAGTAAAGCAATGTGGAAAAGGAGCGTGAAAAGCCCAAGTAATTAAATTAGCATGGAAATCTTAAGTAGGTAAAGCAACATCGAGTAAGTAAAGCAACATGGAAAGCTAGAGTAAGTAAAGCAACATGAAAAAGTAGCATGGAAAGCTAGAGTAAGTAAAGCAACAGAGAAAAGTAGTGTAGAAAGCTTGAGTAAGTAAAGCAACATAGAAAGTTTGAGTAAGTAAACCATCATGAAAAATTAGTATAGAAATCTTGAGTAAGTAAAGCAATGTGGAAAGCTTGAGTAACTAAAGCAATGTAGAAAAGCAACATGGAAAGCTTGAGTAAGTAAAGCAACATGTAAATATTGAGTAAGTAAAGGAGTCTGGAAAGCTCGAGTAAGTAAATTAGAATGAAAAAGTAGTGTGGAAATTCCAAGTAAGTAAAGTAGTATGGTAAAGTAGCATAGATAGCTCAAGTAAGCAAAGTAGCATGGAAAACCTAAGTAAAACAATGTGTAAATCCTAAGTAAAATAGCATAGAAAAATAGTGTGATAAGCTTGAATAAGTAAATCAATATGGAAAGCCTTAGTAAATAAAGTAGCATGGAAAAGCAATGTGGAAAAGTAACGTGGAAAACATGATTAAGTAAAGCAAAGAGAAAAAGTAGCTTGGAAAACCTGAGTAAGTAAAGCAGTGTAGAAAGATAGAGTAAGTAAAGTAGTGTTAAAAAGCAACGTGAAAAGCTCGAGTAAATAAGGGAGCATGAAAAAGTAGAGAGGAAATCCATAGTAAGTACAGCAACATAGAAAAGTATGAGTAAGTAAAGTAGCACGGAAAAGTATGACTATGTAAAGTAACAGTAAATCTTGATTAAGTAATGTAGCATGTGAAAAGCTTGAATAAGTAAATTAGGACGGAAATCTTGATTAAGTAAAGCAATGTGGAAAACCAGTATGGAAAGCCCAACTAAAGTAGCATAGAAAGTATGAGTAAGTAAAGTAGCATAAAAAAATAGCATGGAAAGATCGAATAAGTAAAACAACGTGTAAATCATGAGTAAGTAATATAACATGAAAAAGTAGTATGGAAAGCTCAAGTAAGTAAAGTAACATGAAAAGCCTGAGTAAGTAAAGCAACATAAAAAAGTTGCATGGAAATCTCGATTAAGTAAAGCAGCATGAAAATCACGAGTAAGTAAAGTAGCATGGAAAGCTCGTCTAAAGAAAGTAGCTTAGAAAATTAGTGTAGAAAGCTCGAGAAAGCAAAGCAATATGGAAAGCTTGAGTAAATAAAGCAACATGGAAATCCCGAGTAAGTAAAGTAATGTGGAAAGCTCTAGTAAGTAAATTAGCATGAAAAGCCTGAGTAAGTAAAGCAACATGGAAAAGTAGTGTGGAAAGCATGAGTAAGTAATGTAGAGTGAAAAGCTTGAGTAATTAAGCTAATGTGGAAAGTTCAAGTAAGTAAAGTAGTACGAAAAGCCTTAGTAAGTAAAGCAGCATGGAAATCCCAAGTAAAGCAGTGTAGAAATTCCAAGTAAAGTAGTGTGGAAAACCTGAGTAAGTAAAGTAGCATATAAAATTATCATGGAAAGCCTGAGTAAGTAAAGAAACATAGAAAGCTTGAGTTAGTAAAATACTTTAGAAATATCGATTAAGTAAAGTAGCATGAAAAGCTTGAGTAAGTAAAGCAATGCAAAAATCTCCATTAAATAAAGTAGAATGGAAAGCCTAATTAAATAAAGTAGCATGGAAAGGCAGCATGGAAAACCTAAATAAGTAAAGTATAATGGAAAACCTAAGTAAAGCAACATGAAAAGCCTAAGTAATGCAACATGGAAAGATTGTTTAGATAAAGCAGTGTGGAAAGCTTGAATAAGTAAAGGACTGTATAAATCTTGAATAAATGAAGTAGTGTAAAAAACTTGAGTAAGTAAAGTAACGTAGAAAGCTCGAGTAAGTAAAGCAGCATGGAAAGCTCAAGGAAGTAGAGCAGCATTAGAAGCACGAAGAAGTAAATCAACATAGAAAGTCTGAGTAAGTAAAGTAGCATGAAAATATTGAGTAAGTAAAGTATCGTGGAAAGCCTAAGTAAAGTAGCATGGAAAACTCAAGTAAAACAATATGGAAAAAGAATATTAAAAGTCTATGTAAGTAAATTAATGTGGAAAGCTCGAGTTAGTAAAGTAGTGTGGAATCTTGAGTAAGTAAAGTAGCATAGAAATCCTGAGTAAGTAAAGTAACATGGAAAGTTTGAGTAAGTAAAGCATCATAGAAAGCATGATAAAATAAAGTAGCATGGAAAGCTCAAATAAGTAAACTAGGAGGGAAATCTTGAGTAAGTAAAACAACATGGAAAGCCTTAGTAAGTAAAGTAGCTTGGAAATTCCTTATAAGTAAAGTAGCATGGAAAAGTAGTGTAGAAAGCTAGAGTAAGTAAAGTAGCATGGAAAGCCTGAGCAAGTAAAGCAATTGTGCAAGGCCTAAGAAAGTAAATCAGTGTGGAAAGGTCTAGTAATTAAAGTAGCATGGAGAGCTTGAGTAAGTAAAGTAGCATGGACAAGAAGCATGAAAAACTTGATTAATTAAATCAAGGTGGAAAGCCTGAGTAAGTAAAGTAGCATGGAAAGCTCGAGTAAGTAAAGCAACATGGAAAAGTAGTGTGAAAACCTTGAGTAAATAAAGCAACATGAAAACCCTGAGTAACTAAAGCAACATAGAAAAGTAGTGTGGAAAAAATGAGTAAGTAAAACAATGTGGAAAGTCCAAGTAAGTAAATCAGCATGGAAAGCTTGAGTAAGTAAAGTAGTATGAAAAGCTAGAGTAAGTAAAGCAATGTGGAAAATCAGTATGGAAGGCTCAAGTATGTAAAGGAACATGAAAATCTTGAGTAAGTAAAGTAGTGCGGAAAAGCAATATAGAAAGCCTGAGTAAGTAAAGCAACATAAAAAGTTTTAATAAGTAAAGCAACATGGAAAAGTGGCATGGAAAGCCTGAGTAATTAAAGTAGCATAGAAATCCTAATTAAGTAAAGAAGTGTGGAAAAATAGCATAGAAATTCCAAGTAAGTAAAGAATCATGGAAAGCCCAAGTAAATAAAGAATCATGGAAGCCCAAGTAAGTAAAGCAACATGAAAAAGTGGCATAGATATTTTGAGTAAGTAAAGCAATGTGGAAAGCTCGAGTAAGTAAAGTAGTGTATAAAAATAGAGTGAAAAGGCTGAATAAGTAAGACAATATGGAAAAGTAGCTTGGAAAGTTTAAGTAATTAAATCAACATGGAAATATTGAGTAAGTAAAGTAGCATGGAAATCCCAAGTAAGTAAAGCATCCTGGAAAAGCAGTGTGGAAAACCTGAGTATGTAAAGCAACATGGAAAAGTAGTGTGAAAAGTGTAAGTAGCATGGATAAGTGGTGTAAAAAGACTAAGTAATTAAAGTAGTATGGAAAAGTGGCATGAAAAGCTTGATTAAGTAGCATGGAAAGGCTGAGTAAGTAAAACAACAAACCCTGAGTAAGTTAAGCAACGTGGTAAGCCTGAGTAAGTAAAGTAGCATAGAAAACTTGAGTAAATATAACATGGAAAATTAGCATGAAAAAGTATCATGGAAATATCAAGTAAGTAAAATAGCATGGAAAGCTCAAGTTAGTAAAGCCACGTAGAAAGCCTGAGTAATGAAAGCAACATGGAAAGATCGAGTAAGTAAAGTAGTGTGGAAATCTTGAGTAATTAAAGCAACATGGAAAGACTGAGTAAGTAAAGTAGTATGGAAAAGTGGCATGGAAAGCTTGAGTAAGTAGCATGGAAAGCTTGAGTAAGTAAAGCAACAAAGCCTAAGTAAGTTAAGCAACGTGGTAAGCTTGAGTAAGTAAAGTAGCATGGAAAACTTGAGTAAATATAAACACATGGAAAATCATCATGAAAAAGTATCATGGAAATATCGAGTAAGTAAAGTGTGTGAAAAGCCCAAGTTAGTAAAGCCACGTAGAAAGCTTGAGTAATTAAAGCAACATGGAAAGATCAAGTAAGTAAAGTAGTGTGGAAAGCCTGAGTATGGAAAGCAACATGGAAATATCGAGTAAGTAAAGCAACATAGAAAAGTAACATAGAAAATACAAGTAAGTAAAGAAGCATGGAAAGCTCGAGTAAATAAAGTAGTGTGAAAAGCCTAAGTAACTAAAATAGTATAGAAAACTGGAGTACTTAAAGTAGCATTGAAAAGCAATGTGGAAAGCCTGAGTAAGTAAAACAGCATGGAAATATTGAGTAAGTAAAACAACATGGAAAACTCAAGTAAGTAAATTAGTATGGAAATGTAGCGTGGAAATCTCGAGTAAGGAAAGCATCATGGAAATCCCAAGTAAAGTAGCATGAAAAAGAAATAAAAATAGCGTGGAAAGTCTGAATAAGTAAAGTAGCATGGAAAGTCTGAGTAAATAAAGTAACATGGAAATTTTAGGTAAGTAAATCAACATGGAAAAGTAGCATGGAAAGATTGAGTAAGTAAAGAAATGTGGAAAGCATGAGTAAGTAAAGCAACATGGAAAGACTAAGTAAAGCAATGTGAAATGTTTGAGTAAGTAAAATAGCGTGGAAAGACTGAGTAAGTAAAGCAGTGTGGAATGTTTGAGTAAGTAAAGTGGCATGGAAATCTTGAGTAAGTAAAGTAATATAGAAAAGCAGTGTGGAAAGCTCAAGTAAGTAAAGCAGCATAGAAAAGTAGCTTGGAAAGCTTGAATAAGTAAAGTAGCATGGAAAAGTAGTGTGAAAATCTTGAGTAAGTAAAGTGGCATGGAAAACTTGAGTAGGTAATGTAGTGTGGAAAAATAGCATGGAAAGGTCAAGTAAGTAAATTAGTATGGAAATCATGGGTAAGTAGAGTAGTTTGAAACCTTGAGTAAGTAAAGCAACATGGAAAAGTAATTTGAAAAAAGAGTGTGGAAAGCTCGAGTAAGTAAAGTAGTGTGGAAAGCTCAAGTTAATAAAGTAACATAGAAAGCTCGAGAAAGTAAAGTAGCATGAGAAAGCTGTATGGAGAGCTTGAGTAAGTAATTTAGCATGGAAAGCTTGAGTAAGTAAAGAGGCATGAAAAATTAGTGTGGAAAATGCAACTAAAGTAGTGTAGAAAACTTAAGTAAAGCAGTGTGAAAAAATAGTGTTGAAATCTTGAGTAAGTAATGTAGTGTGAAAAAATAACATGGAAAGCTCAAGGAAGTAAAGTAGCATGGAAAATTAGTGTGAAAATATTGAGAAAATAAAGCAACGTGGAAAGCCATATTAAGTAAAGCAATGTGAAAAAGCAACGTGAAAAGCCCAAGTTAGTAAAGTAACATGGAAAGCTTGAGTAAGTAAAGAAATATGAAAAATCAACATGAAAAAGCCTTAGTAAGTAAAGTAGCATGGAAAGTTTGACTAAGTAAAGTAGCATAGAAAGCCTAAGTACGTAAAGTAATGTGAAAATATAGTATGAAACTCTGAGTAAGTAAAAAAACATGGAAAGCCTGAGTAAGTAAAGTAGTGTGGAAAATCAAGATGGAAATCCTAAGTAAGTGAAGTAGCATAGAAAAACAACATGAAAATTTTGAGTAAGTAAAGTACCATTTAAAAGCAATGTAGAAAGACCAAGTAACTAAAGTAGTGTAGAAAGCCTAAGTGAGTAAAACAACATAGAAAGCTTGAGAAAGTAAAACAACATGGAAAAGTAGTGTGGAAAGCTTGAGTTAGTAATGCATCATGAAAGCCTAAGTAAAGTGGCATGGAAAAGTAATGTGGAAAGCTTGAATAAGTAAAGTGGTGTGGAATGCTTAAAAAAAGTAATGTAATGTGGAAAAATAGTGTGAAAATCCCAAGTAAGTAAAATAGTATAGAAAATCAACATGAAAAGCTAAAATAAGTAAAGTAGCATGGAAAACCTAAGTACGTTAGCAAGGAACGCTCAAGTAAGTAAAATAGCATGAAAATCTTGAGTAAGTAAAGCAATGTGAAAAGATCGAGTAAGTAAAATAACATTTAAAAAATGAGTAATTAAAGCAACATGAAAAACCCAAGTATGTAAAGTAGCATGGAAAAGTAATGTGAAAATCTTGAATAAGTAAATCAATGTGGAAAGCCTGAGTAAGTAAAACAACATGGAGAAGTAGCGTTGAAAACTTGAGTAATTAAATCAACATAGAAAAGTAGCATGGAAAGCATGAGTAATTAAATTAACATGGAAAGCCTAAGTAAGTAAAATAGTGTGAAAAAGTAGCATGAAAAACCTAAGAAAGTAAAGTAGCATGGAAAGCCTAAGTAATTAAAGCAACATAGAAAGCCTGAGTAAGTAAAGCAATGTAAAAAGCTCAAGTAATTAAAGCAGTGTGGAAAGCTTGAGTAAGTAAAGTAGTGTGAAAATTTTGAGTAATTAACGTAATATGGAAAGGTCATGTAAGTAAATCAACGTGGAAAGATTGAGTAAGTAAAGCTGTGTGGAAAACTCGAGTAAGTAAAGCAACATGGAAAAGCAGCATGAAAAGATCGAGTAAGTGAAGCAATGTAGAACAATAGCATGGAAAGCTTGAGTTAGTAAGGTAGCATGGAAAGGTCGAGTAAGTAAAGTAGCATGAAAAATTAGTGTGAAAAGCTTGATTAAGTAAAGTAGCATGAAAATCTTGAGTAAGTAAATCAGCATGAGAAAGTAGCCTAAAAAGCTCAAGTAAGTAGATCAACATTGAAAGGCCAAGTAAGTAGAGCGACATAGAAAAGTAGTATGGAAATCCCAATTAAAGTAGCCCAGAAAAATAGTGTGAAAAGCTCAAATAAGTAAAGTAGCATGAAAATCTTAAGTAAGTAAACCAGCATAAAAAGCCTGAGTAAGTAAAACAACATGGAAAACTAAAGTGGAAAGCTTGAGTGAGTAAAGTAGTGTGGAAAGCCTAAGTAAGTAAATCAATGTAGAAATTTCAAGTAAAGAAACATGGAAAGCTCAAGTAAGTAAAGCAGTGTGGAAAACTTGAGTAAGTAAACTTGCATGAAAAAGTAATGTGAAAATATTGAGTAAGTAAAGTAGCATGGAAAAGTAGTTTGGAAAGCCTTAGTAAGTAAAGAAGCATGGATAGTCTGAGTAAGTAAAGCAATATGGAAAACTTGAATAAGTAAAGTAGCATGTAAAACTTGAGTAAGTAAAGTAACATGGAAAAGCAGTGTCGAAAGCTTGAGTAAATAAAACAACGTAGAAATATTGAGTAAATAAAGTAACATTGAAAAGCAACATGGAAATATTGAGTAAGTAAAGGAGCATGGAAAGCTCGAGTAAGTAAAACAACATAAAAAGCCTAAGTAAAACAGTGTGGAAAAGAAACATCAAAAGCCCAAGTAAGTAAAGAAGCATAGAAAGCTTGAGGAAGTAATGCAACATTGGAAGCTTGAGCAAGTAAAACATCATTTAAAGCTTGAGTAAGTAAAGCAGTGTGAAAATCTTGAGTAAATAAAGCAGCATGAAAATCTCAAGTAAAGTAAAGGGGTAAATCCAAGCAAGTAAAACATGGAAAAGGAGCATGGAAATCCCAAGTAAATCAATGTGGAAATCTTGAGTTAGTAAAGTAGTGTGGAAAGCTCGAGTAAGTAAAATAACATGGAAAAGTAGGGTGTTAAGTCTGAATAAGTAAAGCAACATCGAAAGCTTGAATAAGTAAAACAACGTGGAAAGCTCGATTAAATAAAGCAACATGGAAAACTCGAATAAGTAAAGCATCATGGAAAGCTTGATTAAATAAAGTAGCATGGAAAAGTATAATGAAAAGTCTGAGTAAGTTAAGTAGCATGAAAAAGTAGCATGGAAATCCCAAGTAAAGTAGCATGAAAAAGTAGTGTAAAAAGCTAGAGTAAGCAAAGTAGCATGGAAACCTTGAGTAAGTAAAGAAACGTGGAAATCCCAAGAAAATAAAACAATGTGAAAAGCTTGAGTATGTAAAGTAACATGGAGATTCTGAATAAGTAAAGTAGCATGGAAATGTAACATTAAAAGCTCGATTAAGTAAAGCAAGGTGGAAATCTCAAGTAAGTAAATCAATGTGGAAAGCCTGAGTAAGTAAAGGAGCTTAGAAAAGTAATGTGAAAAGCCTGAGTAAATAAAGTAGCATGGAAATCTTGAGTAACTAAAGAAACATAGAAAATCAGCATAGAAATCTTGAGTAAGTAAAGCATCATGGAAATCTCAAGTAAGTAAAGCATTGTGGAAAGCTTAAGTAAAGCAGTGTGAAAAACTAGAGTAAGTAAATCAATGTGGAAAAGTAGCGTGGAAATCTTGACTAAGTAAAGTAGCATGGAAAGCCTGAGTAAGTAAAATAGTATGGAAAAGTAACGTGGAAATCCTGAGTAAGTAAAGTAGCATGGAAATCTCAAATAAGTAAAGCAGTGTGAAAATCTTGAGTAAGTAAATGAGCATGGAAAGCTCGAGTAAGTAAAGAAGCGTGGAAAATCAACATGGAAAGTCCAAGCAAGTAAAGTAGTGTGTAAATCTCAAGTAAAGCAACATGAAAATGTAGCATGGAAAGTTTGAGTAAGTAAAGCAGTATGAAAAATCAATGTGAAAAGGCTAAGTAAAATAACATGGAAAGGCAACTTAGAAAGTCTGAGTAATTAAAGTAATGTGGAAAGCTTGAGTAAGTAAAGCAATGTGGAAAGCCTAAATAAGTAAAGCATTGTCAAAATCTTGAATAAGTAAAGCAGCATGGAAAATAAGTGTAAAAAGCTTGAATAAGTAAAGTAGCATGGAAAAGCAACATAAAACCCTGAGTAAGTAAAGTGGTGTGGAAAAACAATGTGGAAAGCTTGAGTAAGTAAATTATCATAGAAAGCCTGAGTAAGTAAAGGAACGTGGAAAGCTGGAGTAAGTAAAGGAACATGGAAACCCTGACTAAGTAAAGTAGCATAGAAACAATGAGTAAGTAAAATAACATGAAAAAGTTGTGTTTAAAACCTAAGTAAGTGAAGCAACGTGGAACTCCTATGTTAATAAATCAACATGGAAAGCTCAAGTAAGTAAAGTAGTGTAAAAGTCTCAAGTAAATAAAGCATGATGGAAACCCTGAGTAAGTAAAGAAACATGGAAATATCAATTAAGTAAAGTAGCATGGAAAAGTAGTGTGGAAAGCCTGAGTAAGTAAAGCAACGTGGAAACCCCAAGTAAATAAAGCAGTGTGGAAAGCTTGAGTAAGTAAAACAACATAGAAAACTTGAGTAAGTAAAGTAGTATTGAAAGCCTAAGTAACTAAAGCAATATGGAAATCTCAAGTAAGTAAAACAACGTGGAAATGTAACATGGAAATCCTGAGTAAGTAAAGCTGCATGGAAGTCTAGAGTAAGTAAAGTAGTGTAGAAAAGTAGCATAAAAAGTCTGTGTAAGTAAAATAGCATGGAAAGCCCAAGTAAGTAAAATAACATGGAAAAGCAACATATAAAGATTAAGTAAAGAAACATGAAAAGCCTGAGTAAGTAAAGAAGCATGGAAAGACTAAGTAAGAAAAGTATCGTAGAAAAATATCATGGAAAGTATGAGTAAGTAAAGCAACGAGGAAAGCCTAAGTAAGGAAAGTAGCATGGAAAAGTATTGTGAAAAGCCTGAGTCAGTAAAGTAGCATGGAAAAGTAGCATGAAAAGCTTGAGTAAGTAAATTAGCATAGAAAGGCTAAGTAAAGTAGTGTTGAAAAGCAATGTGGAAAAGTCGAGTAAGTAAATTAGTATAGAAAGATTAAATAAGTAAATCAATGTGGAAATCTTGAGTAACTAAAGCAATGTAGAAAAGTAGTGTTAAAAATTAATCTAGAGAGCCCTAATAAGTAAAGAAGCATGGAAAGCCCAATTTATTAAAGTAGCATCGAAATCTCAAGTAAGTAAAACAGCATGGAAAAGTAGTATAGAAAGACTGAGTAAGTAAAGTAACATGGAAAGCCTGAGTAAGTAGTGTAGTATGGAAAGCTTCAGTGAGTAAAAAACATGGAAAATATGAGTAAGTAAAGTAGTGTAGAAAACCTGAGTAAGTAAAGCTGTGCGGAAAGATTGAGTTGGTAAGGTAGTGTGGAAAGCTTAAGTAACTGAAGTAGCATGGCAAAGTAGTGTCAAAATCTTGAGTAAGTAAAGCAACATGAAAAAATAGCATAGAGAGCTAGAGTAAGTAAATCAACATGAAAATCTTGAGTTAGTAAAGTAGCATGGAAAGGTCGAGTAAGTAAAGCAATGTGGGAAAACAACGTGGAAAGCCTTAGTAAATAAAATAGTGTGGAAAGCTTGAATAAGTAAAGCAGCATGGATTTCTTAAGTAAAGTAAAATGAAAAACCATGGAAAGCTCGAGTAAGTTAAATAACATGAAAAGATCGAGTAAGTAAAACGACATGAAAAAGCAAGATGGAAAGCTCAAGTAAGTAAAATAGCATGGAATAATAATGTGAAAAGATTGAGTAAGTAAAGTACCATGAAAAAGCAACATAAGAAGATTGAGCAAGTAAATTCATGTGGAAAGCCTAAGTAAAGTAACATGAAAAGCTCGAATAAGTAAAATACTATGAAAAAACAAAGTGGAAGGCTCGAGTAAGTAAAGTTACATGGAAAGTTTGATTAAATAAATTAGCATGAAAAAGTAGCATAGAAAGATCAAGTAAAGCAGTGTGGAAAGCCCAAGTAAGTAAAAAAATGTGGAAAAGCAACATGGAAAGCCCTAGTAAGTAAAATAGTGTGGAAATCTGGAAGAAGTAAAGTAGCATGGAAAAGTAGCATAGAAAGCCTGAGTAAATAAAGTAGCATGAAAACCCTGAGTAAGTAAAATAGCATGGAAAGCCTAAGTAATGTAGCGTGAAAAGTTTGAGTAAGTAAAATAACATGGAAATCCTGAGTAAGTAAAGCAGTGTGAAAATCCCAAGTAAAGTAGCATGGAAAAGCAACGTGAAAAGCCTAAGTAAAGCAATGTGGAAAGCTTGAGTAAGTAAAATAACATATAAAAATAATGTGAAAAGACTGAGTAATTAAAGTAACATGGAAAAGTAGTGTGAAAATCCAAAGTAAATATAGTAACATGGAAAGCCTGAGTCCGTAAAGTAACATGGAAAGACTGAGTAAGTAAAGTAGTGTGGAAAACTCGAGTAAGTAAATCAACATGGAAAACTCAATTAAGTAAAGCAATGTGCAAATCATGAGTAAGTAAAGTAACATAGAAAGTATGAGTAGGTAAAGCAGCATGTAAAGCTAGAGTAAGTGAATATGTGTGGATAGCCTGAGTAAGTAAAGTAACATGGAAAATCTACTTGAAAAGATTGAGTAAATGAAGTAATGTGGAAAAGCAACAGTTAGTAAAGCAACATGGAAAGGTTGAGTTAGTAAAATAGCATGGAAAGCTCAAGTATGTAAATTAGTTTAAAAAGCTATAGTAAGTAAAGTAGCATGGAAATATTGAGTAAGTAAAACAACATTGAAAACCTGAGTAAGTAAAGCAACATGGAAAAGTAGTATAAAAAGCTTGAGTAAGTAAAGTATCATGGAAATCTCGAGTAAGTAAAGGTGCATAGAAAAGTAGTGTGGAAAGCTTGAGTAAGTAAAGTAGTGTGGAAATCCTACGTAAAGTAGAATGGAAATCTCGAGTAAGTAAATCAATGTGGAAAAGTAACGTGAAAAGCTCAAGTAAAATAGAATGAAAAGCCTGAGTAATTAAAGTAGCATGGAAATCTTGATTAATTAAAGTAGCGTGGAAAGCTCGAGCAAATAAAGTAGTGTGGAAAAATATCATGGAAAGCTCGAGTAGGTAAAGTAGCATGGAAAAGTAGTGTGGAAAGCCTGAGTAAGTAAAGTAGCATAGAAAAGTAGCGTGGATATCCCGAGTAAGTAAAGTAGCATGGAAAGCCTAAGTAAGTAAAATAGTGTGGAAAGTCTGAGTAAATAAAGCACTGTGGAAAGCTTGAGTAAGTAAAGTAGCATGGAAAACTTAAGTAAAGCAATGTGAAAAGTTTGTATAAGCAAAGCAACATGGAAAAATTGCATGTAAAGCCTGAGTAAGTAAAGTAATGTGGAAACCTTCAGTAAGTAAAGTAGCATGTAAAGCCTAAGTAAGTAATGCAACATGGAAAAATAATGTTGAAAGCCTGAGTAAGTAAAGTAACATGGAAAACTCGAGTAAGTAAAGGAGTGTAAAAATATTTGGTAAGTAAAGCAGTATGGAAAAGTAGCATGAAAAAATCAAGTAAAATATCATAAAAAGGCAATGTGGAAACCCTGAGTAAGTAAAGTAGCATAGAAAAATAGCATGGAAAGCCTAAGTAAGTAAAGTAGCATGGAAAGCTTGAGTAATTAAAGTAGCATGGAAATCTTGAGTAAGTAAAGTAGCATGGAAAGCTCGAGTAAGTAAAGTAGCATGGAAAGCTTGAGTAAGTAAAGTAGCATGGAAAGCCTGAGTAAGTAAAACATTGTGGATAAATAATGTGAAAAGCCTAAGTAGAGCTATGTGGAAAGCCCAAGCAAGTAAATTAATGAGAAAAATAAGTGTAGAAAGCTTGAGTAAGGCAACATGGAAAAGCATCATGGAAAACCTAAGTAACTAAAGCAGCGTGGAAAGCCCAAAAAAGTAAAGTAGCATGGAAAAGTGGTGAGAAAAGCTTGAGTAAGTAAATTAGCATGGAAAACCCAAGTAAAACCATGTGAAAAAATAGTGTAGAAAGCTTGAGTATGTAAAGCAACATGGAAAATTTGATTAAATGAAAAAGCATGTACAATATGAGTAAGTAAAATATCATATAAAACTTGAGTAAGAAAAGATCATGGAAAATTAATGGTGAAAGCCCAAGTTAGTAAAGTACTGTGGAAAGCCTAAGTAAAGTAGCATGGAAATCTTGAGTAAGTAATATAGCTTAGAAAAGCAACGTTGAAAGCTCATGTAAGTAAAGCAACATAGAAATCTCTAGGAAGTAAAATAGCATTGAAAAGTAGTATGAAGAAATAACATGGAAAGATCAAATAAGTAAAGTAGCGTGTAAAGTGCAAGTAAGTAAAGTAGCATTAAAATCTTGAGTAAGTAAAATAGTTTGGAAAGCGTGAGTAAGTAAAGCTAGGTAGAAATTTTGAGTAAGAAAAGTAGCATGGAAAGCTTGAGTAAGTAAAGTACCTTGGAAAGCCTAAGTAAAGCAACATGGAAAATTAACATGGAAAGCCTGAGTAAGTAAAGCAACATAGAAATCTAGAGTAGGCAAAGCAATGTAGAAAAGTAACATGGAAATCTTGCATAAGTAAAGTAGTGTGGAAACCCAAGGTTTGTAAACCAATGTGGAAAAGAAGTGTGAAAAGCTCAAGTAAGTAAAGTAGTATGGAAAATCAATGTGGAAAGCCTAAGTAAGTAAAGTAGCGTGGAAACCCTGAGTAAGTCATGTAGTTTGGAAAGCTCGGTTAAGTAAAACAACATAGAAAATTATCTTAGAAAGCTTGAGTAAGTAAAACAACATGGAAAGTCTGAGTATACAAATTAGTGTGGAAAGCCTGAGTAAGTAAAGCAACATGCAAAATTACTATGGAAAGCTCAAGTAAAGTAGTGTGAAAAAGTAATGTGGAAAGGTCAAGTAAGTAAAGCATTGTGAAAAATCAACATGGAAAGCCTGAGTAAGTAAACCAGCGTGGAAAGATCAAGTAAGTAAAGCAACATGAAAAGGTTAAGTAAGTAAAGCAACGTAGGAAAATAACATGGAAAGATAGAGTAAGTAAAGTAGTGTGGAAATTCTGAGTAAGTAAAGCAATGTGGAAAAGTAGCATGCAAAGATTGAGTCAGTAAAGCAGCATGGAAAGCTTGATTAAGTAAAGCAGCTTTTAAGAGTAGCTTGAAAAGATTGAGTAAGTAAATTAGCATAGAAAATCAGTGTAGAAATCATGTGTAAGTAAAGTAGTGTGTAAAATCAACGTGAAAAGCCCAAAAAAGTAAAGTAGCATGAAAAACTTGACTAAGTAAAGCAGCATGGAAAAGAAGCATGAAAAATTAGTGTGAAAAGCTTGAGTAAGTAAAGTAATGTAAAAATCTTGAGTAAGTAATGCAACGTATAAAAGCAGTGTAGAAATCTTGAGTAAGTAAATCAACTTGGAAAAGTAATGTGAAAATCCTAAGTAAAGCAATGTGAAAAGCTTGAATAAGTAAATCAATATGGAAAAGTAGCGTTGAAAGCTTGAGTAAGTAAACCAACGTGGAAAGCCCAAGTAAGTCAAGCAACATGTAAAAATAACATGGAAATCTTGAGTAAGTAAAGCAATATGTAAAAGTAGTATGGAAAGCTCGAGTAAGTAATGTAGCATGGAAAGCTTGAGTAAGTAAAGTAACTTAGAAAGCTCAAGTAAGTAAAGTAGCATGCAAATCCTAAGTAAATAAAGTAACTTAGAAAGATTGAGTAATTAAAGTAGCATAGAAAGCTTGAGTAAGTAAAGTAGTGTGGAAAACCCAAGTAAAGTAGCATGGAAAGTTTGAGTAATTAGTTTGGAAATCCTTCGTAAATAAAGCAACATGGATAAGTGGCATGAAAAACCTGAGTAAATAAAGCAGTATGGAAAAGTAGCATGGAAATCCTAAGTAACTAAAGCAATGTAGAAAGCTCGAGTAAGTAAAGCAATGTGGAAAAGTAGCATGGAAAGCCTGAGTTAGTGAAGCAACATGGAAAGCTTAAATAAGTAAATCAACATTGAAAAGTATGATGGAAAGTCTTACTAAGTAAATCAATGTGGAAAGCTCGAATAAGTAAAGCAGGGTGGAATGCTTGAGTAAGTAAAGTAGTATGGAAAGCCGAAGTAATTAAAGTAGTATTAAAATCCTGAGTAAGTAAAGAAACATGAAAAAGAGCATGGAAAGCCTAAGTAAGTGTGCAAAAGTAAAGCAATGTAGAACCCTAAGTAGGTAAAGTAGCATGGAAAACCTAAGTAAGTAAATTAGTAAGGAAAAGTAGTGTGGAAAGCTTGAGTAAGTAAAGTAGCATGGAAAGCTCAAGTAAGTAAAGTAGCATGGAAAAGTAATGTAGAAATCTTGACTAAGTAAAGTAGTATGGAAAGCTTGAGCAAGTAAAGTGGTATGTAAAGCATGAGTAATTAAAGCAGTGTGGAAATCCCAAGTTAGTAAAGTAGCATGGAAATCTTGAGTAAGTAAAGCAGCATTGAAATCCCAAGTAAGTAAAGTAGTGTGGAAATCTCAAGTAGGTAAAGTAGTGTGGAAAAGTAATGTGGAAAGCCCAAGTAAGTAAAGTAGCATGGAAAAGTAGCGTGGAAAGCCCAAGTAAGTAAATTAGCATGGAAAGCTTGACTAAGTAAAGTAACATGGAAAGCTTGAGTAAGTAAAGCAACTTGGAAAGCTTGAGTAAGTAAAGTAACATGGGAAAGCAGTGCGAAAAGCCCAAGTAAGTAAAGTAGTGTGGAAAGCCCAAGTAAGTAAAGTAGCATGGAAAGATAGATTAAGTAGAGCAATGTAGAAATCCTAAGTAAGTCAAGTAGTGTGGAAAAGTAGCTTTGAAAGCCCAAGTAAGTAAAGTAGCATGGAAAAGTAATGTGGAATGCTCAAGTAAGTAAAGCAGTGTAGAAATCCTGAGTAAGTAAAATAACATGGAAATCTTGGGTAAGTAAAGTAGTGTGGAAAGGAGTAAGTAAATAAATGTAGAAAATTAACATAGAAATCTTGAGTAAGGAAAGCTACATGAAAAATCAACATGGAAAGATGGAGTAAGTAAAGCAGTGTGGAAACATCGAGTAAGTAAAGTTGCATTGAAATCCTAAGTAAGTAAAGCAGTGTGGAAAACTCAAATAAGTAAAGCAACATGGAAAGCATGAGTAATTAACTTATCATGAAATGCTTGACTAAGTAAAGTAATGTGGAAAAGTAGTGTGGAAAGCCCGAGTAAGTAAATCAGTGTGGAAAGGCATAGTAAGTAAATCAACATGGAAAGTAATGTGGAGAGTTTGAGTAAGTAGAGTAGCATGAAAAGTTAGAGTAAGTAAAGTAGTTTGGAAATCCCAAGTAAATAAATTAGAATGGAAAAGAGCGTGAAAAGTCCGAGTAAGTAAAGTAACATGGAAAAGCAGCATGGAAAGCTTGAGTAAGTAAAACAATATTGAAAGCTCGAGTAAGTAAAGAAGAATGGAAAATAAATGTGGAAATCTTGAGTAAATAAAGTAGTGTGGAAATTTTGAGTAAGTAAAGCAACATGGAAATCCCAAGTAATTAAAGCAGCATGGAAAAGTAGTGTGGAAGGCCCAAGTCAGTAAAGTAGCATGAAAAGCCCAAGTAAAGTAACATGGAAAAGCAATATGGAAATCCTATGTAAAGTAGCGTGGAAAAGTAGCATGGAATGCTAAAGTATTTAAAGTAACATGGAATGCTCGAGTAAGTAAAGCAATATGGAAAGATCAAGTATATAAAGCAATGTGAAAAGGAATGTGGAAATCTCAAGTAAGTAAAGTAGAATGGAAAAGAATCATGGAAAACCCAATTAAGTAAAGTAGTATGAAAAAGTAGTGTGGAAAGCCCAAGTAAGTAAAGTAGCATAGGAATCTTGATTAAGTAGAGTAGCATGGAAATCTAGAGTAAGTAAATCAGTGTTGAAAGCCCAAGTAAGTAAATCACCATGGAAAAGATGCATGGAATACTCAAGTAAAGTAGTGTGGAAAACTTGAGTAAATAAAGCAGTGTGGAAAGCTTGAGTAAGTAAATTAGTTATGAATGCTTGAGTAAGTAAAGCAGTGTGGAAAGCTTGAGTAAGTAAAGTAATGTGGAAATCCAAAGTAAATATATGTATAAAATTAATGTGGAAAGCTTGATTTAGTAAAGTAGTGTGGAAAGCTTGAGTAAGTAAAGTAGTGTGGAAAGCTAGAGTAAGTAAAGCAGTATGAAAAAATAATGTAGAAAGCTTGAGTAAGTAAAGAAATGTGGAAATATATAGTAAGTAATGTAGCATGGAAAGATCTAATAAGTAAAGCAACATGGAAATCCTGGGTACATAAATCAACATAAAAGAGTAGCATAAAAAGCCTGAGCAAGTAAAGCAAATTGGAAAACTAGTGTGGAAAGCCCAAGTAATTAAAACAATGTGGAAAAGTAGCATGAAAAGTTTGAGTAAGTAATGAAATGTGGAAAAGTAGCGTGGAGAGTTTGAGTAAGTAAATCATTGTGGAAAGCTCGAGTAAGTAAAGTAGTGTGGAAAAGTAGTGTGAAAATCCTAAGTAAAATAACATGGAAAACTAGTGTGGAAAGCTTGAGTAAGTAAAGTAGCATGGAAATCTTGAGTAAGTAAAGTAGCATGGAAAAGTAATGTCGAAAGCTTGAGTAAGTAAAGCATCATGAAAATCTTGAGCAAGTAAAACAACATTAAAATCTTGAGTAAGTAAAGTAGCATAGAAAACCAATGTGGAAAGCTCTAGTCAGTAAAGTAGCATGGAAATCCTGAGTAAGTAAAGCAACATGAAAAGCCTGAGTAAGTAGAGCAATATGGAAAATCAGTGTGGAAAGCTTAATTAAGTAAATTAGCATGGAAAAGTAATGTGAAAAGTTCAAGTAAGGTATCATGAAAAAGTAGCGTGGAAAGCCTAAGTAGCAAGGAAAGCTTGAGTAAGTAAAGCATTGTGGAAAGCTTGAGTAAGTAAAACAGTGTGGAAAAACAAAGTGGAAAGCTTGAGTAAGTAAAGTAGCATTGAAAAGCAATGTGGATAGCCCAAGTAAGTAAAGTAGCATGGAAAAGTAGTGTGGATTTTCCAAGTAAGTAAAGTAGCATGAAAAAATAGCGTTGAAAGTCAAAGTAAGTAAAGCAGCATGGAAAAATAACTTGGAATGCTCAGATAAGTAAAGTAGTGTGGAAATCCCAGGTATGTAAAGTAGTGTGAAATGCTTGAGTAAGTAAACTAATAAGGAAGTATCGAGTAGGTCAAGCAGCATGTTAAGCCCAAGTAAGTAAAGCAATGTAGAAAATTAATGTGGAAATCTTGATTTAGTAAAATAGTGTGGAAAAGTAGCATGGAAAACTAGAGTAAGTAAATCAATGTGTAAAATTAGCATGGAAATCTTGAGTAAATAAAGTAGTGTGGAAATCTTGAGTAAGTAAAGCTGCATAGAAAAATTGAATAAGTAAAGAAGCATAGAAATCTTAAGTAAATCAACATGCAAAAGCAACATGAAAACCCTAACTAACTAAAGTAGAATGGAAAAGTAGTGTGGAAAGTCTGAGTAAGTAAATTAGCATGGAAAAGTAGCATGGAAATCTTGAGTAAGTAAAGTATCATGAAAAATCTGAATAAGTAAATTAATGTGGAAATATTGAGTACGTAAGGCAATGTGAAAAGCTGAAGTAAGCAAAGTAGCATGGAAAGCTTGTGTAAGTAATGGAATGTGGAAATCCCTAGTAAGTAAAGCAACATGGAAAAGTAGTGTGGAAAGTTTGAGTAAGTAAAAAAAATTGAAAAAGCAGTGTGGAAAGCCTAAGTAAGTAAATTAACATGAAAATATCATGTAAAGTAGCATTGAAAAACAACATGGAAATTCCATGTAAGTAAATTAGAATGAAAAAGTAGTGTGGAAATATCGACTAAGTAAAGCAACATAAAAAGCTTGAGTATGTAAAACACTATAGAAAGCTTGAGTAAGTAAAACCATGTGGAAAAGCAATGTAGAATGCCTATGTAAAGCAGTGTGGAAAGATTGAATAAGTAAATCAATGTGGAAAGCTTGAGTAGGTAAAGCAGTGTAGAAAAATAGTGTGGAAACCCTGAGTAAGTAAAGCGCTATGAAATGAAGCATGTAAAGCCCAAGTAATTAAATCAATATAGAAAAGTAGTGTGAAAATCCCAAGAAAATAATGTAGCTTAGAAATCTTGAGTAAGTAAAGCAATATGGAAAGGTTGAGTAACTAAAGTAGTGTATAAAATAGCGTGGAAAGTTTGAGTAAGGCAACATGGAAGCTCGAGTAAGTAAAGAAACATGGAAATCCAGAGTAAGTAAAGCAACATGGAAAGCTCGAGTAAGTAAAGAAACATGGAAATCCAGAGTAAGTAAAGCAATGTGGAAAAGTAGCATGAAAAGCCTGAGTAAGTAAAGTAGCATGGAAAAGCAACATAAAAAATTTAAGTAGAATGGAAAAGTAGCATGGAAATCTAGAGTAATTAAAGTAGCATGGAAAATCAATGTGTAAAGCTCGTATAAGTAAAGTAGCATGGAAATCTTGAGTAAGTAAAGTAGTGTTGAAAGCCTGAGTAGATAAATTAGTTTGAAAAAGCATCTTGGAAAGCCCATGTAAGTAAAGCAACATGGAAAATTAGCCTAGAAAATAGCATGGAAAAATCGAGTAAGTAAAGCAACATGGAAAGCTCAAGTAAGTAAAGTAGTGTGGAAATCTCAAATAAGTAAATCAACATAGAAAGCTTGAGTAAGTAAAACATCATGGTAAACTTGAGTAAGTAAAGAAGCGTGAAAAGCCTAAGTAAGTAAAATAATGTGGAAAAGTAGTATGTAAGTCCTGAGTAAGTAAAGAAACATGGAAAGCTCGAGTAAGTAGAGCAACATGGAAATCCTGAGTAAGTAAAGCAATTAGGAAAATTAGTGTGGAAAGCTCAATTTAGTAAACTAGTGTGGAAACCTTGAGTAAGTAAAGAAACATGGAAAGCCTTAGTAAGTAAAGTAACATGGAAAGCTCAAGAAAAGAAGTGTGCAAAGCCTGAGTAAGTAAAGCAATGTGGAAAGCTTGAGTAATTAAAGCAACATGGAAATCCTAAGAAATAAAAGTAGTGTGGAAAAGAAGCATGAAAATCTTGAGTAAATAAATTAGCATAGAAAAATAGTGTAGAAATCCTGAGTAAGTAAAGTAGTGTGGAAATCCTGAGTAAGTAAAGTAGTGTAGAAATATTGAATATTTAAAGCAGTGTGGAAAAGTAGCGTGGAAAGCTTGAGTAAGTAAAGTTCATGGAAAGCTTGAGTAAGTAAGGCAACATGGGAAGCCTGTATAAGTAAAGCTTTGTGGAAAGGCTGAGTAAGTAATGTAGTGTGGAAAAGCAGTGGGGAAACCCTGAATAAGTAAAGTATTTTGAAAAAGTAGAATATAAATCTTGAATAAGTAAAGTAGTGTGGAAAAATAGCATAGAAATATTGATTAGATAAAGTACCATGGAAATCTTGAGTAAGTAAATTAGTGTGAAAAGCTTGAGTAAGTAAAGTAGCATGAAAAGCTCGAGTAGGTAAAGTAGCATGGAAAACTTGAGTAAGTAATGTAGTGTGGAAAGCCTCAGTAAGTAAAGAAGCATGGAAAAGCAACATGAAATTCTTGAGTAAGTAAAGCAATGTGGAAATCTTGAGTAAGTAAAGCAATGTGGAAAGCTTGTGTAAGTAAAACAATGTAGAAAAACATTGTGTAAATACTTAGTAAGTAAATTAGCATGGAGAGTTTAAGTAAAGTAGTGTGGAAAAGAAACATTGAAAGCCTAAGTAAGTAAAGCAACATGGAAAAGTAATGTGAAAATCATGAATAAGTAAAGCAGCTTGGAAAAATAACATGGAAAGATTGAGTAAGTAAAGTATCATGGAAAGCCCAAGTATGTAAATAATGGTAGAAAAGTAACATGTAAATCCCAAGTAAGTAAAGAAACATGGAAAGCCTTAGTAACTAAAGTAGCATGAAAAGCCTGAGTAAGTAAAGTAGCATTGAAAAGCAGTGTGGAAAGACCAAGTTAGTAAAGCAATGTGGAAATCCCAAGGAAGTAAAGGAGCATGGAAAGCTTGAGTACATAAATTAGTGTGGAAAGCTTGAGTAAGTAAAGTAGTGTCCAAACACTGAGTAAGCAAAGTAACATGGAAAAGTAGTGTAAAAATCCCAAATAATTAAATCAGTATGGAAAGCTTGAGTAATTAAAGCAATGTGGAAAGCCTAAGTAAAGTAGCATGGAAAGCCAGAGAAATTAAAGTAGCATGGAAATCCTAAGTAAAGTAATCTAACATGGAAACCCTGATTAAATAAAGCAGCATGGAAAGCTTAAGTAAGTAAAAGAACACGGAAATCCTGAGTAAGTAAAGTAACATGGAAAACCTGAGTAAGTAATGCAGCATGGAAAACCTAAGTAAGCAAACTCTAGAACACTGGGTGTCGTTCAAGAGGGTATCAATCCATAGCTCCATTTTGGGTGCTATTTTTTTGAAAGGACATGGTTTTTTAATCTCTATGCATTGGAGTTATTTATTTTGTCTTTTTATAACATCCATTTTATTTATGGTGTAATGGCTTAAATCTCACTTCATCCCAATTTTACTCTCTCTCAAATGCATTAAAAGTTGAATCTAATGTCCCTCTAGTTCCTTGTACTTATGCACCTATTTCTTAAGACATAATTTCAATTGAATCCGATGTCTATACAAGTGTGCTTGTGTTTGAAACATTCAAGGGGTCATTATTGATAGTTCTAAGGGGGTACTATGTTGTGTTATGCATTCTTTCTTTTTCTATATTCTTCTTTACTTACTTCAACAATCTTTACTTTTGCATTATGTATTCACTCTCTATTAGTCCACTTACACCATTTAATTCTCATGAATGAAAACCTACAATGGAAATCATCTTACAATCCAAGGGTTATCATCAAATTATAATGGGCACTGAGATTGAACCTACTGATGCTAGAGCAAAAATCAAATGGTTTAACCATTGTGACAATGTTTGTAGACTACTATTTGTTTCCATCTCCTTAGATCTACTCTTTCACATTGAATCTACCAAAACATCTACTGAGGTGTGGACCCAACTCACCAAGATCTTTGGGGTGCAAGATGTAATGATAGGACATGAGCTAAAAAATGAGCTCATTATATTGATCCTAGATGACTTCGACACTCTTTAGGACTTCTTCACCAAGTTCAAACTTTTTATATTGTAGTTGAAAGCATGTGGAATTGACAAGAAAGATGAACTTATTCTATCAATACTCTCTAAATTGGGTCCTTAATATTCTATATTTATGTCCACTTTTCATGCCACTAAGAGTTCTCTTGACACTGCATGGAAGATGCCTTCTTTAGATACCTTTGTTGTTGACTTGATTGGAGAGCAAGACAAGTTGATACATATGAACATAGTGAATTCATCTAACTCTAATGCACTGCTTGCTGAGAAAGATAAAGCTTCTAATAGTAGAGAGAAAGTAGAGTAATAAAAATGGTGAGAAGGGTGAAAATCATGCCACTTCCAAATTAAAAAATGTGACTTCTTCTTCCAGTCATAAGCCTAAGAAAGATTGGATCAAATGTGGGCATTGCTTAGATAAACATGATGAGATTAAATATTTGAAGAAACAAATTGACCACCTTACTAGCCTTCTTGTTTAAAATAACATAGGTGTTCCAAATTCTATCAAACCATCTTCATCAACCCATGAATCCACTAAGGCACTGACTTTGGCAAAGAAAAGGCAAAAGAGAATAACAAGGGGAAAAAAATGGTAAAGCCTTAGTTTCAATTGTGCCTCCAACTCCTCCTACATGGGTCATTAACTTTGGTGCATCACATCACATGGCCTCTTCACAGTTTGAGTTTAGTTTCTTGGAACCATGTGACATGTCCTCTATACAACTAATTGACAAAACTTTTAAAAAGGTTCTTGGGAGAGGGTATGTTGAAGTGAATGGTGTAGAATTCAATAATGCTTTAAATGTGCCCTCAATCTCAACTAATCTCCTATCAGTCTACCAGATCACTCACCTTCATTTGGGCAGGCGAGTTAAATTCACTCTATATTTAGTGTACATCAGGGAGTTACATAGTGATATTATTTTGGATGTGGGAATGGTCAATCATCAGACTCAGCTATATAGCTTCTCATACTTTGCTTCCAACTCTCCTTCAAATTTTGTAGATTCCTCTTTAGACTCACTTGTACCTATTGACACTTCTAAGCCTAAGTATTTTTTTGATATTTACAACTCTTATTCTATAGATGACTACAACAATGAAGTGGACACATCACCACCATCTCCTTGTCACCTTCCATATATTCAAGAGTTGGTTCCTAATCCACCTACCTCTAGTCTACTTCTAAAATTACATGGAAATGGTCTACTGATCTAGGATAGATCAGACATCAAGAAGTATATTTCATAGTTATAAAGGATTTTATATACATTCTTTGCCTTTGCTTTTAGTGAACCATTCTGGTGTAGAGTAGTTGGCCCATCTACCTTGTAGTATGAGAATCATTCCTTTCATAGAAATTACACCTTGGTTGAAGATCCATAAGGCACTTGGTAGATAAACTCACTATTTCATGGTGAACCACTCTTCATTGCATCTACTTCTGATTCACAGTCACTTTTTAGCATTCATCTAGAGGACATGAGGTGGCTACAATCAATTGTAGACCTTAGTGGGTCTTTTTATCTCTCTTCTCTTCTTTTCTCTCTTTTGGAGAGGAGTTTTTTCCTATGGGTTTTCTCTTTTACCATGGTTTATAGGTGTTGCATTATTCTTGGGTACCTCATCAAGCCTCATTTTGGAATCCCAATTCTTCTATCCACCTAAGCTACGCTTCATGAAGGGTATTAATGTAGGCATTTTCCCATCTAGTGATTTTACCTACATGTCTTTTTAGCCTACTTAGGTTAGTTAATTAAGTCATTATGGGTTATTTAACTTTAATTGGGTTCTAATTTTGAATTAGGGCTTTACCTTTTTGGTGACCTAATTTCACCTTATATTTACTTTCTTCTTCTTCTACGTTGGTTAATGCAAACATTTTTTTGGTGTAATTTTGTTGTTTTTGGAGCTCTCATTCTGCCTATACAAGAATTTAAAATTACTGCATGCTCAATATTTAGTGATCTTGGCATGTTAGTGTATGCATTTTCCCACCTTGTGGTTTTACCTACATGTCTTTTTAGCTTATTTAGGTTAGTTAATTAATTCATTATGGGTCATTTACCTTTAAGTAGATTCTAATTCTGAATTAGGGTTTTAAATTTTTGGTGACCTAATTTCATCCTATATGTACTTTATTCTTATTCTAAGTTGGTTAATGCAAAAATTTACTTTATGAAATTTTCTTGTTTTTGGATCTCTCATTCTTCTTCTATAGGAATTTGGCATTACTGCATGCGCACTATTTAGAGATCTTGTTGAACTCTAACAAAATACAACAACTTCTATAGTCTTATCAGGATGTTTTCTCGACCAAGTTTACTAAAGTCAAGGGTGTGGACCCATTTCTAGGGGAGATGCCCATTGAATTGAAGGAGTGCACATGATCGATTAAGAAAAGACTATACTATTTGAAACCAAAGATGAAGCTAAAGTTCAAAGCTAAACAAGATTGTATGTAGGAGGACAAAATTATTTTTCCTATGGAGAAATCTAACTAGGTAATTCCTATAGTTGTTCAACTAAAGAATACTAGTGAGATAAGAGTTTATAGAGACTATTATATTTTAAATGAGGCTTTTGTTAATGAACCTTTCCATATCATATTTATGGATGAATTTATAGAAGCAGTTGCAAGCCATGAGGTGTATTCCTTTATTTATATTTTCAACATGTACCATTAGATTCCAATCATAGAAAAAGATAGAGCCAAGATGACCTTTACAATAGAATGGGGTTATTTTTCATATAAGGTAATGCAATTTGGACTAAAAAATGCACCTTGAGTTTTATCAAGGGATATTCTAGCTATGTTTAAAGATTTCATCCATGATTTATTTGAAGTTTATTTGGATGATTGGGCAGTCTTTTCATTATTTTGAAATCACTTATCCAAACTAGGATTGATGTAAGAGAGATGTATAACGTTATAGATAGTGCTCAATTTAAAAACATTGTTTATTTTTTACACATTTTGGAGTTTTTTTAGGTCATATAGTCTACAAAAAAGGTATCTTAGTGGATCTAGCCATGATCATAGTAATTATGGGAATGTCATCACCCATAAGTGCAATAGAGGTGTGATCCTTCCTTGGACATATAGGCTATTATAGAAAGTTTATTAATGGGTATGCTATAATATCTACCCCTTTAGATAACTTATTAGGGAATGATACATGGTTGATATGGATAGATGACTTCCAATTAGCATTCATTAATTTAAAATAGAGGTTGGTAACTATACCAATATTGATTTTTTATGGATTAGAGTTAGTCCTTCCAATACGTGTGGACCCATCAGGGATCATAGTCAGAATTATGTTGGAATAAATAGGAGTGGGTAGTTTGGATCACCACATTAATTTTGCCAATAGAAATTTGTCTAGGGATAAAAATATTTACACTACCACTGAGCACAAAGCCCTTGTGATAGTATTCACACTGCATAAATATTTCTATTACTTACTAGCTATAGTATTTGAGTTGTTATCATCAAGCCCTATGTTGCCTGATAAATAAACCTTCTCTAGGAGGTTTGATATCTTAATGGTTGATGTTTTTTAGGATTTTTAATTTTGTATCAATGTCAAACTTGTTCAATAGAATGTTGGATTGGACAATTTGAGTCAATTGTAAAATGGCAAAGAACTAGAGGAAATTTTTGATGAATCACCTGATGAACATTTATTTTGATTGTCTATGATTGTTGAATAATTAAAAGAGATCGCATAGTTTCTATAATAAGGTATATTTATAGAACACTACACAGAGTGAGAAAAGAAGAAATTGATTACTAATGACCTTCTTTTTAGTATCATTGGATGATTTTTGTACTATCTAGGTAAGGATGAAGTATTGTGCAAAGTTGGACTTGAGCATGAATGACCTTAAGTACTTGAAGAAGTATATTAAGGTAACACTAGAGGTTAATTCACTATTGATGATACAACAATAATTTTTTTTTAAAATTTCCCTATGGTGGTCTTATTTATTTTAGGATGCACACTAAATTGCATAGCAGTGTGATGTCAGTCAAAGGATGGGAAAGAAAAAACATCAGGTTGAAATACAACTCCAGCTAATGCTTACATAATAGACCTTTAAATAATGGGGGAATTGATTTTGTTAGAGTTATCAATTCACCTATAAAATGTAGTCATGCACACTATATAATCATTATGACCAACTATTTTACCAAGTGGGTCAAAGCTACTACGACAATTAGCTACAATACAAAGGACACAACAAAGTTATTATATGAGAACATAATCACTAGGTTTGGGTGTTCAATAAATATGGTAAGTGATAGAGGTACATAATTTATGAATGAAACCATAAAAACACTTACTAATGAATTCCTCATATTACATCATAAAAGTGCATCCTATCACCCTCAGGCAAAAGGTCAAGTGAATGTTGCAAACAAGTCTTAGGTAAGATTCTTATAAAAATTTGTGATGCTCAATGCAATGACTAGGAGGATAGACGTCATGCTATCTTATGAGCATATTACATGCATTAAAAATGTACCTCATGGTTTACCCCCTTTCAACTAGTTTATGGTCTAGAAATAGTAATACCCTTGGAGTATGTTGCAACCAACCTATAGATCACAATCATTATGCGTATGGGAGACCAAGAATATTTAGGGAGTAGACTATTAGACCTAAAATGAATGGATGAATACCAACATAAATAAACCTAGATTTAAGAGGTAAATAAACATAGATATAAATCCTAGTATGATAATCATTTGTGCACTAAATAATTTTAGATAGATCATCCCATCTTGTTGTATGATAGTTGGTTTCAATATTTTCTAGGAAAATTAAACATCCATTATAAGGGACTATTTATTATGCATGCATTATCATAGCCAAGAATGGTGTTCCTACAAGATCTACAAGGTAATATTTTTTTTATAAAGGTGAATGGAAGTAGGCTCAAACTCTACCACCACTAAGTTATGTACCCAAGAAAGGATAGGTGCTCACACCAATTTAGCGTATGATTCATTTTTATGATATGTGGATTAGGTTTGGTTTTTGTTATATTTTGTGTGTAATTTTAGATGTTCAAGTAACTAGTTTACCTCTAATAACCCTCAAGTAGGACCCATTCTACATAAATGGGAGGAAATCATATATACCATGGTTAAAATTGGTGGCAAGGGAAGATAATTAAGATTGGGAAAGTTATGTATGATAAAAATCTTGATGATAGCTAATGGCTAAGAGATGGGTGTTAATACCCACATATGTGAGATAGGTAGCATAGACTCTAAATCATTATCACAATCCACATAAAAAAAAGGGAATAATAAATTCACAAATTTAATGGGTCACATCACTCTACCTAACCATCATAAAATGATGCCATATTAGCTAAAAGTGTGCCAACTACTCAATTCAAAGATTTTTTTACTAATGTTTTTTTCAAAAGAAGATCTTGCGATAAGTTAATGTATTTAAATGTAAATAAAAACACTAGGTATATGACAACTCTGTATATATCCCTGTTACTAGTTGAATCATCATTTTGTAATTGATATTTTCAAGCAAATTGGTGAACCTCCCTCCAAGTCTCTCGTAATACTATGTGCTCTTGTATTCCAACTAGTTTCACCTCAATGCAGAGATATTCACAATGTCCACCACTACACTACCTCTAATCATCACTATAATAAAGAATTAGAAGACATCAAGGTTGGTACAAACATACACTAAGTAAAATATTAAAATCCTAAGGCATATTATTCTCTTAAACATATCAAAGAAAGACTATTTATTCTTGAGGTAGCCCTGGAGGTACAACCTTTATCAATTGCACCACCACATAGGTACAAAAACATCAATGTGGAGAGCCTAATTTGACTTCCTAAATTAGGTCAAATCAATGAAATCATGTAACTTTTATTGTGAAGGTATAATAATGATAAAATATATTTATCTATAGATATCACTATATATGTGAATGAGGCTACAATGGAATAGGTCATAGGTATGGCATCACATGGATGCTCTCTAGTGCCTTACAAATCCAAATATCCTCCAATTATACCAAAGATTAAGGAGGCATATAACTATGGAAATCATGGCATTCTTTTGGATGATATCCTAGATGAAGCCATCTACATCTTATTAGAGTGTATTGCTACACATTTTGACAAACCACCAAACTAAGAAAGAGGCCACCAAATGGGTCATTGATATTGTGTGTTACATGATCCTATAGGGGAAAAATTTAACTAGATTAAATTTTTGGTGGCTAAATTGATAATAAATTTTTCAAAAGTCATCATGTTTGTAAAATAAACTTTTTAATATCAGTTTCTAGTGTTATTATTTATATTCACATAGTGGAAGTCTCCCAAATTTGTTGTCAATCTAGATGTAGATTACTGGCCATAAATTACAGTCCAAAACCTTATCTATAAATATAATTAAATTAATTACCATTTTTGGAAGAACAATAACTAAGGGTGGATGGTGATACAATGTCTTTAAAACATTCATTCAATTCCACTTAACTATATATGAACCATTCATACAAACATGAACATCTAGCAAAGCATATAAAACCATGCAAGATCATGAAACACATTAAATATGTGGGAAAACCTCAAGGGGAAGAAAAACCACTAATATATGAAATTTTACTACAGTTTTATAAGACAAAAACCAATCTTTTGTGAATCACCAACTCCACTTGCAGTACCAACCCCAACTAGTTAAGCACCCACTCAACTAAGATTTAACAAGAACCAAATTGCAACAAGGAACCAACCCCATAGATGATTCAATACCAAATAATCAAAAAATAAATTTTTATAACCTTCATAAAACCTTGTTTCTCACACAAAAAATTATGATCACCTTCTTTATCTCTTCTCACTCTTCTATCTATATCAAACTACCTTCTAGATTTCTTTGCTCAACTAGGTCTCTTCAATATAGATTAGGTCACATGACCCTTATATATATATATATATATATATATATATATATATATAAATATATAACCCATGTTATATATACATTAAAATTTATATACACCCCTATTATGGTATAAAATACATCCTTAAGTTCTTCAATGTGTTATTTCCTTCACTTTCACTCTTTATATCTCTAACAAGCTAGTTAGGCCTTGTTCTTATACAATCATCTAGCTCACACACCTCTAGTCAACCATACACACTTTAAAACTTGGATTAACCTTAAAATAGGTCATATAACACATTTAATACATGAATAAATAATTATAATATTTCATCCATAAATTAAAATACCAAAACCTCTTTTAGGCTTAAGGAGACCTAATTCAATTAGGCCTTCATCAGTACATGTTACCCTTTGATCTCATTATAATATTTTAAAACTAAAAATAAAGAACTAAAACTTCATATAACACTCAAATATACACCCAATAATCTCATGTTATATCTATGACACTTTTTATCTCCAACCACCACTTGAAACACACCATTAGTATTGTTTACATTAGGCCTTCACACACAAGAATGGTTTGTCTTGAACAAATAAATAGAACACATTATTTATCCAAAAAAATATGATATTAAATCACATTAAATAAAAATTAAATAAATAAATAAACTTCACCAAGTGAATTATAATTCATCACATAGGGAAAAAATACTCAAAAACACTACTATAACTTGCTCACTCAGAATTTCCAACTAGCCTCAAACACTAGTCATGATGACTCAGACCTCCAACACCTGTATAGAAATTTTCAATAAA
This sequence comes from Torreya grandis, assembly GCA_037957365.1. Lineage (NCBI taxonomy): Eukaryota > Viridiplantae > Streptophyta > Pinopsida > Cupressales > Taxaceae > Torreya > Torreya grandis. Next base: position 495,348 of record JARHVA010001883.1, on the reverse strand, counting down.
TTATTATGTATGTATATTATCCTATGACATATATATACCATCTTAAAATATAAACATCATATTTTCTAGTGTAAACCATTGGTCTTACAAACTAATTCGTTGACCTCACTACACATATACCTCATTAAGTTAGACAAGCCATTTTGAATTCATCATTTTAACCACTATACCTAAATTCAAAGATTTATACTAATCATTAATAGGACATACCAATCCCAAAAAATATATCCATGCACTTTGTTTCATAACTCTAACATGATAACACATTCTTATTCATATTCTCATTATTACTTGGGGTTTTTACTGTTTACACTATTTGGACTGTTAACGATAGACTAACTTAGATGACCAATTTAGAAAAATTTAGGGATATAAACTATATATAAACCTTAATGGACATTAAAATGAGTCTCAATATTCATCCTCCATACATTTTCATACTTTGACTTGGCCAACTCTGACTGCTACAACAAATCTATGAGAAATTAACACTTTTTTATAGGGTCTACTTATACACTTGACAACTCAATCACACCTAGAGGTAACTAAGAGAGTTTAATAAAAACTCCAATAGACTACTTGAGTATATAAATCCATTTTCATCACTTTTAATTAAAATCTTCAACATTGGGTCCTTATTAAGGTTTTAAGAGGGTTTAAACCTATTTCTATTCTTAACAATCATTCATAAAGCATAGCCCCTCAATCTAAAAATAAATGCCTAGAATTTTGAGATAGGATCCTTATCAATATACCATGGATATATTAGGTTCCCATGAAAATTTTTTACAAGCTAATGATCATAAGAAAATCCTTTTCAGGTTGAGAACCCTTCATTTTGAGTACTCGAGAGACCTCAAAACAACTTTTCATGCCTTATCCTTCAAACTATGACCTCAAGATGCATGAAAAAACTTTAAACATGATAATTCACCACTTAAAATTATTATATGAGATAAAACATCTTGAAATATGATTATGACCCTCAATAGGCCACACTCTCTCTCTTTGTTCTCTTAAACCTTGACCTGCAAACTATATTAGGCCTTAAAACTGACCTTCATGCCTATTTTCATGCACTCTACACCTCAATCAAAAATAAAAGAAACCTAATTAATACTTAATAATTTTCATACATCCTTCACATTCCTTGACAATAGATCATGATACCTCATTACACTAGGTAGGGTTTAGAAGTAGTCTAGGTCCAGACTTGGTCTGAAGGTCCTACCCCTTTAGACTCATCTTGAGACTATCATGAGTGATCAAATACCTCACATACATGATCAATATACCTCATAAAACTAATAATTCCTATGTGTACTAATTTCACCAAGACACCAATCTAATACCTTCTCACAATGTCTCTTCATGCCATGACTAGGCTTAAGCTACTCAAAGACATGTACCTTAATGAAATAATAAGGCATTTATTACCTTCAAATTATCTTTCATGAAAACATAATTCAATGATAAGACTCCATCAATGCCCCCTTGTCATATCAACATACTTCCAACAAAGCACGCTATCTCAATGACAACAAACTCATACAAGATGCACCTTTGACGTCAATGACAATACTCAATAATCTCCCCCTTTGTCATTGATGGAAACCACTCTCATAGAACTTATTACTCATTCTAAAAAATTTCTCCCTTTGACATAAATGACAAAGTGATGTCTACAACTCCTTGGATCACACTCCTTGTAACCAAAACCCTCAACATTCAGAGCTATGAGTTTATGAGTCATCATACAAACATGTTCCCCTATCTCTATGCATACCTTCTCAACACTATGTTCTCATTTTTTTCACTCAATATGATGTCATCCACATGGACAACTACTATCAACCATTGGTCATCTTTTATCTTTATATATATATATATATATATATATTACTATCTATAACTCCTCTTTTGAATTCTTGATCCAAAAGATAGTTATCTAACCTAGCATACCAAGCTCTAGGAGCTTGATTTAGACCATAAAGAACCATTTTCAATATAAAAACATAGTAATTCTCCCCTGATAGAGATAAACCCTCATATTTCTCTATGTACACCTCCTCTTCCAAATTCCCATTCAAAAAGGTAGATGTCACACCCATTTAGTATATCTTAAATCCTTTTAAACCTACATATGCTACAAAAAATGTCATGGCCTCTAATCTTGATACTAGTGAAAAGGTCTCCTAAAAATTTACCCCTTAAACTTGTGCATATTCCTTGCATACTAACCTAGACTTATTTTTGGTGATTTCACCATCTTCATTCGACTTGTTTCTAAACACCCATTTGATGCCAATAAAATTCTTGCCTTTAGGCGTAGGAGTAAGTTCCCAAGTCCCATTCATCTCTATTTGGTCTAACTCCTCATTCATAGCTATGATGAATTTTTTTTCTTTGTTTGCTTATATAATATTATAAGGTATAATATTAGACAATAGAGTAACATTCTCTTGATTTAGATTACTTACCAATCTTCTCCTTGTTTGCATACATCCATTCTTATTGCTAATGATTTGAGATTCAAGATGATCTCTTTGAATCTATTTGGAGGGGCCTTTGGGTCCTATCTCTCCTCAAATTCCTCCTATTATTCTTGATAAAACTCTATAGTTTCCTATTCATTCTTAAAGTTTAGGTTCTCTAAAGTATCATTTGACTGTGAGTGTGATTTCCTTGTCTCATTAATCTTCAAATTGGTACTTTCCAATATATTCTATAAACTCTTATTATAACATATATAAGATGAGATAATTGATGTGTATCCTAAGAATATACCTTAATCATATTTAGAATCAAACTTTCCTAAGTCTTCATCATCTCTTTTGATGAAACATTTGATCCCAAACACTCTAAAGTGTTCCACATTAACAGGTTTACCTTTCCATAGTTCATAAGGAGTATTATTTCCATTAATACTTATTTATTCTCTATTATAAATGTAGACTATAGTTATTATTTCCTCTCTCTAATATCCATCAGATAATATAGACTCATTTAGCATAGTTATAACCATCTCTTAAATCATCCTATTCTTTATTTCCACTATGTCATTCTGTAGAGGTCTCCTAGATATTGAGAATTATCTCCTTACTCGATGAACCTCAAATAATTCATAAAACTTATTAGACCAAAAATCTCTTCCTCTATTAGATCTTAGGTACTTGATCTTCCCATTATTCTCATTCTCAATAAGAGCCTTGAATGCCTTAAACTTGTCAAGAGTTTCTGACGTTTCTTAGAAGAATGCTACCCAAGTCATTATTGTGTAGTCATCTATAATTAACATGGAGTATCTATCTCCTTGAATGATTTGAATTATTATAGGCCCAAAAAACTTAGTCTGTATTAACTCCAATGGTTTTATCATATAGTACTCCTTAGACTTGAACCTTCTTCTAATCTGCTTACCAAGTTGATATGCCTTGCAAAGTATGTTTGTAGGTTTATTGATGTTAGGCATGTAATTCATAGACTTCTTAGTGCTTATATTGACCATATTGTTAAATATTAGGTTACCTAACCTTATATTCCATAGCCAACTTTCATCCATCTTTCTCATAAAACATCTCTCCTTCTTGATCTCATTCAAGACATATAGATTGTTTTTAGTCCACTTAGCATTGGTAATTAGCCTTATTGATTTAGATCTCCTTATATCACACCTTTTGTCATTAAAGGTTAGTGTGTGTAATTGATTGTAAATTTGACTTACACTAAGAAATTTATGATTCAAACCTTTCAAATAAAACACATTTTGCGTCTTGGTCTTCCCATTGTCCAAACTCAAGATACCCTTACCAACTATATTGGCAATTGTGTTGTCTCCAAATCTCACTATTATTATAGAATTATTATTCAATGAGATGAAATTATTTTTGTCTCCTATCATGTGGCTTGAGTAACCACTATTTTTAATACCATTTCATGCCTTCATCTTTAATGTGAAAGGTAGTCTGAGGTAGTATAGAATCCTATTTAATCTATTATTCTTTCTAAGAAAATAATCCATCTTAACTTTTGGGCTTAATATGATCAGTCCTAACATATTTTCTATTCCATACCAATGTTTGACCCTTATCATTCCCTCTAGGATATTCATATATTTTGTTTAATCTTGAGGGAATTCTAACTCTATTATAACAAAATATTTCAATGTGTTGCATATTATGAAAACTATAACAAACAATATTTTTATACTAACCTCTTGATTGATCACTCCTTTTCCCATGGTCCCATGATAACTTTTTTGGATGAATATTTTGTCACCAGCTAATTGATGGGAAAAGTAGGTTGTTTTAACCATAGCATAGGGAGATTGGTCAGCCAAAAGTGTAGGTTTACCACATCAAAAGGGGACAAATCTCTCCTCTCATCAAGGGGAGGTTCCCTATAACTATGAGGAGCTATATATATAATCCTATTTAATCTATTATTATTTCTAAGAAAATAATCCATCTTAACTTTTGGGCTTAATATGATCAGTCCTAACATATTTTCTATTCCATACCAATGTTTGACCCTTATCATTCCCTCTAGGATATTCATATATTTTGTTTAATCTTGAGGGAATTCTAACTCTATTATAACAAAATATTTCAATGTGTCCCATATTATGAAAACTATAGCAAACAATATTTTTATACTAACCTCTTGATTGATCAATCCTTTTCCCATGGTCCCATTATAACTTTGTTGGATGATTATTTTGTCACCAGCTAATTGATGGGAAAAATAGGTTGTTTTAACCATAGCATAGGGAGATTGGTTGGCCAAAAGTGCAAGTTTACCACATCAAAAGGGGAAAAATCTCTCCTCTCATCAATGGGAGGTTCCCTATAACTATGAGGAGCTATATATGTGTGTGTGTGTGTGTGTGTGTGTGTGTGTGTGTGTGTGTGTGTGTGTGTGTGTGTGTGTGTGTGTGTGTATAACACTCAGGGGTAGGACAACACCATCCATCTCTCTTTTTTCAGAGATGATGTTCAAAGATAAAGGAGAAATCCTAGTGAAAACACTGAAGGCACTTCTCTTCTTTCAAAAGTAATCTACAACAAACAACAGTTCTTTTTTATAGGTAACTGATAAGTAAATGTAATGGGGTACAATAACTAGAAAAATGAGGTGTAGCACAAAGACTCCACCTTAACTACCAAAGAGTGAAATATGAAGGATAATGGGGGCACAAAGTCATCCCAAGATCCTTTACATAGGAACAAACTAAAAACACACACATGAAAGACAATTATGGTAGCAAAAAGTCTCTCCATAGTTGGCTTCATGACACCTTCCTAATTACTTCCAATAGTTCTTCTTGTTAAATTAAATGGACAAGAATGCTTCTAATAAATAGACATAATAATGATTTCCTAAACAACACAAGCTACTCTAGCACAAAGTCTGAAAGGTTACTTGCTTTCTCATTCAAATAAAACAATATGATTAACAATCTAAGCTCAAAGTCTTAGTAATCATCTTTCAATTTGGGTAGAGTTTTGATTCTATAATAGAGAAATCTCCTTGTCATAAAATAAGAGATTACAATATATATCAGCCAAGAAAGACTTGGTCCTTTGTTTCATGGAATGGCCCATGCTGCATTCAATGCCTTGAATGCATTTTCAATTCAATCAAGGGGACATGTTGGAATAGGGAATCATCCTTAATTATGGCATGTCAATTCATCTCAAATATCTCCTCAAAAGTATAGGCCACCTAGTCCTCTTCCTAATATTTTTGCAGCTGTCCACTTCACCTTTATTCGATGGAGAAAAATAGGCTGCATCCTTGATTTTTTTGTGCACTCAGATGCTTACTTAATGGACTATTCCACCTACTGGAATAACTCCTACACAAATATTTTTGGTATTTCTATATTTTTCCCTCTTTACTTAATGAATTTTTTCTCTTCCTCATGATTTGAGCCCTCAATCTATCTCTTTTCCTTTTTGCAGGCTCTTTTGGCTCCTTCTTCAGCTAGTCGTTGTGTTTTGTTCTTTAAGTTCTGCACCATTTTTGAAAGCAAATGGGCATTTCATTACCTTGACTTTGACATCCATAGGGACATCACTAGTTTTTGGTCACTTGAACCATGTTGAACCTTAAACCTTTGAACCATGAGAGTTCATTGGTTTAATGGTTCAACAGTTCAGGTGGTCCTCTCAGCTCCTTAGTTCAATTGTGTCCTTAGTTCATTCACTTTCTTGATTCATTCACTTTCTCAGAATCCTTTATTTTTCTAAGTCTCTCAAACTTTGAAATTCCTTTGGCTTTATGTCTTAGAAACCCCCCCAAAGGGAAGGTGTCCCTTTAGTCCTTAAGAAAGGTCCATTTTGTGGTCATCGAGAGTCCCCCATAAGGGTACTTGCCCTTCAGGGTCCTTCAGGCGGCCTTGTTCTTCAAATCCTTCAGATGAAAAGTCTGAAGGAAATCCTTCAGACATTTTCTCTAAGGGATTTCTTTCCTCTACTTGTGCCACTTTCTATCAGGCCTTTGATCATTCCTTCAGATAAAATGTCTGAAGAAATTCCTTTGGACATTTTGTTCGAAGGATTTCCCTTGTGAAATTTCACCATGAAAAATCTTTCTGAAGGATATCCTTTTATTCCTTTGATTCCTTTCCCTTTGTAAGGGTTCTTGTCCTTCGGGCCTTGGGAGACTCCTTTGAACCTTCTGATTGAACTGATCGATTGAACCAACAATGGTTTAAGGGTTCAATGGTTCAATATTGTGTTCTACTCATTCAATTGACCGCTTAAACCAATTGCTTTGAACCAATCTCGACTGAAACAAATCTTCAATTTTTTTTATTAAACTCATTAAAGATTTTAACCTTGAAATATTTTGGTTCAAGGGTCAATGGTTCAATGGTTCAATATTTCTTCTTTGAAGTCTTCTTTTCGTTACGTCTTTTGAAGCCATTGAACTTGCTGAAGTGGTTGAACTTTGAACTTTGCCGAAGTGCTTAACTCTTTAAGTCTACTAATGTCATTGAAACTTTTAACCCATTAAACCTTTGAACCTTTGGAGGTAGGGTTCAATGGTTTAATGGTTCAATCTTTTGCTTGAAGCCTACCGATGGATCTTTTGGTTGAACCTCGACATTGAACCAACCTTAAAATTGCCTAAGTGTTGGGAACTTGTTTCTTTGTGAGAGATCACCTATTGAAGTCATTAAACCTATTGAACTTGTGAGTCCCTTAGCTAAAACAACTTAAATAATGAAGAATTTGAATACTCAAAATATGTTTTGAGAAGGGAAGAGAGAATTTTGGCCTGCAAGACCAAAATAGTTCATATGTTGTCCCCAAATATGAGTGGCAAATTTTGGAAACAACAAACTTATCCCTTTTTTTATTCCATACCAATATTTGCCCCTTATCATTCCCTCTAGGATATTCATATATCTTGTTGAATCTTGAGGGCATTCTAACTCTATTATAACAAAATATTTCAATGTGTCCCATATTATGAAAACTATAACAAACAATATTTTTATACTTACCTCTTGATTGATCACTCATTTTCCCATGGTCCCATGATAACTTATCCCTTATTACATTGGGATGATTTATTGTTATTTTCATGTTGGTAAAATTTATTTGTTCTAACTTCTCATGCTCTTTCTCAAAATTGATCATTTTTTATATGAGTGGTTCATGCTCAATCTTCAAGGAATCTAGCTCTATTTTCAACTAATCATACTCAACTTCCTTTGATCTAAACTTTGTATTGACACCTTTTAACTGATTCCTAAAAATTTTGATAGTATTGTTTTGATGCTTCAAATCACATTTGCCACATATGAGCTCATCTTCAAGGTCTACTTCATATTCTCCTTATTCACTATCATAGTAGACTTCTTCATCATACATGGTGTCTTCTTCTTTTTAATCACTAGACATCTTGTGCTTCTTAGGATCACCTTCAAACTATTAGGATTGATTCAAAGGACCAAACTATAATACAAATTACTAGAATTAAAATCATTAGGGAGTGAATCAGTGTCTTCAAAACATTCATTTAATTCCACTTAAGCATACATAGACCATTGATACAAACATGAACATTTAACAAAGCATATGGAACCATACAAGATCATGAAACACATTACATATGCAGGAATACTCAAGGGGAAGAAAAACCATTTATCTCTACAAATTGAATATAGTCTTATAATATAAAAACTAATATTTAGTTAAGTACTAAATCTATTTGGAGTACCAACCCCAACTAGTCAAGCACACACTCAACTAGGATTTAACAAGCACCAACTTCTAAGGAGGCACCAACCCCCTAGATGACTCAACAACTAATCATCTATTTGAAACTTTTAATCACATTCAAAAAACTTTATTTTTCACATAACAGATGATGATCACCTTCTTTATCTCTTCTCACTCTTCCATCTCTCTCAAACTATCTTCCAAACTTCTTCACTCAACTAGGTCTCTTCAAGATAGATTAGGTCATATGGCCTTGATATTTATCTACATTACCCCTATTATATATTAATTAAAGTTTATATACACCACTATTATGGTATATAATACCTAATTCATCTCTTCAATGTGATACTTCCTTCACTTGCACTCTCTACATCTCTAACAAGCTAATTAGGCCTATTAGACCTTGTTATTATACAATCCTCTAGCTCACACACCTCTTGGTCAGCCATACACACTTGCATACATAGATTAACCATAAAATAGGTCTTATTAAATTTTTCATACATTAATAAATCATTACAATTGGGTTTCCATAACTTAAACGACCAAAACCTCTTTTAGGCCTTAAGGATACCTAATTCAATTAGGCCTTCATTAGTACATGTTATGCTTTGATCTCCTTAGAATACTTTCAAACTAAAAAAATGGTAGTAAAAATTCATATAACACTCAAATATACCCACAAAAATCTCATATTATGTACATGGCACTTTTTAACTCTAACAACATTTGAAGCACACCATTAGTATTGTTTACATTAGGCCTTCACATACATAGAAAGGTCTGTCTTAAATAATTGAAGATAAAATAATATTTAGACACAAAATTATGAAAATAAATCACATAAACATAACCTTTAAGATCTCAAAAAATTCACCAAGTTCTTTATAATTCATCACATAGGGAAAAAATGCTCAAAAACACTTATGTAACTTGATCACTTAGAATTGCCAATTAGCCTAAAAAAACCAGTCATGGTGACTTAGATCTTCAACACCTATATAGAAATTTTAAATTAATTATTATGCATGTAGATGAACCTCCAATATCTCTAGACCATATTCAAATATAAACATCATATTTTCTAGTTGTAATTATTGGTCTTACAGACCAATTTTTTGACCTCACTACACACAAACCTCATTGAGTTAGACAAGCCATTCATCACTATACCTGACTTATAATATTTATATAAAAATTAATAGGAAATAATAGTCCCAAAAAATATCTCCATGAACTTGGTTTCTATTGGAACACAACTAGACACTGAGAGGGGGGTGAATCAATATATGAATTAAAATTGGTCTTTTAATCCTTTTAAATCAAATTCAAAAGCATATGAAGATTAAAAGTTAAATTAATAAATCACATACAATAATAAATACACATGACACAATATTTATACATGGAAAATGCAAGGGGAAAAATTATGATGAGAATAGCTACTAGAAGCTACTATTCTATCCAACCTCAGAGTTCAAATCCTCACTAGCAAACCTCATTAGTTATAATGTTTAAGGACACCAATTATAAGGAGACACAATCCCCTAATTTAAGAGCACCAACTCTAAGGAATCACCCACTCCCTAATCTGAGCACCCAATCAACTTATTTTTATGGCACCAGCCTATCTAAATTTTTTATGGAGCTACAACTCTAATTTATAAATTAGATTCATAAATGAATTTAGATCTTTGTTATGTATTACAATCTAATATATAATTTATCTTACTCTACACATTCTCTTTGTGCCTTTATTCCTCCTACTCTTCTTTTTCCCCTTTGTTTCTTTGTCTTTTTGATTTTATATTTACCCACTTCATTGGTTTTTGCTCTCTACCTCTATCTATATTTGACTTGGATTAATAGTAAATGTAATTGTACCAACATTTTTAAATTTATCCTAGATATCATATATATAAACAAATGATTTAGGGTTCCATATATTCTATGTGTTCACTCTCAGACTACAACACATCATACCAATTCTAGACTCTAGTTCATTATTACTTGAATGTAAGTTTCTTGCATCTTGATTCTATACATCACACTATAATTTCAACTCTCTTTACAATCTATAACATCTGTAAGATTCAATTTTTTATGTGCAAGCTCTTTAATGTATATTTAATCATTTAAATCGATCAATATCATTGTCTATTTCAAGATATAGATATTATATACAAGTTATTGCATGTTTTTATAGCTAACCTTTTGTCTGGACATGACTTTAAATGCCAGTCATTGATATTGACTTTGGCACCACAATCATATGGTCTATGTTTAATTGGCTCAGCTTTTAAATGCATCCATTTGATCAATATATAACATGATCATGCTATCCATTTGATCTTTGTATGCTTTTAAACTTTAGCTTTGTCAACTTTAAAATGCATCTATTGATCTTTCTCATCCAAGCTTGTGTGTGTCATTAGATCTTTAAAGATGCATGATATTTAGCTTGATTTGGTGATTAAAATTTGACACTTTGACCTCATCTCACTATTCCTATGTCTTTGGATCACTTTCACTTCATCAATCTTCTTGAATTTGCTTAGTATTTAACATGCCACTATGTTGATAAACATCAAACACTTTATAGAATTTGAGTTCATTTGCTCTATTGGATCTCCTTTTCATGATCACCTATGCACCATCATATCTTGAGAAACTCAATCTTTATATCTATCCTCCCCTTGAGGACATAACACTTGGCATAAGCATGTTCCTTCTATACATAGTTGTCAATTTCCATTATTAAGACATTTACCATACTTGAATTGTTTGTTGACCTTTTGACTCTAAACCACTCCAATGATATATTGTGTAGGATACATGATTATGACACTTGTAACTTGCACATTAAATCAAAGGTTTTTTTAATAATTTAACTTCCTCGTGATCCATTGGATCTTTAATTTTTAATTAATCATGAACCATTTATCTTCCAACAGGCTCCAACTTTACCTTGTACATATTTAACTAAGTATGGGGACCATCTTAATTATGCCTGGAAGGCTAAGTTTGCAACTGCATCTTTTTCTTCTCTCATTCACCTATTCTAAAATTTAGACCATATAAAATAGGCATGATAATGAACAAACCCATATGTTCATTTCTTCCTAAAGCTTTTGCATGTGTGAGATATAACATCACTAATATTCCCACTTAGATTATTCTACCACAGAGTTAGCTATGCCTATAACTTTCCTCGAAGGCTAGCTTTTTTGTTGCATAACTCTTATCGTACTTAGTTGTATGACCTAAAAATTAGCACATATGATCTTTTTACATAGGGGATTATATATATATATATATATATATATATATATATATATATATATATATATATATATATATATATATATATATATATATATATATATGTATGTATGTATATAATTTCTCCTGAAACCTTCATAGGTACAAGATATAGAATTATAAAAGTACTTACTTATCTTTATCTTGTAGCCTACAAATTTGACTATGTTGGAAAACACTATGAAAATGCCTTGGATCCCTACTTTTTGAAGCATATCTTTTAATGCACTATGTCATGTGACCTAAGATTTAACACATATAAAATAGGAAAAAAAATGAATAGAACCATGTTATAATTTTGTCCTAACACCTTTATGTGTGAAAATGATGACATCATCAATATTCTTACTTGGATCCATTTATCCCTTTTTGTAAATTTGGCTAAGTATAGAAACTTAGTGGATTTTATCCAAGTACCCAACTTTGCATGTCCATATCTTCAACTATACTTCATTGCATGTATTCAAATATGAAACATAACTACTAGGGATTAATGTAATCACAACCATGTGACTAGCTCCCCCAAACTCATTCACACATGTAAATAGTGATGTCAATAAAATGCCTTCTCATCTTTTCTGTCATAGACCTAAAATGTCTAAATGATCAATGTGAAGAACTGAATGAATTCCAATCACGCACACAAGCATTTTAATCATTATTGACCTTTGATAGGATCTTTTGCATATCCTCTAATCACCATATACAATCTTAAACATCAATTTCATGATCATAATGTCCCTTTTGACATCCATGACAAACATATTTCCAATAATCTCCCCCTTTGTCATTGATGACAAAGTAAATGCTCTGATATTTTAATACTTTATTATTTCTCTAGCATTGCTTGCATTAGCTTCTGATGAGTATGAATTGAAGTTATTCATACTAAACTTACTCATCCTTAGGCAATGGTACATGTGCCCAATACTCAACTTGGATACTCGTTCTTCTTCTTTGACATTTGCACTTTTGCAGAGAACATTTTTCTCTTTTCTTTACAGAAAGCATTTTCACCTTTTTCCCACTTTGACGAAAATGGCAAAGGGAATCTAACTACCTATTTGTCCAAATATTTATCCCCCTTTATCAGATAAAGGAGTTTGTCTAATAATCTACAACTTTCATCTCATTAGTAATTTTCATAAGTATACATACTTGATTTGACTCTTCTCTCTTCTTCTAGGGATTAATAAAGCTTCCATGAGACTCCCCCTGGACTCATGTACTATAATTAGTGATTTAGTGATGTGGTGTAAGAGCCACCACTCCTAACTTATATCTTAGAGATTCAAATTTTTCCATGGGAAGAGGTTTGGTGAATATGTTTGTAATCTAGTCTTTAGTTGCCACATATTCCATTGTGACCTCTTGATCTATAACCCTCTCTCTTAATAAGTGAAACTTGATTGATATGTTATTGGTTATAGAATACATCACTAAATTCTTTGATATATTTATTTCACTTTAATTATCACAAATAATATAAATAAGTGAATTGTACTCAACCGTGATGTCCTTGAGTGTTTTCTTCATCCATAGGACTTGAGTGCAACATGCCACTATTACTACATACTCTAATTCTGCTATAGAAAGATTAATTGACTCTTATTTTTTTCTCAACCATGAAGCAATTCTATTTCCAAGGAAAAATTCACCACCACTAGTTATTATTATATCATCCACATAACCTACCCAATCAACATTTGTATATGTCGTCAAAGTGAAATCTGCACTTGTAGGGTACCATAAGCCATAGTCAATTATGCTCTTGATGTATCTAAATATTATTTTCACTAAATTAACATGTGACTCTTTAGGAGCACCCTCAAATATAGTAACCATGCACATTATTGGCATGATATTTGGTATTGATATAGTTAGGTATAGTAAGCTACCTATCATTTATCTATTCATAGTCCAATTTGCATTAAAGGACTCATCCTCTTTGCTTAGCTTGCACCTAGTTATCATGGGAGTACTAACTGGTTTTCCATATTTCATTCTAAATTTTTTGATCATCTCTTTTGTATACTTGGTTTGGGATATGAATATCCCTTCATCAAATTTTGTTATTTGTAGATTAAGTAAGAAGGAAAGTTCTCCTAGCATAGACATCTCAAATTTACTTTGCATTTTTGTAGCAAATTCTTTACACCTTTTGTTATTTATAGCATCAAATATGATGTCATCTACATAAAAAATAAAAATCATCATATTCTCACCTAATTTAGAGTATAAATTATTGTCTGTACATCTTTTTTTGAAACCTTGTTATTGTAGGTATTGGTCCAATCTTGAATATAATGCTCTAGGTGCCTAATTTAGACCATACAGTGCTTTCTTCAATCTTCACACATAATCTTCTTCATCTGACAACTAAAGACCTTCTAGTTGTTCAATATAGACTTCCTCTTCTAAGTTCTAATTCAAGAAAGAAAACTTTACAACCATTTGATAGACTTTGAACTTCTCGTAAACAAAGAATGCTAGAAACATTATTATAGATTCCAATCTAGCAACTAGAGATAATATTTCTTCAAATTATATGCCTTCTACTTGTGCATATCCCTTGCATGCCAATCTTATTTTATTTATTATAATAACTCCATCCTCATTAATCTTATTTCTATAGACCCATTTTGTTCCTATCACATTCTTGTTTGAGGTTCTTAGAACTAATTACCAAGTTTTGTTCTTTTCTATATGGCTCAATTTTTCTTTCATGGATTTTAGCCAATTATTGTCCTTGATGGCTTTAACATAGCTCTTAGGATCAATTTTAGAAATTAGAGCAAAAATTACTTACTCCTTGTTCATTATAGCTCTTTTCCTTGTTTGAACTCCTTCATTCTTATTGTCAATTATCTTCTCTTTACGATGATCCATTTGAACAAATCTTGGGCATACTTTTTCATTCTTTTCCTCAACATCTTCACTATCTACTTCTTATTCTTCAAGATCTAACTCTTCATTATCTATTTCCTTTTTAGGTTCAACATGTTTTATGCCTTCTTCAACTTTGACATTTATGCTCTCCACCAGCTTGTGTGGCCTCTTATTGTTACATACATAGGCTTTACTTTGAGTGGAATAACTAAGAAATATTCCTTTATTACATCTTGATTCAAAGCTTCTTAGTTTTCCTCCTTTCTTCTGATGTAGCATTTACTTCCAAACACTTTGAAGTTCTTAATATAGGCAAGCTTTCTATACCATAGCTCATTTGGAGTTTTGTCACTATTTACCCTCAGTTGGACTCTATCTAAGATCTATATTATTATCTGGGCTGCTTCTCTCCAATATCCATCAGGTAATTTGGCTTCTTTTAGCATTGTTCTAGACATTTCCTTAGTTGTTCTATTCTTTCTCTTAACAACTCCATTTTTTTTGTGGAGTCCTCGCTATAGAGTAGTGCCTTTTGATCCCATACTTCTCACAATAATCTATGAATTAATTTGAGTTGAATTCTCCACCTTTATCAAATCTTAATCATTTCATTTTTTTCCAATATTATTTTCAACCATGGCTCTAAAGATCTTGAACTTCTCAGAGGCTTGAGATTTGTCCTTTAGAAAGGTTACCAATGTCATTTTGGAGTAGTCATCTACAAATAACATCAAGTATCAATTTTCTTCAAATCCTCTTGTCTTGGTAGGACCACAAAGATTAGTATGAACTAATTGTAGATGCTTTGTAATTGCATACTCATTTTTTTGAAATCTAACCCTTATTTGTTTGCCCAATTAACATTACTTGAGGGTAGTATCTGTAGTTTTGGTTATCTTGGGCATGTGTTTTACACACTTACTTGAGATCACTTTGACTATATTATAAAACTTGACATGATCCATTCTCTTTATTCCAAGACTAACTCTCATCAATCTTTCCCATCAAGTAACTATTACCATTCATTTCAAAAAAATTATAGATATTACTCTTAGTCCTTTTCCTTTTTGAAACTATTTCTCCATATATCTTTAGCTTATAGCCTTTTGTATAAGATATGACCTTATATCCATTATCACACATTTGGATGACACTTATAATATTATGCTTCAATCCTTCAACATAAAGGACATGATATGTAGGTAGTTTACCATCTATGTTCAAGGTTTCTTTATGTTTGATCTTTACTAATGTGTTGTCTCCCAAGCTGACAGATCCTTCCTTACATTTGTTTAATTTGGTGAACTTGATCTTGTCACCAGTCATATGATTTGAGAAGCCACTGTCTATCACCCACAAATTCTACTCCTTAGCATGGAGTGTATTCTAAGAAATCATGGGTTGATTTTTCACTCTCCACACATCCTTGGGTTTCTTATTTAGCTTATTTTTAGAAACTTGTGAACCTTTGTTCACACTAGGAGGAATGTATTTCTTTACATTGTGTACTTTTGATCTTAAAATCTAGTTATACGATGTTTAGCTATATGACCAAAGTTATTTCACTTATATCACATTAAATTTATATCTACCAATGGTGAAAATGAATTTTTTTCTTAAAAAATTGATTCTACTTGTAGTTAAAAATCTATAATTACTAGCCTTATGACCAAAAATTGATTAAAACTATAACAATAACCATAAAAATATAAGGTATACCTGGTCATAACATTTCTTAGTTTAGCATGAGGAATTCTTCTAAGTTATGGATTCTTCAAGATTCTCACCTTGGTATATCCATCAACATCAGCTACCTTTGTCTTATTTTTCTCTTCAAGCTTCTTTTTGGGTTTAGCTTTCTTCACATCAGTTGTGTTTTAGTTTTTCTTTATATCTTTGCAAGCTTTATCTTTCTTTACTCTTAATCCTCCTTCTACTTTGAAGTTTTCATATAGGTTAACAGATGTACTTGTTGAATATATTTTTCCCTTCTCATAACCAAGACCTGATCTCTCTTTTGAGTGTTTTTGAGAGTTGATCATGTCATTAAGAATGTCTAATCCTCCTATTAACTTTAGACTTCTACTTAGTTGACCTTTGTATTTTTCAATTTATTTTCTTAAAGCCACTATTTTTATTTCAAGCTTCAAACATTCATCAAATTTAGATTATAGTTCCATTTTGAATACAACTTCTATTATTTTAACCTCTTAAACTTGTGTCTTTAGGCTAATTACCATATGATCAACTTTCTTAAGACTTTTAGGCATCTTATCAATTTCCTTTTATCCAAGCTTCTTTTATTTTGAGTTCTCTTTCCTCAACTTGTCAATCTCATCTAGAGCACATATGAGATCACATTCTAGATCCACTTCTCCTTCTTTTGCATTTGAGTCTTTAACTTCAGTTTGATCTAGATTTACATAAGTTGATCTTACTATCATGAACAGGGATTCATTTCATTAGCCATAAAAGCACAATCATGATCGTCATTTGAACTATCATTATCTTCCATTGAGTCACTATCTTCTTTTGTGTACAGAACTTTCTTATTTTTGAAGAATCTCTTCTTCTTGAGATAGTGGGGTTTTGCCTTTTTTATACTCTCTACCTGCTCAGAGTTATCCTTTTTATTATGAGGGCATTTATCAGTAAAATTCCCTACTTTACCATAGTTAAAGCATTTGAATGGTAGCATACCTCTGTACTTTCTATATCCTCTCTTTAGTCTTCTGAAAAAGTTATCTTCTTCTTCATTAATCTCCTTAGATTTAGATGATGATGTTTCTTCCTTTACTTGCTTGTCTTCTTTGAATTCAAATTATCTCTTAAAAGTGTATGTCTATCACATTCTCATCTCATAGGCTATGAAGGTCTCATGTAACTCATCAATAGTGATTTTTTCTAGATCTCTTACTTCTTTTATTGCAAATATTTTAGAATCATATATTGATGGCAAAGATCTTAAAACCTTTTTGAAAATGATTGACTCTTTCATTTATTCTCAAAGGCTTCTAATTGAATTGACTATTTCATCTACCTTGAGGAGGTAGTCTATAATTATTTCCTCTTCATTGATCCTAAGACTCTCAAACTTACCTTTGTAAATTTGTAGCTTGGCCTACTTTAATTTGTCATCTCCTTCATAGATGTTCTTCAATTTATTCCAGATATATTGAGAATTTTGACACTGCACCACTTTGAAAAACTTTGAGTTTCATTTTCCATAAAGAATAAAATTATTTACCTTAACACTGATCTCATATTCCTTCTTCACATCCTAATTATTAGGATTTGTAGCAGGGGTTGTATATCCATTTACTATAAACATACATACATCAAAACCTAATGAAGATAAATAAACTTACATTTTTATGCTCCAAAATGCATTGTTAGATCCATCAAAGAGAGGTGATTCATTTGATGAATATCATTCTTGACTAGCCATTGTGTTCATTATTCCAATAACTACTTAAGCTGATTAAGCTTTTTTCAAGGAACCCTAGGCTCTAATACTAATTAGTGGAACACAACTAGATTCTGAAAGGGGGTGAATTAGTATATGAATTAAAACTAGTCTTTTAATCCTTTTAAAACAAATTCAAAAGAATATCCATATTAAAATATAAATGAAAATATCATATAAAAGAACAAATAAATATGACATAAGATTTATAGGTGCAAAACCCAAGGGAAAAAACCATGGTGAGAATAGCTACTAGAAGCTACTGTTCTAATATAGACTCACAATTCAAAGCCTCATTGGTGAACCTCTTTGGTTAAAATATTTAAGGACACCAATACTAAGGATAAACCAATCCCCTTATTTAAGAGCACCAACTCTAAAGAAACACCCACTCCCTAATTTGAGCACCCACTCAGTTTATCTGATGGTACCACCCTATCAAACCTTTTTATGGAGCTACAACTCCAATTTATAAATTAGATTCATATATGAATCTAGATCTCTATTATTTTTTATAGGTCTAATATTGAATTGATCATACTCTTCACATTCTCTTTGTGCTTTTCTTCCTCTCTTCTCTTCTCTACCCACTCCAATTTTATGTTGTTATGATTTTCTATTTGACACACTTCATTGGATTTTGCTCTCTACCTCTATCTATATTCAAATTGGATTAATATAAAATAAAATTGTACCAAAATTATTTTCTTTCTACTAGATATCATATATATAAACAAATGATCTATGGTTCAATATTTTCTATGTGTTCACACTCAGACTGCAACACATCATACCAATTCTAGACTCTAGTTAATTATTACTTAGACTATAAGTTTCTTGAATTTTGATTTCATGCATCACACTATAATTATATGTCCTTTTACTATCTATAACATCTATTAGACTCAAGTTTTGATGCATGGGCTCTTTAATGTAGATTTAATTAGTTAGATCGATCAATCTCTTTGTCTATGTCAAGATATAAAGCTTATACACAAGTTCTTGCATGTTCTTGTAACTAACCATTTGTTTGGACATGAATTCTAATATCAGTCATTGATCTTTCCTTTAGTGTTATGATACGATGGTCTCTATTTAATTGTCTCAACTTTAAAATGTTTTCATTCGATCAATCTCTGACAGGATCATGTTATCCATTAGATCTTTGTATGCTTTCAAACTTTAGATTTTTCAACTTTAAAATGTGTCCATTAATATTTCTCATCCAAGCTTCCACATGCCATTGGATATTCAAAGATTCATGATCTCTACCTTGATTCGGTCATTGAACTTTGACACTTTGACCTCATCTCACTATTTCCTATATCTTTAGATTAATTTCACTCTATCCATCTTCTTAAACCTACTTGGTCTTTAACTTACCACTATGTAGATAAACATCAAACACTATATAGAATTTTATTCCATTCACTCCATTAGATCTCCTTTGTATGATCACTTGTGTAGCATCAGATCTTCTAAGAAGCTCAATATTTATATTTTTCCACCCCTCAAAGATATGACACTTGGCATAAGCATGTTCCTTACATACATAGCTATCAATTACCACTATTGAGACATTTGGAATCCTCTTATTATTTGTTGACCTTTTGCATTTAAACCACTCTGTTGATCTACTTTATAGGCTCATGATTATGAAACTTGTCACTTGTGTATTAACTCAGAGGTCCTTTTGATAATTTGACTTCATCATGCTCCATTATATCTCTAATGTTTGGTTAAGAATGAACTATTGATATTGCAACTAGATCAAAATTTACCTTGTGCATATTTGACTAAGTATGGGGACCATCCCAATTATGCTTGGAAGGCTAAATTTGAAAATTCATATCTTTTACTTCTCTCATCTTCCTAATATAAAGTTTGGACCACATAAACTAGGCATGATAATGAATAAACCCATATGCTTATTTATTCTTGAATATTTTTTACGTATCAGATATAACATCATTAATGTGCCCACTTAGATTATTCTTCCATAGAGCTAGGTATGCCTAGAACTTACCTAGAAGGCCACCTTTGTTCTTGCATAACACTTTTTTCACTTAGTCACATGACCTATAAATTAGCACATATGATCCTCTTACATAGGGTATTCTATCTATATATTGAATTACTCTTGAAACCTTTATAACTGTAAGATATGAAATTATAAAAGTGTCTTCTTATCTTTATATTATAACCTATAAATTTGACTAAGATTTAGAAAACACTATCAAAATGCCTTAGATCCCTACTTTTCTCAAGCATATCTTTTGTCATGTTATGTTACATGACCTGACATTTAGTGCATATAAATTAGGCATAAAAATGAACATACCCATATGATCATTTTGTCCTGATACCTCCATGTGTGAAAATGCTAACCTCATCAATATGCTTTCTTGGATCTATCTATCCCTTTTTAAAAATTTGATAAATTATATAAACTTAGTTTATTTTATCTAAGTATCCAACTTTTCATGCCCATATATTTAACTACACTTCATCGAATGTCTTCAAATCTGGTGGATAACTACTAAGGACTAATGTGATCACAACGATGTGACCACCTCCCCCATACTCATTCACATGTCAAAATAATGATGTCAAAAAATGCCTTCTCATATTTTTTGTCATAAACACAAAAGTTCTAAGTGATAAATGTTAAAATCCAAATGAATTCCAATCATGCACACAAGCATTCTAATCATTCTTGAGCTCTGATAGAATCCTTTTCATATCCTCTAATCAGCATATACAATATTTAACATCAATGACATGATCATAATGTCCCTTTTAACATAAATGAAAATCATATTTCTAATAATCTCATCACTCTAACATGATAACACATTCCAATTTATCTTCTCAATATTGCCTAGTTTCTTCACTATTTGCACCATTTGGCCTGTTAGCGATTGGCTAACTTAGATGACTAATTTAGCACACTTTAGGGATAGATCCTATCCATAAACCTTCATGTACATGAAAAATGAATCTAAATATTTATCCTCCATCCATTTTCATACTTTGACATGGTCAACTCTGACTACTATAATAAATCTCCAAGAAATTAACACTTTTATATAGGGTCTACTCACACACATGATAAATAAATCACATATATGGTACCTATGAGAGTTTAATATAACCTAAAATATCTTACTTGAGAATAAAAATCAATTCTAGGCACTTTTGATCAACATATTCAACATTGGGTCCTTATTAGGGTTCTAAGAAGGTTTAAACATGTTTCCATTCTTAACAATCATTCATAAAGTATAGCCCCTCAATCTAAAAAAAATGCATGATATTTTTCAATAGGACCCTTTCCAATATACCATGAATATCTTAGGTTCCCATGAAAAGGTTTGATGAGATATTGAGCATAAGAAAATCCTTCTTAAGTTGAGAACCCTTCATTCTGAGTACTCGAGAGACCTAAAAACAACTTTTCATGCCTTATCCTTCAAATAATGACCTCAAACTAAATGAAAAGAACATGAAACAACATACCCCACCTATGAGTATGATGACATGATCTAAAACACCTTGAAATATTATAGTGAGCCCTCATTAGTCCATACTCTCTCTCTTTGCTCTCTTAGACCTTAACCTGTAAACCACATTATGCCTTAAAACTAATCTTCATGCCTTTTTCAATGCTCATCAACCTTAGTAACAAAATAAATAAACCTCTCTCATTCTAAATCACTCATATACATCATTTACATGCCTTTATAATAGATCATGATACCTCATTAGTCTTGATAGGGTCTCAAAGTGGTCTAAGTGCAAACTTGATCTAAAGGTCCTACCCTTGTAGAATCATTATGAGATTCTTATGAGTGATACAATGCCTCAAATAAATTATTAATTAACCTCATCCAACCACTCATGCTTGTGTCTACTCATCTCATAAAGCCACCAAGATCATACCTTCTCACAAGTTCTCTTCATGCCATGATTATTCTTAGGCTACTTAGAGACCTATAACTTCATACAACCACAAGGAATTTAATGCCTTAAAATTAACTCTTTTGAATTAAGAATCTCTTTCATGATGAAATCCTTCAATGAAAACATTTCAATATGCCCCTTGTCACATCTACATACTTATAATAAGGCACATTCTCTCAATGACATCAACCTCATAGAATATGCACTGCAAGATGTACCTTTGACATCAATGACAATCCTCAAAAACCTTACACATCAATAACTACTTAGTGCATGGTGGGGTGAACTCATGGAAATGGTGTTCTGTAACTTGAGAATCCCACTGCTTATGATGTAGTTTCTAGATCAATATGTGGTGGTGGTAAATCTTCCATAGGGGATTTATGTACACATTCATAAGCTTCCAAAGGATCCATTTTCACCTTTTACCTTATTCACCAATATGCGTATGGAATAGATGGAAGTTTCTTAGAGTAAAACTCTAGATGCACACAAAGCAAACCCTTTGTAGATAATTCCACCTAATGTTCCCATTTTGGTGGACATTGCAAAGACTTCCCCAATAATGTTTGCTCCTTCATATTGAGGAAATCACAAAACACCTTTGATTTATTTCTCACCTTCTTCCCCATGAAGGAATAGTCATATCTAGAAGACATGGTTGGATGATCCATATGTGCCTCAAATTTATATATAATATGAATGGTATAACTTTCAAACTGATGAATAGGAGGTCTACTAGACTATGATCAGAAATATGACTGGTGATTTATATGAGAGGGAAGAAGGAAAAGAGTTTTTATTTTAAAAAGTGGTCTATATAGTGCAAGTCTAAAATTATGTGTCCCCACATTTATGGGTAGAATTTATCACTGGTCTACAGTCTATTAATATGGATACAATAGGCAAGGAATCTAAATTGCAATAGATCCAAGTAGAGACTATGGCATAAAGTGGCTTCAATGAGTCCTCTTAGGCCCAATAAATTGACCCTATTACTGAGAGTCTACCCCAATAAATCCAACATAGGTGTCACACACTATAAAGATATAAACCAATTATAGAAGAAGAATAAGAGGTTGCGCCCATAGCCTAACAATCTAGAACAACTCTTATATCTTTAGGAGGGATTGCACAATCATTCCCTAAGGACTCCCCTATATTTTGGCATTATAAGGGCCATATGTCAATATAAATAGTACATAGATCTATTTTTATTCCTCTTCATCATAGTCTAATGAACCCCTTACTAATATTGAGGAGGTGGTGTTGGATGCACAAATACCAAAGGAAAAATAGGCTGCCCACAAAGAAGCACAATGAGCTACCAAGTGCAAAAGAAAAGAAGCAGTAGAAAGAGGTGAAAAAATAAATGTATTTAGAATCAAAATAACCTTAGTAGCCTGAATTTCTCCTAAAAGTAGTAGATTTATAACCTATGGCTGATTTGCTCATTAAGTCCAAGTAATTATGGAATCTAGACATTACTATTAAGTTGGCAAATAAGTAGGCTATCGATAAGTTTGATCATAATATTTATATAGATGTGGCACCTAAAATATTGAAATATCCAACTCAATACACTCAAGAGACCATAAAACATGGGGATGCAACACCCATATGATCTATGCCTCTTACTCTATTGCCTCTGATAACCATCAAGACTGCCACTATGCTCATATTACCTAAGTACCCCCCTACTCTTCTATCATAAGTTGAGGCCCTACATATCGCTCCTCTAAAACCACCATATGTGAATCTACCTTTCATATATTCCACCTCTTAATCCCTCCCAAACCTTAGTCAAGCCTTGATAAAGCCCAATTTTATTGTGATACATGGGTTCAAAACCTCAACCCTCATAAATGTTCCTTATGCTCCCTCTTATTGCACCATCTTTTAATTTCCCCCAAATCTATTGTAGATCCTTTCCACCATGACCTCCACTATTTATCCACTATGCCTCTAGACACTACTGAAGCATCACTTGATGTTTCTAAAATTTCCTTGGTGAAGCAGTTGGAAGGTGGTTCTACTTTTCAAGAGTTTATTACATATTCTATTATTTCATTATAGAATAGGGTGTCCTAGTTGTATTAGGATAACTTTAAACTATGGATTATGCTAATAAAAACTATTAATTTTATTAAAGACTCCTACCCCACCCTTTACTCTCATATTGTGAGCCCAAGTTTTATGATGGATTACATGAAACTTCCAAAGTTAGTGTCCAAGCTTATGTAGGATTGGGTGAGTATCTAATAGGTTAACCATCTTGAATTTTAGGGTAAGACTATCAATGAGGAGTCAAATGAGTTATGAAAACTCTTATAAATCTATCAAGCTAACTTTACTACTATGATCGACTAAGCCATGACTATGGCCCATGTGTCAATTGAATGAAAATCTCAAGTGGATACAATATAGAATGGTGTGCTCCCTAAATTCACCACTTTGAATTAATCTAAAGCCACCATGTGTGATCCCACTATCAATTTTTCTAGGTTTGCATCCATTTTTAAAACATCCATGCAATCTTGAGACTCATTTATGCACTAGTTACATGACTGACAAACTTAGATGTTGTGCAATAACTTTTTTGGGGTCCAAAAGCAATGTCATGTTGAGAAGCTCACTCATCTACATGTATACATCTCTAACAAAATGATTATTTCCAAAACCACTCTCTCTTCTACTACAAAAAATGATATTTCATAATTTTTGTATGCTCAAATTCCTTTACGGGATCTCCTTTGCAATGTTCAAGAGTATTTGATTGATTGACAGAATTATAAGACAAATGTGGCTAGATTTAATATTACCATCACTCTACTCATTGATGTCCTTACCATTATTCCTCCTAATCAACTCTAACAAAAGATGAAATAGACAAATAATGTTGCTTTAATTTCCTTTTAGAGTGATCCATTCAATTCATAACCACCACCTATATTAGCTCCTCTACCGATGCCTACTTCATCTAGCTAATTTGTTTTGTAGTGGGAAATTTTGAAATTGTACTTGTCAACCTTTTTGTTTGGTAGGACTATAGAAACCCACAAGGATATTCTATTGAAAACATGAAAGGGTTATAGATTATCTTGATACTTAGTTAAACACCATGAGGGTAGATAAGTAGTGTGCAAGGGGTGAGACCTGGTAAATGACATCTTGAGTGATCTATAGTTTTTATGTGTTTTACTTACTTTTTATTCTAGAGACTCCTAATTATTTGCATTCTTGTCTCAAGATAAGACAAAACTTTAAGTTTGGGAAAGTATTAGCTAGGTAATGTGTACACTAACCTTTCACATCTATGAACATGCCACATGGATAGGGATCATGGTTTCTTTTTGGTTAGTGATTATCCTACACGATTATTATGAAGTTATTCTATTTTTAGTTGGGATCACGTACATGTAATATTTAACAATAAAATATAGGTTGATATACCTAGATGCCAAGTATAGATTTCATGACTATAACAATAGTTTTTAGGATTATATATTCCTATCTATTGTAGTAGAATGGGTTAAATTCTTAGACAGTGCTTGATAGTATTGGGTAATATTGTATTTGAGCCTTTTGAGTAAATCCTAAGGTCTCTATAATTAAATGTTAATGTGTTTTTCATGATATGAAGATTGTAAACTGATTTAGTAGTTGAGGGTTAATATAATAGTTCTATGCTAATTATGTAAGATATATCTTTTGGGTAATGATATGTGTTATACTATTATCTCTTTAAAATGTGTGTTTATCTTCTAATTGATATTATTATCCCATTTTGAAGTTTGGTTATATTGCATAATAACCTCATGAGTTTGTAATCTTTAGCTATATTCATCTGTAAATTAATTTCATCTATTTGAACACTTATTATATTAATGAATATCAAAAGTCTTTTCTCTTCAAGTTTGACAACTATGTTGTAATATATGAGTTTTACCATTAAATATCTATCAATGTAGATATTAATAGGATCACCTAAGATTATATAAACATAAGATATCCTAAAATAGAAGATAAATATTGAGTATTGATTTTACTTTCCTGCAATATCTTCCTCAAATCATAAGAGTTATCCCTATAATTAACATGTTCTAGTGTACCTAGAAATATCTACTATAATATGATAGTGATAATACTTTATTTATAGGATTTACCTTCTTTATCCATTTCTATCAAATATTGAAACTAAATTATTCTAAAAGATCAAAAAATGAATTAAAAATTCCCTTTTTCTTTATGGATATTGTGTACCTTTTATCAACCAAGATGCTAAAAAATATCAAGGAGATCTAATCAATATTCTTTCAAAAATGAGTGCAATGATTCTTTGATCAAAATCATCATGTTCTTCTTCTTCATCTAACACAGTTGTAACTCTCTAAAAGTGAGAATTATCAACCCTATTATCAAATTGAGGTTTGATTGGACAGTTTCATTTTAATTTCTAGATAGAGTCATAAGAAAATTTATTGTTGAAAAATTGTGGGTTACATGTAAATTATAGAACATGCCCCATGGTGGGCACCAAACACTATTGGTGAAATATTTTTTACTTTATGACAAATCTGAGTTTCACAGTAAGGTAGGAGACAAAAATTAGTTCCTCTATTATGAGGGGAGGTTCCCTTTATTGAAATAAATAAAGACTAATCTAGTTATATACATTTTTTATAATTTAAATGAGTGGAATTGCATTAAATACATTCAATTGGAAAAAAAATGATAACAAAGAATGTGAATAATTATGGGTAGATAAATAAACAAGGATTTTATCCACTTTCATAATAATAAAAATAGAAAATAATTAGAAAATTTAAGAGATCAAATGTAATTAGTGATTGGAATAATGAGTTATGCATAAACATAATAAAAATACACATATATTAAAGAAAACAAGACATAAATTTCACATATTTCCTTGGTTCATGGACAAAATAATGAGCACAAATTTTCCTTATTTTTCCTCTTCAATATTCACAAATTATGGACACAAAAAAGCCTTTTTTCAATTTCCATTTATTTTATTTATAACAAAGGGAATGGGTTGACCCTTCACATTCCAAAAAATGACTCTTCATATTTTTAGTAATATAAAATGTCATTTTAATGTAATGAGGGTCACATGAGACCACCCTATCCTTAGTTTATTCCTAAACCTATCTTAGGGCCTCTTTTTATCCTTTTACAACTTCTATGTGCATCAAGCCCATGCCCAGATATATCGAGATCCGTATTGACCCATTTCATAGGCATATCCAATCCTTTTTCATATGTGTTATCCACTTGGACAATAACATAACCCCATTAGTATATATCATAGTGTGTTTTTGGAAAATGGGGCACTATTATTGACCCTTAGCTTCCCTTACCCATAAAAAATATAGTTCCACTTGCTCAAATGTCTTAGGGATGACCTAGATTAGTTTAATGTCTTGAAAATCATCATAACACTATATAAAGACCAATTTCATTCATTTATTAGATGGATGGAAATTATAATGAACACGCTTAAAAATAATTAGGAAAATTAAGGTTATTTATCCCTATTTACCCTTATTTATGAATACATCCATCTATAAAAATTAAGATCTCAATTTTACTTAAGTTTCAAGTTTCAATTCACACTTTAAAGCATTCAAATTAGCATTCATACTTAGGCATACTAACATCACTCTCACTTTCACCAACACTTAGATTGGGAGAACTATATCAAATTTGATCCCTTATATTGGTATGTAGGAAAGACTCAACACATTGGGTGTTGAGGTCATGCCCAACCTACCCTACTAATGCCACTCTTCTTCGACTTGACTTCATCAAAACCCTAGTAAACATGGAGGCTTAGGGTTTCATAATGAAATTAGTCAAATCATAGAACATATGATGATCTAGGTCTCAGTCATATAGGCACATGATTTTTAGAATAGAGCAAATGTCTACCCATAATTTCATTTCTTCACCTATATAGGGTCATTAACACTACATGTAAGGTTAATAAATCACTCTCACTTTCACCAACACTTATATTGAAATAACTACATTGGGATTGATCCCCTTTTGAGGTATTGATATATAGGTAACACTTAATGCATGGGGTGTTGAGGTCATGCCTAGCCTACCCTACTAATGTTACTCATATTACACTTTAGTTCATCAAAACCCTAATAAGTATGGAGGCTTAGGGTTTCATATTGAAACTAGTCAAATAATAAAACATATGATGATCTAGATCTTAGTTATATAGGCACATGCTTTCGAAAATAGAGTGAAGGTCTACCCAAAATTTCACTAATTCACCTATATATGGTAATTATCACTACACATAAGGTTAATAAAATAGTGTGCTATTATAAAATAGGGTTATGTTATTTTCTGAAGAGGGTTCTAACACCATTTATTCACTGACAACACTTTACCCTATTCCTACATCACTTCTCATCTTACCACTTGTCTGTCTCAATCATATTATCTAGTTAAGTACACCTTTTATAATTAATTTATATTTATATAATATTCAAAAAAATCATTTTTTGTGTAAATCAATGGCTATTAATACTATAATATTTTAGTCCCTAATTTATTACTCAACTCTACATCAACCTACGGTTACATTCCATAATCCTAAAAATGATAAATCATTTGATAAACCTGAATTACTTTGAATAGTTTCCTAACCCTATCCTATCTTTAGGGTTTATGTTTCCATCCTTATAAACCCCCATACTTAGATTTTAGATCACTATATCTTATTATTTTTATTTTGTATAATATTGATAGATGATATTTATTACTTTCTTATGAAATTTTCATAATCTCTCTGGCATGTTATTTTTATCTTATGTGGAATTAAATTAGGTCATATATCATTACACACATAGATGATATAACACATAAGATAAAAAACACGTCATCTAAAATTAAAAAATATCCTTTATATGCCTTTTGCTATTTGGTTCACTTTGATTCTTTACCTATCACTACTAGACATAATTGAACATTAGTGGTTTTACTTATCCATCCTACTACCTAAACCTACCTATATAGCTACTATCCCTCTCCTAGTACCAACTCTATGCTCATAATATACCATGCACCCCAAGCTATGATTTCCACAAGGGGTCTTGAAGTGTGGCAGGTTCTTAAAACCCATGGCTATAGCTTTGTCGATGAGTATACATCCCTCCAGCCATAATTTCCATTTTTTAACTTTTGCAATATTTTGACACATACAAAGTTGTATTATATGAAACACTTTGTGATAATAGGGTACAAACATAATAGATCTTGATTATGTTGCTTCTATAATTAATATTATGAGATGGACTGAAGAGCATATTTTAAGTAGGAGCATCGGTTGACACTTGCAAATCTTGTACATAATGGTCAACATGAGTCAATAAATAAAGTTAAGTAGATTTATAGTCATGTCATGCCTCATGTAATGTTTTAAGAGGTATTGACAGATGTTAAGGAGCATAAGATGTCTTGATGTGATTATGTAAGTATGCACAAATTCTTAGAACTCTATTATGGGCTTTCCTGATAATAAGACATATTTGAATATTTGAATTGTAGTAAGAAGGCCTAAAAACCTTATAATTAATTATAAAGGGTATGTAATCTTGTTTGATGGTATTATAAGGTTAAATGTATGCTTTAAAATAATTTTGAAGCTATATAAAGGTAAAACTTCCGCATCATATCTCTATAAGGTGGATGCTACATTAGAAAAGGTAAGATTGGCATATGCTAAGTTTAGAATAAGTGGTTGAGAAGACTTAGGTATTCTTACCTATCAGGACCTATATTTTTGTAAGTGGTTGGAGAAAAAAAATCTTAGATCCTATTAAAGAGTATATAATAAAAGATAATAAACATGTTAATGAAATGAATGATGAGGAAATGAGGAGTTGAGAAGAAGAGAGGTCTATGTAATAGGCATACAAGAGAATTGTGTAAATTGTTTTAACATTTTAAAGAATTAAAAAAATGTTTTATTGATACAAAGATTCATTTTTATTATATTTATGTATGAATATGTGTTTCTTATATGATTATTGTAGAGTAAAAAATACTCTACATTTTATTTTGAGTTTTAGTTGTGCACTTCAAGTTTTGTCCCTACGCGTTTCAATTTCAAGGTAGTAAAGTTTGACACATAGCATAGATGCAAGTTCCTTTTTACCTAAATTTTGTCTAAGTATCAAAATCGAACAGAAGCTACCAAGTGTCATCAGCCGAGGCACATTTCATAATTTCTATAAGTTGCTCAGAACGTGTTACATGTCTAGTAGTAATTTAGTGGAGCGTGACAAGTGTTAGCATTCACATTTCATATTGGGATCCACATTTCAAGTTTATTTTGAGTTTCAAAAGCTTCTTTCAATAAGATTTTCACAAGATCAAGAAAAAGGCACCAAGTGGCAACTACAAAAGGTTTCAATATGCTTTTATAAAAGCAATGAAAGATGCCACATATCCCTAGCTGAAGAAAGTAGAAGCTGTCATGTGTCAACATCTAAAATATCTTCACTTTATTTCATTGATAAGTAAAGACTGTGGTGAGTCTCGAGTTTTGTTTTTGACGCAAGTGGAAGCCGCCAAGTGTCACCGTCTGTGTAAATATGAAATGAGGCCTAAATGTTTCTATAGTATAGACAGAGCAATGCAAAGACCAACAAGTGTCACCTTCTATAGGATTCTCAAAAGATAGCTAAAAGTAGTAGAGACTACCACATGTCCCTTGTTAAAGATGTGTAGAAAATGACACATGTCCTTGTTTTCCTTTTTAAAGTTGCTTGGGTGAGAAGTGTTGTGGGTCCCATTTTTTATAAGTTGTTAAAGTTTTGAAGAAGCAGACTATGACAAATGTCAAAAATGGAATGCTCCTGAGCAAAGACATATGAAGAGTATAAGTTACGCAGAAAGTGCCATGTGTCTTTGGTAAGTGCCTCAAAAGCTGCCAACTATCATTTTTTGGTGCCTTTTGAATAGAGAGAAAGTTTTCAAGTAGAATAAGTGAAACACACCAAGTGTCTTCACCTATTTCATAATGGGAAGTGTCCTATGTATCTATTTCATCTAACAAACTGTAGGGAGATGAAACATTTTAGATCTAAGAAATTATTTTGTTAGACACTTCAAGTTTAGTTAGAGTTCAGTTAGGCCATTAGATTGGGAACATGTAGGCAATCTAGAGTTAATTCAAGGCTATAAATAGGGGTATAGAGATCACCAAAGTCATCATTAGAAGATAGAGATAATTTATTATGAGAAATTGTTATCAGAAGTTTTAAAATTTTAGCTGTGGCCAGTAATATCATTTGCCTTTATTCTATTTTTCTTCAGTTAGAAAGTTTGTATAACTGTGCATGTTTTTGTGCCTTTTATGTAACTAGAAAATTAATGAGAATAGTGAATTCTATGCCTTTGTTGATATTCTCTATGTCATTTCAAAATCATCTAAGTTGTGAGCCTTTGATTCTATCTATTTTCATATTTTACATTGATCATGCCTTGTCTGCTCTTTAATGTAATTGAATTTTAAAGATAGCTTCACTGTGCTTAGAATTGAGGGTCAAATTAAATTTAGGCACATCACCATAGTTAGATTTTCTTTCATTGCATTTGTGTTTCTATTTAATTCCTCTCCCTTTCCTCATAATAAACTTGAGATAAAGAAGAGCTAACTTCTTTAAAATTTGGAGGTCATTTCAGGTTGCAAGTCCCACATTCCTGAAACTTCCCATTGTTGGTTTTAGAAATAGCATAATTTTAATCATCAATAATTTTTTGGCACACCCAATGGGACACCATCTTGAAGTTTCTTTCAAGACTGTATTAACTAGAGAGCTACAAGGAGTAAGAGTTGTGGACCAGTAACAAGATCTCAATCTACTATAAATCTAGGTATTCTTTTTCTGCCTCTGATAACTAGTCCAAGACAAAGAGTCAATCATTTTATACCAATACCAAGAGTAAATATGGGAGCTCCTATACCCCCAAGGAATTATTCAAGTTGGAACAGTGGTAGTCCTTTGATCCTCCCAATACCACTAGCCACTTGGGACCCTATTCCAGTAAATGCCTTGAAAGCCTTGCCCAAATTTAGTGGGCAAGATTTTAAAACATCTGAAGAACATCTACAGGATGTGTCTGGTATCTATGTTATACATGTGGTCACATAGCAAAATGTGGCTATAAGATTATTAGCAACTTATTTTAAAGGGAAAGATATGGATTGGTATAGATCCTTGACTCCAAATACAATATCTACATGGGATCAACTTGGAGATATTTTCTTTGAAAGGTTTGAAGAAAAGGGTGATAAGTCTTCTTTGTTGCAACAATTGATTACTATTAAAAGGGCACCACAAGAAGCAATGACTAACTTCAATTCAAGATTTCAAAAGACTTGGGAAAGAATCCCTACTATAGCAAGACCATTACCAAGTATGGCTATAGTTTTTTATCTTAAAGCTTTAAATTTAGATATATCAGTAATGATTCAGTCACTAAGAGGTTAGACTCTGCCAGAGGCTTATGACTATGTCAGAGTTAAAAATAATTTAATAGATGCTGGAAAGCTGACCCTAAGGCCTCTCATGCCCATGTTTCTATAGATTACCTTACCGTTGCCTCAAGAAGCCCATAATTCCATAGCCCCACCTGTGTCTATGTACACATATCCTCAACAACCTACTAAAGAACTTGTCCTTGCCCAATCATCTGAGATGGATGATATCAAGAACATCTTAGGGACATTTTCAAATGAGTTATTTAACATAAAAAGATAGTATAATCCTTATCCTAAACCCCAATATCAAGGTTATCAAGGAAATAGATTTCCACCACAGCCAAACCAATATCAGGGTCATCAAAGACAAAATAACTCTCAGCTAGCAAACCAATTAGTTGTAGTCCTTACACCCTCATAGACTATTCCCCCCAATCTAAATAGAGAGTTTGTTCAAGGGCAGAATAATTATGTAGATAGTACCAATTCCTGGTGTTTTCCTTGTAATAATGCTCATACACCTAGAGATTGTCTTATGGGTAATCTAAAACAAAAGGTAGTAGAGCAAAGAAGAATGGATGGATAATTTGCAAGTACTTCTGACACCCAAGCCTACCAATCCCTAGGTATGCAAAATTCAGTCTTGATGGCATAGATGCAAGGGATGTCCTTACAATAAGAAGAAGAAATATCCCTTGAACATGCTTTATTTTCATGGGTTGAAGATGAAGAGTCAGTATTCTTGAATGAAGCTTCTACTTCAAAGAAACCAGTGGTGCAATCAGACTACTATACCAGATCAAAGAGATGGATGATGGAATAGCCTAAAGTCACAAATAATGAAGTTATGGGACCTCCTCCATTTCAAATTCATCAAAACATAGCTGCTAGACAAGAAGTGCCTCAGCTAGTGCAGAACCAAGTAGTTCCTAGACAAGTTCAAGAAAAAGCAAGGTACTCTTATTTTCTAATAACCCACACAATAGGACAAGTGAATGTGGTGGATCAGCTAAAGAGAACCCCATCACATGTGTTAATGTGGGACATATTAGCTATTCCTAAGAAAAATACATTATTACAAGAAGCTCTATAAGGTCAAACAATACCTAAACATATTGGCACCAAAGGACTTGTTGATAAAGAAAAGCTCAAGGACACAGTTCTGCTAAAGACAATAACCTTTTTAAATAATGCAATAGAGGTAAGTAAATCCAAACTAGAGACCTTCTATTTAACTCTGATATTTGGAAAGAAACTACTGCATAATGTGATGATAGACTCAGGGGCTAGTACTATAGTGATGCCTAAGCAAATAACTTATGATTTAAAAAATAAAGTATGAGCCACTTACTAGAGGAGTCATGTAGCTAGATGACAAATCAGTGCAAACAATAGGGAGAATTAAACAACTTCCATTGCAATTATATACTTGCCCCAATATAATTGTCAATCAATATGTAGTAGTCATAGATATACCCCCTGTATTTGGCCTATGTTTATCCAGGGATTTCACAACCAAAATAGGAGGATATATGTCACTTGATTGGTCTCACCCCATCCTAAAAACCAAATATGGTTCAAAGATGAAAACACTATCTGAGACATTATCGAAGGATCACATCACCAATGAACCAACCTCAAAATTAGAGGCAGCTCATGCTATGCTAAATAAGGAAGAAAATGTCTTTATTGAAGAGTTGGGTGACTGGACTGAATATGACCAAGAAGAGGAAAATAACCATTTGTTAGCTATGATGCATAGTGATCCATATGGAAATTATGATTCTACTGGTCTGGGCACTTATGTCATTTTTTATGAAGACCATGAAATCCCAAATGTTTTAAGGGAAGAAATGCTAACTACTCAAGAATCTGAAAAAGATTCAAAAATTTGGACCTTAAATTTTGATGGGGTTAGAAGTAAAAGTGGTGCTAGAGAAAGAATTTGTCTTGTTTCTCCAAATGGGGATAAATTTTTGACAACTATCTGTTTCCAATTTGCTTGTACTAATAATGATGCTAAATATGAATCCTTAGTACATGGGCTCATTTTAGCCAAGAAAAAGGGAATAAATAATTTAATAGTAAAAGGAGATTCAAAATTAGTGGTGAAGCAAATTAGGGAAAAGGCAATAGCCAAAAATGTAAGGATGAGATCCTATAGACACCGAATTTGGGACTTAATAGAAAATTTTGAAGCTTTCAATATTGAAGTAGTTCTTAGAACCCAAAATTTTGAAGCTGATAGAATGGCACAGATTGGCTCATAGTTTGATCCAGCAACTGGCCTATTAGTTAACAATGAGTTAGTAAAAGTTATAGTAAGGCCAACTATCCCAGATAACGATGAGAATTGGCAAGTATTTGAAAATGATTCTCAAGTACTCTCATTCTTGCAACAATTAGGGGAATTTGTTGATCAATTGCAACTAAAAATTGAAGAGGCATATGGATACCAAATTATACAATTAAAGAATAATAAGCTTTCTAAAGGCTTAATCACTTTAAAAAACCTATTTGATCTAGAAGATGTAGGCCTAGAGAAGAAAAGGTTCTAAGTAAATAAAGTGGACTATTCTAAAATAGAGGTGAGTGAACAGAGAAAATTAAAAATTGGAAATTTTTCAACTCAAGAGGAAAGAGAAAGAATAATTGACTTGTGTAAAAGATATGATAGAGTCATAGCCTAGAGATATGAAGACCTTCATGGATATAATAGAGACATCATTCAACACATAATAGAACTGACTGAAGGATCTAAGCCAATCAGATAGAAGTAGAGGCCAATAAATCCAAGTATTGAATCTCTAATGGTAGATGAGTTACAAAAACTTTTAGATTCTAAAATATTTTTTCCAATCAAACACTCAATCTAGGTATCAAATCTAGTACCAGTCTAGGAAAAAGAATGGTGACATAAGACTCTGTGTAGATTTTAGAGACTTGAATAGAGCATCTCTGAAAGATCACTATCCCTTGCCATCTATGGAATAAATTTTATAGACTGTGGCTGGATCAGAGAGATTTTCCTTGCTACATGGTTTCTCTAGATACAATCAAATTTGGTTGGCTGATGAAGACCAATACAAGACTACTTATACTACCAAATGGGGAAAATTTGCATATGCTAAGATGCCATTTGGCTTGTCAAATGCTAGAGCCACTTTTTAAAGAGATATGGATGTAGAATATGGGGAACTTATAAATAAAATCATCTTGATTTATCTTGATGATCTTACTATTTTTTCCAAGAATTATATTGACCATTTTGATCATTTAGAATCTATTTTTAAGAGATGTCAAGAATTTGGAATATACCTAAATCCTAAGAAATGTATCTTTGTTGTACCTCAAGGCAAATTATTGGGACATATAGTATCTAAAGAAAGATTTTCTATAGATCTAGAAAGAGTTGCAGCCATAATGAACTTGCCCTTACTAGTAAATAAGAAAGCAATTCGGTCTTTTTTAGGGAAAATTAATTTTGTTAGTCGGTTCATATCTGACTTTGTAGGCTTAGTAAGACCAGTGACACTCTTGTTGAAAAAAGACCTAGTTTTCAAGTGGACTACAGAAGGAAGGCAAGCCTTTAAAGAGGTCAAGAAAGCAATTTCAATGGCCCTAGTACTTAGAAACCCATACTTTTCTAAGCCTTTTGTAATGTATGTCTATGGAGGAGAGCTCAGTATTGCTAATGTTCTAACACAAAAAGATGATAGACAAGAGGGAGAGCATATAATAGCATTTTTCTCAAGGACTCTTAGGCAATATGAAACTAGATACAATTTTGTGGAGAAACAAGCATATGCTATGGTAAAAGCCTTCAAGAAATTCAGGCATATAGTATCAAGAAGTAAGATTCTGATACTTGTTGCTCACCCAAGTGTCAGAGAATACATTATGGAAGGTGAAATTACAGAAAAAAGAGCAAACTAGATAACAAAGATCCTTGAATATGATGTAGAGGTCAAACCTACTAAGTTAGTCAGAGGTAGGGGGTTGTGCCAATACATGACTCAAGAGCTTGAAAAGATGATACCTAAAGAAACATATTTAGAAATGGAAAAAGAAACTGTATTGAGGATACAAGAAGTTGATCAAAACTCTTGGGTCACAAATAGGATTCATTTTATGAAATATGGGATTTACCCAAGAGAACTCCCTCAAAACAAAAGGAGATACTATAGAATGTAAGGGGTCCATTTTGTTTTAATTTAACAAGTTCTTTTCAGAAGAAATTATGATGGCAAACTTTTAAGATGCATAGAGAAAGATGAGGATAACAAAATATTACATGAAATGCATCATGGAGTCTCAGGTGGACATTTTTCTGTGAAGACCATAGCTATAAAGATAAGTGAGGTAGGTTATTTCTATCCTACTCTATTTATATACTATTATCAACTAGATAAAAAATGTCAATCTTCTCAATATTATGTGGGGATGAGAAGGAATGCAACAATGCCTCTTAGTCCTATAATTGATGATGAACCTTTTGCTCAATAGGGTCTTGACTTCATTGGAATGATAAATCCAGTGTCTAGTATGGGTCACAAATGGATTGTAACTGCCACAAATTATTTCACTAGATGGACTGAGGCAGTACAACTTAAAGAAGCAATAAAAAATGTGATTCTAAACTTTCTAGGGAGTATCACTACTCACTTTAGGGCTCCTCACACCATAATTTCAGATAATGGTAAAGCATTTTTAGGGTCTAAAGTATTTGACTTTGCATTAAATCATGGAATATATCTAAAAACTTCCTCTAATTATTACCCTTAGGGTAATGGTTTGGTAGAATCAACTAATAAGAACTTGATTAGACTCATCAAGAGAATAGGGGTTGATCATCACAAAGAGTGGCATAAAGTGTTTAATATAGAACTGTGGGCTAATATAATTACACCTAAGCAGGTGATGAATATGTCCCCATATGAATTGGTCTATGGCAAGCCTGATGTAATACATCTAAGCTTGGAAATTCTTACTCTCCAACTGATAAAACAAAATGAAATTGATGAAAATGGCCCCATGCAGGTTAGACTTGCTGAAATTTTGGAAGTTCAAGAAAAGAGGGATGCAGCACATGATTCATTAATAAAGCATCAAAAAATAATTAAAGACTGCTTTGATGAAAGGACTTCAAATTCTCATTTTGAAGTAGGTTCAATTGTTTTGAAATGGAATGCAAGAGCTACCAAGCTAGGTCAACACATTAAATTTGAAGCATTGTGGACTGGCCCCTATAAAATTTGTGCATGTAAATAGAACAATTCATTTGTGCTAGAAAAAATGGAAGTTAAACCTGAAGAGATTCTTGTGAATTAGATTTACTTGAAACATTTCAGTTAAGTTGTGTCTCTATGTATTATAGTTAGATAGTTTCCCTTTCTTTGTTGCTTTGTTTTTCCATTTTGTCTTTCCTACTCTTTCTTTTAAATAAGTGTTCTTTGAACACATAGTCGTAGCTCAGATCCTTTTTTTCAAAATTTTCAAAAACTCTCAACACATTAAATATCTTCAAAATCCTTAAGTTCCCCAAGGTACCTTTCATAACCACCTTCATGACATGTCTAACTCGCTGTCCCATGAAGATTTAGTAAGATTTGCTAATGGTTATTTGGGTTTAATGCCATTTTGAGACTTGATGGGTCAATAAATACCTCATAACAAGAGTTAAATCTTAGAGTGTCTCAAACATTCCTACATTTCCTAGAAAACCCTTGCTACTTGCATTTTTAGCTCATAGCAAAACCTGTTTAAGTGAAAGTGCCTTCCCTATTGCAAAAGCTTGATACTCATTACCATAGTTCACTATTTTCAAGAATAGATATAAATATGGAGGGAAAATAGTCTTTGTAACAAGGTTTTGGGATTTATGAATCCATTGACAATTTTCTTACAAGCAAATCATATGCTTCAACCCTTGCACAACTGTTAAAGACCTACCCACAGACTAGAGTCCCTGAAGTTGGTCATGCAAATGACCTAGCAAAGGTGAAAGTTTTTGTAGATGGAATCATGGACCTAATTCTTCAAAGAACTAGTAGAAAAACTCTCAGAGAAGGGGCACATCAAAGGTGTATTCAGAGGACCAAGGTTGGAAAATATGAAACATTCGCAATGAGGATATGGACTTCACAGTTGGCACAATTCATTCTCCCAAGTGTGCATCCATGCCCTGACTTGGTTGAAATATGCACTAGATTGTTTCATGTGCCTTTAAATACCATATAATAGGGTCCATTCATAGTGTAGATTACACCAAAGGCTATCAAAGAGATGCTGGCCCTATATCATGACAAGACAGCCATGTTTCCCACCATTGCTAAAATTCAAAAAATGTGGGCAAATGTCAATACTCATTTGAGGTTTCTAAAATTAGAATTGCAATTAGGTGATGACAATAACACTGTGCTGACACTACCTATAGCAAGAGCACAATTTGCACAAGCCAGTTAAGATGCACTTTCCTTGGTGGCTTTCATTTTTGGAATGAAAGATGATATAATTGTCTATGAAGAACAAATGGCCTTCCTCTTCAGATTGAAAACTATTGACAAGACTTAGGAGTATCAGTTGGATTTCTTTGAGCAAATTACATATTCAATGTTTGAACAACTCACCCAATTTAAATTTAAAAAATTTTTAGGTATTATTCTTATCTATTTCACCTTATGTTGTATCAAAACTCTGGCATCTTTTCCCAACACATGCATCTAAATATGTATGACCCAAGCTTCAGTCTGCATCGAACCACTCCTATGTCTGCATGGACACATATCTTGTCCAAAACTAGTGACCCATATGAATTTTGGGAACTTTTATTTCCCCTAATTTTTGTCATCTAAGCCTAGAACTGGTTGTAAATAGACTATTTCCAAGTGTCTCAAACCTTATGACCAATTACACTATTTCTTGTGATTACTTTTTTGGATCCCATCATACTATTATTAGAGTTCATGGTTTTAGTGGGTAACCAGTGTTTCTACCTAAGATTTTGACCCTTAGGTTAGCATTTTTAGAAGTCACCAAGTAGGTGTCTATGGTAGATAATGAATATGGCTCTGGGAAGAAAAAGAGAAAAATGTATGATGTTCCATGGGTAAAAAATAATATGGCCCTAAAAGTCAGAGATGATGAGATCGTGTTGCTGAGAAAGCTAGCCTTCATAGGTTTCTCTCTAACTGAAGATAAATGAGTATATGACCCAAATGGTTTCATAACTTCATGGATCAAGACTAATAGGGTTGCTGCCAGAATTGCGCATGAAGGCCATCCCTTTTAGGAAAATAGGAAAAATCTTAGGGAAGATATTCCTGATTTTTATGTTGAATTGTCATATTTGCCCTTTCAACAAGACAGACGATGGGAAAATTTTTATGTTAAGAAAAGGGATTTTGACCCTAAAATTAGAATGACTTCTAGTTTAAGAAGAGCATTAAAGAATAAAGACTGGAATGTTGAAAAAATAGAAGCCTATTAGAAATATAGGCAAGAAATTTGTGAGACAACTCACTCTTTTGGAAATGTGGATTCAGATGAGAAATGGGAGCAACTCTGGGATGAATGTCATCTATCTCTTATTTCTAGCCCTGATACAAGCCATTTGCAGACATAGGGTGGAGAGCCAGAAGCTAGAGTAGAATCTAGTTAAACATTGCAATCCATAGTGTAAACCTTAGTGATAGTCACTATAACTGTTTGGCCCCAATCTCTCAGTACCATTGAAAAACAAGAGTGTGGTATCTTCACCACCAAAATTTTCTCCATCAACTCAATCCTTGAGGTTCCTAGTTCTACACACGCACCACTAGCAATAGTGGTAAATGTTGAAGAGAAGGGAGCACAATCAAAAGAAGAAACACCAAGGAAACATAAGAGGTTGAGGTTCAAACTTGATTCAGAGGAGAGGGCAGAACCCTGACAACACCAATCACAGAGTACTTTGGTTGCTCCTTAGGTAAGTATTATTTCTCATTCTTCTTCCCAATCTCTCTCTTCTCCTTTAGGAGTGATGATTCCATCTGGCCAAATGACATCCACTACCACCTCTATTGTGCCCATTTCTCATTTTGCCCCATCTATTCATAATTAGGCCATATCATTTCCTCATTTTCCCCCCTCTATCCCAAAGAAAATACCTCCTTAGATTTCCCCTAGCCAATATTTGGCTATTCCATATGGCGTGCCACAAGGTTATCCTTTTGCAGGTGGGCACATTGCCTCTCATTCTACCTTCCAAACTAAAGAAAATGCTGCTAAGAAATCAAGGGAAGATTGAAGGGAGAAAAAGAGAATCAAAGATAATAAATCCCTAGCTACACCACATTTGAGGTCACAATTTGACCCAATCTAGTAGCAACTAATGGTGAACCATTTGTCACCTAACATAGTCAAGCCAAATGAGCAGATGCAGCCTAAAGATTACATAATGAATGTAGTGGCTATAGACATGTCCCTTTTCAAACCAAAAGATAGGGTCAAGCTACTTAATGAATCCACTTCTGTAGTAGCTGAGGATTATTTGAAAATATCAAAGAAGTTACAGAAGATGG
Organism: Torreya grandis; assembly: GCA_037957365.1. Lineage (NCBI taxonomy): Eukaryota > Viridiplantae > Streptophyta > Pinopsida > Cupressales > Taxaceae > Torreya > Torreya grandis. The sequence continues at coordinate 454,383 of JARHVA010001883.1, read as the reverse complement.
AGGCTGACCTAGCCCAATAGAAGGCAAACTGTAGTAGTTTGAATATAGAAATTAATACAAAGAATATTGAAATAGAGAGTCTTAATAAACAGTTGCAAAATGTTATTTCTCTTCAGACTCACTAGGCTATTCAGGTCCAAAATGATTCTTTAAAAGTAGGTCTAATGCAGGTAAAAGATGTAGTGACAACCTTAAGGTGGGAAAAGGTATCATTTCAAGAAAAATTAGAGGAAAGCATGCTATAGGTCACTCAAATTCAACAAAAGCTACTAAATGAGTAGAATAATACCGCTACTATACAAGCTTAACTTCAAGCTGAGCGACAAATGATAGAATAGTTGACACTTGAGTTGGCTAATAGGCCAAATAATATAGGGGTTTTGAATCTGGTTAAAGAGCTTTATGTATCATTATGGAAAAGAATCTCTATAGAGATTACTCAGCTCAGACCCTCTTTAACCTTTTTGCTAAATGCACAAAAATTGTGAAAAAAGGTGAAGACTTTAGTTGAAGCCACTCTATCCACTATCTCTTTGAGAGTATTTGACTCTCAAATGCTGCTACAACAACTATATGATGCAACTGATGGAACATTATTAGCCATAGGGATTAGTGACAGAATGATCACTACCAAAAGAGTGAATGAAGTTCTCAATCACAATTCTGTAGTAGTTAAATGCGAGGAGCTTCTAGATGTGGTGAAAGAAAGAATAAAATACATGAAACAACACATTGAAGATTTGGTGCAATTGGGTCTTCCGTCTCCTTTTCCTGATAGCAATACAGTGTTGATGATTGATGAGATTAAACCCTTGTTATTAGCCAAGAAAAATGATCAGGTAGTCTTTTAGGGTTTAAGAGATGATTCATCAGTGCCTAAAGTAGAAGCTATTCTGATTCCCATTTCCCAACTTGAATTCCAATTGAAGGCTGCCATTCATATTTTACAAAAAATTTCACACAAGGATATCATTAACCTTGATTTGGCCTTCAACGAATTGCAAAATGAGTAGGGATTATCTGATGATGAGTGGTCTCTTTATCAGACAGCCTTACTGAAGTTGTGATTTTTGTCATAGTTTTATAAATTCTTTGGATTCTTTTTGAGTAGGCTCAAAAGTCCTTGGGGTTGCCAAGAACTGTAGAGTAAAAAATACTCTAGATTTTATTTTGATTTTTAGTTGTGCACTTCAAGTTTTGTCCCTACGCGTTTCAATTTCAAGGCAGTAAATTTTGACACATAGCGCAGGTGTGAGTTCTTTTTTCCATAAATTTTTTCTAAGTATCAAAATCGAGTGGAAGCTACCAAGTGTCATCAGCTAAGGCACATTTCATAATTTCTATAATTTTTTCAGAATGTGCCACATGTCTAGTAGTAATTTAGCAGAGTGTGACAAGTGTTGACATTCATGTTTCATATTGGCATCTATGTTTCAAGTTTCTTTTGAGTTTTGAAAGCTTCTATCAATAAGCTTTTCTCAGGATCAAGTAAAAGGCACCAAGTGGCAACTGCAAAAGGTTTCAATATGATTTTCTAAAAGCAATGGAAGATGCCATGTATCCGTAGCTGAAGAGAGTGGAATCCATCACATGTCAACATATAAAATATCTTCACTTTTTTTCATTGATAAGTAAAGACTGTGGTGGGTCCTAGGTTTTATTTTTGAGGCAAGCAGAAGCTGCCAAGTGTCACTATCTATGTAAATATGAAATGAGGCCTGAATGTTTCTATAGTATAGACAGAGTGACATAGAGACCAACAAGTGTCACCTTTTGTAGGATTCTCAAAAGATAGCTAAAAGCAGTAGAGACTACCAAATGTCCCTTGTTAAAAATGTGTGTAAAATGACACCTGTCCCTATTTTCCTTTTTGAAGTTGCTCGGGTGAGAAGTACTGTGGGTCCCATTTTCTATAAGTTGTTAAAGTTGTGAAGAAGTGGACTATGGAAGATGTCAAAGACAGAATGCTCCTGAGCAAAGACATATAAAGAGTATAAGTTATGCAAAAAGTGCCATGTGTCTTCGGTAAGTGCCTCAGAAGTTGCCAAGTGTCATTTTCTGGTGCCTTTTGAATAATGAGAAAGTTTTCAAGTAGAATAAGTGAAACACACCAAGTGTCTTCACCCGTTTCATAGTGGGAAGCATCTTATGCATCTATTTCATCCAATACTATAGGGAGATAGGACATTTCAAATCTAAGAAATTCTTTTGTTAGACACTTCCAATTCAATTAGAGTTCAGTTAGGCCATTGGATTGTGAATGTGCAGGCAATCTAGAGCTAATCTAAAGCTATAAATAGGGGTGCAGAGATCACCAGAATCATCATCAGAAGATAGAGAGAATTTTCTGTGAGAAATTGTTATCAGATGTTTTTGACTTTTAGCTATGGCCAATAATATCATTTGCCTTTGTTCTATTTTTCTTGAGTTAGAAAGTTTGTATAATTGTGCATGTTTTTGTGCCTTTTATGTAACTAGAAAATTAATGAGAATACTGAATTATGTGCCTTTGTTGATATTCTCTATGTCATTTCAAAATCATCTAACTTGTGAACCTTTGATTCTATCTATTTTCATCTTTTACATTGATCATGCCTTGTCTGCTCTTTAATGTAATTGAATTTTAAAAATAGCTTCACTTTGCTTAGAATTAAGGGTCAAATTAAATTCAGGCGCACTGCCATAGTTATATTTTCTTTCATTGCATTTGTGTTTTTGTTTAATTCCTATCCCTCTCCTCATTATACACTTGAGATAAAGAAGAGCCAACTTCTTTAAAATCTGGAGGTCGTTTCAAGTTGCAAGTCCCACATTCTTGAAACTTCCCATTATTAGTGTTAGAAACAACACAATTTTAATGATCAACAATTATTAAGTTGATAAGTGTCTTGAAACCTCATCTATATGACTGTGTATAAATTTCTAGAGGTTTGAGTGTAAAAAGAATTTATACAGAGAATAATATAAGTGTATTCAAGTGTGTGGAATGTAAATAATCATTTTAGAGGTATAATTAAGGATATTTCATTTATTTGAATCATTATCCATGATTGTTCAATGGAAGGAGTTGTAATTTCACTCTTGGAACTTTCTTAGGTCTTAAAAATAATTCACAGTCATGTACAATGGTATGGTTTACATAAATTTCATGTATGAACTCAAAAGTGATATTGTAGAAGTTGGAACAAATTGGAAAGATTTTATTAGAAGTATTATTTGGTTAAAATAATTAATCCCTATACTTTATGGATCATCTTTTATGATCTCTCTAGCTCTGTATGAATAGTGAAAATTCTAGCCAAGAATTTCTTAGAGGAAATTAACCTAAAACTTCAAATCTATCTAATGAAACTTCATGAAATATTAAGAAAAGGATTTTGTATCATTTTTACTATAGGTGTTTATTAGAAAAGGATCACAAAAGGAGCTTTGGGTGAAATTTTGTATTAATTGGATCTAGAATCCAATATCCAAGTTTAAATATCTATTGTTATCTTTATTGTCATTTAAGAGGGTAATATCAAAGTTAATTATACGTATAATTAAACTTTGTCCTCTCAAGAGGTTGAATTAGACCTAATAAGACTAAAAAAGGTGAATGTAAGTTTAAGTACAACCCTTGAGAAACCAATATAAGAAATTGATTTCTCATAATTGGAAGATGTTAATAATCTAGAAAGAAACATTAGGTGATTAAATATAAGGACCCAAAAAGAAATAATTCTTTTGTAAAAGGTATACAAACTTGTATATATAGTTCCAGGATAGAATATAGGACTTAATGAGTCCTTAAGAGAAGTATTGATATAATAGATGTATTTGAGTTTGTAATGAGACCTATATAGGTATAATATCATTACCTAAAGCTTTATATAGACTTTACAAGATTATTATTGGCTTTAATTTAAATTTTAATGTTGAATCCTATCGAGTTACATACTTTTAGTAATTATATTAGGAATAGAGAAAACAAATCCCTTCAAAAGGAAGCTTAATAGAGTTGAGATACACTTAGATTGAGCACAATTTTGAAACAAAGGTAGAAAGATAATATAAGACTTCATAAACATTTGATTAAAACCAATATTAAGTGTGTAAGTGTGGGTAAGGGAAAAATTATATTAATTTAAGTTTGATAGTTTGAGGATGATCTTGGTCATTTTAATGCAAGTGGGGAGTTGTCATCAATTTTTGGTATTAGAGAGGGATTAGAGGTTATATTTAGTTTTGAAAAACTAATCAATTTTTTGTAGAAATCAAGATTACAAATATCTAAGAGAAAAGGTAATAATAATATTGTTAATTTTTTTTTTTATAATCTCTTAAGGAACTGATATTTTGTTTTAGTGATATTGTAGTGGATAAGTTGTAAGTATTACAAAAGAGAGGGTTCATGTAGTCAAATATATTGAATTTTAAGTGAAGGTAAAAGCCAAGATAGACTTGAGAGAAGATAAAGAGCTCAATGAAGCTCAAAGAAAGAGTACATTGATTACTCTTGAAATAGATCCAAGGTGAGAGGACTTAGAGATAATTGTTAATTGACCAAGGTGAAATAGACTTGGGTGAGGCAAGAAATGGAGCCAAGTGAAAAAGACATGCTAAAAAGGGTAAAGGAAGTGATAAAGGGACTGCCTAGAAGAAAGAGCTAGATAAAATAAAATAAAAAAAGGGAAAGGAGAAGAAAACAATACGAAAAATATTTCCAAATGGAAATGAAAGAGATAAAGCAAAGGATAACATTGATGGAGTTCATGGTAGAGAGAATAAATAACTGATGGTGTGGATGGGAAATGAAAAGAAGAGTGAGATGGCCAATCATATTAATAATAGAGAGAAGACAAAGGTAAAAAGTGAGAGTTGCCTTAAGGAGAGAGATAAATTTGTAGTGTAACTAGCCTGAGAAGAATTATCAGTTTTAAAATAAAAATAGAAATGAGATGGACATTTTCATTTGCCACCTTGAAGAGGGAGAGATATTAGGAAACTATGATATGAAAGAAGAACAACACAAAGTAGCCACTCAAGAGGCTATGTGGCCTCAAGTTTTATATTTGACATTGGTTTCGATGTTTTGTTTATAGGTAAACTACTTGTAGGTGAAGGTGAAAGTTTTGAGCCAATGAATGGACTCATGAGAAATCAAGGTGAAACACTTCAAGAAGAGTCTCAATATAGGGCCTTAACAACTAAATAGAACCAAGAAACAGGGGTGTGAATTCTTCATAAAAGGTTGATTGAAAAAGAATGGATCCTCACTTAAGAGGATATGAAAGATGAGGATAATGAGAAGAAGGTAGAAGCAACAATTATAGAGGATAAAGAAGATGCGTTTCAAGCCAAAAAGTAAAATCAAGAATAAAGGTATCATAAAAATAAATCATAATTTGTATTTTTTGATGTAATCAAAGAGATAGACGATAAAATATTTCTTTTGAATCATGATGATGTAATATATATTTATGAGAATACTTCAATTTTTTATGAAGAAGATCTCTTGAGGGAGATAGATAATATTGAACAACAAATTTAAGGTAAAGGAGAGTTGCTAAGTGAGAAACAAGATAAGGTATTTGTCTATGAAGGTTTGGATCAACTATAGGAAGAGATGAAAACTTTGGATCATGTCATAAATAATGAAGAAGAGGATAAGGTCTATCCTAAAATATAATATAGGGAAGTAGACAATTGGTATGAAATAATAAAGTCTCAAGGAATATAAATTTTGATTGATAATGTAGATCATATACTTGAATAAAAAGTATGTAAAATAGAAGAGTTTGAATAGACCACAAGTTATCAATGTTTTACATCTCATATTTCCTAGTATGATGTATGTGTAGGAATGATAGATAAGGATATAAAGTGTATAGAGAATAAATCTCTAGCTAGAGCTCAAGATAAGAAGATATAAGTTGATATGCTTATTCTAGAGGGTAAATTTGCAAATTAAGAAAATAGAAGAGAAGTTGAAAGGAGAAAAAAGAGTAGCTTAGATGGAGAATATAGATAATAATATAAGGTATAAATGTGGAGATAATGAATATGCACACATCTCTGAGAATAAAATTATAGAAGATTAAGCAAAGATCAATGGCATAAATGAATGGAAACATGATGCATGGGCATCCTTATGTGTTAGTTTTATGATCAAATTTGTCATTGCAGCAATAATATTGTGGTTCTTCTAGAGGGTGGAATCAAGGGATTTCACCTTGAACTTCTCTCATAGAGAAGAACTTTTTATCAAGGGATTCACCTCGAACTTCTCTCACAGAGAAGAACTCGTTATCAAGGGATTTCACCTCAAACTTCTCTCAAAGAGAAAAACTTGTTATCAAGGGATTTCACCTTGAACTTCTCTCATAGAGAAGAACTCATTATCAAGGGATTTCACCTCAAACTTCTCTCATATAGAAGAACTCGTTATCAAGGGATTTCACCTTGAACTTCTCTCATAGAGAAGAACTTGTTATCAAGGGATTTCACCTCAAACTTTTCTCACAGAGAAGAACTCGTTATCAAGGGATTTCACCTTGAACTTATCTCATAGAGAAGAACTCATTGTCAAGGGATTTCACCTCCAAATTCTCTCATAGAGAAGAAATCGTTATGAAGGGATCTCACCTTGAACTTCTCTCACAGAGAAGAACTCATTATCAAGGGATTTCACCTCGAACTTATCTCACAGAGAAAAACTCATTATCAAGGGATTTCACCTCGAACTTCTCTCACAGAGAAGAACTCGTTATCAAGGGAATGTAAATGTTGAAGGAGCAACATCAGGCTCTCACTTCCAGCCCAAATTAATGTATTATTTAAGACATTGTTTTTTTGGCGGAGGCCGACAGGGAAATTGAAGAGATGTGTCTCTTTCCTTGTACTTGCATATATATAGAGTGAATTCTCATTGTTCAAGTAGAATAAGAAAGATAATTAATTTAAAACAGATTGATGTTCTTATTATTCAATATATAAGAGATATATTGTTGCTGGTTTTTTTTCCTTCAAGTTGGAAGGTTTTTCCAAGGGTATATTGTTGCGTTCATTTTTCATTGTGTTGCATTTTCTGATTGTTTCAAATCTAATCATAAAACTAACATTATGAACCCCAAAAAGAATTAAATTTTGGTTTGAAGTTATAATTTAGGTGTTTCATACGTATATTAGGTACTAATTATGTCTTAGGAGTGATCTAGATTAGCAAAAGTTACATAAAATTTGAATTATGGAGTTTCCCTCCAAAATAACCACTATTTGAAAACTTGAATTTTTAAGCCTTGTGGAAGGGTTTCCATGCATTGTATGAAAGTGGCAAGGTGTAAGAACATGATAAATAGGTGTAAAATATGTATCAAGGATTTTAAAAGGTCATAAACATGTTCTTTAGTCTATATACATAGTCATATAGTATCCATAGTGGGAAAACATGAAAGTTGGTAATGTAATTCCAATCACTTCTATGTGGGAAACATCCAAGAATTAGTTATGATTCTTGGGGTAGTTATGTAGAGTCAAATTTTTATGTGGTCATTATGTATTCCATTCAAATTAAATAAGTAATGGACGTGAAAACAATGGAAGTTGATGAATAAGAAGACTATATTGTGAGATTTTGAGTGTATTTGAATTTGCATGGCTGTGACTGAGAATTTTGCTTGTTTGAGTCTACAACATGGTAAGAGATTGGATGTTTGATTAGTTATAATGTTTAATAATCAATTATGTTCTCATGTGTGAGATAAGAAACCCCAAAATTGAAGTGGAAAAGTTACTTTACTGAGATAACCAAGTATAAAATAGGGTCTAGGTTAAAATAGACTTATTCATGTAGTTGTATGAGTTTTTGATCCTTCTTAGCATTGAGTTTTTTGGATGGATGAAAGAGAAATATTATTGATATCTTAAGGAGTGAATTGATTACATTGATTTTCCACACTACTTTACATACTAGGGCTTTCCATGTTTCTTTACATACTTAGGATTTCCATGTTACTTTACTTATTCGAGCAAAGTCTTTCCACTTTGCTTTACTTACTCGGGCTTTCCATGTTTCTTTACTTACTCAGGCTTTCCATGCTACTTTACTTACTCAAGATTTCCACATTGGTTTTCCATGATAATTTACTTACTCAAGATTTCCACACTACTTTTCCATGATATTTTACTTAGGATTTCTTTACTGCTTTTCCACATTATTTTACTTACTCAGACTTTCCACATTACTTTACTTACTCGAGCTTTCCACGCTGCTTTTCCATGTTGCTTTACTTACTCGAGCTTTTCAAGTTAATTTACTTAATTGAGATATCAATGTTACTTTACTTACTTGAGATTTCCACACTACTTTACTTACTCAATATTTTCACACTACTTTACTTACTCAAGCTTTCCACGCTACTTTACTTACATGGGCTTTCCATGTTGTTTTTCCATGCTAATTTACTTACTTAGGCTTTTAATCTTGATTTTCCATGATACATTACTTACTTGTGCTTTCCAAGATACTTTATTCACTTGGGATTTCCATGCTACTTTACTTACTCAAGCTTTCCACATTGCTTTACTTACTATAGCTTTCTACATTGCTTTACAACACTACTTTACTTGCTAAGTCCTTCCACAATGCTTTACTTACTTAGGCTCTCCACGTTGCTTTACTAAATTAGCCATTCCATGTTGATTTACTTACTTGGGCATTCCATGCTATGTTATTTACTCATGATTTCCATGTTGCTTTTCCACACTATTTCACTTACGTGGATTTTCTACATTGCTTTACTTAGGCTTTCCATGCTAATTCTCCATGCTACTTTACTTACTCGCACTTTATACACTACTTTACTTACTCAAGCTTTCCATGTTGCTTTACTTAGTCAGGCTTTCCACACTACTTTACATACTCGAGCTTTCCACGTTGCTTTACTAACTTGGGATTTCCACGCTGATTTTTCATGTTGCTTTTCCACATTGCTTTACTTACTTGGGCTTTCCACACTGCATTAGTTGCTTTGACTTTCCAAGTTACTTTACTTGGGCTTTCCATGTTGCTTTAGTTACGTAGGATTTTCACACTAATTTACTTAATCAATCTTTCCATGTTACTTTTACACACTACTTTACTTACTTAGGCTTTCCATGCTACTTTTCCACACTACTTTGGTTACTCAAGCTTTCGATACTAGTTTTCCATGTTTCTATATTTAGTCAGGCTTTCCATGCTACTTTACGTAGTCTTTCCATGCTGTTATACTTACTCAAGATTTCCACACTAATTTTTCACATTGTTTTACTTACTCTCACTTTCCACGGTGCTTTACTTACTCAAAATGTTTATGCTATTTTTTCATGCTACTTTACTTACTCAGCCTTTCCACGTTATTTTTTCACATTGTTTTAATTATTTGGGATTTCCATGCTACTTTCTTTCTTAAGCTTTCCATGATACTTTTCAACATTGCTTTACTTACTCAGGGTTTCCAAACTACTTTACTTACTCAAGCTTTCTATGCTACTTTACTTACTTAGGCTTTCCATGTTATTTTTCCACGTTGCTTTATTACTCGAGCTTTCCATGCTACTTTACGTACTCAAGTTTTCCATGATGCTTTACATACTTGGGCTTTCCACACCAATTTTCCATGTTGCTTTTACTTAGGTTTTCCATGCTACTTTTCTATGTTGCTATACTTTCTCGAGCTTTCCACATTACTTTACTATGTTGCTTTACTTACTCAAGCTTTCCATGTTGCTTTACTTACTCAAGGTTTTCTTGTTGCTTTAATTACTCAAGATTTTCACATTGATTTACTTACCCAGACTTTTCAGTCTACTTTACTTACTTGAGCTTTCTATGCTGCTTTACTTACTTGAGCTTTGCACATTATTTTACTTACTCAGGCTTCCCATGCTATTTTACTTACTTTAGCTTTCCATACAATTTTTCTATGCTACTTTACTTACTTGAGCTTTCCACATTGCTTTTCCATGCTACTTTACTTACTCAAGATTTCCATGTTTCTTTTCCACACTACTTTAATTACTTGAGCTTTCCATGTTGATTTAATTACTCAGGCTTTTTACATTACTTTTCCATGCTACTTTACTTACTCTAGCTTTCCATGATGTTTTATTTACTCAAAGTTTTCATGCTACTTTACTTATTTAGGCTTGCCATACTACTTTTCCATGCTAATTTACTTACTCAGGCTTTTCGCACTACTTTATTGACTTGAGATTTTCACGTTGCTTTAATAACTTAGGCTTTCCATGCTACTTTTCCACATTGCTCTACTTACTTAGGCTTTCCACACTGCTTTACTAACTTGAGATTTCCACGCTACTTTACTTACTCGAGCATTCCATGTTGCTTTACTTACCCAAGTTTTTCATGCTACATTACTTACTCGATCTTTCCCCATTGCTTTACTTACTCCAACTTCCCATGTTACTATACGTACTTAGGCTTTCCATGGTACTTTACTTACTCAAGCTTTCTATGTTGCTTTATTTACTCAATTTTTTCATACTAATTTACTTACTCAGGCTTTCCATGTTACTTTTCCACCCTACTTTATTTACTCAAGTTTTTCACAATGCTTTATTTACATGAGCTTTCCATGATACTTTACTTACTCAAGCTTTCCATGTTATTTTTATATATTGCTTTATTTACTCAAGCTTTCCACATTTATTTACTTATTTGAGCTTTATATGCTTCTTTTCCATGCTACTTTACTTACTCAAGATTTCCATGCTACTTTACTTACTCGAGGTTTCCAGGATGCTTTTCCACACTGCTTTACATGGGATTTTAACACTGCTTTACTAACTCAAGATTTATATGAGGCTTTTCCACATTTCTTTACTTAGGCTTTCCGTGTTACTTTTCCATGCTACTTTACTTACTCAATCTTTCCATGCTACTTTACTAACTCAATATTTTCATGTTGCTTTACTTATTTGGGCTTTCCATGCTATTTTTTTAGGCTAATTTACTTCATCATGCTTTCTATGCTACTTTACTTACTCAGGCTTTCCACACTGCTTTTCCATGCTACTTTACTTAATCGGGCTTTCCGTGCCACTTTACTTACTCAGGCTTTCCATGCTATTTTTCCATGCTAATTTACTTACTCAACTTTTCCATGTTGTTTTACTTACTCAAGCTTTCAACGTTGCTTTTCCACATTGCTTTACTTACTCAGGCTTTTCACGTTGATTTACTTAAGCTTTCCACACTACTTTTTCATGTTTCTTTAATTACTAAACATTTCCATGCTGCTTTACTTACTTGGGCTTTCCATGCTCCTTTACTAATTTGGGCTTTCCACACTGCTTTACCACATTACTTAACTTACTCAAGCTTTCCAATCTACCTTTCCATGTTGCTTTACTTACTCGAGCTTTCCACACTGCACTACTTACTTAGGGTTTCCACACTACTCTACTTACTCAGGCTTGCCATGCTATTTTTCCATGATACTTATTCAAGATTTTCATGCTGCTATTGCACACTACTTTACTTACTTGGGCTTTTCACAGTGCTTTTTCATGCTACTTTACTTTTTTGAGCTTTCCATTCTACTTTACCTACTCAAAATTTCCATGCTTCTTTACTTACTCAATCTTTCTATGTTGTTTTACTTAGGCTTTCCACAATTCTTTACTTTGTTGGTCTTTCCACACTACTTTATTTACTCAAACTTTCCACGCTATTTTATTTACTAAGACTTTCCACGTTGTTCTTCCATGCCTCTTTACTTAGGCTTTCCATGCTACTTTACTAACTCAATATGTCCATGCTAATTTTCCACCTTGCTTTACTTACTCAAGCTTTCTATGCTATTTTTTCATGCTACTTTACTTACTTGTGCTTTCCACACTTTTCTTCCACGCTACTTGACTTACTCAGGATTTCCATGTTAATTTACTTACTCAAGATTTCATGTTGCTTTACTTACTCAAGCATTTCACACTACTTTACATACTCGAGATTTCTATGCTACTTTTCCATACTACTTTACTTGGGATTTCCACACTACTTTTTCATGTTGCTTTACTTACATAGGCTTTCTACACTACTTTTACACATTGCTTTACTTACTCAAAAAATTTATGTTGCTTTACTTACTTGAGCTTTCCACGCTGCTTTTCTATGTTGCTTTACTTACTCAAGCTTTCTACACTAATTTTATACATTCCTTTACTTACTCAAGATTTTCAAGCTACTTTACTTACTCAAGCTTTCCATGCTACTTTACTTACTCCAGCTTTCCATGCTACTTTACTTACTCATTCTTTCCATCTTGTTTTAATTACTTAGGTTTTCCATGTTACTTTACTTATTCTAACATTCCACGCTATTTTTCCATGCTTCATTACTTACTCAAGATTTTCACACTAATTTTCCCGACTATTTTACTTACTCAACCTTTCCTTACTACTTTTCCACACTACTTTATTTACTCGACCTTTCCATGTTGAATTACTTACTCAAGTTTTCCACACTTCTTTACTTACTTGGTCTTTCCATGATAATTTACTTACACAATCTTTCCACACTCCTTCACTTACTTTGGCTTTCCACGTTGTTTTACTTACTCAGGATTTCCATACTACTTTATTTACTAGAGCTTTCCATGCTACTTTACTTGCTCAAGCTTTCCATGTTTTTTTTCAATGCTACTTTACTTATTTGGGCTTTCTACCTTGTTTTTCCATGTTACTTTACTCACTCAGGTTTTCCATGTTGCTTTACTTGGTCTTTTCACGTTGTTTTTTCACACTACTTTACTTACTCGGGCTTTCCATGCTGCTTTACTTACTAAAGCCTTACACGTTGGTTTTACATGCTAATTTACTTACTAAGGCTTTCCATGCTACTTTACTTACTCAGACTTTCCATGTTGCTTTACTAACTCAATATTTCTATGCTATCTTTCCACGTTCCTTTACTTACTCAAGCTTTATAGGCTAGTTTTTCATGCTGCTTTACTTACTCGAGCTTTCCATGTTCCTTTACTAACTCAAGATTTGCATGCTATGTTTCCATGTTGCTTTACTTATGTGGGCTTTCCATGATATTTTTCCACACTGCTTTACTTGGACTTTCAACACTAATTTTCCATGTTGATTTACTAACTTCAGCTTTCCACATTGCTTTACTTACTTAGGCTTTCCATGCTACTTTTCCACAGTGCTTTACTTAGATTTTCTACACTACTTTACTTGGGATTTCCATGCTTATTTTCCATGCCACTTTACTTACTCAAGCTTTGCATGTTGTTTTATTTACTTGGGATTTCGACATTGCTTTACTTACACAAGTTTTCTACACTGCTTTACTTACTCGAGCTTTCCACACTACTTTACTAACTTGGACTTTCCACATTGCTTTACTTACTCGAGTTTTCTACTCTAATTTTTCATGCTACTTTTTCACATTGCTTACTTACTCATGCTTTTCATTCTAATTTACTTACACAAGCTTTCCATGTTTCTTTTCCACACTACTTTACTTACTTGAGCTTTACATGCTACTTTTTTACACTGCTTTACTTACTCAAGCTTTCCATGCTACTTTACTTGGTATTTCCACATTGTTTTACTTACTCGGGCTTTCCACACTGCTTTTACATGTTGCTTTACTTACTCCAGCTTTCCACATTACTTTACTGACTCAAACTTTCCATATTTTTTTCCATGTTGCCTTACTTACTCAACCTTTTCACGCTACTTTACTTACTTGGGCTTTCGATCTTGCTTTACTTACTCAAGCTTTCCACATTGCTTTTCCATGTTACTTTACTTACTCAGGTTTTCCATGTTGCTTTTTCACAATGCTTTACTTACTCAGACTTTTCACACTACTTTTACATGTTGCTTTACTTACTAAAGCTTTTCACACTACTTTACTTACTTGAGCTTTATATGTTGCTTTACTTACTTGAGCTTTTCATGATGCTTATCCATGCCGCTTTACTTACTCAAGATTTTCATGATACTTTAGTTAATCAAGTTTTTCACATTGTTTTACTTACTCGTGCTTTCCACATTGTTTTAATTACTTAGGTTTTCTATGTTACTTTTCTATGTTGATATACTTTCTCAAGCTTTCCACACTATTTTATTTATTCAGGTTTTCCATGTTATTTTACTTACTCAGGCTTTTCACACTATTTTTCTACAATGCTTTACTTATTTAAGATTTCCATGCTACTTTTCCATGCTACTTTACTTACTCAAAATTTCCATGCTACTTTACTTACTCAATTTTTCCATGCTACTTTACTTACTTGAGCTTTCTATGTTACTTTACTTACTCAGGCTTTCCATGTTACTTTACTTACTCAAGATTTCAATGCTGCTTTTTCATGCTACTTTACTTACTTGAGATGTCTACGTTGCTTAACTTATTCAAGCTTTTCAAGTTGATTTTCCATGCTAATTTACTTACTTGGGCTTTTCACACTACTTTTCCATGTTGCTTTACTTATTTGATCTTTCCACGATGCCTTTCCATGCTTCTTTACATGGGCTTTCCACACTACTTTACTAACTCAAGATTTCCACATTGCTTTACTTACTCAGGCTTTCCATGCTACTTTTCCATGTTGCTTTACTTACTTGAGATTTCCATTCTATTTTACTTAGTTGAGCTTACCAAGCTACTTTACTTACTCATGCTTCCCACTCTACTTTTCCACATTGCTTTACTTACTCAGGGTTTCCACATTGATTTACTTACTCAGGCTTTCCACATTGCTTTACTTACTCAAACATTCCACACTACTTTTCCATGCTGCTTTACTTACTCAGGCTTTCCACATTACTTTACTTAATTAAGATTTCTATGTTACTTTTCCATGCTATTTTTCCACATTGTTTTAATTACTCAGGATTTCCATGTTGCTTTTCCATGCTGCTTTACTTATTTGAACTTTCCATGCTGCTTGTCCATACTACTTATTCAGGCTTTCCACACTACTTTACTTACCAAAGATTTCCACACTACTTTTTGACATCGCTTTACTTACTTGATCTTTCCACACTACTTTACTTATCCAAAATTTCCACATTACAATACTCACTCAAGCTTTTCATGTTGCTTTTCCACACTACTTTACTTACATGGGCTTTCCACATTGCTTTACTCACTCAAGCTTTCCATGTTACTTTACTTACTTGAGATTTTTAATTTAGTTTACTTACTTGAGCTTTCCACTGTACTTTTCCATGCTGTTTTACTTACTCAGGATTTACATACTACTTTTCCATGCTACATTACTTACTCAAGATTTCCACAGTACTTTATTTACTCAAGCTCTCCACGTTGCTTTACTTAGGATTTTTACTCTACTTTTCTATGCTATTTTACTTACTCGAGCCTTCCATGCTACTTTACTTACTCGATATTTCTAAGACACTTTTCCACACTGCTTGAATTACTCAAGATTTACACATTATTTTACTTAATCAGGATTTTCATGCTACTTTACTTAATCAGGTTTTCTATGCTACTTTTCCATGGTAATTTACTTACTCAAGCTTTTCATGCTATTTTACTTACTCAGGGTTTCTATGCTACTTTTCCATGCTGCTTTACTTACTCAAGATTTCCATGTTGCTTACTTATTTATGCTTTCTACGCTGCTTTTCCATGCTACTTTACTTACTCAAGCTTTACATGGTACTTTACTTATTTGAGCTTTCCATGTTGATTTACTTATTAAGGCTTTCCATGCTGCTTTAATTATTTGGGCTTTCTATGCTTATTTACTAACTCAAGATTTCCAACTTATTTTTCCATATTGTTTTACTTACTCAGAATTTCTACACTACTTTTCTACATTGCTTTACTTGAGCTTTCTATGCTACTTTTCCACACTACTTTACTTACTCAACCTTTGCACACTACTTTTTCATGCAGCTTTACTTACTTGGATTTTCCACTTTATTTTTCTATATTTCTTTACTTACTCAAACTTTCGATGTTGCTTTACTTACTCAAGCTTTCGATACTACTTTACTTACTCGGGCATTCCACACTATTTTACTTACACGAGCTTTCCACGCTGCTTCACCTACTTGAGCTTTTCATGCTACTTTACTTACTCAAGCTTTCCACATTGCTTTACTTACTTGGGCTTTCCATGCTACTTTTAAATATTACTTTCCCATATTTCTTTACTTACTCAAGATTTTCACATTGTTTTACTTATTCAGGCTTTTCATGTTGCTTTACTTACTCTGGCTTTCCACATTGCCTTACTCAAACTTTCCACACTACTTTACTTACTCAAGATTTTTGTGCTACTTTACTTAATCATGCTTTCCACATTACTTTTAGATGATATTTTACTTACACAAGATTTCTACACTACTTTTCCATGTTAGTTTACTGACTCAAGCTTTTCATGTTGCTTTTCCACATTACTTACTCAGGCTTTCCACACTACTTTACGTACTCAATTTTTCCACATTACTTTTCTACACTCCTTTAATTACTTGGAATTTTTACATTGCTTCACTTACTCAAGATTTCTACATTGCTTTACTTACTCAAGATTTCCACGCTACTTTACTTATTCATGCTTTCCATGCTATTTTACTTACTCGGTCTTTCCATGCTATTTTACTTACTCGGGCTTTCTATGCTAATTTGCTTACTCAAGATTTCCATGTTGCTTTACTTACTCAGGGTTTTCATGCTACTTTACTTACTCAGGGTTCCCATGCTACTTTACTTACTCAAGCTTTCAATGATACTTTTCCACACAACTTTACTTACTCAGTGTTTTTTACATTGCTTTTCCATGCAACTTTTTTTACTCGAGATTTACACGCTGCATTTCTTACTTAGACTTTCCATACTACTTTACTTACTCAAGTTTTCCACGTTACTTTTCCATGGTACTTTATTTACTCAATATTTCTATGCTATTTTTTCATGGTATTTTACTTACTCAAGCTTTCCACATTGCTTTGTTTATTGGCCTTTCTATGTTACTTTATCACACTGCTTTCCTTACTCAGGGTTTTTATGTTGCTTTACTTACTCGAGCTTTCCATGTTACTTTACATACTCAAGTTTTACACATTCCTTTACTTACTTAGGATTTCTATACCATTTTATTAACTTGGGATTTTCACGCTACTTTTCCATGTTTTACTTACTCAAGCTATCCATACTAATTTTCCACACTACTTTACTTACTCGAGCTTTTCATGTTGCTTTACTTACTTGAGCTTATCATGTTACTTTTATTATTCAAGCTTTCCACACTACTTTTCCATGCTGCTTTACTTATTCAAAATTTTCACATTGTTTTTGCACACTAATTTACTTACTCAAGATTTCCATGTTGGTTTACATTCACTTTCTACATTGCTTTTCTACATTACTTTACTTACTCAAGCTTTCCACATTGCTCTATGTACTTGAGCTTTTCAAATTGTTTTACTTACTCGACCTTTCCACATTATTTTACTTACTCAAGATTTCCATGCTACTTTACTTGAGCTTTCTATGTTGCCTTACTATTTCAAAAATAGAAAAAACTTCAATCTTTACTTACTCAAGCTTTCCACGCTGCTTTTCCAAATTGTTTTAATTAATCTGGCTTTCCATGATACTTTACTTACTCAGGATTTCCACACTATTTTATTTACTTAGGTTTTCCATGATACTTTTTCATACAATTTTACATTTTCAAGATTTTCATGATGTTTTACTTGCTTGGGCTTTCCACATTGGTTTTCCATACTACTTTACTTACTCAAGATTTTCATGCTACTTTACTTACTCAGGGTTTCCATGCTACTTTTCCACACTACTTTACTTAATCAAAATTTTCATGCTACTTTTCTATGCTGCTTTACTTACTCAATCTTTCCATGTTGCTTTTCCAAACTGCATTACTTACTCAAGCTTTCCACTCAACTTTTCTTACTCAAGCTTTCCATAATGTTTTTCTATGTTGCTTTACTTACTTGAGCTTTCCACACTAATTTTTCATGCTGCTATACTTACTCAATCTTTCCATGTTGATTTACTTACTCAAGCTTTTCGCACTACCTTTTCATGTTGCTTTATGTACTCAGGCTTTCCACACTGCTTTACTTACTCAAGCTTTCCATGTTACTTTACTTACTAGATCTTTCCATACTATTTAACTTACTTGAGCTTTCCATGCTACTTTATTTACTCAAATGTTTCATGTTACTTTACTTACTTGAGCTTTTCACGCTAATTTTTCATTCTACTTTACTTACTCTAGCTTTTCATGTTATTTTTCCACGCTACTTTACTTAGGCTTTCCACACTGCTTTACTTATGGTTTTCAAATTGCTTTACTTACTCAGGCTTTCCATGCTACTTTTCCACACTATTTTACTTACTCGATCTTTCTATGCTACTTTACTTACTTGAGCTTTTCATGCTATTTTTCCATGCTACTTTACTTACTCTGAGTTTCCACACTACTTTACTTAGGCCTTTCATGCTATTTTACTTTCTTGGGCTTTCCACACTACTTTTCCATGCTACTTTACTTACTCGAGCTTTCCATGCTGCTTTACTTACTTGGGATTTCTATGCTATTTTTTCGCGTTGCTTTACTTACTTGAGCTTTCCACAATACTTTTCCATGTTAATTTATTTACTCAAGCTTTGCATACTATTTTACTTACTCAGGATTTCCATGCTACTTTACTTACTTAGGCTTTCCACATTGCTTTTCTATGTTGCTTTACTTGGTCTTTACATGTTGGTTTTCCACGTTGCTTTACTTAAGCTTTCCATGTTACTTTACTTACTCAGGCTTTCCATGTTGCTTTACTTACTCATACTTTCCATGTTGTTTTACTTACTCGTGCTTTCCACGTTGCTTTACTTACTCAAGATTTTCATGTTGTTTTACTTACTTGGACAATCCATGCTACTTTTCCATGATGCTTTACTTAGGATTTTCACAGTACTTTACTTGAGCTTTTCACATTGTTTTTCTACATTGCTTTACTTACTAAGGCTTTCCATGCTACTTTACTTACTAAAAATTTCCACATTGATTTAATAACTTAGGATTTCCATGCTACTTTTCCATGTTGATTTACTTTCTCATTCTTTTCACATTGATTTTCCACACTACTTTACTTACTCAAGATTTTTATGTTGCTTTACTTACCTAGGCTTTTAACACTAATTAACTTACTCAAGTTTTCCATGTTGATTTTTCTTAATACTTTACTTACTCAAAATTTTCACGTTACATTTCCACATTGCTTTACTTACTCAAGCTTTCCATATTACTTTTTCATGCTACTTTACTTATTCAGGCTTTCCATGCTGCTTTACTTACTCAAACTTTTCATGCTGCTTTATTTACTCGAGCTTTCCATGCTAATTTACTTAAGTTTTTCATGTTATTTTACTTACTCGAGCTTTCCATGCTACTTTTACATGCTACTTTACTTACTAAGGCTTACCATATTGATTTGTTATGCTACTTTACTTACTCAAGCTTTCCATGCTACTTTACTAACTCAAGCTTTTAACACTATTTTTCCATGTTATTTTACTTACTTGGAATTTCCATGCTACTTTATTAACTCAGGCTTTTCATGTTGCTTTTCCATATTACTTTACTTACTCAAGATTTCCATCCTACTTTTCCATGTTGCTTTACTTACTCAAATTTTTCATGCTACTTTTCTATGCTACTTGACATACTCGAGCTTTTCACGTTGCTTTACTTATACAAACTTTCCATGCTACTTTTCCATGCTACTTTATTTTCTCTGGATTTCTATGTTATTTTACTTACTCGATATTTCCACGCTAGTTTACTTGGGCTTTCCACACTACTTTTCCATGCTACTTTATTTACTTAAGCTTTCCACACTGCTTTACTTACTTGAGCTTTCCATGCTACTTTACTTACTCAAGATTTTAACTCTATTTTTCCATATTAATTTACTTGAAATTTACACATTGCTTTACTTACTCATGCTTTCCACACTACTTTACTTGGGCTTTTTGTGATGTTTTACTTACTTGGGCTTTATATGTTGCTTCATCTACTTAGTTTTTCCATGCTGGTTTACTTACTCGAGCTTTTTCTACTTCTTTACATGGGCTTTCCAAGATACTTTTCCATGTTGCTTCTCCACATTACTTTACTTACTCAAGCTTTTCACATTGTTTTACTTATTCAAGATTTTCACATTGCTTTACTTATTCAGACTTTCTACACTACTTTACTTATTTGAGCTTTCTACACTGCTTTACTCACTTAAGATTTTGTTGCTATTTTACTTACTCAAGATTTCCACGCTGCTTTTCCATGCTACTTTACTTACTAAGAATTTTCACACTACTTTTAAATTCTACTTTACTTACTCAGGCTTTCAACACTATTTTTTCACAATAGTTTACTTACTCAGTGTTTTCATGCTATTTTTCTATGATGATTTACTTACTCAGGTTTTTCACATTATTTTACTTACTATAACTTTCCATGCTACTTTTCCATGATGCTTTACTTACTTGGGATTTCCACGGTGCTTTACTTACTCAAAGTTTCCATGCTGCTTTACTTAACCTTTCCACACTACTTTTCCATGCTTCTTTACTTACTCGATCTTTCTATGTTGCTTTATTTACTCAAGCTTTATACCCTGAATTTTTACATTGTTTTACTTACTCAAGCTTTACATGCTACTTCATTTAATCACACTTTCTACGATGCTTTACTTACTCAAGCTTTCCATGCTGCTTTACTTACTCAAGCTTTTTAAAGTGCTTTACTTATTCAACCTTTTCACACTGCTTTACCTATTTCAGATTTTGATGCTACTTTACTTACTCGATCTTTCAATGATACTTTTCCACACTAATTTACATACTCAAGCTTTCAACACTGCTTTCCATGCTACTTTACTTACTTGAACTTTACATGTTACTTTTATTACTTAGGATTTCCATGCTACTTTATTTACTCGAGCTTTTCATGATAATTTTCTAGGCTACTTTACTTACTCAAGCTTTCCATGCTACTTTACTTACTCGAGCTTTCCATGTTGCTTTTCTATGCTACTTTATCTACTCAGGCTTTCCACGTTGATTTTCTATGCTAATTTACTTACTCAGTATTTCCATTTTTTTATTAACTCAAGCTTTCCATGCTACTTTTCTATGTTGCCTAACTTACTCAGGCTTTTCACACTACTTTTCCATGCTACTTTACCTAATCAAGCTTTCCATGCTACTTTACTTGGCCTTTCCATGATATTTTGCTTAAGCTTTTCATGTTGTTTTACTTGGGCTTTCCATGCTACTTCACTTACTCAAGCTTTCCACATTATTTTTTCATGCTACTTTACTTAATCTAGCTTTTCGCATTATTTTTTCATGCTACTTTAGTTATTTGGGCTTTCCACACTGTTTTACTTACTCAAGCTTTCTATCTTACTTTACTTATTAAGGATTTTCACACTTCTTTTCCATGTTGCTTTACTTACTCAATATTTTCACATACCTTTTATATGTTGCTTTACTTACTTAGGCTTTCCACGTTGTTTTATTTACCCAAGCTTTTAAATCTATTTTTCAATGCTACTTTACTTACTCGAGCTTTCCACATTACTTTACTTACTCAAGATATTCACGCTACTTTAATTACTCAAGATTTCCATGTTGCTTTACCGACTATTTCAAAAATAGAAAAAACTTCAATCTTTACTTACTCAAGATTTTTATGTTGCTTCACTAACTCGGGATTTCCACGCTACTTTTCCACATTGCTTTACTCAATCAGGCTTTCCATGCTACTTTACTTACTCGATCTTTGCACACTATTTTAGTTAGGCTTTCCATGCTACCTTTTCATGTTATTTTACTTTCTTAGGTTTTCCACACTGCTTTACTTACTCAAGCTTCCTATGTTGATTTTCCATGCTACTTTACTTACTTGGGCTTTCCATGCTATTTTTTCACACTACTTAACTTACTCAGGCTTTTCATGCTACTTTTCTATGTTGTTTTACTTACTCAGGATTTCTATGCTACTTTTTCACACTACATTACTTACTTCAGCTTTCAATGCTATTTTACTTACTGAAGCTTTCCATGCTGCTTTTCCATGTTGCTTTACTTACTCATGCTTTCCACACTAATTTTCCATGTTACTTTACCTACTCAAGCTTTTCATGCTTCTTTACTTACTCAAGCTTCTCACACTACTTTTCCACACTACTTTATTTACTCAAACTTTTTGTGCTACTTTAATTATTCAATCTTTTCATGCTACTTCACTTACTTGAGATTTCAATGCTTCTTAACTTACTTAGGCTTTCCACATTACTTTACTTACTCAAGCCTTCCATGTTGCTTTTTCATGATATTTTACTTAATCTAGCTTTCCACATTACTTTACTTGAACTTTTCGTGCTGCATTTTCACACTGCTTTACTTATTCATGGTTTTCATGTTACTTTACTTACTCGGGCTTTCCATGTTATTTTTCCATGTTTCTTTACTTAATCAATCTTTCCACACTACTTTACTTACTTAAGCTTTCCATGCTATTTTTCCAAACTACTTTACTTACTTTGGATTTCCATTTTGGTTTACTTACTATTTTAAAAATAACAAAAACTTCAATCTTTACTTACTCAGGCTTTACATGCTAATTTAATTACTCTTTATTTCTATATTGCTTTACTAACTCGGGCTTTCCACACCGCTTTTCCATGTTGTTTTACTTAATCAAGATTTCTACGCTACTTTACTTACTTGAGCTTTTCACACTTTTTTACTTAGGCTTTCCATGCTACTTTTTCATGTTGTTTAAATTGCTCGGGCTTTTAACATTACTTTACTTGCTCAAGCTTTCTACATTGCTTTTCCAAGCTACATTACTTAATCGAGCTTTCGATGCTACTTTACTTACTCATGCTTTCCATGTTGTTTTTTCACACTACTTTACTTACTCAAGATTTTCACGTAGATTTTCCATGCTGCTTTACTTACTAAAGCTTTCCATGCTATTTTTTCACATTGCATTACTTACTCAAGCTTTCCATAATGCTTTACTTACTCAAGATTTCCATGCTACTTTCCCATGTTGCTTTACTCAATCATTCTTTCTATGAAACTTTTCCTTGCTACTTTACCAACTCAAGCTTTCCACATTGTTTTATTTAATCAAGCTTTTCACACTACCTTTCCACACTACTTTACTTACTCATTCTTTCCACATTTCTTTACTTATTCACGCTCCCCATGCTACTTTACTTACTTGATTTTTCCACACTACTTTACTTACTTGGGCTTTCCATGCTACTTAACTTACTCAAGCTTTCCACATTAATTTATTTACTTGATCTTTTCATGTTAATTTTTCATGCTACTTTACTTACACTAGCTTTCCATGCTACTTTAATTGCTTGGGCTTTCCAAGTTGCTTTTTCATACTCATGGTTTTCAAATTGCTTTAATTACTCAGGCTTTCCATGTTGCTTTACTTACTCGACATTTTCATGCTACTTTACTTACTTGAGCTTTTCATGCTATTTTTACACACTCATTTACTTACTCTAGCTTTTCACACTACTTTACTTACTTTGTATTTCTATGCTACTTTACTTGAGCTTTCCACATTGCTTTTTAACACTACTTTACTTACTCAAGCTTTCCATGTTGCTTTTCCATGCTACTTTAATTAAGATTTTCATGCTGCTTTATTTAATTAGGCTTTCTACATTACTTTACTTACTTGGCTTTCCACGTTACTTTATTTGAGCTTTCCACACTATTTTTATACGTTGTTTTACTTACTAAGGATTTTCACACTACTTTACATACTCAAGATTTCCATGCTACTTTACTAACTTAGGCGTTCCATGCTACTTTTCCACATTACTTTACTTACATAGACTTTTCACACTACTTTTCCACACTATTTTACTTACTTGATATTTTCATGTTACTTTCTTCATGTAGGCATTCCACACTACTTTACTTACTCAAGATTTTCATGCTTCTTTTCTTTGATACTTTACTTATTCAGGCTTTCCATGTTACTTTACTTACTCAGGCTTTCCACACTACTTTTCTATGCTACTTAACTTACTTAGGCTTTCCATGCTACTTTACTTACTTGAACTTTCCATGCTACTTTGCTTACTCATGCTTTCCACACTATTTTACTTACTCAGACTTTCCATGCTACTTTACTTGAGCTTTCCATGCTACTTTACTTACGCTTTCCATGCTGCTTTTCCATGCTCCTTTACTTACTTGAGCTTTCCATGCCACTTTACTAACTTAGGCTTTCCACATTGCTTTTCCATGCTACTTTATGTACTCAAGATTTCCACACTACTTTATTAACTCAGGCTTTCCACGTTACTTTTTCACATTGCTTTACTTACTCAGGATTTGCATGCTACTTTTCCACACTTCTTTACTTACTCAAGATTTCCATGTTGCTTTTCTATGCTGCTTGACTTACTCAAGATTTCCATGTTACTTTCCTTACTCAGTCTTTCCATGCTATTTTTCTACGTTGCTTTATTTTCTCAGGCTTTCCATACTACTTTACTTATTTTAGCTTTCCATGCTACTTTTCTATACCATTTTACTTACTCAAGCTCTCCACAGTACTTTTCCATGCTACTTTATTTATTGAGGCTTTCCACACTACTTTTCCACATTGCTTTACTTATTTAGACTTTCCATGCTACTTACTTAAGTTTTCCATGTTTATTTTCTATGTTGCTTTACTTACTGAATCTTTTTATGTTATTTTTTAACACTATTTTACTTACTTGAGCTTTCCACATTAGTTTACTTACTCATGATTTTTACATTGTTTTTCCATGCTACTTTACTTACTCAAGCTTTTCATGCTGCTTTACTTACTCAGGATTTTTATGCTACTTTAATTACTTGAGGTTTCCACGCTCCATTACTTACTCAGGCTTTCCATGTTGCTTTACTTACTCAAGCTTTCCATGTTAATTTATTTACTTAAACTTTATATATTATTTTTTCACATTACTTTACTTGGGATTTCCATGCTATTTTACTTACTTGGTCTTTCCTTACTATTTTTTCACATTGCTTTACATACTCAGGCTTTCCACACTATTTTACTTACTCAAGCTTTTCACACTACTTTTCAATGCTACTTTACTTACTTACGATTTCCACCTTGCTTTACTTACTTGAGATTTCCTTGATGATTTTCTACATTTTTTTACTTACTCAAGATTTCCACACTGCTTTACTTACTCAATATTTTCACACTACTTTACTTACTCAGGTTTTCCACACTATTTTTTCATGTTACTTTAATTACTTAAGATTTCCATGCTACTTTACTTACTCAAGGTTTCCAAAATTATTTTCCATGTTACTTTATTTACTTAGGCTTTCATATTATTTTACTTGAGCTTTCTATGTTGTTTTCTCTCACTACTTTATCTATTCAAGATTTCCATGTTTCTTTACTTACTTAAGTTTTCCATGCTACTTTACTTACTAAGGCTTTCCATTCTACTTTTCCATGATGATTTACTTACTCAATATTTTCATGTTGTTTTATTAATTTGGGCTTTCCATGCTACTTTTGCATGTTGCTTTACTTAATCAGGCTTTCCACATTGCTTTACTTACTCAAGATTTACATGCTTTTTTTTCAAGCTACTTTATTTACTTGTGCTTTCCACACACCTTTTCCATGTTGTTTCACTTACTAGAGATTTCCATGTTAATTTTACACACTACTTTACTTACTCAAGTTTTCTACAATACTTTACTTACTTGAGCTTTCCACATTACTTTTCCATGTTGCTTTACTTACTCATATTTTCCACATTGCTTTACTTACTCGATCTTTCCATGGTGCTTTATTTAATCAACCTTTCTATGCTACTTTACTTACTCAAGCTTTCCATATTATTTTATTAACTTGGAATTTCCACACTGATTTACTTATTCAAGCTTTCTACATTGATTTTAACATTCTTTTTCCATATTGATTTATTTACTCAGGCTTTCCACACTACTTTTTCAAGTTGCTTTACTTACTCAAGATTTTTCACATTGCTTTACTTACTCATGATTTTCATACTACTTTACTTACTTATTATTTCAATACTACTTTACTTTCTTAGGATTTCCATGCTACTTTTCCATGCTACTTTACTTGGGCTTTTTATTTTGCTTTTCCATGCTGCTTTACTTACTCATACTTTTCATACTTCTTTACTTACTAGATCTCTTCACGCTTCTTTACTTACTCAATATTTCCATGCTACTTTATTTAATCAAAAATTTAACTCTACTTTTCCATATTGATTTACTTGCTCAGGCTTTCTATACTACTTTTTCATGCTCCTTTACTTACTTAGACATTCCATGCTGATTTTCCATGCTAGTTTACTTATTCAAGATTTTTACATTGCTTTGCTTACTCAGGCTTTCCATGCCACTTTACTTAATCAGGATTTCCATGTTGCATTTCCATGTTTCTTTACTTACTCAAGTTTTCCACATTCCTTTTATATGTTATGATATTTTCCTAGGCTTTCCACACTACTTTATTTATTCAAGATTTCCATGTTACTTTACTTACTCAAGCTTTCCATGTAAATTTTTTATGCTACTTTACTTACTCAAGATTTCTACATTGTCATACTTACTCAGACTTTCCACGTTGATTTAATTACTCAGAATTTCCATTTATTTTACTTACTTAAGCTTTCCATATTGCTTTACTTACTCAGGAGTTCCATATTACTTTACTTAGTCAGGCTTTTGATGCTAGTTTACTTTCTCCAGCTTTATACATTGCTTTTTAACGATACTTTAGTTACTCAAGCTTTTCACACTACTTTTTTAGGCTACTTTACTTACTCAAGATTTATATGTTGCTTTTACATGTTGCTTTACTTACTCAAGTTTTCCATGCTGCTTTACTTATTCAGGCTTTCCATGATACTTTTCTATGTTGCTTCACTTACTCAGGCTTTCCACGTTGCTTTACTTATTTTTTCATGACACTTTACTTACTCAAGGTTTTCATGCTTCTCTACTTAGGTTTTAAAAACTACTTTACTACCTTGAGCTTTCCACGCTACTTTTCCATGTTGCTTTACTTACTCGATATTTCCACACTGTTATACTTACTCGAGTTTTTTATGCTACTATACTTACTCAGGATTTCTATACTACTTTACTTACTCAGGCTTTCCATGTTACTTTACTTACTCAAGCTTTCCATACTACTTTACTTACTCAAGATTTCCACTCTACTTTACTTACTCAAGCTTTCCACTTTGATTTTCTATATTGTTTTACATAATCAAGTTTTTCATGCTATTTTACTTACTCAAGCTTTTTGTGCTACTTTAGTTACTCAGGCTTTCCATGTTACTTTATTTATTGAAGTTTTCCATGCTATTTTACTTAATCAAGATTTCCACATTGCTTTTCATAAACTTTTACATACTTAGGCTTTCCATGATACTTTATTTAGGCTTTCCACAATGCCTTTCCACATTACTTTACTAACTTGATATTTCCATGCTACTTTTCCATGTTTCTTTACTTACTCAAAATTTCCATGCTACTTTTTCATGTTACTTTACTTACTCGAGCTTTCCATGCTACTTAACTTATTCAGGGTTTGCATGCTACTTTTCCACTCTACTTTACTTACTCAAGCTTTCCATCTTACTTTACTTACTTGAGCTTTTCACACTAAATTTCTACGTTACTTTATTTACTCAAGCTTTTCATGTTAATTTACCTACTCAGGATTTCCATACTGCTTTACTTACTCAAGGTTTCTATGATGATTATCTATGCTTCTTTACTTAATCAAGCTTTTCATGCTAATTTTCCACACTACTTACTCAGGCTTTTCATGCTGATTTACTTACTTAGGATTTCCATGCTACTTTTTCACAATATTTTACATAAGCTAGATTTCCATACTAATTTTCCACACTATTTTACTTACTCGAGCTTTCCACCTTGATTTACTAACTTAGGCTTTTCCTATTACTTTTCCACACTGCTTTACTTACTCAAGCTTTCTATGTTGCTTTACTTACTCAAGATTTATATGCTACCTTACTTACTCGAGCTTTCCACACTGATTTAATTACATAGGCTTTCCACACTTCTTTACTTACTCAGGCTTTCCATATTGCTTTACTTATTCAAGCTTTCCATGCCTGTTTTCCATACTACTTTACTTTCTTTGGGTTTACACGTTGCTTTTCCATGCTACTTTACTTACTTGAACTTTCACATTACTTTACTTACTCTAGATTTCCATACTACTTTACTTACTCAAGATTTTCCTGTTGTTTTTCCATATTATTTTATTTACTCAAGCTTTCCACCCTACTTTGCTCACTAGATCTTTCCATGTTTCTTTACTTGCTTGAGCTTTCCACGCTGCTTTACTTACTCAGGGTCTCCACACTACTTAATCAATATTTTCACACTACTTTTTCATACTACTTTACTTACTCTAGATTTCCACATTGATTTTCCATGTTACTTTACTTATGTTTTCATGCTACTTTTCCACACTACGTTACTTACTCAAGATTTCCATGTCACTTTACTTACTTATAATTTACACACTAATTTCCATGTTGCTTTGCTTACTAAAGCTTTCCATGATGATTTACTTATTTTAGATTTCCACATTGCTTTTATACATTGCTTTACTTATTAAGGCTTTCTCTGCTCCTTTACTTAAGTTTTTCATACTACTTTACTAAGTCAATATTTCTATGTTGCTTTACTTACTCAAACTTTCCACACTACTTTACTTACTCAGGCTTTCCATACCATTTTTTCATGTTGCTTCACTTACTTAGGCTTTCCACATTGCTTTACTTACTCAAGCTTTCCATGCTACTTACTTACTCGAAGTTTCCATGCTGCTTTACTAACTCAAGATTTCAATGTTTCTTTACTTACTCAGACTTTCCACGCTACTTTTCCATGTTGTTTTACTTAATCAAGCTTTCCACATTACTTTACTTAGGGTTTCCATCCTACTTTACTTACTCAAGATTTTCACACTACTTTACTTACTCAGGCTTTCCATGCTACTTTACTTAATCAAACTTTCCACACTACTTTCCCATTCTACTTTACTTAGTTGGGATTTCCATACTACTTTTCCATGTTGCTTTACCTACTCAAACTTTGCAAACTATTTTACTTACTCAAGATTTCTACACTACTTTTTTATGTTGCTTTACATACTCAGACTTTCCATGTTTTTTTGCACTACTTTACTTACTCAAGTCTTCCATGTTACTTTAATTAATCGAGCTTTATACACTGCTTTACTTACTCAAGTTTTCCACACTACTTTACTTACATAGGCTTTCCATGCTACTTTACTTACTCAAGATTTCTATGCTACTTTTCCATGCTAATTTACTTACTCAAACTATTCACGTTACTTTTTTATATTACTTCAATTACTCAACTTTTCTACTTCAATTTACTTACTTGAGCTTTCCACACTACTTTACTTACCAAGGCTTTCTACATTAATTTTTTATGCTACTTTACTTACTTGAGCTTTCCATGCTACTTTACTTACTCAAGCTTTCCATGCTACTTTACTTACTCAAGCTTTCCATGCTACTTTACTTACTCAAATTTTCTATGCCACTTTACTTACTCTTGCATTCCACACTATTTTATTTACTCAGGATTTCCATGTTGCTTTACTTACTTAAAATTTTCATGATGCTTCACTTACTCAACATTTCCCTAGGACTTTTCCACACTTCTTTACTTACTAAGGCTTTTCACACTACTTTACTTACTCAAGCTTTCCATGCTACTTTTCCATGTTGCTTTACTTCCTTGGGCTTTCCATGTTGCTTTGCTTAATCATGATTTCCATGCTACTTACTCAAGCTTTTTATGCTGCTTTACTTACTCAAAATTTTCATGTTGCTTTTCTATGCCACTTTACTTAAGCTTTTTACGTTGTTTTACTTACACAGGTTGTCCATGTCGCTTTACTTGTTTGAGATTTCAATGTTACTTTACTTGGTGTTTTCAAGTTATTTTACGTACTCAAGCTTTCCACACTGCTTTACTTACTCTAGCTTTCCATGTTACTCAAACTTTCCATGTTTTTTGATGACCTTTACTTACTTGAGATATCCATAATTCTTTAGTTACTCAATATTTCCATGTTGATTTTCCATGTTACTTTACTTACTCAGGCTTTTCACACTGCTTTACTTACTCAAATTTGTAACACTAATTTTCCATACTACTTTACTTACTCGGGCTCCCACACTACTTTACTTGAGCTTTCCAGATTGATTTACTTACTCAGGCTTTCCAAAATGTTTTTCCATGATGTGTTACTTAAACGAGCTTTTAACGCTACTTTACTTACTTGAGTGTTCACACTATTTTACTTACTCGAGCTTTCCATGTTAATTTACTTACTTGAGTTTTGAATGCTATTTTTCTACATTGTTATTTTTTTCAAGATTTCCATACTACATTATTTATTTGTGCTTTCCATGCTATTTTTCCATGTTGCTTTACTTACTTAGGCTTTCTACACTGCTTTATTTAATCAAGCTTTCTACATTGCATTACTTACTTAGAATTTCCATGCTACTTTACTTACTCAAGCTTTCCATGCTACTTTACCTACTCGAGTTTTACATGTTACTTTACTTACTTAAGCTTTTCATGCTATTTTACTTACTCCAACCTTTCACATTGATTTTCCATGCTATTTTACTTAAGATTTCCACACTACTTTTCTATGCTACTTTACTTACTCAAGATTTCCACATTCCTTTGCCATGCTACTTTACTTACTCAAACTTTCCACGTTGCTTTACTTATTCAGGCTTTCTAAGTTGATTTTCCACATTATGTTTCCATGTTACTTTACTTACTCAAGGTTTTCACACTACTTTTCCATGCTACATTACTTACTCAAGATTTCCACGCTACTTTTCCTTGTTATTTTACTTACTCAAACTTTTCACATTACTTACTCCATATTTCCATGCTACTTTTCTACATTGCTCTACTTACTTAGACTTTCTAAACTATTTTACTAACTCAAGCTTTCCACATTGTTTTATTTACTTGGGATTTTTATGCTGCTTTACTTACTTAGGCTTTCCATGCTACTTTACTTACATGGGCTTTTAGAGCTACTTTACTTATTCAAGCTTTTCCTATTCCTTTACTTACTTGAGATTTTTACACTACTTTTTCATACTACTTCACTTCAGCTTTTCATGCTACTTTTCCACATTGCTTTACTTACTCATATTTTCCATGCTACTAACTCTTTATTTTCATGGTTATTTACATAGGCTTTCTACACTACTTTACTTACTAAAACTTTCCATGCTGATTTTCCACACGGATTCACTTACTCAACCTTTCCCCGCTACTTTTCTGTGCTTCTTTACTTGCTCAAGATTTCCACATTACTTTAATTACACAAGATTTCCATGATACCTTTCCATGTTGCTTTACTTACTTGGGATTTCCATACTACTTTACTTATTCAGGGTTTCCACGCTGCTTTATTTATTCAAGCTTTCCATGTTACTCTACTTACTCAAAATTTTCACATTAATTTTCCATGTTGCTTTACTTACTCAACCTTTCCAAGATGTTTTAATTAAACTGGCCTTCCATATTACTTTACTTGCTTGAGCTTTCAATGTTACTTTTTCACATTGCTTTACTTACTCAGGCTTTTCGCACTACTTTTCTATGCAACTTTACTTACTCAGGGTTTACTTGTTGCTTTACTTACTCAGGTTTTCCATGATAATTTATTTATTCAAGCTTTCCATAGTACTTTACTTACTCAAGATTTATATGCTGTTTTACTTACTCAAGCTTTCCATGCTATGTTACTTTTTCAAGCTTTATATGCTACTTTTTTATGTTTCTTTACTTACTCAGGCTTTCCACACTACTTTATTTACTCAAGCTTTTCATGCTACTTTATGTACTTAAAATTTCCATGCTACTTTATTTACTCAAGCTTTCCACATTGCTTTACTAACTCATGCTTTCCATGTTGCTTTACTAACTCATGCTTTTTATGCTACATTTCTACATTATATTACTTACTTGAGCTTTCTACGATACTTTTCCATACTACTTTAATTACTTGGGCTTTCCATGTTGCTTTACTTACTCGAGCCTTTCGTGCTACTTTTCTATGTTACTTTTCCACATTGCTTTACTTAGTTGGGCTTTCTACACTATTTTTATACACTACTTTACTTATTTAGTCTTTCCATATTACTTTACTTACTTGGGCTTTCCATGATGCTTTACTTACTCAGGGTTTCCATATTTCTTTAATTACTCAAGTTTTCTATGATACTTTATTTACTCAAGATTTCCACACAACTTTTCCATGCCACTTTACTTATTTGTGCATTCCACACTACTTTTTCATGCTACTTTACTTAATCAGGATTTCCACACTACATTTCCATGCTGCTTTACGTACTCATACTTTCCATGCTACTTTTCTACATTCCTTTACTTACTCAAGCTTTCCACATTAATTTACTTCTTTGAAATTTTTATGTTGCTTTACTTACTCAGTATTTCCATGCTACTTTTCCATGTTTCTTTGCTTACACAAGATTTTCACACTACTTAACTTACTCAAGATTTTTCCATGCTACTTTGTCATGATTTTTTACTTACTCAAGCTTTCCATGTTGCTTTACTTATTCAAGCTTTTCACACTACTTTACTTGGAATTTTTATGCTACTTTAATTACTCAGGATTTTCATGTTTCTTTTCCACGTTGCTTTACTTACTCAAGCTTTTCACACTACTTTACTTGAGCTTTCCACATTACTTTATGTACTCAAGCTTTCAATGCTACTTTTCCACACTGCTTTACTTACTCATACTTTACATGCTATTTTTGCACACTACTTTACTTACTCAAGCTTTACACATTGCTTTACTTATTCTAGCTTTATATGCTACTTTGTTTTACTTATTCTAGCTTTATATGCTACTTTACTTAATCAAGCTTTTGACATTGATTTTTCATGCTACTTTACTTACTCAAGATTTCCACACTGCTTCACTTTCTCAGGCTTTCCATGCTGATTTACTTTCTCATGCTTTTATGTTAATTTTCCTTATTGATTTACTTACTTGAGCTTTCCACACTACTTTACTTACTCACTCTTTCCACATTACTTTAATTTTTGGGGATTTATATGCTACTTTATTTTATTCCCCTTTACTTACTCAGGCATTGCATAATGTTATACTTACTCGAGCTTTCCACAGTACTTTTCCATGCTACTTTACATACTCAAGCTTTTCACATTGCTTTTCCATGCTACTTTACTTACTTGAGATTTTCACGCTACTTTACTAGCTTGGGTTTTTCATGTTGCTTTTTCACATTGCTTTACTTAGGTTTTCCATGATACTTTTCCATACTTCTTTACTTACTAGGGCTTTCCATATTACTTTACTTACTTGGGATTTCCATGCTATTTTACTTACTTGAGCTTTCCATGATGCCTTTCCACACTACTTTACTTACTTGAGCTTTCCACACTAATTTACTTACTCAAGCTTTATATGCTACATTACTTA
Organism: Torreya grandis; assembly: GCA_037957365.1. Classification (NCBI taxonomy): domain Eukaryota; kingdom Viridiplantae; phylum Streptophyta; class Pinopsida; order Cupressales; family Taxaceae; genus Torreya; species Torreya grandis. The sequence goes on along the minus strand of JARHVA010001883.1, from coordinate 420,691 downwards.
CTCAAGACTTTCATGTTACTTTACTTACTCATAATTTCCACACTACTTTTCTACACTGATTTTCTTACTCAGGGTTTCCACGTTGATTTTCCATACTATTTTACTTACTCAAGCTTTCCACGTTGCTTTTCTACACTATTTTACTTAATTTTTCCATGCTACATTACTTACTTAGGCTTTTTACACGGCTTGTCTACATTGCTTTACTTATTCGAGCTTTCTATGCTATGTTTCTATACTTATTTACTTACTCGAGCTTTCCATGTTGCTTTACTTAATCACCTTACTTTTTCAGGTTGCTTTACTTACTTGGGCTTTCCATACTATTTTACTTACAAAAGCTTTCCATGTTGCTTTACTTAATCAAGATTTTGACCCTACTTTTCCATGTTGCTTTACTTATTTGGGATTTCTACACTATTTTATTTACTCAAGCTTTCCATACTACTTTACATTCTTGAGCTTTTTATGCTACTTTACTTACTCAATCTTTCCACGCTACTTTACTTACATAGGATTTTCATGCTACTTTACTTACTCGATATTTTCATACTATTTTACTTACTTAAACTTTCACCACTACTTTTACATGCTACTTTACTTACTTACGCTTTTTACATTACTTTTCTATACTGCTTTACTTACTCAGACTTTCCACACTACTTTACTTACTTGGGATTTCTACATTGCTTTACTCACACAAGCTTTCCATACTACTTTACCAAATTATTTTACTTAGTTAGGCTTTCCATGCTACTTTACTTACTTGAGCTTTCCACATTGCTTTGCTTACTTGAGCTCTCTATGTTTCTTTAGTTACTTAGGGTTTTCATGTTATTTTACTTACTCAGACTTTCCACGCCTCTTTTTCATGCTACTTTACTTACTCAGACTTTTTATGATGCTTTTTCATACTAGTTTACTTACTCAAACTTTCCATGTTGCTTTAGTTACTTAGGCTTTCCATGTTATTTTTATATGTTGCTTTACTTACAAGATTTTTCCATGCTGCTTTACTTAATTGAGCTTTCCACACTATTTTACATACTAATACTTTCCACACTACTTTGCTTACTCAGGCTTTCTACACTACTTTACTATATCAAGATTTTCACACTCCTTTTCTACATTACTTTACTTACTTGGGATTTCTATGTTTCTTTCCACATTAATTTATCTACTCATGATTTTCATGCTAATTTTCCATTATGCTTTACTTACTCATAGTTTCTATGCTACTTTTACACGTTATTTTACTTACTCAGGGTTTTCACATAGCATTACTTAAGATTTCCACACTATTTTACTTACTCAGACCTCCACATTGGTTTCCTTACTCATGAATTGCATGTTACTTAGTCAAGCTTTCCATGCTAGTTTACTTACTCAATCTTTCGATGTTGCTTTACTTACTCATGCTTTACATAATGCTTTACATACCTGGGCTTTCCACACTACTTTTTCAAGTTGCTTTTCCACATTGGTTTACTTACTTGAGCCTTCCATGATGCTTTACTTGAGATTTTCACATTACTTTATGTACTTAGGCTTTTCACATTACTTTTCCATGTTGCTTTACTTACTCAAGCTTTCTATGCTATTTAGCTTACTGAGGCTTTTCATACTACTTTATTTACTTGATATTTCCACACTACTTTACTTACTCAGGCTTTCCAAATTACTTTACTTACTCAAGATTTCGACACTACTTTACTTACTCAAACTTTTCATGCTACTTTTCCACGCTGCTTTACTTTCTTGGGCTTTGCATGCTGCTTTTCTATGTTGTTTTACTTGAGAATTCCATGCTAGTTTTTACTCAAACTTTACATGTTACTTTTCCACGTAGCTCTACTTACTCAGCCTTTCCATGCTACTTTACTTACTTGAGCTTTCTACGTTTCTTTACTTACTCAGGCTTTCCATGCTACTTTTTCACATTTCTTTAATTGCTTGAGATTTCCATGTTGTTTTACTTACTCAAGCTTTCCACACTACTTTTTCATGCTACTTTACTTACTCAAACTTTTCACACTACTTTACATCTTCAGTCTTTCTACATTGCCTAACTTACTCAAGCTTTCCACATTACTTTTCTATGCTATTTTACTTACGTGGGATTTCCATGCTATTTTTCCACACCACTTTACTTACTTGAGTTTTTCATGATGTTTTACTTACTTGAGATTTCCATGCTAATTTAGTTACTTGGGCTTTCCATGTTACTTTACATACTCAAGCTTTCCACACTATTTTTTCATGCTACATTACTTGAGCTTTTCATGCTACTTTTCCATGTTACTTTACTTACTCAGATATTTTACATAGCTTTACTTACTCTTGCTTTCCACACTTATTTATTTACTCAAGATTTCCATGCTACTTTACTTATTCTAACTTTTCATGCTACTTTTCAATGCTAATTTACTTACTCAACCTTTCCATCCTACTTTTCCATGCTTCTTTACTTACTTGGGATTTCCATGTTATTTTACTTACTCAAGATTTCCATGTTACTTTTGCATGTTGTTTTATTTATTCAATCTTTCCATGTTGCTTTACTTACTCAAGCTTTCCACATTTATTTACTTACTCGAGATTTCCATGTTGCTTTACTTACTTGGGATTTTCACATTGATTTTTCATGTTGCTTTACTTACTCAAGATTTTCACATTGCTTTACTTACTTAGGATTTCCACGTTGCTTACATACTTGAGATTTCAACATTACTTTTCCATACTATTTTACTTACTTAATCTTTCCACGCTACTTTTCCATGCTGCTTTACTTACTCAAGCTTTACACATTGTTTTACTTACTTAGGCTTTCCACACTACTTTACTTACTCAAGCTTTCCATGCTACTTTACTTACTCAGGCTCTCTAGGCTACTTTATTTACTTGGGCTTTCCATGATACTTTACTTTTTTAGATTTTCTATGTTTTTTTATGTTACTTTACTTACTCAAGCTTTCCATTCTAATTTATTTACTCAAGATTTCCACATTACCTTTCCATGCTACTTTATGTACTCAGACTTTCCATGTTGCTTTACTTACTCAGGCTTTCCATATTACTTTATTAATTCACACTTTCCATGTTACTTTTATATGTTGTTTTACTTACTTGCACTTTTCATGCCACTTTATTTACTTGGGATTTCTATACTGCTTTACTTACTCAGGCTTTCCACACTAATCTACTTACTCAGGGTTTCTACACTTCTTTATTTACTCAAGCTTTCCATGATACTTTACTTACTCAAGCTTTCTACACTACTTTTCCATGCTACTTTACTTACTCAATCTTTCTATGCTAGTTTCCATGCTACTTTACTTACTCAATATTTTCACTCTACTTTTTCATGCTAATTTACGTACTCTTTCTTTCCATGTTGCTTTACTTGAGCTTTCCATGCTATTTTACTTACTCAAGCTTTCTACATTGCTTTACTTACTCAAAATTTTTATCTTGCTTTTCCATGTTGCTTTACTTATTCAATGTTTATACCCTCCTTTCCCACACTTATTTACTTACTAAATCTTTCCACACTATTTTTCCATGTTGATTTACTTACTCGAGATTTTCATGTTGCTTTACTTACTCAAGCCTATCACACTGCTTTACTTACCCATGTTTTCAATGTTGATTCACTTACTCAAGCTTTTCATACTAATTTTCCATGCTAATTTACTTACTCAAGCTTTCCACAGTACTTTATTTACTCAAGATTTCCATGTTACTCTAGTTAGGATTTGAACACTATTTTTCCACCGTACTTTACGTAGGCTTTCAATCCTATTTTTTCACACTGCTTTACTTACTCGGGATTTACATGTTGCTTTACTTACTTAAGCTTTCCATGCTACTTAGGCTTTTCACACTATTTTTTCGTGTAACTTTACTTACTCAAGATTTCCATGCTACTTTACTTACTCAAGCTTTCCACACTGCTTTATTTTTTTGAGCTTTTTACATTGCTTTTACATGCTGCTTTACTTACTCAAGCTTTTTGTGTTGCTTTACTTAATCGAGCTTTGTATGATGTTTTATGCACTCAGGATTTTGATGCTACTTTTCCATACCACTTTACTTAGTCAAGATTTCTTCACTACTTTACTGACTTGAGCTTTCCACATTTCTTTTCCATGTTGCTTTACTTACTCAAGTTTCTCAAGCTACTTTTCCACACTACTTTACTTACTGATATTTTCCATGCTGCTTTACTTGGGTTTTCCACATTGTTTTGCTTACTTGAGCTTTCCATACTACTTTTTTGTACTATTTTACTTACTCAGACTCTCCACGCTACATTACTTACTTGATATTTCCATGCTTATTTACATACTCAACCTTTTCATGCTACTTTACTTACTTAATATTTTTAACTACTTTTATATGTTTCTTTACTTACTCAAGCTTTACACATTTTTTTCTATGTTTCTTTACTTACTCAAGCTTTCCACATTAATTTACTTACTCAAGCATTTCACGTTGCTTTACTTACCCATGCTTTTAATGCTATTTTACTTACTTGAGCTTTTCACACTACTTTTCCATGCTGCTTTACTTAGTCAAGTTTTCCACACTACTTTACTTACTCATATTTTCCATGTTGCTTTACTTACTCAAGATTTTAATGATGCTTTTCCACCCTACTTTACTTACTAAGGATTTCAATGCTATTTACTCATGTCGCTTTACTTACTCAATATTTACATGCTACTTTACTTAAGCTTTCCATGCTACTTTACTTACTCAAGCTTTCTATGTTGCTTTTCTATGTAACTTTACTTACTCAAGCTTTCCATGTTATTTTACTTACTTGAGCTTTCTATATTGCTTTACTTTTTCAAAAAAATTATGTTATTTTTCCATGCTACTTTACTTACTCAGGAGTTCCACGTTGTTTTATTTACTCAAGCTTTCTAAGGTGCTTTACATACTCAGGCTTTCCATGCTACTTTTCCATGTTGCTTTACTTACTCAGGCTTTCCATGCTGCTTTACTAACTCAAGCTTTTCATTCTTCTTTTCTATGTTGCTTTACTTACTCAAATTTTCTAAACTACTTTTCCACACTACTTTACTTACTGGGCCTTTCCATACTGCTTTCCTTACTTGGGCTTTCTGCATTGTTTTGATTACTTGAAATTTTCATGTTGCTTTTCCATATTGCTTTACTTACTCAAGCTTTCCATGCTAATTTACTTGAAATGTCCATGCTTCTTTACTTATTCAGCCTTTTCATGCTACTTTACTTTCTCAATATTTCTACACTACTTTTATATGCTACTTTACTCACTCAAGATTTACACATTATTTTTCTATGTTGCTTTACTTACTCAAGCTTTCCCCATTGCTTGTCCACACTGTTTTACTTACACAAGCTTTCCATGCTAGTTTAGTTACTCGAGCTTTTCACATTGCTTTACTTACTTAGATTTTCATGCTACTTTTCCATGTTGCTTTACTTACTTAAGATTTCCATGTTGCTTTATTTAATTGAGATTTTTATGCTTTTTTTCCATGCTACTTTACTAACTCAGGATTTCCATACTATTTTTACTTACTCAGGCTTTCTATGCTACTTTATTTTCTTGAAATTTCTATGCTATTTTTCTTACTTAGGATTTCTACACTCCTTTACTTACTTAGGCCTTCCATGCTACTTTATTTAGTTAGGATTTTCATACTACTTTTCCATGATACTCTAGCTACTCAAACTTTTCACATTGTTTTTCCATGTTACTTTACATACTCAGGATTTCCATATTAATTTTCCATAATGCTTTACTATTTGGGCTTTCCACACTACTTTACTTACTCAAGATTTCCATGCTACTTTACTTTCTTAGGCTTTGTATACTGATTTTCCATATCACCTTAATTACTTAATATTTCAACATGCTTTTCTACACTACTTTACCTAGGATTTACACATTATTTTTCCATGCTACTTTACTTACTCAAGATTTACATGTTGCTTTACTTACTCAAGCTTTCTACATTATTTTTCCATGCTACTTTACTTACTCAATATTTACATGTTGCTTTACTTACTCAATATTTCCATGCTACTTTACTTAGGCTTTCCATGTTATTTTTCCATGCTAATTTAATTACTAAGGCTTTCCACATTGCTTAAATTATTTGGGTTTTCCATACTACTTTATTTTTCATACTTTTTACACTATTTTTCCATTTTTATTTACTTACTTGAGCTTTTCACACTAATTTTCCATGCTACTTTACTTACTCAAGATTTTTATGCTACTTTTCCATGTTTCTTTACTAAATCAAGCTTTCCACACTAGTTTACTTTTTTGGGCTTTCTATGCTACTTTTACATGCTCCTTTACTTACCAAGGTTTTCCACACTACTATACTTACTCATACTTTCTACGTTGCTTTTCCATGTTACTTTACATACTCAAGCTTTTCACATTACTTTTCCATACTACTTTACTTACTTAAGCTTTCCATGTTTCTTTACTAACTCAGGTTTTCCATGTTGCTTTACTTACTCATATTTTCTATGATACTTTTCAACACTACTTTACTTATGAGGACTTTCCATACTGCTTTACTTACTCAGGTTTTCCATGCTACTTTCCAACATTATATTACTTACTAAAGCTTTCCATGTTGATTTAATTACTCAAGCTTTCCATTATGATTTACTTGCTCAAGATTTCCATACTACTTTACTTAGGATTTCTACACTACTTTTCCATTTTGCTTTACTTACTTAAGCTTTCCACATTATTTTTCCATGCAAATTTACTTATTCAATATTTTCACATAATTTTAATTGAATAATCTTTCCATGCTACTTTTCTATATTGCTTTACCTACTCAGGATTTCCACATTTCTTTACTTAATTGATCTTTTCATGCTACTTTTCCATGTCGATTTACTTACTCAATCTTTCCACACTATTTTACTTACTCAATATTTCCATGCTACTTTACTTTTTTGAGCTTTCTATGCTACTTTAATTACTTGAGCTTTCCACACTGATTTACTTACTCAAGATTTTCATGCTACTTTACTTACTCGAGATTTCTATGTTATTTTTCCACACTATTTTATTTGCTCAAACTTTCTACACTACTTTACTTACTTAGGGTTTTCACATTACCTTTTCATACTACTTTACTTACTCAAGCTTTCTACACTACTTTACTTACTCAAGCTTTCCACACTACTTTACTTACTCAATCTTTCCACATAGCTTTACCATATTGCTTTACTTACTCAAGTTTTCTACACTGCTTTACTTACTCAATATTTCCATTCTACTTTACTTACTCAAGGTTTCAACATTACTTTACTTAAGATTTTCATACTAATTTAGTTACTCAAGCTTTTCATGCCACTTTTCTGTGCTAATTAATTTGCTCAATATTTCCATGTCCATGCTCCTATTGCACACTACTTTACTTATTAGAGCTTTCCATGTTGCTTTACTTACTTGAGCTTTCCATGCTATTTTTATACATTGCTTTTCTTACTCAAGTTTTCTACATTGTTTTACTTACTTGAACTTTTCATGCTACTTGTGCATACTACTTTACTTACTAATGCTTTCCACACTACTTTACTTACTCCAGCTTTCCAAGTTGCTTTACTAACTCAAGCTTTTCATTCAACTTTTCCATGTTGCTTTACTTACTTAGGCTTTCCATCTTGGTTTTCCATGTTGATTTACTTAAAATTTTAATGCTAGTTTTTCATAATTCTTTACATACTCAAGTTTTTTATGCTAATTTTCTATGCTATTTTACTTACTCAAGCTTTTCACACTACTTTACTTACTCAAGCTTTCCACACTTCTTTACTTACTTAGGTATTCCACATTACTTTTCTTACTCAAACTTTCCATGATACTTTAGTTAGTTAAAATTTCCATGCTAATTTAATTACTCAATATTTCCATGTTACTTTACTTACTTGAGCTTTTCACACTACTTTACTTACTCAAGCTTTTCACACTACTTTCCAATGCTACTTTTCTAGGCTACTTTTTCACATTGGTTTACTTACTCAAGCTTTCCATACTAATTTACTTACTTAAGATTTCCAAATTATTCTACTTACTCAATATTTTCCATGTTGCTTTACTTACTTGAGCGTTCCATGCTACTTTACTTACATAGGCTTTCCATACTAATTTACTTACTTGAGATTTTCACACTATTTTTCCACATTACTTTACCTACTCTAGCTTTATACATTGATTTTCCATACTACTTTACTTACTTGGGATTTCCATATTTTTTTATTTTTTCTAAGTGTGAAAAATAGAAACTAGTTGTGAAGGTGTGGAAAAATACCTATTGAATGTGTGCACATTGGATCTAAGTGATTATGGATAGCTCCTTTTTAGCTTGGTAAGATGACCTAAAAATAATAAAACACTAAGATAAGCTTGATTATTAGACAAGTAGATGGGTGGATTATCTAGCATGAGCTAGATCCTAGAAGCAAAAGCTTTTGAGAAGGCTGTCAATGCACATGCTTTTAAACACTTAAGTGGTAATGATAAAATAAATATATTTTACTTATATGACTATAAAAATAAAATGAAATACAAAAAATAATAGTAAATTAATTAAGAAAACTAAATTCTTTGCTTAGATGGCTAAAATAAACCAACTAGTTTAAATAATGCTAATGCTAAAAATTGGCTAAAATAAAGTTATGGTTTTTTGTTTGGATTGGTTTAATAAAGGTCAAAAGAGTTACTTAGTTTAGGTTGGAAAGGGGTTAATATGGTGAAGGTTAATGTCTTCAAGAAACAAGAGGGATAAATAGTCAATAGAGGGGCAAGAAGGCAAAGGGAGAAACTGTCCAAAATGAGACCAAGAAGGCAAAGGGGCAAATGGCCAAAATGAAGCCAAGAAGGTAAATGGGGAAATGGTGATCAAGAAGACAAAAGGGATATGGATAAGAGGATAAAATGAAAATAGATTGATGACAGACGCAAGTAAAATAAGAAGTATAAAGGGAAATTAATACAAAATTTAAGATAACTAAACAAAAAGATTACCTCAATGCTTGAAGATGTTTCTTGATAAAGATTAGCTTGTTGATAGTTGATGAAGACTTGAAATAATTTGGAATAGTTTTGTTACTTGAGATCCTTTTTCTCAAGATGATGACCTCCTTGATGATACCTCGAAACCTAAAGCATAAATGCTAATAACAAAATATAAACTTCTAACTTCACCTTGTGTGAAGGAGAGGGGCATGATTTATAGCATTTGATGTGAAGAAACATGCCAAAATAGAAGAATAGTGAAGCAATTAAAATTTATCCAAGTGGGATAATGAATGAGTCAAAGATGAGGTTGGTGGGGATTCTCACTATTATCATAGGTCTCCCATTTGGGGTTGGTGTGTCTTCCACCTTGCACATGAGTCCAATTTTGAATGGGAATCATGCACATGGGCTTAAATGAGACCAAAGACTTCTCCCCGCACTTTATTGATTTCACACATAAAAGGGTGGCACACTAACTTTGGCACCATTTTTTATGTGAGAGATAAAAATTCCAAGGTGAGTTTGTGGAAGATTCCCATTTGGGTTGAGTAGTCTCCCATTTCGGCTAAGAAGTCAAAAATGGGTGCCCTTTGGCTTTCCCAGAGTCTTAAAGAGGTAGGTATCTATTTTAAAGTCTAATTTCATGTGGGGAAGAAAAAATACATGTTAAATAATGACACCTTAAGAATAAAATCACCATATTTCAAGGGGGGAAGTTTGTCATGCTAAAATGAGGTTATTAGGCACTTTGGAAAATGGTCCCAAGTGGGGTATGGTGTCCCACATCAAGCCATGTCATTTTAAAGCCATGTCACTTACCACATCACCTTCAAATCACATGCCATGTTACTTTCCATGTCACTTTTCATGTCATTATGCCATGTCATCATGAATAGTGATAGTGTGGCCCATAATGAATAGTGATGATGAATAGTATTTTTGAATAGTAATTTTAAATAGTGATTTTGAATGATATTATGTGACTAGGAGAATAATGATTTGGTTGGGTTGAGGGGGGTTTTGGGAAGGTTTAATAATTTTTAGGGGATCCCAAGGCATTTTTTAATAAAAAACTATAAATGTGTAGTTTTTATATGTCTATATTTTGCCCCATTTTGTTATGTAGATTTGAATTAACAGGATACAAAATAAAAACAAATCACTTGGTCAAAGGTCAAGGTACCCTGATTATCATAAGAGGTGTTCCCCTTAAACCAAGAGTTGATGAGGAAAGGTCAAATCAGGTGTAGGTTTGATAATTAGTTGATGGAGAGGCACTAGGTGGTGCCATAAGGTAGTTAGGCATGTGAAATGCCAATGGGTTCATAAAATATGACTAAGCATAATAGATAATATTATGAAAAGACTAAGGGTCCAAATGTTTATAAAAAAAAGGTTGGTTTATAATATAAATGATAAGGTAATTGGTCCCTAGTATTGGTCATAACTAATTGGGTTAGTCTTATCAAGGTTTTTAGATAGGGTCAGTGTTGACTCAAGTATTTAAGGTAGGAAGTGCTCCTGAGAAAACACAAATGGTCTATTTTTGCATGAGGTGGTGTAAATGTTTAAAATTTTAACATGGTAAGGTTTGTCATTATGATCAAAAGTTATTCCAAAAAACACCAATGTTCTAGGTTAAAAATAATCAACATCAAGGTAGACATGGTGAAAGCATGGGTGGATTGGGTATGGGTTGGAAGGGGATGGCTAAGCTAACTCCAGATGTATGGGATAAGTGGATTCTACCTACATAATTTTATGGATAGGAATCCAAAAAATAATGTTAGGCCAAATGTAGTTCTTTTGAGGTGAAGGGTGTTGGTTATCATGGTTGCCCTAATTTAATATGTAGGTAGGTCTGGGTGAAGGAAATTGGAGAAAGGGAAGCACCAAAGGATGGGAAATATGGCTATCAAATAGTTTCTAATGGGTGTGGTAGATATGGTGGATGAGATTACCTAGGATATAATTAGATGATTGTGTCCACTATGCAAAAGAAATTTGTAGGCATGGATAATCAGTTTGAAGCATGAAATTATGTCCACCTTTTAAAATAAAATAAAATAAAAGGGAGAAATATGATTTGCTAGGCTTTAGAAAATTTAGAACTACTCAAATTACCATAGTGATTTAATGGGTTCTTTCATTGCCATATAAATAAGCTAGCATTGTACACATTCCACAACAATGTCATTAAGAGGCTAGGAAAGGTTATTATTCAATAGTTTAGGGAAGAAAAGTAGTAGAGTGGGTAAACAAGAAGTTGAAAAGATTCAAACCCTTGACTCTTGAGTCAGTGTGGTCCCAAAATAAGTAAGCATCAATTTTTTATGGAATTCAAAAAAAGACATTGAGGGGTTTTAGAATATGGAGTGAGGTGAATAATAATATTAATTAAATGATGGAGTAGGTTGTGGATTTTATGCATTAAATCAAGGGCTATTTCAATGTGTAATAAGATGTAGTCTAGGAAGGAGAATCAAGGGGAATTATTGGAAGGTAGGGTGCATGGGAGGGGGTAGTTAGCATCCCCACAAGGGTATCCCAGATCTTCCATTTGGAGGTGGTTTTAGTGTTGATTCTAACACATGTGAAGGTTAAAGTAAAAGGGGTTGAAAATATGCAAGACCAGAAGAGGTGGCGAAGGAATTTTCTTCCTGATGGCTTAATAATGCTTAGGCTTGTTGGTTGGTCATATGAGTCTACGATCCTAGCCAATTATTATATAGAACCATAGGATTGGTATATATCTCATAGTAAACCAAAACTAAGTAGAAGACTTTGGAGGCCACATCATGCTCTAAATGGGTAGAGCATTTAAAAGGAAAAAGGTGATAGGGAGGGTGAAGGGAGTAGTTAGAGAGGGAAAAAAAGAGTTTGTGCACAACATACAAAGTCATTAAAGGAAGAAAGGGATGCTCTTGAAGTGATGAATCCAGCTAAAATTTATGCCTTAAGGAAAAGGTGTGGAGGATATGAGGAAGTAGACAAGGAGATGTACACAAAAGTAGTGCAATTAGTAATTGCATTCTAAAGAGGTGGAGGTTGAATTAGAGAAAATAAAGGAGATCCAACAAGGGATGAGGTGAAGGTAGACTAGAAGATTGATGAAGAGAAAACAATGAAGTCACAAATAAAGATGAAGTTGGAGAAAGATGGAAGAATCTAGGCATGGTCATATAGGTTAGCAAGAGCAAGGAAGGGCATCAAGGGAAACAAAAAGATTAAATGAAATGAATAAAAGAGAAAAATAAAAGGTATAAGATGGGGGGTGAGAGATGTAGTAAAGAAAGATAGATTAGAGAATTTAAAAGGATGGCAAGAGAAGTGTAACAATCTTCAAGGGTAAGGGGAGGATGGTAAATGTGGGAGGCCATGAAAGGTCTAAAAAAAAGTCTAAGAATAGACCAAGGAGAAAATATTTTAGTGATGAAAATGAAAAACAAGGAAATAAATGGAAGAAAAGGAAACAAGAGGAAAAAGGAGTGAAATGAGGAAACAAAAAGGATGATGGGAGAGTGAAGAAGTAGGTGATATCTAGACCAAGTAAGCATGGATGATGATGGATAATGAAGCAAATAAATTATGTTTTTGGATATGAGAACTGGATGGAAAATGGGGAAAGGGGTTAATAAAAACAAGGGGAAGAAAAGGATGGGTGTTAATCAACTTGTTAGGAGAGTTTGACAAGCTAAAAAAGGGTGAGATGGTGAAGAAATAGAGGAACACAATGAAAGGGAGTGAGATGAAACTAATGGATGAAGATCAGGGATGATAAGGACAAAAAGAAACAATTGAATCATGGAAACAAAGCATGGATACTCACACAGATGCAAAATATAAGTGAGTACCGAGAGGGAAAGAGAAAAAGGGGAGTATAAAAGGGCAAAAGGTAAAAAGAGATAAGAAGAAAAGGGTAATTATAGAAGGCTTCTCAAATGATAAAGGCCTAGTTAGAAACTAGTTGTGGAGGAAAAAAGGAAGATAAAAAATATGTAAGGATGAAAAAAAAGCAAACAAGAAGAATGGAAAATGTGGAAGGTGGGAAGAGTGGTGAAATGGCAGAGAGTCGTGGTACACGTAAAGAAAAAGTTTAGAAATAGAAGAAACATAAAGCCTATAAGAAACACAATATGAGGTGGAATGGGTGAGAAAAAGAGAGTAATAAGGGGGTTAAGATAAATAGCCAAGGGAAAGGGGAGATGATGAGGATGAAGAAATAAGTTTAAGGAGATAAAAGATAGGGTTGGTAATAAGGTGAAAGAGATTTAAAAAATATAAAATGTGGGTATGGAAGTGAGCTACGAAGCATGCATAAGAAAAGATGATGGGGAGGACAACAAAGTAGAGTAGGAGGTGGATTTATCGAAGGTAAGAGGGGACAATGGGGAAGGATGTCAATCCTTGTGTTAAAAGAGATTGACAAGCTGTAGGTAGGGAGATAGGAGATAGGTAGAGAAGTGGAGGAAGACATTTTAGGTGAGAAGGGAAAATAAAGTAAAGAAAGTGCCTAAGTTGACCTTAGGAATTGAGCGCTACCTACATTGTCCAAAAAGACCTCAGGCTAATGTATTTCTCCCAATAATGAGGGAAAGACTTAAGAGGAAGTATTAGATGGTGTTAAAACATAATAATGCTTAATAAAGAATTCAAAGCTTCCTTGATGTAGGATGCCCTAAGCAAGAGGGCACTCGTAGTTGTAGAAATAAGTAAGAATAAAAAGGGGATGGGAATTAGTTGTTAGTGGATGAGCTACCCCTAGAAGTGGAGCAGTGCCTACATAGTTTGTGGAAGTTAGACCAATGTAGTTTAATAAAGTTTGGGTGAGTGGTTTTCAAATTGGGTGCCCCAATTTGATGGACCACATGGGTTGATTTGGGCTAAGGGAGAAGGTTTGGTAAAATAATAGTTTTAGGTTTTGGTGAAGGTATCGATGAAAGTGAATGGAATAGGTTGGTAAATAGTTACCATAATAATACCACATTTAATAGGATGAGAGATATTGATGGGTAGTATAGGATAAATTAGAATGGAACATAATGATAATTAACACAAATGATCTTAAATGGAGATAATCCAAAGAAGAGGTGCCTTTGTTAGGAGGTTACACATTCTAAAATTGTGTGAGGGTAAGAGTTTGGAGATAGTGTTTACCAGTACGAGCTAAGTTTTAGGAGGTAGTGGTCTATCCAGATCTTTAGAGTCACTATGGCCAAGGTTCATCACTTTTACGAGTTGAGTTTTAAGGGTAGTATTAAAGTGATGACCTATAAATAATTTCTTTTATGGTCAAGTAAGGAAGTTAGTAGTGTGGTGAATGATAGAGGATGGACCTTCCCTAATCTAAAAACTAAATGGGTAGGCTAAACAAATGGTGGCCATGTCTGCATCCTCTATCCTAGATCCATGTAAACTATGACTTATTAGTTCTTCTAGTTCAGAACTAACCAAAAATAAGCTACATGGCTGAGAGAAGATGGTGGTTCCCTTAATATAGATGAACATTTAGTTGGCACAAAAGAAAAGACTACCATGTTTGAGTAGGCACTGCCAATGGTTGGGGTCTGATGCTCAAAGCATGTGGTAATGGGCTGGTAGCAATAAGAGGGGAAAAGGGGAAAGAAGGTGAATGTATTATTGTGAATTCATGGTGGCCTACCTATTATGAAAGTGTTTCTAAGGTGACAAGGATTTGGGAGTTACCACTAGCAATAATAATGGTAGTTTTAAAGGTGTAATCATTACAGTGGCCCATGGTTGGAAGCTAATTTATATTGGTTAAGGTATTGGCGATAATGATGATAATGAAAACCAGGCCCACAAGGATTGCAAGATGACAAAATAATAAAATACATTGGATGTGGATCAGATGATAAGGTCAACAAAAAGATATCTTGATGCTACATAATGGATTTATTGAGGTGACCAATCAGATCCAAGGTGATGTGTCCACAGGAATAGGTAAGTAGACATGACCAGTTCAAGTGGGAGGACTATTTAAATGAATCAATGACATCATATGACCTTCCCCATCGGTGGAATGGTAAATCATGTTGGTGAGGAATAATGATCAAGTATTCTATTTAAAAAATCATAATAAGGATGAATGTCTACCATTGAGTCATTTCATCTTGTAGGTTATAGAGAGTGTAGAGAACTACATAAGGTTGATGATGGTGAACAATGGAAATAATGGTGGAGATGATCAACAACCCTCATGACCTGAAATAATCAATATGGTGAATGTGTGGATATACCAGATACTAAAAAATGTCATGGTGATAATAAGAGTACTATTAGATCAACAACAAGTGGAAGGGCATACATGACCTAAGTTTGATCCTACACTCTTACCTCTATAAAAATGAATAAGGTGGGAGGTTCACTATGCAATATGTAGGGTTGGAGAATATGATCATCAATATGTTTATGGATGGAACCCTTACTATCTAAGGGGATGTGTGTTGAGGCAACAACCAATGGTACCTATGTGAGATAATAATTGGAGCAGAGGGATGTAATGGTGGTGACAAGAAACTAGGGTGAAAGACCCAAAGTGGAATATGATTCTCATCCTATGGAGATGAATATGAGAGAGGAGAATAGAGTATACCCTTTAGCATTTGCTGAGACAAGGGATAATATTGATGTTAGTTTAGGGATTAATCATGTTAAAGGATGGTTGAACACAAATCTAGAGTCACCAAATAATCGGTATAATGCTTAGGTATGAAAATAATGTATGCCTATGTGTTAGGCAATGTGTGTGTAATCTGATGACTATGTATGTGTCATGTGACTCCTCACGCCCTAAATAAAATATTACATAGTTTACTATAAACATGTCCACAATGTGTTGGATATCACTAGTTGAATGTTTTCATGCTTAATATTGTGTGGATATTTATGAATGTTATGGTTATGGTTATGATTGGTATGGTGATGGTTGTTGGAATATTACTTAATGTAAAAAGGATGATTAAGGTTGTTGCAATATTGGATGGTAAAAGTTGTGATGAAAACATCAACCAAGCACATTAAGATGAGAAGAGGGAATGATGCTTTATTTTTGACAAGGACTAAAAATAAACCCAAAGTGGGATTAGCTTAATGAATATGAGCCCTTCAAATGTTGTGCCTGAGTGGGCATTAGTTGATACAAAAAGTTTTTTGATCACAAGGTGTCAAGTAAGCTCTAAATCACTTGATTTATAGATAGTCTAAAAGGAATATGGGTGATAGGTGGTGTGAAGGGTAATGTGTGATATGTATGATAACCTCATGTGAATTAGTTTACCCCTTCTATATGTGGCCTAAAAATGGTAATAGACAAGTCCATGTCATATGTTATATGTAGACTAATCAATGTGGGAAGTCTACATATGAAATTTGATTGTGGCTTTAGATTTTTTTGTGATAGTGGGTCTTTTGCTTTAGTATTATATATGGGAAGATGATCGATGTGGGAAGCTTTCATGAAATTAATCTACTTTCAACAAAGTTAACTCAACCATCCTTCAAGGGATTGGTATAAGCTTATTGGATTTTTTTTAATGTTCTTGATAGTTGTCCTTCAAGGGAGTAGTCTACCTTACATGTGGTAATTTTTATTTTATTTTTGTGTAGCTATCCTTTGAGGGAGTAGTTTGTAATGATTAAGATATTAACCTAATTAATTATTGCAAGATGAAATGTGTTTAGACATGGACCAGTCTAATTATATTCATAGGTTTACCTCTATGAGGGAAAAACTTCACACAAGAAGGTCAATTATATATGAAAGGGTGTGGTTTTGAGAGATAATGACCATGGGATTCCATCTTGTTAGAGATGAAAATTATCCATGAGAACCATGCTATGGGTATATCCATCGTACCCATAGTTAGGATTAGGCCATGACTATGATGGCTAATCACATGGTTCTATGTTGTAATCAATTATCCTCAAAAGGGGAAGAGGAAGTTGGGTGAAGGTTAAAATCTCATAATCAAGGGATGAGCTTAAGTTAGACAAACAGGTGAGCTTGATCCTTCTTTATTATAAAAATGGATGTAGATGAGAAGCATTGAGAGGCTCAGGTTCTTATTTGCCTTTGAAAGAGGACAAACAATAAGCTCCTGATCCATACTTATGGGTGATAATGTAGGGTCCAAACCAATTTGAAGCAAACTTGCCTCATTTTCTCTTCTCCATGTTGGTTTTATTTTAGGATGAGATTTTTGATATTGAATTATCAAGTTTTGAGGTAAGGTTGGTTAGTTTTGATGGAGAAGGGTAATATCCAATGGTTCGATGGGAGAATTTGAATCCTAAATTTGTCAAGTGGTGTCTAAATGGGTTCCCCTAATTTCATTTACCACTTGGTTCAAGTTGGGTTGACAGATAGGTTTGGTTGATAGGTTGAGGCAAAAAACCAAGGGTTAGTTTAGTTAATGGTTAAGGTATGGTTGAAGTTAATAAATAGTTAAAGATTTATGGAAGGAAAGTTCCCTAGTATACTCTTTGTGTGGGTGGGAAAAAGACCCCAAAGTGAAGGTGTTTGTGGTTGGGTTTAGTTAGAATGTTGAGGGTTTGAAGGGTATGTCTATGGAATGGACATTATATCATTTTCCTTATCCTTTTGTTGGACCTAAGAGTGGGTAACCCTAAAGATGGTGTGGATAAAATGAAGTATTGATTTAGCTTGTTGCTTCAATTCCTCCTTACTCTTAGGTGAGAATGGGGGAATAGGTAAGTGTTGGGTAGGTTTGGTTGATGGTTGGGCTGGTAATGGGCTTAAAGAAGGTTCATTTGATAATAGATTATCATTGCCATAAATATTATGGATAATGGTTTTAATATCCTTTCAATTTTCCATATCATGGCCAAGTATCATATGGTAAGAGCACACATGGTGGTCATTGTACCATGATAGTTTTGGATGTGAAGGGTCAAAAGTTTTGATAGGGTTAAAAGGTTTGATATGTGGTAAGGTTAAGGAAGAGGTTTGTAATAACCTTTGTAAAATGGTTGTATAAGATTCATGAAAAGGTGTTGGAGGTGATAGGTTTTTAGTTTTGGGAGCCTTCTTAAAATTAATTTTTACTGCTAAAGTTATGGGTGGTAGGGTAGTGTTGGTTTGTTAATTAGGTTTGGTTGGATTGGTTAAGGGAGGTTCATATAATAACATATTATCCTCATATAATTCATGCATGAGTGTTTGGATAGATTTGTAATCTTTTTTTCATGTCCAAATGTCTTATGGTATGCACATACTAAGCTAGCATTAAACCATTTTGGTTGAGGATGTGAAAGGTCGAAAGTTTTGATAGGTTGGAAACATTTGAGAGGTGGTAAGGTTAAGGAGGTTTTCAACAAGCTTTGTAAAATGGTTGAATAGGATTCAAGTAAAGGCATTGGGCGTGATAGAATTTTGGGCTTTAGAGAGGGAGCCTTCTTAGGAGTAGGCTTCACCCTAGAAGTTATTGGTTGTGGAATGGTTTTATTCGATTAGTAAGGTTGGGGTTGCTTGGTTGGTTTTGAAGTAGAAGATTTAAGAGAAGGGAAGGGCATGGGTCTATTTTGAGATGGTTTAAGAGATTTCACCCTTTTGATAGGTTTAGTCAAAGTTTTATTTAATGGAGTTGATGGAGTTAGGTCCAATTTCAAATATTGGTGAGTTATCATATGAATATGAAGTATTCCTAAATTATTGATGAGTTTGGTCAAAGAGGTGTAAGGGTATTTAACAATTTTAGATGGAAGTGGGTTGGATGGTTCCCTTATGATTTTGGAGGATGTAGTATCTGAGGATAGAGTTGAGATAGTGATAGGTTTGAGGGTGGATTTAAGTGAAGATAAGGGTTATTGTTTATTTTGGTAAAGGAGGCTTGTAGATAGGTTTCATTCCTTGATCATTGATTTCAAAGCTTAAACCCTTGGGTGGAGAAGAGGGAATGGTTTCCCCATATATGTTTTTGGTGGAAGGTTCAAAATTTAGAAAATATGTTTCTTTCATAGATGGAGTGGATAAGGTGACCTCTTATAAAGGAATGATTTCCAAAGGAAGAGTAGGTGAGTCTATGGTGGGGGAGGATGGTGTAATGGTGTCAAGTGAAAGGGATTGATTGCTTCCTTTGTTTGGTCATCCAAAGGAATGGGAAGTGATTCCCCAAATTAAATGAGTGGGGTATAAGAAGTAGTATTAATATGTTTATCAATAACAACATTGATCTTGTGCACCTCATAAGTGTCAGATAATTTTGGTTGGCTTTGATTCACTAAAAGGGTAAGTGGAAAAGATTGTTTAGTTTCCTTAATTTTGTGTTGTAAGGAAATTTTTAAAGGTTTTACTTGGTTAATAAGTGGATTGGTTAAGGTTAGTGTTATTATATTTTATTCATTTGTAGGTTTACTAAGGGCTAGAAGAGGGTGTACCAATGTCATAGATATCATGTTAGGGTGTGAAACTATTTGTAAGATATTTGGTTAGATTGAAGAGGCTAGTTCATTTGATTGGTTAACAACTTAGTTGGGTTTATAGGTTGATTAATAGGTTGGTTGATCAGTTAAGGGTGATGAAATTGAATGGGTTAACAAGCTGGGTTGAGGTTGATATGATGGTTGGGGGAAATGGCTTAAAATTTAATAAGGTTGGGGTGATTGAGATGATAGATGTTGAAAGGTTGTTGGTTGGGAATGATAATAATTAAATGGTTGATGATAGGTTATTGGTTGGTTGTAAGTGATGTTTTATTGATCATGGATACCATAAATAGATAGCCTAAGTATTGACTATAATGTAACTATATAATTTGTTATCATTGCAACAAACTTAGGTGGTAGTTCAGGGGAAGGTTGATAGTTTGTGGATTGGTTGAAGTTGGAGTTTGATGAGTTATAGGTGAGGTTAGGTTGATTTTAGATAGGGTTAGGTTGGTTACATAAAATTTTAGTTTGGTTGTAGACAAGGTTGGGTTGATTGTTGTTAAGGAAGCATAAGTGGCTTGTGATGTAAGGTACCACTTTAAGATGAAAGGATTGTTATCCAAGATCTTAGAAAAGTTAGGATTTCCATGAGAGAAAATAGGAAAGCTCTCCATTAAATAAGGTAGTAGAGATGAGGTGTTGGAAAATAGGTTCTTGGTTGGTTGATTCTTTAATTTGTAGTATGGTAAATACTATGTTAAGAATGGAGAGAAACAAAGATTGCATCTCAAATAAGAAGTAAGCAAAAGAAAATATTCAAGGCAGTCAAAGCATACACTAAAATATGTTAATTCCTAGAGTTTTAATTATCTCTATTTTGGCTTATACCTTAGAAAGTTTAAAGGGAAAATCGGCTTGAATAGGTCCTAAGCAACATAGTCTATGTTCAATTTTGGGTTATGTTTAGGCACTCAAAAAAAAGTCTGTATTGGATTGAGTACATGACTTGGTACTTGGGGATTTCTCCCCTCACTTCAAAATCCTATATCCAGTGTGGGATCTTAGCCAATATATATTGATTACTAGAGTTTAAACTCAACCACAGAGTTGAGTTGGTTATCCCCTTGGTGATTAAATCTAAGTATGATAACTAGGAAAGGGTAACGTGATCCGCTAGGTGATGAAATCTTAGTCGGGCCTTGTCTCAAGTGAGTTTTATATTTTTTTTGTGTGCAAGTGATTTATTTGTGTAACATTTGTGACCTACGGTTAATTTGTTGTGCCTTTAATTAATCTAGGTGAACTAATTAAGAAAACAAGCAAATAATGTATGCAGTTAATTTTAACCCAAAGAAAATATTTTATTTCTTTTTATGAAAATAAGAACAACTAAAATGCACCTAAATGTAGAATTAAAATGCAATACTAATCCTAGGATGAATTTTTTTTATTTTTATTTTTAATTCAAGAAAAAAATGAAAATTTATACTTTTCACATTTTTTTTCTAAATAAAAGAAGCTAAAAATTACGTTTTGAAAGAGTCAAATGATTAATTTTTAGAAATACAATTACATATAAATATAATTTTAATAATGCAACTACATCTCCTAAAACAACTAATGAACCCAAGCAAACTCAAGGGTCCCACTGGACATTCCAAAATGTTTCTATCTATTTTTGCTTTTTTCTAATTGTGAAAAGTAGAAACTAGTTATGAAGGGTGTGGAAGAATACCTATCGAATGTGCACACATTGGATCCAAGTGATTTTAGATATATCTTATTTGTCTTGTAAGCATGACTTGAAAGTAATAAAACACTAAAATAAACTTGTTTATTAGAGAAGTAGATGGGTAGATTGCCTAGCGTGAGCTAGATCCTAGAAGCAAAAGCCTTCTAGGAGGCTGTCAATCCACCTACTTTTAAAAACTTAAGTGGTAATGATAAAATAAATATATTTGCCTTATATGACTATAAAATTGAAATCAAATATATCAAATAATAGTAAATTAATTAATAAAACTAAATTCTTTACTTAGATGGCTAAAATAAAGCAACTAGTTTAAATAATGTTAATGCTGAAAATTGGTTAAAATAAAGTTGTGGTTTTTGGTTTGGATTGGTTTGATAAAGGTCAAAAGAGTGATTTTGTTGGGGTTGGAAAGGGTTTTAGGTGGTGAAGGGTAATATGTTCAAGAAAACAAGAGAGCTAAATGGTCAAAAGAGGGGCAAGAAGGCAAAGGGACAAATGGCCAAAATGAAGCTAAGAAGGTAAAGGTGGAAATGGTGATCAAGAAGACAAAGGGGACATGGATAAAAGGATAAAATTACAAGAGGGTGATGAAGGAAGAAAGTGAAAGAAGAAGGCCAAAGGTAAAGGAATATAGAATTTAAGATAAATAAACAATAAGATTACCTCAATGCTTGAAGATGTTTGTTGATGAAGATTGGCTTGATGATAGTTGATGAACACTTGAAATAATTTTAGCAGAGTTTTATTGCTTGAACTCCTTTAATTAAACATGGTGACCTCCTTGATGATACCTCCAAACCTGTAACACAAATTTTAATAAAAAAATACTAACTTCCAACTTCACCTTGGGTGAAGGAGAGGGGAGGATTTATAGCATTTGATGTGAAGAAACATGCCAAAATAGAGGAATAGTGAAGAAATTAAAATTTCTCCAAGTGGCCTCATGAATGAGTTAAGGATGAGGTTGGTGGAGATTCCCACTTTTATCATAAGTCTCTCATTTAGGGTTGGTGTGTCTCCCACCTTGCACATGAGTCCAATTTTGAATGGAAATCATACACATGGGTTTAAATGAGACCAAAGACTTCTCCCCACCCTTTCTTTCTTTCACACAAGAAATTAAAGGGGTGGCACACCAAATGTGGCACCATTTTCTATGTAGGAGATGAAAATTCCAAGGTGAGGTTATAGAAGATTCCTGTTTGGGTTGAGAAGTCTCCCATTTCAGATAAGAAGTCAAAATGGCTGCCCTTTGTCTTTCCCAAAGTCTTAAAGAGGAAGGTATCTCTTTTAAAGTCTAATTTCATGTGGGGAAGACAAAATACATGTTGAATAATGACCTCTTAAGGTTAAATTCACCATATTTCAATGGAAGAACTTTGTGATGCTAAAATGAGATCATTAGGCACTTTGGGAAAAGGTCCCAAGTGGGGTATGGTGTCATACATCAAGCCATGTCATTTCTAAGCCATGTCACTTGCCACATCACCTCCAAATCACATGCCATGTCATCATGAATAGTGATAATAGGGCCCACAGTCAATAGTGATGATTAATAGTACATTTGAATACTACTTTAAAATAGTGATTTTGAATGATATTATGTGACTAGGAGAATAATGATTTGGTTGGGTTAAGGGGGGTTTTGGGAAGGTTTAAGAAGTTTTAGGGGGTCTCAAGGCATTTAGTCATCAAAAACTATAAATATGCAATTTTTTTATCTCTACACCACACTACTTTTCCATGTTACTTTACTTACTCAAGCTTTCCACGTTGATTTACTTTCTTGGCCTTTCCACACTACTTTACTTACTCGAACTTTCCATGCTTCTTTTTACTCAAACTTTGCATGTTACTTTTCCACACAACTTTACGTACTCTGCCTTTCTATGCTAATTTACTTACTCAAGATTTCCATGTTGTTTTACTTACTCGAGCTTTACACGCTACTTTTTCACATTGCTTTAATTGTTTAGGCTTTCCATGTTGCTTTACTTACTCAAGCTTTCTATATTGCTTTTCCATGCTGCTTTTCTTACTCATATTGTCCATACTACTTTACATACTTGGTCTTTCCACATTTCTTTACTTACTCAAGCTTTCCACGCTACTTTTCCATGGTATTTTATTTACTCAGGCTTTCCATGATACTTTTCCACACTACTTTACTTACTCGGGCTTTCCATGATGTTTTACTTACTCAAGCTTTCCATGTTACTTTACTTACTCGGGCTTTCCATGTTAATTTACTTACTCGGGCTTTCTATACTATTTTTTCATGCTACTTAAGTTTTTCATGTTACTTTTCCATATTGCTTTCCTTACTCAGATT
The DNA here is from genome assembly GCA_037957365.1 of Torreya grandis. Lineage (NCBI taxonomy): Eukaryota > Viridiplantae > Streptophyta > Pinopsida > Cupressales > Taxaceae > Torreya > Torreya grandis. The sequence goes on along the minus strand of JARHVA010001883.1, from coordinate 397,147 downwards.
TTCCATGCTACTTTACTTACTCTTGCTTTCCATGTTGCTTTATTTGCCTTGGCTTTCCACACTGTTTTAATTACTTAAACTTTCCATGCTACTTTTCCTCGTTGATTTACTTACTCGGCCTTTCCATGCTTCTTTACTTGGGCTTTCCATGCTGCTTTACTTACTCAAGCTTTTCCTGCTATTTTTCCATGTTGCGTTACTTACTTGGGCTATTCATGCTGCTTTACTTACTCAAGATTTCCACATTGCTTTACTTCCTCGGGCCTCACACAAGCTTTACCCGCTAATTTACTTACTCAGGCCTTACACACTACTTTACTTACTCAAGATTTCCATGCTAATTTACTTACTCAAGCTTTCCATGCTTTTTTACTTACTTGGGCTCTCCACACTACTTTACTGACTCGAGCTTTCCATGACTCTATAATTTTTTAGGCTTTCTACATTCTTTTTTCAAGTTGTTTTACTTACTCAAGCTTTTCATGCTAATTTATTTACTTGAGCTTTCCATGCTACTTTACATACTCAGACATTCCACTCTGATTTACTTACTTGGGCTTTCTATACTTCTATATTATTTCATGTTTTCCACGTAACTTTTCCATGTTGTTTTACTTACTCGAGCTTTTCAAGCTACTTTTTCATGCTACTTTACTTACTTTGGATTTCCATGCTGCTTTACTTACTCAGACTTTCCATGATACCTTTTCATGTTAGTTTTCCAAGTTGCTTTACTTACTCAAGCTTTCCATGCTGTTTTTTCACATTACTTTACTTACTCGGTCTTTCCACATTACTTTACTTACTCAGACTTTCCACGCTACTTTACTTACTCTAGCTTTCTACACTACTTTACTTATATAATATTTCCATGATACTTTACTTCCTTGAGCTTTCCACATTACTTTTTAATGCTACTTTACCTACTTGGTATTTCTATGTTGATTTTCCATGTTACTTTACTTATTCAAGATTTCCACTCTACGTTTTCATGCTGCTTTACTTACATTTGCTTTCCACACTACTTTTTCATGTTGCTTTACTTACTCAGGCTTTCCATGTTGTTTTACTTACTCACTTTCTATGTTGCTTTTCCAAACTACTTTACTTATTAAACCTTTCTACCTTACTTTTTCATGCTTCTTTAATTACTCAATCTTTCCACACTACTTTTTCATGTTGCTTTACTTACTCGGGTTTTCACATTGCTTTACTTAAGATTCTCATACTGCTTTACTTACTCATGTTATCAATGTTGTTTTACTTAATCAAGATTTTCATGTTACTTTACTTACTCAAGCTTTCCACATTGCTTTAATTACTCAAGCTTTCCACGTTGCTTTACTTACTAAAGCTTTCCATGCTTCTTTTCCACCCTACATTACTTAGGCTTTTAATGTTATTTTTTATACCGTTTTACTTACTCAAGATTTACATGTTGCTTTAATTACTTGAGATTTCCACACTACTTTACTTACTCAAGATTTCCATACTACATTACTTACTCAAGCTTTCCATGCTACTTTACTTTCTCAAGATTTCAACACTGCTTTACTTTTTTGGGCTTTATATGCTACTTTTCTATGTTGATTTACTTACTCGAGATTTCCATGTTGCTTTACTTACTCAAGATTTTCATGCTAATTTACAGACTAAGACTTTCCATGCTACTTTTTGACACTACTTTACTTACTCAGGCTTTCCATGCTGCTTTACTAACTCAAGATTTCCATGATGCTTTTTCACGTTTCTTTACTTACTCGGGTTTTCTAAGTTGCTATTCCACACTACTTTACTTACTAGGGCTTTCCATGCTATGTTACTTGGGATTTACATGTTGTTTTACTTAATCTTTCCATGCTATTTTTTTACATTAATTTACTTACTCAATCTTTCCATGTTGTTTTACTTACTCGAGCTTTCCATGCTACTTTACTTTCTCTAGCATTCCATGCTACTTTACTTACTTTACTACATTTATACATTACTTTATTTACTCAAGCATTACATGTTGATTTTCCATATTGCTTTACTTACTCAAGGTTTCCATGCTGCTTTTCCACACTGCTTTACTTACTTACACTTTTCACGCTATTTTACTTACTCAAGATTTTTATGTTGCTTTACTTACTCGAGCTATCCATGCTACTTTTCCATTCTGATTTACTTGGGATTTTCACACTATTTTTACTTACTCAAGATTTCTATGCTACTTTACTTTCTCGAGATTTCTATGCTGCTTTACTTACTTAGACTTTTCATGCTACTTTACTTACTCAGGCTTTCCATGCTACTTTATTTACTCAAGATTTCTACATTGCTTTTCCACATTACTTTACTCACTCATATTTTATACATTGCTTTTCCATGCTACTTTACTTACTCGGGCTTTCCATGCTACTTTTCCATGCTCTTTTACTTACTTGAGCTTTCCATGATGCTTTTCCATACTACTTTACTTAATCGACCTTTCCATGTTGCTTTACTTAATTGAGCTTTACATGTTATTTTTATATGTTGCTTTTATTTACTCAGGCTTTTCACATTGCTTCACTTGAGCTTTCACACTACTTTTCCATGTTACTTTACTTTCTTGAGCTTTTCACGCTACTTTTCCATGCTACTTTACTTAATAAACCTTTCCACAGTGATTTAATTACTCGAGCTTTCCATGTTGCTTTACTTACTCAGGGTTTTCATGTTGTTTTTTCACACTACTCTACTTACGCAAGTTTTTTATGCTGGTTGACTTACTCAAGATTTTTCACATTACATTACTTTCTTGAGCTTTCAACATTGATTTTCCACACTGTTTTACTTACTCAAGCTTTCCATACTACTTTTCCATGCTGCTTTACTTACTCATGCCTACATGTTGTTTTACTTACTCAGGGTTCTCATGCTACTCTACTTACTCAAGCTTTCCACACTACTTTTCCATGTTACTTTACTTACTCGATATTTCCATGATGCTTTACTTACTCGCGCTTTCCATGCTACTTCACTTTTTTAGGTTTTTATATTGCTCTTTGACACTGCTTTACTTATTTAGGCTTTCCATGTTGCTTTATTTACTCGAGCTTTCCACCCTACTTTATGTACTCAGACTTCTCAGTGTGCTTTTCTTACTCAAGTTTTCCATGTTGCTTTACTAACTTGCACTTTTCATGATGCTTTTCCATGTTGCTTTACTTAATCAAGCTTTCACTTCTACTTTACTTACTTAGGCTTTTTATGATACTTTACTTACTCAAGTTTTTCATGCTACTTTACTTACTTGAGCTTTCCACATTGATTTTCCATGATACTTTACTTACTCAGGATTTCCACCATGTTTTACTTTCTCAAGCTTTCCACGTTGCTTTACTTTTTTGGGCTTTCTACATGACTTTACTTACTCTACTTTTCCATGCTACTTTACTTACTCAAGCCTTTCATGTTGATTTACTTACTTGGGCTTTCCACACTGCTTTACTTTTTTTGGCTTTTTAAGCTATTTTTCCATGTTGTTTTACTTACTTAGGCTTTCCATACTACTTTACTTACTCAAGATTTCCATGATACTTTTACACATTGATTTATGTACTCAGGCATTCCATGTTATTCCATGCTACTTTATTTACTCAAAATTTCCATGCTAATTTATTAAGTCAGGCTTTGCATGTTACTTTTCCACATTGATTTAGTTACTCACGTTTTCCAAGCAAATTTTCCACAATAATTTACTTACTGGAGCTTTCCATGTTGCTTTACATGGGCTTTCCATGCTCTTTTACTTATTCAAGGCTTCTATGCTACTTTTTCACACTACTTTACTTACTTGAGATATTCATGTTGCTTTACCTACTCGAGCTTTCCATGCTACTTTACTTAATTGAGCTTTCCATGCTACTTTACTTAGAATTTCCACGCTAATTTACTTACTTAAGCTTTCTATGTTGCTTTTCCATGCTACTTTACTTACTCAGGGTTTCCACACTACTTTTCCATACTATTTTACTTACTCAAGTTTTCCACACAACTTTAATTACTCAAGATTTTCATGCTATTTTTCCTTAAAGCTTTGCTTACTTAGGGTTTCCATATTACTTTTTCATATTGATTTACTTACTTGAGCTTTCCACACTGCTTTACTTAATCAAGATTTTCATGTTTCTTTTCTATGCTACTTTACTTACTCATGCTTTCCACACTATTTTACTTACTTAGGCTTTCTATGCTACTTTACATTATTAAGCTTTCCATGTTGCTCTACTTACTCAATTTTTTCACGATGTTTTACTTACTCAGGCTTTCCATGTTACTTTACTTACTCAAGATTTCCCTGCTACTTTACTTAGACTTACCACACTGCTTTTCTACACTACTTTACTTACTCAGGCTTTCCATGTTGCTTTACTTACTTGGACCTTCCACATTATTTTTTCACATTACTTTACTTACTCGAGCTTTCCACATTGCTTTACTTACTCAATATCTCCATGCTACTTTACTTACTTGAGCTTTCTACATTATTTTACTTACTCAAAATTTCCACTCTACTTTTTCATGCTACTTAATTTACTCAGGATTTTCATGATGCTTTTCCATATTCCTTTACTTACTTGATATTTCTATACTAATTTTCTATGTTGCTTTATTTACTCAAGATTTCCATGTTGCTTTATTTACTTGAGATTTTCACGTTTCTTTTTCACACTGGTTTAGTTACTAATGCTTTCCACACTACTTTACTTACTTAGGCTTTCCATGCTACTTTACTAACTCAGGGTTTTCATGCTACTTTTTCGTGTTGCTTTACTTACTCAGGGTTTCCATGTTGCTTTTCAATGATACTTTACTTACTCAGACTTTCCATGCTACTTTTTCATGATGTATTACTTACACAAGATTTCCATGTTATTTTTCCATATCGTTTTGCTTACTAGGGCTTTTCATGCTACTTACACAAAAAATTTACACTATTTTACTTACTCAACCTTTCCACGTTGCTTTACTTACTTGAGATTTTCATGCTACTTTACTTAGTTAGGCTTTCCATGCTAGTTTACTCACTCAAGCTTTCCATGTTGCTTTACATACTTAGACTTTCCACACTACTTTACTTATTTGGGCTTTTTATGCTGCTTTCCTATTTTTTTCTAAGTTGCTTTTCCATGTTGATTTATTTATTCAAGCTTTCCATGCTGTTTTACTTACTTGAGCTTTCCATATTAATTTACTAACTCAGGCTTTTGATGCTACTTTACTTACTCAAGCTTTCTATGCTACTTTACTTACTTAGGCTTTCCACACTACTTTACTTACTCAAGCTTTCCACACTATTTTACCTACTTAGGCTTTTCACACTACTTTTCCATGCTACTTTACTTAGGCTTTTCATGCTAATTTTCTATGTGGCTTTACTTACTCAGGATTTCTATACTGATTTACTTACTCAGGCTTTCTACATTACTTTTCCATGCTACTTTAATTACTCGAGATTTCCACACTACTTTACTTAAACTTTTTATGCTACTTTTCCAAATATTACTTACTCAACCTTTCCATGCTACTTTAATTACTCAAGTTTTCCATGTTGGTTTACTTAATCAAGTGTTCTACACTAATTTTTCACATTGCTTCAATTACTCATGCTTTCCATGTTGCTTTACTTAATTAGACTTTTCACACTACTTTTTCATGCTAGTTTACTTACTCGAGCTTTCCACACTACTTTACATACTTAGTCTTTCTATGTTGCTTTACTTACTTGAGCTTTTCATGCTACTTTTCCACACTATTTTACTTACTCAGACTTGTTATGCTACTTTCTACACTATTTTACTTATTCAAGCTTTCCACGCTACTTTACTTACTCAAGTTTTCAATGTTTCTTTACTTTCTCAAGTTTTTCATGCTACTTTTGATTTTCACACTATTTTTTCATGTTGCTTTACTTACTCAAGCTTTTCATGCTAATTTTCCATGTTGCTTTACTTACTCAGATTTTCCACATCACTTTACTTACTCTTGATTTCCACGTTACTTTTATATATTGCTTTATTTACTTGGCATTTTCATGCTACTTTACTTAGTTGAACTTTCCATGATGCTTTTCCACACTACTTTAATTATTTGGCCTTTCTACACTATGTTTCCATGCTTCTCTACTTACTATAGCTTTCCATGCTACTTTACTTTTTTGAGGTTTTCACGCTACTTTTTCATGTTGCTTTATTAACTCAAGCTTTCCATGTTGCTTTACTTACTTAGGCTTTCCATGCTACTTTACTTACTCAAGCTTTCCATGGTACTTTATTTACTTGAGATTTTCACATTGCTTTTTCACACTATTTTACTTACTCAAGATTTCTACGTTTCTTTAATTACTCAGGCTCTCTATGTTGTTTTACTTACTTGAGCTTTCAATGTTACTTTTCCACACTGCTTTACTTACTTAGGCTTTCCATGTTTCTTTACTTACTCAAGATTTACATGTTGTTTCACTTACTCATGTTTTCCATGCTACTTTACTTACTTGAACATTCCACACTACTTTTCCATGCTACTTTACTTGTTTGAGCTTTTCATGTTGTTTTACTTAATCAAGCTTTCAATGATACTTTACTTTTTCAAGCTTTCTATGTTACTTTTTCACATTGTTTTACTTACTCAAGCTTTTCAAGCTACTTTATTTACTTAAGATTTCCATGCTAATTTATGTACTCATACTTTCCATGGTGTTTTTTCACCCTAATTTACTTACTCAAGCTTTCCATGTTGCTTTACTTACTCAGACTTTTCACACTGCATTTCCATGTTACTTTACTTGGGATTTCTATGCTGCTTTACTTACCCAAATTTTTACATACTACCTTTCCATGTTTCTTTTTTACATTGATTTACTTACTCGGGCTTTTCATGCTGCTTTTGCACACTGCTTTACTTACTTGGTCTTTCCACATTGCTTTACTTACTCGTGATTTCTACACTACTTTACTTACTAGATCTTTCTACACTACTTTAATTAGTCAAGGTTTCCATGTTACTTTACTTACTCGATCTTTCCATGCTACTTTACTTACTCAAGTTTTCCACATTACTTTTCCATTCTAATTTACTTACTATTATTTTCCACACTACTTTTTCACATTGTTTTATTTACTCTTGCTTTCCACACTACTTTTCCATGCTGGTTTACTTGCTCAAGCTTTTGATGCTACCTTAATCAAAATTTCTATATTGTTTTTCCACGTTGCTTTACTTACAGAGCCTTTCCAACTTAATTTTCTATGCTACTTTACTTACTTGATCTTTTCACACTACTTTACTTACTCGAGCTTTTCACGCTATTTTTTCATATTACTTTATTTACTCAGGGTTTCCATGTTGCTTTACTTACTCAAGCTTTCCATGTTGCTTTACTTATTCAAGCTTTCAATGTTGTTTTATTTACTCAAATCTTTTTACAATGCTTTTCCATGCTACTCTACTTACTCAAGATTTCCACGCTGCTTTAATTACTCAAGCTTTCCATGTTGCTTTACTTGTTTGGACTTTCAATGCTGCTTTTACACACTACTTTATTTACTCAAGATTTTCATGCAGCTTTACTTACTCAAGGTTTACATGTTATTTTACTTACTCATGCTTTCCATGCTAATTTACTTACTTAGAATTTCAATGTGACTTTTACATGTTACTATACTTACTCAAGATTTTCGTGCTACTTTACTTACTCGAGCTTTCCATGTTGTTTTACTTTTTTGAGCATTATATGTTGCTTTTCTATGTAGCTTTAATTACTCAGGATTTTCACATTGCTTTACTTACTTGAGCTTTCTATGCTACTTTTCATACTAATTTATGTACTCAAGATTCCACATTGCTTTACATACTCAGGATTTCCATGCTTCTTTACTAATTCAGGATTGCCATGCTACTTTTCCACATTTCTTTACTTGAGTTTTCCAAGATGTTTTTTCACACTACTTTACTTATTGGGTATTTCTATGTTACATACTTGGGATTTCCACACTATTTTACCTACTTGGACTTTCAATGCTTCTTTTTCACACTACTTTACTTACTCAGGCTTTCCATGCTACTTAGTTAAACTTTCTACACTTATTTTCCATGTTGCTTTACTTAAGCTTTTTACGCTACTTTTTCATGCTACTCTACTTACTCAAGATTTTCACATTGCTTTAATTAGTCGAGCTTTCTACGTTGCTTTACATATTCAAGATTTCCACACTACTTACTCAAGCTTTTCACATTACTTTTCCATGATATTTTACTTAGATTTTTTACACTATTTTAATTACTCAACCTTTTCATGCTTCTTTTCCATGCTTATTTACTTACTTGAGCTTTCCATGCTACTTTTCCACACTTTTTTAATTACTCGAGATTTTCATGTTGCTTTACTTACTCAAGCTTTCCACACTACCTTACTCAGGCTTTCCAATCTACTTTTTCATGATCCTTACTCGAGCTTTCCACATTGCTTTTCCATGCTGCTTTACTTACTAAGGTTTTTCACACTAATTTTCCACACTAGTTTACTTACTCAAGCTTTCCATATTGATTTACATACTCAGGCTATTCACATTACTTTACTTACTCAAGGTTTCCATGCTATGTTTCCATGTTGCTTTACTTATTCAAGATTTCCATGTTGCTTTACTTAATCAAGATTTTCATGCTTTTTCTATGCTGCTTTACCTAGTCAAGCTTTCCACACTATTTTTACTTACTCAAGCTTTCCATGCTACTTTACTTTCCCAGTCTTTCCATGCTACTTTACTTACTTAGGCTTTCCATGCTACTTTACATACTCAAGTTTTCCATGCTACTTTACTTAAGATCTCCATGCTATTTTTACATGCTACTTTACTTACTCAAACTTTTCACACTATTTTCCATGCTACTTTACTTACTCAAGATTTTCACACTACTTTTCCATACTACTTTACTTACTCAATCTTTCCACACTACTTTACTTACTTGGGTTTTCCATCTTGCTTTACTTACTTAGACTTTTCACACTGCTTTTCTACATTGCTTTACATACTCAGACTTTCTATTCTACATTACTTACTTGATCTTTCCACGTTTCTATACTTACTCAATATTTCCATGCTACTTTAATTACTCAGGCTTTCCACACTATTTTTCCATGCTACTTTCCTTACTCAAGTTTTCCATGATGCTTTTCCATACTGCTTTACTTCGTCGGGCTTTCCATGTTGCTTTACTTACTCAAACTTTCCATATTACTTTACTTACTCAAGCTTTCCATGCTATTTTTTTATTTTACCTTACATACTCAAGTTTTCAACACTGATTTACTTACTTGAGCTTTCCACACTGCTTTTCCATGCTCTTCACTTACAAATGCGTTCTAAACCACTTTACTTGAGCTTTGCACATTACTTTACTAACTCAGGTTTTTCATATGATTTTTCCATGTTGCTTTACTTACTCGAGCTTTATATATTATTTTTCCACATAGCTTTACTTACTTGGGCTTTCCATGCTAATTTTGTATGATACCTTACTCAAGTTTTCCATACTATTTTACTTACTCAAGCATTTCATGTTGCTTTACTTACATGGGCTTTCCACATTGCTTTACTTACTTGATCTTTCCATATTGCTTTACTTACTTGAGCTATCCACATTGCTTTACTTAGTCAATATTTCCATGCTACATTACTTACTCAAGCTTTCCACGCTAGTTTACTTACTCATGTTTTCCATAATGCTTTACTTAGACTTTTCAGGCTACTTTTCTAAGATACTATTGCATGTTGATTTACTTACTTTTGATTTCCATGATACTTTACTTACTCAATATTTCCACATTATTTTACTTAAGTTTTTCATGCTACTTTTCTTACTTGGGCTTTCCATGCTGCTTTACTTACTTAGGCTTTACACACTACTTTACTTACTCAAGATTTCCATGTTATTTTTCTACACTACTTTTTCACGCTACTTTACTTACTCGGGCTTTCCATGCCACTTTTTCATGTTACTTTACTTACTCAAGATTTTCATGTTATTTTACTTAATCTTTCTACACTGCTTTACTTACTCAAGATTTACATGCAACTTTTCTATGTTGCTTTACTTACAAGGGCTTTCCACACTGCTTTACTTCCTTGATCTTTCCACCTTGATTTTGCATGTAGCTTTATTAACTCAACCTTTCCAAATTGTTTTACTTAGTCAAGCTTTCCATGCTGCTTTACTTACTCAAGATTTTCATGCTATTTTTTCATATTACCTTACTTGATTGAGCTTTCCACTCTGCTCTACTTGCAAAAGCTTTCTTTACTTCTTTTCCACACTAATTTACCTAGTTGAGCTTTTCACGCTACTTTACATACTCAATTTTTCTATGTTACTTTACTTACTCAAGGTTTCCATGCTATTTTACTTACTCGAGATTTTCATGTTGCTTTACTTACTTGAGCTTTCCATGTTGCTTTGCTTACTCTATATTTTCATGTTTCTTTACATACTCAAGCTTTCCATGTTGCTTTATTTACTCAAGCTTTTTAAGCTACTTTACTTACTCCAGCTTTCCACATTACTTTATTTAGGATTTCTATATTACTTTATTTACTCAGGCTTTCCATGCTACTTTACTTACTCAAGCTTTCCATGCTACTTTACTTACACAAGCTTTCCACATTGCTTTTCCATGATACTTTAGTTACTTAGGATTTATATGCTACTTTTACATGCTGATTTACTTACTCAAGCTGTCAACACTACTTTACTTATTCAAGCTTTATCCACTGATTTACTTACTTGAGATTTCTACATTGCTTTACTTAATCAAGCTTTCCATGCTACTTTATTTACTCAAGCTTTCCACCCTACTTTTTCATGTTGCTTTACTTAAGCTTTCCACACTGCTTTACTAACTCAATCTTTCCACATTAATTTATCACATTACTTTACTTACTCAGGCTTTCCACATTATTTGTCTAGGCTACTTTATATACTCAGGCTTTTCATGTTGTTTTACTTACTCAGACTTTTTGTGTTACTTTACTTACTCAAGATTTTCATGCCACTTTTTCATGATTTACTTACTCAAGATTTACATGCTGCTTTACTTACTTGAGCTTTTAATGTTGCTTTTCCATGCTGCTTTACATACTCAAGATTTTTATGTTGCTTTACTTACTCAAGATTTCTATGTTACTTTAATTACATAGGATTTCCACAAACTTTTTCCATGTTTCTTTACTTATTAGAGCTTTTCATGCTACTTTTCCATTCTGCATTACTTACTCAGGGTTTCCACGTTGCTTTACTAGCTCAATATTTTCATGTTGCTTTTTCATAGTGCTTTACTTATTCAAGCTTTCCACACTGCTTTACTTACTCAAACTTTATGTGCTACTTTACTTACTCAATCTTTCCATGTTGTTTTACTTACTCAGACTTTCCATGATGCTTTACTTAGTTAGAGTTTCCATGCTACTTTACTTACTCAGGCTTTCCATGCTACTTTAGTTACTTGAGATTTCAACACTACTTTTTCATGTTACTTTACTTGAGATTTCCAAGCTACTTTTCCACACTGCTTTACTTGTTCAAACTTTCCAAGTTACTTTACTTACTTAGGCTTTCCATGCTGCTTTACTTAGTTAGTCTTACCACATTGCTTTTCCATGTTGCACTACTTACTCAAGCTTTTCACACTGCTTTACTTACTCAAGCTTTTCACATTTCTTTAATTTACTCAACCTTTTCATATTGCTTTAATTACTCAAGATTTTCACGTTGGTTTACTTACACAAGATTTTCATGCTACTTTTCTATGCTACTTTACTTACTTGGTCTTTTTACACTTCTTTACTTAGTCTTTCCATGCTACTTTACTTACTCAATCTTTTTGTGTTACTTTACTTACTCAGGATCTCCACACTAATTTACTTAGGTTTTCCATGCTACTTTACTTACTTAGACTTTTCACACTGTATTTCCATGCTACTTTACTTACTCAAGTTTTCCACACTGCTTTATTGACTCAAGATTTTGACATTGCTTTTCCACATTACTTATTTAATCAAACTTTACATGTTGATTTACTTACTCAAGCTTTCCATACTATTTTACTTACTTAGGCTTTTCATGCTACTTTTTCACCCTACTTTACTTACTGATGTTTTTTATGTTTCTTTACTTACTCAAGCTTTTCACATTATTTTTCTAGGTTGATTTACTTACTCAATCTTTCCACACTACTTTACTTACTCAAGCTTTCCACATTTCTTTACTTACTCGTGCTTTCCACATTACTTTTCTATGTTGGTTTATTTACTCTAGCTTTCTATGCTACTTTTCCATGCTGCTTTACTTACTGTAATTTTCTATGTTGCTTTACTTACTCAAGCTTTTCATGTTACTTTTTCATGTTATTTTATATACTTGAGATTTCCATGCTACTTTACTTACTTATACTTTCCATGATAATTTACTTACTTAAGCTTTCCATGTTGTTTTATTTACTTGTACTTTTATGCTTCTTTACTTACTTAGCCTTTCAATGCTACTTTACTTACTCAAAATTTTCACACTATTTTCTCATGCTAATTTACTTACTCGAGCTTTTCATGCTACTTATTTTACTTGAGATTTTCAAGCTACTTTTCCACACTATTTTACTTACTCAAGCTTTCCATATTGCTTTACTTACTTAAGCTTTCTATGTTGTTTTACATACTTGAGCATTTCATGCTACTTTTTCACACTACTTTACTTACTCAGGCTTTCCATGTTACTTTACATATTCAGGGTTTCCACACTTCTTCTCCACATTGCTTTACTTACTCAAGCTTTCTAAGCTACTTTTTCAAGCTACATTAATTTCTCAAGCTTTTCATGTTGCTATACTTAGTATTTTCATGATACTTTTTCATGCTATATTACTTACTCAGGATTTCCACACTACTTTTCTTACTCGATATTTCCATATTGCTTTACTTGCTCAGTGTTTTCACATTGCTTTACATACTCAAGGTTTCTATGCTACTTTACTTAGGCTTTCCATGCTACTTTACTTAATTGAAATTTGTATATTGATTTTTCATGCTACTTTATTTACTCAGACTTTCTACACTACTTTTTTATGTTATTTTAATTAATCAATATTTCTTTACTACATTTTCATAGTGCTTTACTTACTCAGACTTTCCATGTTACTTTTCTATGCTACTTTATTTACTCAGGCTTTTCACGCTACTTTAATTAATAAAGATTTCTATGATACTTTACTTACTCTATATTTTCATGATACTTTAATTAAGGAAATATTTGAAGATTTATTTTCATTTTGATAAAATTTTCATTTTTTTAGTTCTAAACACCCTTCCTAGCCTCTTATTCAAATGCTCATATGTTTCACCACATGTGGAGTTTAGATGAATGCTATAATTATATTTTAATTAATCATATTTACTTAGAATTAATGAAAAATTGAGATCATTTGAGTGGTTTTTCTTTGTGAATAATCATTAAGAGTGTAGGCAGCTTAGAATGTAGTCAAAACCTCATAGGTAGATTTCTTCACATGGTAACTTTTTATATATTTTGAATGAGAACACAATATTTTTAGGGATGTTGAGGGGGTAAGTTTTATACATATAATAATAAATATTTTTTTATTTGGAGGTATTTACTTCATGAACCATCATTTTTAAAATTTAGCTTTAAAGCCTGTCTAAACCCTTTAAAAACTAGTTTTGTAAAAATTTGATGTTATTTCCATAAAATCATCTTGGATCATCCTAAAATAAATTTATAATGTTAAGTAAACTCAGAGAGGATTCTATAAATGTCAATTTTATGCATGTAGATATATGAATGAGGGCAGAAATCATGTTTTTTATTGAAAAAAACATGTAAAATGAAGTACAAGACACTTCAATGAAATATAATCAATGAAAAATAAATCATAAGATTTTTTTTCATCTTAAAATTTTATTTTTATTATAAATAATTCCAAAATTATCTAAACCAGCTCAATCAAAATAGTTATTCTATAGGAAAATAGAGCAAAATAGGCCTAGTTAACCCTGTTGACTGAATGATGAGTGTTTTCTCATCAAAATAAAATATTTTGGTGATGAATTATTATTTTTTATATGAATTTTTTAATAGGTTTTATGTCTTATTATTTTAGGTTTAATGTATTCCAAATGCAAAAAGATAAGCTATTAGGCCTAATAGGCCTAACTGGTCAATAAAGCAAGTAAATAATGGCATTGAAAATCTATCAAATGAATTAATGTTGGAGTTACCACATATAATATATGTTTTTTAAGTGGATATATCATTCTAAAGTCAATCCAAAAGTTTAAATTAATGTAATTTGAGCTCATGTTGAGTTCACTAGTCCTTAAGGGTCAAATCTCTTTAGTTGACTAGTTTGACTAGTTTCATGCATCTCCCATACTTTTCATGCAAGATAAAGATCATAACAAACTTAAACTCACTTTAAATATATATTTATATTATAATTTATGGTGTTATTTTCATACAATAAATGTTGATAAGTCAACATGGGCCCACCACTTCTTAATTCTATGCCAAAAATGAAGAACATGCAAATTTTGAAGAATTGAAAGATTTTAAAGCCTTTATTTAATTTTGTAAAAAGATTTTAGTATTATTTTAAATAAAATAAGATTAATACTTCTATTTTCCATGTGAATTTGGATTTATTTAAGGTTTTAGACTTATATATTAGCTTTTTGAAGCCATTTTTTATGAATTCCTCAAACAAAGCAAAAATTGTAATTGATACCATTTATCAAATAAATTTTTTTGTATATATTTTTTTGGATCAGACTAGAGTGTATTTTTGATTATGTACTATCATATAAGTGAGATATATATCTCCTTTTTGTATAAAGTTTTCTCACCTACTATGAAAATTTCATCCTCTATAGGTCATTTGAAGAGCTAGGAATATAATTTGCTTTGTAAGCTTCTTTCAGGCCTCCTATTGAAACACTTATGTTCAAGATTGAATGTAGAGTTTTCATTCAGATTCATATGTGTGTCTTACTCAATATTATAAATATTTTAGATAATATCAATCATTCAAGTGCATCACCCCATTTAGATATGATTTCTTGTTTCAGATTCTTTCTCCCTTTTAATCCCCAAAAATCAAAATAGTTTAGTTTTTAAAGATAAGTCTTAAGGGAACCAACCCTCTCTAGAAGTTTTTCTCATCATAAAGTCACCCACACTTTAATAATTTTCAATTTTATTAGTTGGATAGAAGTTTTGCCTTGTACATCTTCAAGCTAGGTGCACTCTAGAGTGATAACAGTTTCTAACATGCTCGATGGGATAGTCATTCTATGCACTAGCCTTTGAAGGCATCTGGAAGATCAATGCAATTTTAAGGCACTCAATTTTTTTTTATAAATATCATATATCATTTTAATATTGATCACTTTCAGTAATTATCTTAGTAATGGTATCAAATGTCTTATTTCAGTAGAGATCTATATAATCCTTACTATGATCAATATGGCTAGCCACACTATGATCCTCACCAGGAGTATGAGGATCTATATCACTCATATATGTAAGAGTATTTCCCTAATCTTCCATATGATCAACCATTATATCATAATATTTACACTTACTAGTATTATCATGAGCCATCCTACCCATCTAGTCAACCTAATTATGGCCATTTTACATCTACCCAATCCATATCAACACTTAAAAAAACTTTAGTGATCCTTGAAAAGCATGCACTAGAGCTACACTCATATCTGTTATGGCCAAGATACCCCTAATCACAAGATACATCATCTAAGAGAGTTATTAAAGCAAATAAAAGAGAAATAAACACCTGTTGAGATGGAAAATTGGGGTAATCTCACTGGTGAGATGATGGATGTAGGTGGTTGCATTCAAAGTATTAAAGACAAACTAAAAAGCCTTAAAGAACAACAATTTTAGCCTCACTCTTATTATATGCCATCCATTCCTTCTCAAGAGACCATTCTAAGATCCCCTTTGATTTTTCCAAATTCATCATATGTTTCTCAATACTTCCCTTCTTGGAGTTTTATCCAAGAGAAATGTCAAAGAAAGAAGAAGATTGTTATGGCACAGCCTATTGTTGAGATAACTGACCAATTTAAAGAGAACTTGTTCCAAGAGAATATTGATAAGTAAATCAAAGAGTTGGATCTGAAGACAAGGAAAGAGAGGAGAACCAAAATCAAAAGGTCAAAAAAGAGCCTTTATCTTTCCCATCTTGGAACCAAATCATGGAGTCAAGCAAGAAAGAGGAATAATCAAGCATCATTTAAGATGTTGAATTTAAGCAAGAGATCATTAAAATTTCATCCATTCTTCCTAAAAAGACTAAATCTTTTACTTCATGGAAAGCCATTCAAGAAAAAATTCAGAGAGATGAGGTGAAGGTGATCCAAGAAGGGCATCCTCATGAGCAAAATTAGGTATCTATGGTTACTTTTGGAGACCTTTTACTTCTTATTGAATACTTTCAAGGATATATCATGCCACTTTTAGAGTAGGAACCTCTCCTTTGTGAGATAAATGAAGAAGATGAAACAAAAGAGATAGAAAATAAAGGTTACTTGAGTGATCAAGAAGAAGACAATCATTGGCAATAGTTATACCTTGATTTTTTAAATGAAATTGAAGGGTTTATTATAGAATATTTTGATGATGATATAGAATAATAGGTTAACAATTCATCTAAGGATTCCACCAATGTTTTGCAGATTTAAGAAAGAAATTTTATTTTGGAGATCCTAAAATAAGATGAGCTAGAGCTTGAGTGGATAGATGACATGCCATTCTCTATAGAAGATGAAGATGAACCAAGTGCAGTAGATCAAGAAATTTCATTTGACTTCATCCAAAAGGTAGAACTTGTGATTAACATGTTTCAAATGGTAATAATAGTGATGAATTTCATTTATTTTCCTTTTATCATGATGAGAATTCCTTTTGGGATGACTTGGAGAGTTTTTATGCAAAATTTGATGGTCCATCTCCACCCCAAGTGGATATTGATGAATATCTTGTAAAGAGTATTGTTGTTGCTATTCATCAAGAAGAAATTAAAGTCATATTATAGTGATTTTTGGATGATTATCAAAGATATAAATAATTTGACAAAGTAACACTTCAAATAGAGTCAAATGAAGACATAAATCTAGGTATACTAGCTAAATTTTTAATATACACATTGAATGAGAATGTGTCAAATCATGATCAACCTATGAATGAGGTAGAGATAACACTTTTGATGCAACAAAGAAGAATTTGGGAGGAGGATGATTAGATATTATATCCATATATTTAATATATACACCTAAGAAAATAATTTGGAGGCCTAGCTTCATCATCTAGAACATATGAACATATAAGTGATCCCATTTGCAAAAGAGAGCTATCAAAAGGAAGCAAATATGTTTTAAAGTTAAAAAGTGCATCAAATAGTTTTCCATTTCATCTAGAAGGGTCATCAAGGTGGAGGTTAATTTATACATAATAGACTTTTTTTTTCTCTAAGTGCATATCCACACATGATTTTAGTTGTTTTTTTTTTTCTTTTTCTAGTTGTTATTGTCCATTCCTCTAAGTGCACATGTGCACATGTTTCTAGTTGTTTGTGTCAGTTGTCATGTTTGTGTCTTTGCCCACAAAATATTTTGTAATATTAAATGTATATCCAATTTTTTTATAGCCAAATCTTATAATTTATTTGATTAGTAGGTTGGTCAACCCCTGAAAGTCACCAAAATTGTTAGTATTTTGGCCCGTCAAGGCCAAATTACTACCCCTACCATACAAAACTTTCTTAAAACCAGTCATTAAACTTTTAAATATGGTAAAATAAATGTGTTTTTTCCTAAAAAATAATAATTTTAGTCAAAAATGTATTGTAAATAGGTCATTATCATTTCAAAAGAGCATTGTCAAGTTCAAAAATGCAGAGAATTCATGCATAGGGATCAATTTTGAGAGAAAATTAAACATTTTGGGAGCTATAGGTCATTTTAGGACCTCAAATTTTGTACATAGATCATTATTAGTTGGAAAACATTATAAAAAAATTTCATGGCCATTAGACAAGTGGAGATACTTGTTGTTTTGTAATAGTCCTTAGCATGTATGTTAAAGATCACCATTAGAGTAGACATCATTTTAGAGTACCACATAGGTTTACAAGTCTAGGTAAAAGTTTGAAAAGTATATGATGATATTTTTACATCATAATTATACATTTAAATAGTGTCAAAACTCTAAATTTTAAGAAAACTATTCTCATATAGGCTTTTGCAAGCATACAGGCATAAAGGCCAAAAAGGGTTTTTTTTTTACTTTTCAAGTAAAATATGCTTTCAAAGAGTTTTGATAGTATGATATAGACCTAATGATGATTTTTTAAGGCATTGGAAAATATTTAAATATTTATTGTTATTTTGATGAAATTTTCACTTTTTGTAGTTTTAAACACCTTACTTAGCCTCCTATTTAGATGCTCATATCTTTCACCACATGTGGAGTATGGATGAAATGTATTAGTATGTTTTGATTAATACTATGTACTTAAAATTAATGAAAAATGAGACCATTTTAGTGGTTTTTATTTATGAATAATCATTAAGAGTGTAGGTAGCTTAGAATGTAGTCAATTTTTTTTGATATTTTAATGTTTGTACTTAATGGACCATCATTTTGAAAATTTAACTTCAAAGCTTGCCTAAACCCTCAAAAAACTAGTTTTGAAAAAAGTTGATTTTATTGCCATAAAATCATATTATATAAACTTGAAATATTTTAAAATTTCAAGTAAACTCATATAATATTCCAAAAATGTCAATTTTATGCATGGAGTTGTACGGGTGAGAGAAAAATTCATGTTTGTTTTAGAAAAAAACATGTAAAATGAAGTACAAGACACTTAAATGAAATATAATCAATGGGTCTCAAATAATAAGTATTTTTATTCATCTTAAAATTTTATTTTGGTCATAAATCATCTTAGAAGTGTCCTAACTAGCTCAATCAAAATGCCCAATCTGTAAGAAAATTGAGTAAAATAGGCCTAGTCAACCCTATTGACTAAATGGTGAGTGTTTTCTCATCAAAATAAAATATTTTGATGATGAAAAATTATTTTTAAGGTTAATTTTTTTGTTTTTTGAGGTTTAATGTCTTATTATTGTAGGTTTAATGGAGTCCAAATCTAAGAACATAGGCTATCATGCCTAATTTGTCAATCAAGCAAGTAAAGAATAGTGTTGAAAATCTATCAAATAAATTAATTTTGGAGTTACCACATGTAAAATATGTTTTTTAAGTGGATATATTATTCTCAAGTCAATCCATAAGTTTCAATTCATGCAAGTTGAGCTCAAGTTGAGTTAACTAGTCTTTAAGGGTTAAATCTCTTCGGTCGACTAGTTTGACTAGTTTCATGCATCTCCCATGCTTTTCATGAAAGATAAAGACTTTTAAGAACTTAAAATCAATTTAAAGATTGATTTATATTATAATTTATGGTGTTATTTTCATAAAAATAAGGTTAACAAGTCAACATAGGCCCACCACTTCTCAATTCTATGTCAAAAATGAAGAACATGTAAATTTTGAAGAATTGGAAGATTTTAAAGCCTTTATTTAATTTTTTAAAATGATTTTAGACTTATTTTAACTCAAAGAAGACTAATACTTATATTCTACATGTGAATTTGGATTTAGTTAATATTTTATACTTATATATTGGCTTTTTGAAGCCATTTTTTTATCAATTCCTGAAGCAGAGCAAAAATTGTAATTGACACCATTTATCAAATGATTTTTTTTGTATATGTTTTTTTGGATCAAAATATAGTGTATTTTTTATTGTGTACTAACATATAAGTGAGATATATATCCACTTTTTTAGGTCATTTCCTCACTCACTATAAAAATCTCATCCTCTACAGGTCATTTAAAGAGCTAGGAATAGAATTTGCTTTGCAAGTTTTTTTCAAGTCTTCTTTTGAAACACTTATGTTCAGGATTGAATGTAGAGTTTTCTTTCAAGTTCATATGTGTGTCTTACTCAGTTTCAGAAAGCTTTCAGATAATATCAATCATTTAGGTGCATCACCTCATTTAGACATGATTTTTTATTTCAATTTCTTTGTCCCTTTTCATCCCCAAAAAATAAAATAGTTTAGATTTTAAAGATAAGTATTAAGGGAACCAACCCTCTCTAGAGGTTATTCTCATCAGAGAGTCACCCACACTCTGAGAATTTTCAATTGTATTAGATAGAGATAAGGTATGCCTTGTACATCTTTAAGCTAGGTGCACTTCAGTGTGATAACACTTACTTGAGCTTTCTACACTACTTTACTTACTCAGGTTTTCCATTTTGTTTTTCCATGTTTCTCTACTTACTTGAGCTTTCCACACTACTTTACTAACTCACGATTTCCATGCTAATTTTGAATGTTTCTTTACTTACTAAAATTTACCATGTTTTACTGACTTGGGCTTTCCATGTTACTTTACTTATTTGGTCTTTCCATGCTACTTTACTTACTCAGACTTTCCACACTGCTTTTCTTACTTGGGCTTTGCATGCTTCTTTAATTACTTAAGCTTTCCTTGCTACTTTACTTACTCGATCTTTCCATGCTACTTTACTTACTCGAGATTTCCACATTGCTTTTTTATGCTACTTTACTTATTCAAGCTTTCTATGCTGCTTTACTTACTCAAGCTTTCTGTCTTGCTCTACTTACCCAAGATTTTCATGATGTTTTATTTACTAGAGATTTCCATGCTACTTTACTTACTCAAGCTTTCCATGTTGCTTTACTTACTCAAGCTTTCCATGTTGCTTTACTTACTCAAGCTTTCCATGTTGCTTTACTTATTTGGGATTTCCACATTACTTTTCCATGATGCTTTACTTACTCATGCTTTCCTTGATAATTTACTTACTCAGGTTTTCCACACTACTTTTCCATGATGCTTTACTTACTCGGGCTTTCGACACTACCTTACTTAGGATTTCAGGCTGATTTTCTACACTACTCTACTTACTCGACATTTCCATGTTGTTATTCCATGCTACTTTACTTACTCAAGCTTTCCATGTTGCTTTACTTGGTCTTTCCATGCTAATTTACTTAATCTTTCCACACTAATTTTCCATGTTGCTTTACTTACTAAGGATTTCCACATTGTTTTACTTACTTAGGATTTCCATGCTACTTTACTAACTAGGGCTTTCCATGCTCATTTTACACATTGTTTTAATTACTCAAGCTTTCCATGCTACTTTTCCATGTAGCTTGACTTAATTGGGTTTTCCATAGTGATTTAATTAATCAAGATTTTGATGCTACAATTCCATGTTGCTTTATTTACTCAGGGGTTTCATGCTAATTTACTTATTGAAGCTTTCCATGATGGTTTTCCACACTACTTTACTTGGGCTTTCCACACTGGCTTTTCATGTTGCTTTACTTACTTAGGGATTCTACACTACTTTTTGATATTGCTTTTCTTACTCGATCTTCCTATGCTACTTTATTTACTCAAACTTTTCATGCTATTTACCATGTTATTTTACCTAGTTGAGCTTTCCACGTTGCTTTACTTGGGCTTTTCACGTTGCTTTACTTACTCAAGTTTTTCACATTGCATTTTCATGCTACTTTACTTACTTGAGCTTTCCACACTGCTTTACTTGGGTTTTTCATGCTACTTTTCTATTTTGCTTTACTTACTCAGGGTTTCCATGCTTCTTTACTTGGAATTTTGACATTGATTTTTCATGCTGCTTTGATTAATTAGGATTTCCATGATTATTTACTTACTCAAACTTTATATGTTGTTTTACTTACTCGGGTTTTCCTTGTTGTTTTACTTATTGAAGCTTTCCACACTACGTTACTTACTTAGGCTTTCGACACTACTTTACTTACTCAGGGTTTCTATGTTATTTTTTCATGCCACTTTACTTACTCGGGATCTCTATGTTATTTTTCCATGCCACTTTACTTACTCAAGATTTCCATATTGCATTTCTACATTACTTTACTTACTCAGGGTTTTCATGCTTCTTTATTTACTTTTGCTTTTCACATTATTTTTTCATGATACTTTACTTACTCAAGATTCTATGTTGCTTTACTTACTCAAACATTCCATGCTACTTTTCCACACTGCTTTACTTATTAAGGCTTTTCACGTTACTTTTCCATGCTGCTTTACTTACTCAAAATTTCCATGTTACTTTACTAACTCTAGGTTTACATGCTACTTTTCCACATTAATTTACTTTCTCATACTTTTGACACTATTTTTCCATACTACTTTAATTACTCCAGATTTCCACACTACTTTTCCATGCTACTTTACTTAGGCTTTCCATGCTACTTTACTTACTTGGGCATTCTGTGCTACTTTTCTATGTTGCTTTACTTACTTGGGTTTTCCACATTATTTTTTCACAATGCATTAGTTACTCATGTTTCCTACACTACTTTACTTACTCAGACTTTCCATGTTGATTTTCCATGTTGCTTTACTTACTCAAGCTTTCCACACTGATTTACTTACTCATGCTTGCCATGATCCTTTTCTTATTAAGAATTTCCACATTTCTTTTTCACACTGTTTCACTTACTCGATATTTTCACATTGCTTTACTAACTTTGGCTTTCCACACTGCTTTACTTTCTTAGGCTTTCCACTCTAATTTTTCACATTGCTTTTCCACATTGTTTTACTTACTCGGGTTTTCCATCTTGCCATACTTACTCAAGCTTTCCAAATTGCTTTACTTACTTAGGCTTTCCACACTACTTTAATTACTCAAGATTTCCACACTACTTTACTTACTCAGGTATTCCATGTTGCTTTTCCACACTACTTTACTTACTCAAGCTTTCCATGCTACTTTTTCACACTGCTTTACTTATTCGTGTTTTTCATGCTACTTTACTTACTCGATCATTCCATGTTGTTTTACTTACTCAGGTTTTCCACATTGCTTTTCCACACTACTTTACTTTTGATTTTTACTTTCTCAAAATTTTCATGATATTTTTCCACATTGATTTACATACTCAGCCTTTCCATGTTGTTTTAATTATTCAGGCTTTCCACATTGCTTTACTTAAGCTTTCCACACTATTTTTCCATGTTACTTTACTTACTCGAGATTTATACATTGTTTTTTATGCTACTTTACTTACTTAGAGTTTCCACACTGCTTTTGCATGTTGCTTTACTTGCTCAAGCTTTCCACGCTACTTTACTTAATCAAACTTTCCATGCTGCTTTACTTACTCAAGCTTTCCATGCTAGTTACTCAGATTTTCCACACTATTTTACTTACTCATGCTTTCCATGCTGGTTTTCCATGATGCTTTACTTACTCAAGTTTTCCATTCTACTTTTTTATGCTACTCTACTTTGTCAATCTTTCTATGCTACTTTATTTACTCAAGCTTTCCACATTACTTTTGCATGTTGTTTTACTTAGGCTTTTCAAACTACTTTTTTATGTTGCTTTACTTACTTGGGATTTCCATGCTGCTTTATTTACTCATATTTTTAGGCTACTTTACTTAAACTTTTCACACTACTTTAATTACTTGATCTTTCCACGTTGCTTTACTTACTCAAGATTTTCATGCTACTTTACTTGCTCTAGCTCTACACACTACTTTTTCATGTTACTTTACTTACCTAGGTTTTCAACACTTTTTTTCCACGTCATTTTACTTACTCAAGATTTCCATGTTGCTCTTCCATGCTACTATACGTACTCAAGCTTAGCACGTTGTTTTACTTATTTAGGCTTTTTGCTTTTCCATGATTCTTTTCCACAATACTTTACTTGGGCTTTTAACACTACTTTTTCATGCTACTTTACTTACTCAAGATTTCTACACTACTTTTCCATGCTACCTTACTTATTCAAACTTTCCACATTACTTTACTTACTCAAACATTTCATGTTGTTTTTCTATGTTTCTCTATTTACTCAACATTTTTACACTACTTTTCCATGTTGCTTTACTTGGGATTTTTACACTAGTTTTCTATGCTACTTTACTTACTTAAGTTTTCCATGCTACTTTACTTACTCAGGCATTCCATGTTGCTTTCCTTATTCAATCTTTTCATATTGATTTACTTACTCAATCTTTCCATGTTATTTTACTTACTCGAGCTTTTCATGTTGCTTTATTTAATCAAGCTTTCCATGCTAATTTACTTACTCAAGTTTTCCACATTGGTTTTCTATGTTGCTTTACTTACTCGAGCTTTCCATGCTACTTTACTTACTCAGTCTCTCTATAATGTTTTTTACATTGCTTTACTTAAGGGGGATTTACACACTGCTTTACTAACTTCAGATTTCCATGCTACTTTTACACATTGCTTTACTTACTCAAGCTTTCCACATTACTTTACTTACATGAACTTTCCATGCTATTTTACTTACTTGAGCTTTCCATGCTGATTTACTTATTTAGGGTTTTGATGCTATTTTTTTAGGTTGCTTTACTTACTCGAGCTTTTCACATTGCTTTACTTACTCCAAGTTTCCACACTATTTTTTCACATTTATTTATTTACTCAAGCTTTCCATGCTACTTTACTTACTTGGGCTTTCCACATTGCTTTATGTACTCAAGTTTTCCATGCTACTTTACTTACTCAAGCTTTTCATGCTGCTTTTCCACACCAATTTACTTACTCAAGCTTTCCACACTACTTTACTTACCCATGATTTTCATGTTGTTTTACTTACTCAAGCTTTCTATGCTACTTTACTCACTTAGGCTTTTCATGTTGCATTACTCACTTCAATTTTTCATGTTGCTTTTCCACAATACTTTACTTGGGCTTTCCACATTGATTTTCTTACTCAGGTTTTCCATGCTACTTTACTTACTAAATCTTTCCATGTTGCTTCACTTACTCAAGCTTTTCACATTATTTTTGCATGATTCTTTACTTACTCGAGCTTTACATGCTGCTTTTCTATGTTACATATTTACTCAAAATTTTCACACTACTTTTCCACATTGTTTGACTTACTCAAGATTTTCATGCTTATTTACTTACTCGAGATTTTCACTCTATTTTTCCATGTTGTTTTACTTACTCTAGATTTCCACGTTGTTTTACGTACTTGAGATTTCTACGCTACTTTTCAATAATACTTTACAGACTCGAGATTTCTATATCGATTTTCTTACCCAGGCTTTCCATACTGCTTTACTTACTTTGGCTTTCCATGCTTCTTTACTTACTCATAATTTTCATGCTACTTTACTTACTTGAGCGTTCCATGCTACTTTTTTATGCTACTTTACTTACTCAAGCTTTCCATATTGCTTTATTTACTAAAACGTTTTATGTTGCTTTTTCATGCTACTTTATTTATTCTAGCTTTCCACACTATTTTACTTATTAAGGACTTCCACACTATTTTTCCATGCTGCTTTAATTATTCAAGCTTTCTATGCTACTTTACTCAAGATTTTACCCTATTTTTCTATGTTTATTTACTTACTCAAGTTTTCCACACTACTTTTCCACATTGTGTTACTTACTCAGGCTTTCCACGCTACTTTCTGACACTACTTCACTTACTTGAGCTTTGCAAGCTGTTTTTCCATTCTGCTTTACTTGAGCTTTTCACTCTATTTTTTAATGTTGCTTTACTTACTCAAACTTTTCATGTTGCTTTACTTACTCAAGCTTTTCACACTGCTTTACTTACTCAAGCTTTCTATGATGCATTACTTACTTGAATTTTTTGTGCTTTTCCATGTTGCTTTATTTATTCAAGTTTTCCATGCTTCTCTACTTGGGTTTTTCTATGCTACTTTACTTACTCAAACTTTCCATGATGCTTTTCACATTTCTTTACCTACTTGAGCTTTTCATGTCACTTTACTAACTCAAGATTTTCATGCTACTTTTCCATATTACTTTACTTAATCTAAACTTCCATACTACTTTACTTATTCAAGCTTTCTAGACTGCTTTTCCACCCTAGTTTACTTACTCAGGATTTCCATACAACTTTCCTTACTTAGGCTTTCCATACTACTTTTCCACATCGCTTTACTTGCTCAAGATTTCTACGCTACTTTACTTACTTGAGCTTTCCATGCTATTTTACTTACTCAAGCTTTCCATGCTACTTTTCCATGTTTCTTTACTTATTCATGCTTTTCACACTATTTTTCTACACTACTTGACTTACTCAAGTTTTCTACGTTGCTTTACTTACATAGGATTTCCATGCTACTTTTCCACGTTGCTTTACTTACTCTAGCTTTCCACCTTACTTTTCCATGTTACTTTACTTGGACTTTCTACTTTGATTTACTTAAATAGGCTTTTCACGTTATTTTTTCACATTGCTTTTATTACTTGAGCTTTCCAAGTTGTTTTACTTAATCAACCTTTCCATACTACTCTACTTGAGATTTTCAAGCCGCTTTACTTGAGATTTTCACGCCGCTTTACTTGAGATTTTCACATCGCTTTACTTACTTGAGATTTCCATATTGCTTTACTTACTCAGGCTTTCTATGCTACTTTATTTACTTGAGCTTTACACACTTCTTTTCCATGCTAATTTACATACTCAAGCTTTATACACTACTTTTTCACACTACTTTACTTACTCTGGCTTTCCATGCTACTTTACTTACTCAAAATTTCTAGACTACTTTTACATGCTACTTTACTTACTCAGGCATTCCACACTACTTTACTTACTCAAACATTTCATGTTGCTTTAGTTACTCAAGCTTTCCACACTAGTTTACTTACTAATAATTTCCACACTACTTTACTTACTCAAGCCTTACATTCTGATTTTCCATGTTACTTTACTTACTTGAGCTTTCCATGCTACTTTACTTACTCAGGCTTTCCATATTTCTTTTTCACATTGCTTTACTTACTCAAGCTTTCCATTTTTCTTTACTTATTTGAGATTTCTACATTGATTTTCTACACTAGTTCACTTATTAATGCTTTCCACGTTGCTTTACTTCCTCAAGATTTCCATTCTACTTTACTAACTCGAGATATCCATACTAATTTTCCATGTTGCTTTACTTACTCATGATTTATATGTTGTTTTTCCTTATTGCTTTACTTACTAAAACTTTCTATCCTGCTTTACTTACTCAAGCTTTCGACACTGATTTTCTATGCTACTTTACTTACTCAAGCTTTTTACACTACTTTACTTACTTGAGATTTATATGTTACTTTACTTACTTGACCTTTCCACATTGATTTACTTAATCGAGATTTTCATGCTACTTTTCTATGTTGTTTTACTTATTCAGACTTTCTACATAGATCTTCCACACTGATTTACCTACTCAAGATTTCTACATTGCTTTACTTACTCAAGGTTTTCACACTACTTTACCTACTCAGGCTTTCCATACTACTTTACTTACTTAAGCTTTCTATGTTACTTTACATACTCAAGCTTTCCACTCTACTTTCTATGATACTTTATTTAGTCAGGCTTTCTATGCTACTTTTTCATGTTTTATTTACTCATTGTTTCCATATTGCTTTACTTAATTAAGCTTTCTATGTTGATTTACATACTAAGGATTTCTATGTTGATTTTCCATGCTTCTTTACTTCAATTTTCCATGCTAATTTTCCATGTTGCTTTACTTACTCAAGCTTTCCACACTGATTTTTTATGCTGCTTTACTTAATCTTTTTATGTTACTTTTCCACACTACTTTACTCACTCATATTTTCTACACTACTTTACTTACTCTTGCTTTCCATGTTATTTTTCCATGCTTATTTACTTACTCAAACTTTTCATGCTACATTTCTATGCTTCTTTACTTACTCAAAAAATTTATGCTACTTTTTCATGCTTCTTTACTTGATTTTTCCATGCTACTTTACTTACTCAGGCTTTCCATGCTACTTTTTCATATTGCTTTATTTTCTCAAACTTTCAATGCTACTTTACTTACTCAGTCTTTTCATGTTGCTTTACTTACTCAAAATTTTCACATTACTTTTCTATGTTGCTTTACTTACTCAAGCTTTCCATACTACCTAACTTACTCAGGGTTTCCATGTTACTTTACTTACTCGACCTTTCAACATTGTTTTTTCACAGTGCTTTAGTTACTCAAGCTTTCCATGCCTCTCTACTTACTCAGGATTTACACATTGCTTTACTTGAGCTTTTCACGCTACTTTACTTACTCAAGCTTTCCACACTACTTTACTTTTTTAGGCTTTCTACAATGCTTTTCCATGCTACTTTACTTACTCAAGCTTTCCACGCTACTTTATTTACTCAAGATTTACACGTTGATTTACATACTTAGACTGTCCATGCTTCTTTTTTATTTTGTTTTACTTACTCTAGCTTTTCATGCTACTTTACTTTTTCAAGATTTCTATGCTATTTTTCCATGTTTCTTTACTTACATGGGCTTTTCACACTACTTTATTTGCTCAAAATTTCCATGTTGTTTTACATATTCAAGCTTTTCACGTTACTTTTCCACAATATTTTACTTACATGAGCTTTCCACTCTATTTTAATTTACCTACTCGAGCTTTCTACATTGTTTTTCCATACTAATTTACTTACTTGAGCTTACCACACTAGTTCTCCATGTTACTCTACTTACTCAAGTTTTCCACATTACTTTTTCACACTGATTTACTTACTCTTGCTTTTCAGATTAATTTTTCACACTACCTTCCTTACTCAGGCTTTCCACACTACTTTACTTAAATTTTTTTTGTTGCTTTTCCATGTTGCTTTACTTACTTAACCTTTTTATGCTACTTTTCCATGCTTCTTTACTTACTCAGGATTTCCACGCTACTTTAGTTACTCAGGTTTTCCATGCTACTTTTCCATGTTGCTTTATTTACTCAAGCTTTTCACACTGTTTTTCCATGCTACTTTACTTACTCAAGTTCTTCACAGTACTTTACATACATGATGTTTCCATGTTACTTTACTTACTTCGGCTTTCAATATTATTTTTTCACGCTACTTTACTTACTCAGGGTTTCCACATTATTTTTCTATGTTGTTTTACTTACTCAAGATTTACATGTTGCTTTATTTACTCAAACTTTATAGGATACTTTACTTACTCAAGCTTTCCACACTACTTTTCCATGTTACTTTACTTACTCAAGCTTTCCACATTGCTTTACTTACTCAAGCTTTCCATGTTGCTTTACCTTTTTAAGCTTTTTATGCTACTTTTCTATGTTATTTTATTTACTCAGGCTTTCCATGCTATTTTACTTACTCAAGATTTTCATGTTACTTTACGTACATAGGCTTTTCACCTTGCTTTTCCATGCTGTTTTACTTAAATGAGGTTTCCATGCTACTTTACTAACTTGAGCTTTCCAGATTGCTTTACTCATATTTTCCAAGCTGCTTTTCCACACTACTTTACTTAGTTTGGCTTTCAATGCTACTTTAATTACTTGGAATTTTCATGTTATTTTACTTAATATTTCCATGCTACTTTCTTGCATTGCTTTACTTACTTGGGATTTCCACGTTGCTTTACTTACTTAGGCTTTTCATGCTACTTTACTTACTTGAGTTTTCCACATTAGTTTTACACACTGCTTTCCTTACTCGAGCTTTCCATTCTACTTTACTTACTCAAGATTTTCACTCTACTTTTCCATGTTGTTTTACTTACTCGAGATTTTCATGATACTTTTCCATGCTACTTTAATTACTTGGGCTTTCCATGTTGCTTTCATAATTGAGATTTTCACACTTCTTTTCCATGTTGTCTTACTCGAGTTTTTCACATTGTTTTACTTATTTAGGGTTTCTATGCTACTTTATTTTTTTGAGATTTTCATGTTGCTTTACTTAGTCAAGATTTTTATGTTGCTTTACTTACTCAAACTTTCTACGCTACATTACTTACTCATGATTTTTATGCTACTTTACTTACATAGACTTTCCACACTACTTTTTCATGCCACTTTACTTACTCAAGCATTCCACACAACTTTACTTACTCAAGCTTTGCACATTACTTTAATTAATCAAGATTTCCATAGTACTCTAGTTACTCAGGCTTTTCACACTATTTTTTCACATTAATTTACTTGCTCAAGATTTCCACTCTACTTTACTTACTCAAGCTTTCTATGCTACTTTCACAAACTACTTTACTTACTAGAGCTTTCTACGTAGCTTTACCTACTTAGCCTTTCCACACTACTTTACTTACTCAAGCTTTCCACACTACTTTTCTCCACCAAATTATTTAATCGATCTTTCCATACTGCTTTACTTGGGCTTTTTATGTTGCTTTACATACTCAAAACTTTCATGCTATTTTTCTATGTTGTTTTACTTACTTGAGCTTTTCACGCTACTTTACTTAACTTAGCTTTCCATGCTACTTTACTTCCTAATGCTTTCCACACTAGTTTACTTAATCCAGCTTTTCAAGTTACTTTACTAACTTGAGCTTTCCATGTTGCTTTATTTATTTGAGATTTCCATGCTACTTTTCCACGATGTTTACTTACTCAGGTTTTCCATACTATTTCTCCACATTGTTTTACTTACTCAAGATTTTCATGCTATTTTACTTAATCAAGATTTTCACGTTGCTTTACTTACTCTAGATTTCTACATTGTTTTACTTACTCAAGGTTTCCATGCTACTTTAATTAGCTAAATTTCCACATTACTTTACTTATTCAGGCTTTCCACTCTACTTTACTTACTCAAGCTTTCTATGTTATTTTACTCACTCAAGATTTCCACACTCCTTTACTTATTCAGACTTTCCATGCTACTTTTCTACGCTAATTTTACATATTACTTTGCTTACTCAGGCTTTCCATGTTTTTCTACTTACTCAAGCTTTCTACGTTACTTTACTTACTCAAAATTTTTACGTTGATTTCCATTCTACTTTACTTACTCAGGTTTTCCATGCTACTTTAATTACTCAAGATTTCCATACTACTTTACTTACTTAAGCTTTCTAAGTTGTTTTTCCATACTTATCTACTTAATCAAGATTTTCATGCTAATTTTTCATGGTACTCTATTTACTCGAGCTTTCTACACTACTTTTCCATGATGCTTTATTTACTCAAGCTTTTTGCACTACTTTTCCATGTAGCTTTACTTGAGATTTCCATGCTACTTTACTTACTCGAGCTTTACATATTGCTTTTCCATGCTACTTTACTTACACGGGCTTTGCACACTACTTTACTTACTCAGATTTTTCATGATACTTTTCCATACATCTTTACTTACTCAGCTTTTCCACATTGCTTTACTTACTCGAGCTTTCCACACTACTTTTTCATATTGCTTTACTTGTTTGGGCTTTCCATGTTTCTTTACTTAGGCTTTCTATACTATTTTTCCATGCTACTTTACTTAATATTTCTATGTTGCTTTACATACTCGGTCTTTCTATGAAACTTTACTCAGTCAAGCTTTTCATGATACATTTTTATGTTGTTATACTTACTTGAAATTTTCACGCCGCTTTACTTCCTTGGAATTTTCACACTGCTTTATTTACTCGATCTTTCCACACTTATTTTCCACGTTTCTTTGCTTACTCTATATTTTCATGTTGCATTATTTACTCAAGCTTTCCATGCTGCTTTTCTATGTTGCTTTACTTACTCAAGATTTTCATGCTACTTTACTTACTTTAGCTTTCTATGCTTATTTACTTAATTAAGATTTCCATGTTGCTTTACTTACTCAAGATTTCCATGCTACTTTACTTATTTGGGCTTTTCCCACTACTTTAATTATTTAGATTTTCCATATTCCTTTTGTATGCTATTTTAGTTACTCAAGCTTTCTATGCTACTTTTACATGTTGCTTTACTTACTTGAGCTGTTAATGCTACTTTATTTATTCGAGCTATCCACATTGCTTTTCCATGTTGTTTTACTTATTCAAGCTTTCCATGCTGCTTTATTTACTCAAGCTTTTCATGGTACTTTTTCACACTACTTTATTTACTCAGGGTTTCCACCCTGCTTTTCCACACTGCTTTACTTACTCAGGCTTTCCACACTACTTTACTAAAATAGGATTTTCATGCTAATTTTCCATGTTTTTTTACTTACTTGGGCTTCCCATGCTATTTTTCTATGCTACTTTACTTACTTGGGATTTCCACGCTACTTTACTTACTCAAGTTTTCCTTCTTGCTTTACTTACTCAAGCTTTTCATGCTACTTTTCCATGCTTTTATATTTACTCGAGATTTCCATGCTATTTTACTTACTCAAGATTTTTATGCCGCTTTACTTACTCAAAATTTTCATGCTACTTTACTTACTTAAGCTTTCCACACTACTTTTTCATGTTACTTTACTTACTCTAGATTTTCATGTTGCTTTTCCATGCTACATTACTTACTCGAGCTTTTCACAATTCTTTACTTACACCAATTTTTCATGCTACTTTTCCACATTTCTTTACTTACTAAAGCTTTCCATGCTACTTTACTTAATATTTCCATGCTACTTTACTTACTCAAGCTTTTCATGATGTTTTATTTACTCGAGCTTTCTATGTTACTTTACTTTCTCAAGCTTTCTATGATACTTTACTTATTCAGGCTTTTCATGTTGTTTTTCCATGTTACTTTACTTACTCAAGCTTTCCATGCTATTTTTTCATGTTACTTTATTTACTCAAGCTTCTCAAACTACTTTTTCATGTTATTTTATTTGCTCAAGATTTTCATGCTACTTAACTTACTCAGGCTTTCCATGTTGCTTTACTTAGTCAAGGTTACAATGCTGCTTTTTCATGTTGTATTACTTACTCTAGATTTTCACACTACTTTTATGCATTGATTTACTTATTTGAGCTTTCCATGTTGCTTTACTCACTCAAGTTTTTCATGCTACTTTTCCATGTTGCTCTACTTAGTTTTTTTCAAACTACTTTACTTAGTCTTTCCACACTACTTTACTTACTCAAGCTTTTAATTCTCCTTTACTTACTCAAGCTTTCCACGCTACTTTATTTACATAGGCTTTCCATGCTACTTTAGTTACTCAGGCTTTCCAAGATGTATTATAATACTTCTCTACTAACTCAAGTTTTCCACACTATTTTACTAACATAGGGGTTTGACACTACTTTTCCACGTTGCTTATTTTCTCAAGCTTTTCAGTCTACTTTTCTATGATACTTTACTTACTCAAGCATTCCGTGTTGTTTTAATTACTTGAGCTTTCCACATTGCTTTACTTATTTGGGCTTTCCAAGTTGTTTTTCCACCCTAATTTACTTACTCAGACTTTGCATGCTACTTCTTCACCCTACTTTACTTACTTAGGCTTTCCATGTTGCTTTACTTACTCAAGATTTCAATGCTACTATTCCATATTGCATTACTTACTCAAGCTTTCCATGTTGATCTACTTACTCAGACTTTCCACACCACTTTACTTAGTTGGGCTTTCCACATTTCTTTTTTACGCTACAATACTTGAGTTTTTCATGCTACATTTCCATATTGATTTACTTACACAGACTTTCCATGTTGCTTTACTTATTCGAGATTTCCATGCTATTTTTTTACGTTGCTTTACTTACTTCAGCTTTCTATGCTACTTTACTTGAGCTTTCCATGATGCTTTAATTACTAATGCTTTCTACACTGCTTTACATAATCAAGCTTTTCATACTACTTTACTAACTTAGGCTTTTCACACTACTTTTCCACATTACTTTACTTACTCAGGCTTTTTAAGTTGTTTTTTTATGTTTTTTTACTTACCGAGGCTTTCCATGATACTTTTTCATGATGTTTTACTTACTCAAGCTTTCCACACTACTTTTTTACATTATTTTACTTACTCAGGCTTTTCATGCTACTTTACTTACACGAGCTTTCCATGCCGCTTTACTTACTTGGGCTTTTGACGTTGCTTTAATTAGTCAAGCTTTTTATGCTACTTTACTTACTCAAAATTTTCATGCTTATTTAATTATTTGAGCTTTTCACACTGCTTTACTTAGACTTTCCACACTACTTTCCCATGCTACTTTTCCAAGCTATTTTTCCAAATTACTTTACTTACTCAGGGTTTTCATGTTGCTTTATCTACTCAGGCTTTCCATGTTAGTTTACTTAAATTTTTCATGCTACTTTACTTATTCAAGCTTTCCATGGGGATTTACTTAGGATTTCCACACTACTTTACTTAGTCAAGCTTTCTACACTACTTTTTCGTATTACTTTACTTGTTCAAGCTTTCCACATTGATTTTCCATGCTAAATTTACTTATTTGGGATTTTTAGGCTGCTTTTCCATGTTGCTTTTATTACCTAAGCTTTTTACGCTGATTTACTTACTTAGGATTTCCATGCTACTTTACTTAAGATTTCTATGTTGCTTTACTTATTCAAACTTTCTACACAATTTTAAGTACTCAACCTTTCCATGCTACTTTACTTACTCAAGATTTCTACATTGCTTTACTTACTCAGGATTTTCTCACTACTTTTTCATATTGCTTTACTTACTCAAGCTTTCTATGCTGCTTGACTTACTCAGGGTTTCTACACTACTTTTTCATGTTGCTTTACTTACTCGAGATTTCCATGTTTCTTTATATACTCAGTCTTTCTATGTTGCTTTACTCACTTGAGCTTTCCATGCTACGTTTCCATACTATTTTATTGACTCAAGATTTTCACACTAATTTACTTATTCAAGCTTTCCACACTACTTTACTTACCTAGGCTTTCTGTGCTACATTTCCACATTGCTTTGCTTACTCTATATTTCTTCATTACTTTACTTACACAAGCTTTCCACACTAATTTTCCAAGCTACTTTACTTACTCAAGATTTTCACGCTACTTTACTTACTCCAGCTTTTCATGTTGCTTTACTTATTTTGGATTTCCATATTGATTTATTTACTCAGGGTTTACATGCTACTTTACTTAAGATTTATATGCTACATTACTTACTTGGACTTTTCACGTCACTTTTTCACTCTGCTTTAGTTACTCAGCTTTTCCACACTACTTTTATATATTGATTTACTAACTTGAGCTATCAATGCTAGTTTACTTTGGGCTTTGCATGCTATTTTTCTATGTTGTTTTACTTACTCATGCTTTCCATGCTGCTTTACTTAGTTGATCTTTCCATACTACTTTACTTACACTTTCCACCTTGATTTTCTATTCTACTTTACTTACTTGAGATTTTCACACTACTTTACTAACACAGGCTTTCCATTTTAATTTTCTATGTTGCTTTACTTACTTAGGCTCCATATTTTTTTTCCATGCTGCTTTACTTACTCAAGCTCTTCATGCTACTTTACTGTCTCAAGTTTTCCTTGTTGCTTTACTTATTCAGGGTTTTCATGTTACTTTTCCATGTTACTTGGGATTTTCATGCTCTTTTACTTACTTGGGCTTTCCATGCTACTTTACTTACTCAATATTTCAATGTTGATTTTCCATGCTGCTCTACATACTCAAAATTTTCACGTTGCTTTACTTACTAATGATTTCCACACTTATTTACTTGTTCGAGGTTTCCACACTACTTTTTCATGTTGCATTACTGACTCAAGATTTCTACGCTACATTACTTGGGATTTTCACATTGCTTTACTTAAGTTTTTAATGTTGCTTTTACACACTGCTTTACTTACTCAAGCTTTCCATGCTCCTTTACCTAATCAAGCTTTTCATGTTAATTTACGTACTCAAACTCTCCAAGCTATTTTACTTACTCAAGATTTCCATGCTACTTTACTTATTTAGGCTTTTTGTGCTAGTTTACTTACTCAGGCTTTCCATGATGGTTTTCCTTGATACTTTGATTACTTAGGGTTTCCACCCTACTTTACTTACTTAGGCTTTCTAAAATGATTTTCTACACTACTTTACTTGCTCAAGCTTTCCACACCACTTTACTTACTCCATCTTTCCATGCAACTTTTTTTATTCAGGCTTACCACATTGCATTTCTTACTCAAGCTTTACATACTGCTTTACTCAAACTTTACACATTGCTTTACTTACTCAGGATTTTCACATTACTTTTCTATGCTACTTTACTTGGTCTTTTCACATTGCTTTACTTAGTCTTTTCATGCTATTTTATTTACTCAATATTTCATCACTCCTTTACTTAATTGGGCTTTCCACATTGATTTACTTACTTAAAATTTCCATGCTATTTTGCTTACTCAAGATTTCCATGCTACATTTCCATGTCACTTTACTTATTCTTTCTACACTACTTTACTAACTCAAGATTTTGACACTACTTTTCCATGCTATTTTTCCACACTACTTTACTTACTCGAGCTTTCCATATTGATTTACTTACTCAAGCTTTCCACCTTACTTTACTTACTTGGGATTTTCACACTACTTTACTTGAAATTTTCACATTGCATTACTTAATCAAGCTTTCCATGCTGCTTTACTTATTTAGACATTCTACATTACTTTTGTAAGCTGTTTTACTTACTCGATCTTTCCATGCTACTTTTTCACACTGCTTTACTTACTCAAGCTTTCCACGCTGCTTTACTTACTCAAGATTTTCATGCTACTTTTCTATATTACTTTACTTACTTTTGCTTTTCCCACTACTTTTCTATGTTGTTTTACTTACTTGAGCTTTCCATGTTGCTTTACTTACTCGAGCTTTTCATGTTGCTTTACTTAGTTGATTTTTCCATGCTACTTTACTTGCCCAAAATTTTCATGCTACTTTACTTATTCGATCTTTCCATGCTACTTTACTTACTCATTCTTTCGATGCTTCTTTACTTACTTAGGCTTTGAATGCTACGTTACTTATAAAATCTTTTCACATTATTTTTCCATGTTACTTTACATACTCAAGCTTTCCACACTACTTTTCTATGCTACTTTATTTACTTGGACTTTCCACACTACTTTACTTACTCAGGCTTTCCACACTACTTTACTTATTCAAGATTTTCATGCTATTTTTTTATATTGCTTTACTTACTCAAGATTTCTACATTGCTTTACTTACTCGATCTTTTCACACTGCTTTCCCACACTACTTTCCTTACTCAGGCTTTTCAGGCTGCTTTAATTACTGAAAAATTCTATGCTACTTTTCCACACTACTTTACTTGTACTTTTCACATTACTTATCCACATTGCTTTATTTACTCAAGATTTCCATGATACTTTTCCATGATGCATTACTTAGATTTTCCACATTGTTTTACTTAGTCTTTTCACACTAATTTTTCATGCTACTTTACTTACTCAAGCTTTCCACACTACTTTACTTACTCAAAATTTCTACACTAATTTTCTTACTCGATCTTTCCATGTTGCTTTACATACTCAAGATTTCCACGCTGCTTTACTTACTCAGACATTTTATGCTACTTTACTTGGACTTTCCATGCTACTTTTCTATGCTAGTTTACTTACGATATCTATGCTGCATTTCTATGCTACTTAATTCAACTTTTTATGCTACTTTTCCATGCTGCTTTAATTAGTCAGGCTTACCATACTTATTTTCCACATTGCATTACTTACTCGAGCTTTCCACACTACTTTACTTACTCAATATTTTCACCTTGATTTACTTAATAAATATTTTCAATCTACTTTTCCATGCTACTTTACTTACTTGGGCTTTCCACACTACTTTACTTAGGCTTTCTATACTACTTTACTTGAACTTTCTAAGTTACTTTACTTAATCAAGATTTATATGTTGCTTTACTTACTCAATCTTTCAATACTACTTTTCCACGCTACTTTTCTTACATAGGTTTTCCACATGGCTTTTCCATATTATTTTACTTACTCAATATTTCCACCCTACTTTACTTACTCATGCTTTTTATGTTTATTTAATTACTTAGGCTTTTCACATTGATTTACTTATTCAATATTTCCATGGTACTTTACTTACTTGGGCTTTTCATACTGCTTTACTTTATCAAGCTTTTCACACTACTTTACTTATTTAGGTTTTCCACTTTACTTTACTTACTTGGGCTTTTAACACTGCTTTTTGATGCTACTTATTTACTTTAGATTTTCATGCTACTTTTTTATACTACTTTACTTACTCGAGCTTTTTATGATGCTTTACTTACTCAAGCTATTCAAACTATTTTTTCACATTGATATACTTACTCAAGCTTTCCATGCTACTTTACCTACTCAAGATTTTCATGATACTTTACTCACTAAGGCTTTCAATACTACTTTTCCATGTTAATTTACTTACTCAGGCTTTCCATGTTGCTTTACTTAGTCTTCACATTCTAATTTTCCATATTGCTTTACTTGCTCGAGCTTTCCATACTACTTTTCCATGCTGCTTACTTTCTTGGGCTTTTCACTCTACTTTACTTACTCAAGCTTTCCATGTTGCTTTACTTTCTCAAAATTTCCACCTGATTTATCTACTCAAGCTTTCCATGCTACTTTACTTAATCAAGCTTTCCATGTTGCTTTACTTATTTAATCTTTCCATGCTAATTTACTTACTCTAGCTTTACAAGCTATTTTTCCATGTTGTTTTACTTGAACTTTCCATGTTGCTTTTCCAAACCGCTTTACTTGAGCTTTCCATGTTGTTTTTTGACACTCCTTTACTTACTCAAGCTTTTCATGCTACTTTTTTTATGTTGCTTTACTTACTTGAGATTTTTGCACTACATTTCCATGTTGATTTACCTAATTAGACTTTCTACATTCCTTTACTTACCCATAATTTTTATGTTACTTTATCTACTTAATAATTTCATGATGCTTTACTTATACAAAATTTTCACATTTCTTTACTTACTCAAGCATTCCACACTGCTTTATTTACTCAGACTTTCCATGCTACTTTACTTACTCAAGATTTTCTTATTGCTTTACTTACTCATGATTTTCATGTTGTTTTACTTATTCAAGCTTTCAACGTTATTTTACTTACTCAGACTTTCCATTCTACTTTACTTATTGGAGCTTTTCATGCTACTTTACCTACTTCAACTTTTCAAGCTCCTTTAGTTACTCAGGTTTTCCACACTACTTTACTTAGTTAGGCTTTATATTTTGATTTTCTATGCTACTTTACTTACTCAAACTTTCCATGATGGTTTTCCATGCCACTTTCTTTCCCTGGGCTTTCCACCCTGTTTTACTTACTCAGGCTCTTCACATTGCTTTACATTCTCAAGCTTTCCACACTGCTTTACATACTCAAGCTATCCACATTGCTTTAACTAATCAAACTTTCCCACTCCTTTACATACTTGGGCTTTCCATGTTACTTTATTTACTCTAACTTTCCATGTTACTTTTCCATGTTGCTTTACTTATTCAAGATTTCCACAATGCTTTACTTATTTGATCTTTATACACTACTTTTCCACCCTGCTTTACTTAATCAAGCTTTCTATACTAATTTTCCATGATGCTATACTTAATCAAGCTTTCTTCACTGCTTTACTTACTTCGGCTTTCTAAGCTACTTTTCAATGTTACTTTACTTACTCAAGATTTCCAAGCTACTTTACTTACTTGGGATTTCCATGTTACTTTTCCATGCTACTTTACTTACTAAAGATTTCTATGTTGCTTTAGTAACTCAAGCTTTCCACACTACTTTACTAACTCAAGCTTTCCACACTGCTTTACTTCCTCAAGCTTTGTACGACACTTCTTCATGATACTTTTCCACATTATTTTACTTACTCAAGATTTCAACATTGCTTTTCCATACTGTTTTACTTAGTCAGGCTTACCATGCTACTTTTCTAGGCTACTATACTTATTTCTCTTTTTCATGTTGCTTTACTTACTTAGGCTTTCCATGCTTCTTTACTTACTCAAGCTTTCCATGCTACTTTACTTGGACTTTCGATGCTACACTTCCATGCTACTTTACTTACTTGAGCTTTCCATGCTACTTTTCCACGTTGTTTTACTTACTTAGGCTTTTCACATTACTTTACTTACTTGAGTTTTTCATGTTGCTTTACTTACTCAGGGTTTTCACGCTTCTTTACTTACTCAAGCCTTCTATGCTACTTTACTTGCTCAAACTTTCCACACTACTTTTTCATGCTACCTTACTTACTCACCCTTTCCACAATATTTTAATTACTCAAGATTTCCACACTTCTTTACTTACTCAAGCTTTCCATGCTACTTTTCCATATTGTTTTACTTACTTGGGCTTTACACACTACTTTTTCATGCACATTTACTTACTCGAGCTTTCCATGCTACTTTACTTAGAATTTCCATGCTGCTTTACTTATTTAGGCTTTTCACGTTGTTTTACTTACTCATGCTTTTCATGTTGCTTTATCATTCTAATTTACTTACAAGGGTTTCCACACTATTTTAATTATTCGAGCTTTCCAAGCTACTTTTCCATACTACTTTACTTACTCAAGCTTTTCACATTGCTTTACTTACCTGACCCTTCCACGTTACTTTTCCATGCTACTTTACTTACTCAAACTTTTTTTGATGCTTTACTCACTCAATATTTATATATTACTTTACTTACTCAAGATTTCTATGTTGATTTACTTACATAGGCTCTCCATGCTACTTTACTAGCTCGATCTTTCCATGCTACTTTTTCACATTGCTTTACTTACTCAGGACTTCCACGTAGCTTTTCCAACTTATTTTATTTGTTCGATATTTTCACATTAATTTTCTATGTTGCTTTACTTACTCAAGATTTCTACACTACTTTTTCATGCTATGTTACTTACTCAAGCTTTCCATGCTCCTTTTCCACACTACATTACTTACTCAAATTTTTTACACTACTTTACAAACTCAAACTTTTCATGCTATTTTTCCACGTTGATCTACTTACTCAATATTTCCACACTACTTTACTTACTCGAGCTTTCAATGTTGCTTTACTTAATCAGATTTTCAATACTGATTTTGCATGCTACTTTACTTACTCAAGCTTTTCACACTACTTTACTAACTTGAGATTTCCACACTACTTTACTTACTCATGTTTTTCACACATCTTTTACACACTATTTTACTTACTCAAGCTTTTCACATTGCTTTATTTACTCAAGCTTTCCACACTACTTTCCTTATTCAGACTTTTCACATTACTTTTCCACACTGGTTTACTTACTCAGACTTTATACGTTGCCTTAATTACTCAAGCTTTCCATGGTACTTTATATAATCGAGCATTCCATGATTCTTTACTTACTCAAGCTTTTCACACTACTTTACTTAATTAGACTTTCCATGCTACTTTACTTACTCAGGGTTTTGACATTGCTTTTCCATGTTGATTTACTTACCTAGGTTTTCTATGATGCTTTTCTATGTTGCCATAATTTCTTAGGATTTTCATGTTGCTTTATTTACTGGGGCTTTCCATGCTACTTTAGTTACTCAAGCTTTCCATGCTATGTTTTTATGTTGCTTTACTTACTCAAGTTTTCCACATTGCTTTACTTACTCAGGATTTCCATGCTTCTTTACTTACTAGAGATTTCTACACTACTTTACTTACTCATACTTTCTACATTGCTTTACTTACTTAGGCTTTCCATGCTTCTCTACTTACTCTAGCTTTTCATGTTGCTTTTTTATGCTACTTTAGTTATCTAGACTTTCCACATTACTTTTCCATGCTACTTCACTTACTTAGGCTTTTCACACTGCTTCTCCATGCTTTTTTACTTACTCGAGCTTTCCATGATACTTTACTTATTCAGACATTCCACGTTGCTTTCCTTACTTGACTTTTCATGCTCCTTTACTTACTCAAGTTTTCTAAGTTGATTTACTTACTCAAGCTTTCCACACTGCTTTACTTACTCGATCATTCCATGCTACTATACTTACTCAATATTTCCATTTTGTTTTCCTTACTCAAGCTTTCCACATCACTTTTCTATGCTGCTTTATTTACTCAAGCTTTTCATGAATTGCACGTTGCTTTTCCATTTTGCTTTATTTACTTGAGCTTTCCACATTGCTTTACTTACTCATACTTTTCATGTTATTTTTCCATATTGCTTTACTTACTCTAGTTTTTCATGCTACTTTACTTAAATAGGTTTTCAATGATGATTTCCATGCTAATTTACTTACTCGGGATTTCCATGATGCTTTACTAACTCAAGATTTACACCCTACTTTTCCACATTGCTTTATTTTCTCAAGCTTTTTACACTGCTTTATTTACTCAAGCTTTCCATGATGCTTTTCCATGCTACTTTAATCGAGATTTACACAATGCTTTTCCATGCTACTCTACTTACTCAGGATTTCTATGCTACTTTACTTACTCAGGTTTTCCATACTACTTTTCCATGCTACTTTACTTACTCATGCTCTCTACCCTACATTACTTATTCAAGCTTTCCATGATGTTTTTCCACACTACGTTACTTACTCAAAATTTTCATGTTGCTTTACTTACTCAAGATTTCCATGCTACTTTTCCACATTACATTACTTACTCGGGCTTTCCACTCTACTTTCATTGGGCTTTCCACATTGATTTACTTACTCAAGGTTTTCACATTGCTTTTCCACATTGGTTTACTCACTCAGACATTCCATGC
This sequence comes from Torreya grandis, assembly GCA_037957365.1. Taxonomy (NCBI): domain Eukaryota; kingdom Viridiplantae; phylum Streptophyta; class Pinopsida; order Cupressales; family Taxaceae; genus Torreya; species Torreya grandis. The sequence goes on along the minus strand of JARHVA010001883.1, from coordinate 354,416 downwards.
TACTTTACTTACTCATGATTTTCATGATACTTTACTTACTCGAGCTTTCCATGTTGCTTTACTTACATAGGATTTCATTGTTTCTTTACTTACTTGAGCTTTACACTCTACTTTTCCACACTACTTTACATACTCAAGCTTTTCACACTACTTTATTTAATCAAGCTTTCCATGTTGCTTTATTTACTCAAGATTTCAATATTTTTTTTTCATGTTGTTTTACTTACTCAAGATTTTTATGCCAGTTTACTTACTCAAGCTTTCTATGCTACTTTTTCATACTATTTTAGTTACTCAGGCTTTACACACTGCTTTACTTAATCAAGATTTTCATGATACTTTATTTACTCAGGATTTCTACACTATTTTTTTATGATACTTTACTTAAGCTTTCCACATCGATTTTTTATGCTGCTTTACTTACTCAAGCTTTCCATGCTACATTTCCACCCTGCTTTACTTACTCAATCTTTCCATGCCACTTAACTTACTCGAGCTTTCCACATTGCTTTATTTATTTGGGATTTTCAAGTTACTTTCATTATTTGAGATTTTCATATTAATTTTTAATACTAATTTATTTATTAAGGCTTTTTATGCTACTTTACTTACTTGGGCTTTCTATGCTGCTTTAATAAATCTAGATTTCCTTGTTGTTTTTCCATGTTACTTTACTTACTTAGGCTTTCCACATAAATTTAATTACTCAAACTTTCCATGCTACTTTGTCACACTATTTTACTTAAGATTTAAACACTACTTTACATCATCACTTTACTTACTTAAATTTTCTAGACTATTTTTTCACATTGTTTTACTTACTCAGGTTTTCCACATTGCTTTACTTACTTGGAATTTCCATGCTACTTTACTTACTTGAGTTTTCCATATTGCTTTACTCACTCAAGATTTCTAGGTTACTTTACTTACTAAATCTTTCCATGATGCTTTTTCATGTTGCTTTACTTTCTCAAGCTTTCTACGCTACTTTTCTACACTATTTTACTTACTAGGGATTTTCATGTTGCTTTACTTACTCTAGATTTCCACACTACTTTACTTACTCAATCTTTCCACATTGCTTTACTTAATTAGGATTACCATGCCGCTTTACTTACTCGAGCTTTACAAACTACTTTTCCATGTTACTTTACTTACTCAGGATTTCCATGTTGCTTTACTTACTCAACCTTTTCATGTTGCTTTACTTAAGCTTTTCACATTGTTTTTCCATGTTGATTCACTTACTAACGCTTCCTATGCTACTTTTCCATGTTGTTTTACTTACTCTTTCTTTTTATGCTACTTTTCCACACTGCTTTACTTACTCAAGGTTTTTATGTTGTTTTACTTACTCAAGCTTTTCATGTTGCCTTACTTACTCGTGTTTTCAATGTAATTTATTTAATCAGAATTTTCATTTTACTTTACTTACTCATGCTTTCCATGTTGTTCTACTTTCTTAGGCTTTCCACATTGCTTTACTTACTCAAACTTTCAACATTGCTTTTCCATACTACTTTACTGACTCAAGATTTTCACACTACTTTTCCACTCTAATTTACTTATTCAAGCTTTACATACTCATGATTTCTACACTAATTTACTTACTCAAGCTTTCCACACTATTTTTCTATGATACTTTACTTACTCGATATTTCCATGTTGCTTTTTCAAGCTGCTTTATTTACTTGAGTTTTCCATGCTACTTTACATTTTTAGGCTTTCTACACTACTTTTTCACACTACTTTACTTATTCAAGCTTTCCACACTACTTTATTTACTTGAGCTTTCTATGCTACTTTTCTGCATTACTTTATGTACTCTAGCTTTTCACGCTGCTTTATTTACTCAAGCTTTCCATGTTGCTTTACTAACTCAAGATTTCCATGCTATTTTTCCATGTTACTTTACTTACTCAGGCTTTCCACACTTTTTTTCCATAATACTTTACTTACTTGGGATTTCCATGCTACTTTACTTACTTGAGTTTTTCATGATGCTTTTGCATGTTGCTTTTCCATATTGCTTTACTTGCTCAGGATTTCCATGTTGATTTTCCAAACTATTTTACTTTCTCAAACTTTCCACATTACTTTACTTAATCATGTTTTTCACACTATTTTACTTACTCATACTTTTCACATTGCTTTACTTACTCAATCTTTCCATGCTACTTTACCTACTCAAGCTTTTCACACTATGTTTCCATCCTACTTTACTTAATCAGGTTTTCCACACAATTTTTCCATGCTACTTTACTTACTCAAGATTTTCACACTACTTTACTTGGGATTTTCACGCTACTTTACTTACTCAAACTTTTCTTGTTGCTTTACTTACTTTTGATTTTCATACTGCTTTTCCATGTTACTTTTCTTACTTGGGCTTTTCACTATGCTTTACTTGCTCAAACCTTTTATGCTACTTTTCTACTTTGTTTTATTTAATCAACCTTTCCATGCTACTTTTCCATGCTTCTTTATTTACTTAGGCTTTCTACGTTTCTTTACTTACATGAGATTTCCATGTTGCTTTTCTATGTTACTTTACTTGGGCTTTCCACATTGTTTTACTTACTCAAGCTTTCTATGTTGCTTTACTTACTCAATTTTTCCATGATGCTTTACTTACTTGGACTTTCCATGTTATTTTACTTACTCAAGCTTTTAATGCTATTTTTTCACACTACTTTAATTACTCAAGGCTTTCACACTCTTTTTCCGTGTTGCTTTATTTACTTGGGCTTTACATGTTGATTTACTTAATCAGACTTTCCATGCTACTTTACTTGAGATTTTTACATTGCTTTTCCATGCTACTTTACTTGGATTTTACACATTGCTTTGCAACACTGATTTACTTACTCAGGCTTTCCACGTTACTTTAATTTTTTTAGATTTTTAAGTTACTTTTCCATGCTGCTTTACTTACTCAATATTTTCATGCTACTTTACTTACTCAAGCTTTCAATGCTGCTTTTTCATACTACTTTACATACTCAAGCTTTCCACGTTACTTTTCCACACTGCTTTACTTGCTCTAACTTTCCAAGCTTCTTTAATAACTCATGTTTTCCACCCTCCTTTTCCCCATTGCTTTACATGGGTTTCCCATGCTACTTTACTTACTCATATTTTCCATGCTATTTTACTTGGGATTTTTATATTGTTTTACTTACTCAAGATTTTTACGCTACTTTTTCACACTATTTTACTTACTCAAGATTTCTATGCTGCTTTACTTATTCCAACTTTTCCTGCTACTTTTCCATGTTGCTTTACTTACTCAAACATTCCACATTGATTTTCTATGTTGTTTTACTTACTGGAACAATCCACACTGCTTTACTTACTTAAGCATTCCACGTTACTTATTCAAGCTTTTCATGTTACTTTTTCATGTTGCTTTACTTACTCATGCTCTTCACTCTACTTTTCCATGTTGTTTTACTCACTCAGGCTTTCCAAGTTGCTTTATTTACTCGATCTTTCCATGATGTATTACTTATGCTTTTTTCACTATTTTACTTACTCAAGCTCTCCATGCTACTTTACTTTTTTGAGCTTTTTATGCTACTTTACTTACTTGGGCTTTCCATGCTGCTTTACTTACTGAAACTTTTCATGCTACTTTACTTAATGAAACTTACCACACTACTTTTCCATGCTACTATACTTACTCTGAATTACCATGTTACTTTTCTATACTACTTTAATTACTCAAGCTTTTTACACTACTTTACTTACTCCAACTTTCTATGTTGCTTTACTTATTTGAGATTTTCACACTATTTTTTCACATTGACTCACCTACTTCAAGTTTTCACACTATTTTACTTACTTGAGATTTTCATGATACTTTACTTACTAAAGCTTTCCATATTTCTTTACTTACTAAAGATTTCCACACTACTTTACTTGCTCTAGATTTCCATATTGCTTTTCCACACTACTTTACTTACTCGAGCTTTCTATACTATTTTTTCATACTACTTTACTAACTCGAGGTTTCTATGCTACTTTACTTACTCAAGATTTCCATATTTTTTTTCTATGTTTATTTTTTTACTCAAGATTTCCATGCTACTTTACTTGAGCTTTCCACATTGCTTATCCACATTTCTTTACTTACTAATGCTTTCTACACTACTTTACTTACTCAAGTTTTTCATGCTACTTTACTAACTTGGGCTTTCCACATTGATTTTTCATGTTGCTTTACATAAGTTTTCCACATTTTTTTTCCATCTTGTTTTAATCACTTGGGCTTTCCATGCTACTTTTCCATGTTGCTTTACTCACTTGAGCTTTCTACACTACTTTTCCACGCTATTTTACTTACTCAAAATTTTTATGATGCATTACTTACTCAGGCTTTCCATCTTACTTTAGTTACTTGAGGTTTTTATGTTCCTTTACTTAATCAAGCTTTCTACACTACTTTACATTGTTGAGCTTTCCATGCTACTTTACTTACTCAAGCTTTACATGCTACTTTACATACTAAGGCTTTTCACACTACTTTACTTACTCAAAAATTGTATGCTACTTTTCCATGCTACGTTTTCACATTACTTTGCTTACTCAAGATTTTTATGCTACTTTACTTACCCAAGATTTACACATTGCTTTAATTACTCATTATTTTCATACTAATTTTCCATGCTACTTTTCCATACTACTTTACTAACACAGACTTTCTATGCTATTTTTTCATGCTATTATACTTACTAAAGATTTTCATGTTACTTTACTTACTCAAGCTTTTCACATTGATTTTTCATATTACTTTATTTACTCAAGATTTCCATGGTGCTTTGCTTACTCAAACTTTCTATGAAGTTTTTCCATCCAGCTTTACTTACTCAGTATTTCCATGTTGCTTTACTTAGAATTTCCACATTGATTTACTTACTTGGGCTTTCCACACTGCTCTTTTATGTTACTTTACTTACCTCAGATTTTCACACTCCTTTGTTTACTCAAGATTTACACACTACTTTTTTAGGTTGCTTTACTTACTCAAGATTTTCACCCTGCTTTTCCACATTATTTTATTTACTCAAACGTTTTATGTTACTTTACTTACTCAGGCTTTCCACGTTGCTTTACTTACTCGAGCTTTCCACACTAATTTGATTACTCTGTATTTCTATGTTTTTTTACTTACTTAGGCTTTCCACACTATTTTTTTAGGTTGTTTTACTTACTCAATATTTTTAGGATTTTCATGTTGTTTTACTTACTTAGGCTTTCTATGATACTTTACTTACTCAGACTTTCCGTGCTACTTTACTTACTCAAACTTTCCATGTTGCTTTTCCATGTTACTTTAGTTATCAAACTTTACATGCTAACTTTACATGCTTATTTACTTAATCGAGCTTTCAATGCTACTTTACTTATTTTGGATTTTCAGGTTGGTTTACTTACTCGAACTTTCCACACTACTTTTGTTACTCAAGCTTTCCACACTGATTTACTTATTCAATATTTTCGCCCTAATTTTATATGCCGCTTTATTTAATCAATATTTTCACATTACATTATTAACTCAGACTTTCCATATTCTTTTACTTACTTGGGCTTTCTATTTTTCCATGCTACTTTACTTACTCAAGATATTCACACTACTTTACTTACTCAAACTTTTTTTACTACTTTACTTACTCAAGGTTTCCATGTTGCTTTACTTACTCGATCTTTCCACTTTGCTTTAATTATTTGAGCTTTCAATGCTACTTTACATTCTCAGGCTTTCCACGTTACTTTACCACCATGCATTACTTACTCAAACTTTATAAATTGCTTTACTTACTTGGGATTTTCACACTACTTTACTTACTCAGGCTTTCCACACTACTTTACTTACTCAAGCTTTCCATGCTACTTTATTTAGTCAAATTTTCATGCTATTTTACTTACTCAAGTTTTTCATGTTGTTTTACTTACATAGTCTTTCTATGCAACTTTACATATGTGGGCTCTTTATGCTGCTTTTCCATGCTACTTTACTTACTTAGGCTTTTCATAGTACTTTATTTACTCAAGATTTCAAAGCTAATTTTTCACATTAGTTTACATGCTTGGGATTTCCACGTTGCTTTAATTACCTAGGGTTTTTATGCTACTTTACTTAGTCAGGCTTACCACACTACTTTTCTACATTACATTATTTACTCAAGTTTTCCATGCTACTTTTTCACACTGCTTTATTTATGCAAGCATTTCACATTGCTTTACTTAGTCTTTCCATGCTACTTTACTTATTCAATATTTTCACGCTACTTTCCTTACTCAAGATTTCTATGCTACTTTACTTACTGAAGATTTTCATGCTAATTTACTTACTCAAGATTTTCATGCTACTTTTTTTATGCTAATTTACTTACTCGAGCTTCCAAACTTGCTTTTTGATGCTACTTTACTTACTCAAGCTTTCCTTACTACTTTTTCACACTAGTTTATTTACTCAAGCTTTCCATGCTATTTTACTTATGTTTTCCACACTACTTTTCCATGTTGCTTTACTTACTTAGAGTTTCTAAGCTGCTTTACTTACTCAAACTTTCCATGCTACTTTACTTAGGCTTTCTATTCTACTTTAATTACTCGGGCTTTCCATGCTACTTTACTTATTTAGGCTTCCTACATTTTTTTTAATGCTACTTTACTTACTCAAGCTTTCTACACTATTTTTCTATGCTACTTTACTTACTTGGGGTTTTCATGATATTTTTCCATGTTGCTTTACTTACTCAGGCATTATATGTTACTTTACGTACTCAACCTTTCCACGTTGATTTTAAACGTTACTTTTTTTACTCAAGCTTTTCACTCTGGTTTAATTGAGATTTTTACACTGCTTTACTTACTAGGGATTTCCATGTTACTTTTTCATTTTACTTTATTTACTTGAGCTTTCCACATTGCTTTACTAACTCAAGTTTTCCATGCTAGTTTTCCACATTACATTACTTATTAGGTCTTTCCACATTGCTTTTCCATGCTACTTTACTTTTTCAAGCTTTTCATGCTAATTTAGTTACTCAAGCTTTGTATGTTCATTTACTTACTCAAGCTTCACAAGCTACTTTTCACACTTTTTTTCATGCTACTTTACTTACTTGGGCTTTCCATGCTACTTTACTTACTCGAGCTTTCCATAATGCTTACTTACTCAAGCTTTTGATATTATTTTTCTACATTATTTTACTTACTCAAGCTTTCCATGCTACTTTAATTACTCAGGCTTTTCATACTCTTTTTTCACACTATTTTAACTAATTGGGATTTCTATATTGCTTTACTTACTCAAGTTTTCTATGCTACTTTACATACTTAGGCTTTTCATTCTTCTTTACTTACTCGAGCTTTCTACGCTACTTTTTCATGCTACATTACTTATTTGAACTTTCCACACTACATTTCTATGATACTTTATTCATTTTGGATTTCTACACTGCTTTACTTATTCTGTCTTTCTTCACTATTTTATTTACTCTAGCATTTTATGTTGCTTTACTTACACAGGCTTTCCATGCTACGTTTCCATGTTGCTTTACTTACTCAAGTTTTCCACACTTCTTTACTTACTCAAACTTTCCATGTTGCTTTACTTACTCAACCTTTTTGTACTGCTTTTTCATGTTGTATTACTTATTCAAAATTTCCATACTACTTTACTTACTTAGGCTTTCCATGCTACTTTTCTATATTGTTTTACTTAATAGAGCTTTTTATGCTACTTTTTCACGTATATTTACATACGCGAGCTTTCTACATTCCTTTACTTCCTCAAGCTTTCCACATTGCTTTACTTACTCAAGCTTTCCATGCTACTTTAATTATTTGAGTTTTCCATGCTACTTTTCCACACTAGTTTACTTACTCAAACTTTCCATGTTGTTTTTCCATGTTACTTTACATCCTAAAGCTTTCCATGCTACTTTATGACATTGATTTACTTAATCATGCTTTCCACGTTGCTTTACTTGGGTTTTCCATGCTACTTTATTTACTCAAGCTTTCCCTATTGTTTTACTTGCTTAAGATTTCCACACTACTTTACTTACTTTAGCTTTCCCTGTTGCTTTACTTACTCGAGCTTTTCACACTACTTTACTTACTTGATCTTTCCATGGTACTTTATTTACTTGCATTTTCACATTGCTTTTCCATGCTACACTACTTACTCAAGCTTTCCATGCTACTTTTCCATGCTATTTTACTTACTCGATATTTCCACATTGCTTTACTTACTTGAGCCTACCACATTATTTTTCCATGCTACTTTACTTACTCAGGCTTTCTATGCTACTTTACTTAATTGAGATTTTCACGTTACTTTACATACTTAGGCTTTTCATGTTGCTTTACTTAAGATTTCCATGCTACTTTACTTACTTGATCTTTCTATACTACTTTTACATGCTACTTTACTGACTCAATATTTTTACGCTACATTTTGATGCTACTTTATTTACTTTGACTTTCCACTATATTTTTCTATGCTACTTTACTTACTTAAGCTTTCCACACTACTTTACTTACTTGATCTCTCCACACTGCTTTACTTACATATGATTTCCATGCTTCTTTACTTACTCTGACTTTTCATGCTACTTTACTTACTCAAGCTTTTCACATTGATTTTCTACATTGCTTTACTTACTTGAGCTTTCCATGCTTCTTTTCCACATGAATTTACTTACTCAAGCTTTCCATGTTGCTTTCCCATGTTACTTTACTTACTCGAGCTTTTCACACCACTTTACATACTTGGGCTTTCCATGCTACTTTTTTACACTACTTTATTTACTTAAGCTTTCCATATTTCTTTACTAACTTAGGCTTTCCATATTATTTTTTCATGTTGCTTTACTTACTCAAGATTTCTAGGCTACTTTTTCATACTAATTTACTTACTCAAGATTTCCATACTACTTTACTTACTCAAACTTTACATGCTACTTCACTTACTTGGGCTTTACACAATACTTTTCTATGTTGTTTTACTTACTTAGGCTTTCCACACAACTTATCGATATTTCTTTACTTACTCAAGCTTTCTACACTGCTTTATTTGCTTAAGCTTTCCACATTACTTTACTTACTCAAGTTTTTCATGATGCTTTAATTGCGTAGGCTTTCTATATTGCTTTACTTGCACAATATTTTTATGATTATTTTTCATGCTACTTTACTTACTTAGGATTTGTACACTACTTTACTTACTTAGGCTTTCCACACTACTTTACTTGAGTTTACATGCTACTTTACTTACTCATATTTTCCATGCTACTTTACTTAGGATTTCCATGTTGCTTTTTCAAACTAATTTATTTACTCGAGCTTTCCATGCTACTTTACTTATTTGAGCTTTCAATACTGCTTTTCTAAACTACTTTACTTACTCAAGATTTCCATGTTGCTTTATTTACTCAAGCTTCCCACACTACTTTGCTTACTCAAAATTTCCATGTTACTTTACTTGAACTTTTCATGCTACTTTTTTATGTTGCTTTACTTACTTGGGCTTTTGACACTGCTTTACTTACTCAAGCTTTCCATGCTAGTTTACTTAGTTGAGCTTTTCACTCTTCTTTTCTATACTATTTTACTTACTTTGGCTTTCCACATTGTTTTTTCATGCTGCTTAACTTACTCAGGCTTTTCATGTTATTTTTCTATGTTGCTTTACTTACTCAAGCTTTCTATGTTGCTTTACTTACTCAGGGTTTTCATGTTACTTTTTTATGTTTATTTACTTACTCAGACTTTAGATGTTATTTTATTTACTCAAGCTTTCCATGTTGCTTTACTTACTAAAGCTTTCCAAATTGCTTCTCCATGTTGTTTATTTACTCAAGCTTTCTACGTTGCTTTATTAACTCAGACCTTTCACATTATTTTTCCACATTCTTTTACTTACTCAGGTTTTCCATGTTGCTTTACTTAGGCTTTTTACTTTTCTTTATTTACTCATATTTTCCATGCTTCTTTATTAACTTAATCTTTCCACACTAATTTTCTATGTTGATTTATTTACTTAGGATTTCCACACTATTTTCAATGTTGCTTTACTTACTCGAGCTTTCCATGATGCTTTACTTGAGCTTTCAATATTACTTTACTTACTCAGGCTTTCCACACTGCTTTTCCATGTTGCTTTACTTACTCAGGTTTTCCATGCTGCTTTACTTACTTTGGTTCTCCATGCTACTTTACTTATTCAGGATTTCTATGTTACTTTACATACTCTAGTTTTCCATGTTGTTTTACTTACTCAAAATTTCAAGGATGCTTTACTTACTCAAGTTTTTCACGTTCCTCTTTAATGTTACTTTACTTACTTGAGTTTTTCATACTGCTTTTTTAGGTTGCTTTACTTACTCATGCTTTCAACATTGTTTTACTTACTCAAGTTTTTCCTGATTTTTTTCCACACTACTTTACTTAATCATGATGTGCACACTGCTTTACTTACTAAGACTTTCTATGCTAGTTTAATTACTTAAAATTTTCATGTTGCTTTACTTACTTAGGATTTCCATGTTATTTTACATGCTCAGGCTTTCCATGCTACTTTAGTTACTCAAGCTTTCTACACTATTTTTCTATGATACTTTACTTACTCAAGCTTTTTAAGATATTTTTCCATGCTACTTTATATACTCGGGCTTTCTAGGCTAATTTTCTATACTACTTTACTTACTCAAGCTTTCCACACTTCTTTACTTGATTTTTCTATGTTGCTTTTCCACATTGTTTTATTTACTTGGGCTTTCCACATTGCTTTATTTACTTTGGCTTTCCATGCAACCTTATTTACTCAGACTTTCTACACTAATTTTCCATGCTACTTTACTTAAAATTTTCATGATACTTTTTTATGTTACTTTATTTACTCGAGATTTCCATGCTACTCTACATACTTGAGCTTTCCACGCTATTTTATTTACTCGAGCTTTCCACACTAATTTTCCATGATACTTTATTTACTCATGCTTTCCATGCTACTTTACTTAGTCAATCTTTTCACGCTACTTTTTCACATTTCATTACTTACTAAGGATTTTCATGTTGCTTTTCCACGTTGCTTTACTTACTCAAGATTTACACACTACATTACTAACTCAAAGATTCCATATTGCTTTACTTACTCAGACTTTCCATGCTACTTTTACACACTACTTTACTTACTCAAGATTTTCAAATATCTATTCCATGCTACTTTACTTGAGCTTTCCCACACTGCATTTTTACAATGCTTTACTTACTTAGGCTTTTTACGTTGCTTTACTTACTCACATTTTCCATGATGCTTTATTTATTCAAGCTCTTTAAATTGCTTTTCTATGCTTCTTTGCTTACTCAATCTTTTCACACTACTTTACTTAAACTTTCCATGCTACTTTTCCACACTACTTTACTTGATCTTTTCACACTACTTTTCCATGCTACTTTACTTACTCAAGCTTTTCATGCTATTTTACTTGGGATTTCCATGCTTTTTCACACTAATTTACTTGCTCGAGATTTTCATGCTGCTTTACTTACTTGGGCTTTCCACACTACTTATTCATGCTAATTTACTTACTCAGGATTTCCATGTTGTTTTACTTACATGAGCTTTTTATACTTCTTTTCTATGCCACTTTACTTACTAAGGTTTTCCATATTGCTTTACATACTCAATCTTTCCATGCTGCTTCACTAACTTGAGCATTCCATGTTACTTTTCCATGTTCATTTACTTAATTGATATTTCCATGTTTCTTTACATACTAAGGCTTTCCACGCTACTCTTCCATGCTACTTTACTTGATCTTTTTGCACTGATTCTCTACACTACTTTACTTACTAAGGGTTTTTATGCTTCTCTACTTATGTGTTCTTTCTATGCTACTTCACTTACTCGAGCTTTCCATGCTACTTAACTTACTCAAACTTTCTACTTACTTAGGCTTTCCATGCTCATTTACTTACTTGGGCTCTCCATGCTACTTTTCCATGCTACTTTACTTACTCAAGCTTTTCGCATTACTTTACTAACTTGAGCTTTCCATGCTTCTTTATTTACTTGAGCTTTTCACATTGCTTTTTATACTAATTTTTCACATTTTTTATTTACTCAAGATTTCCATGTTAATTTACTTACTCGAGCTTCCCACGTTTCTTTACTTAATCAAGCTTTCCATGTTGCTTTACTTACTCAAGCTTTCCATGCTACTTTACTTACTTGAGCCTTCTACATTACTTTTCCACACTAGTTTACTTACTCAAGATTTCCATGCTACTTTACTTACTTGATCTTTTCACATGGATTTTTTATGCTACTTTACTTACTCAGGCTTTCTACGCTACTATACTTACTCAAGCTTTCAATGCTACTTTTTCACACTGCATTACTTACTCAGGGTTTCCATGCTACTTTACTTACTCAAACTTTATATGCAGCTTTACTTACTCAACCTTTCCACACAACATTACTTACTCATAATTTCCATGCTATTTTTTCACATTGCTTTACTTACTCGAGATTTACACATTCCTTTTTTATGATGCTTTACTTACCTGAACTTTCCACTCAACTTTTTCATTTTACTTTACTTACTTGAAATTTCCACATTGCTTTTTCATGATACTTTACTTGAGATTTTCATGCTCCTTTTCCACATTACTTTACTTACTCAGGCTTTCCTTACTGCTTTACTTACTCGGGCTTTTTGCATTACTTTTCTTCACTGCTTTACTTACTTCTTCACAGTGCTTTTCTTACTTAGCCTTTCCACACTACTTTACTTACTCGAGTTTTCCACGTTGATTTACTGCTTTCCACGCTGCTTTTCTAAGTTGATTTACTTACTTAGGCTTTCCATGTTAATTTTTCATGATGTTTTACTTACATGAACTTTCCACGCTACTTTACTTACTTGAGATTTCCACACTACTTTACTTGGAATTTTAATGCTACTTTATTTACTTGGGCTTTCCACCTTGACTTTCTACGTTGTTTTACTTAGTCAAGATTTTCATGATGTATTACTTACTCATACTTTATGTGTTACTTTACTTACTCAAGTTTTCCATGTTACTTTTCTATTCTACTTTACTTACTCAAGCTTTAAACATTACTTTTTCACACTACTTTACCTACTCAAGTTTTTCACACTACTTTACTTACTTGATCTTTCCACATTGGTTTAGTTACTCAGTCTTTCAATGTTACTTTTCCACATTGCTTTACTTACTCAAGCTTTTCATGTTATATTACTTAGATTTTCCAAGCTACTTTTCCACATTGCTTTACTTACTCAGGCTTTCCATACTACTTTACTTACTCGAGCTTTCCACAATGCTTTACTTAATCAGGCTTTCCATTTTGATTTACTTACTCAAGGCTTCTACTTTACTTTACTTACTCTAGCTTTCCATGCTACTTTACTTACTTGGACCTTCCATGCTACTTTACTTATCTGGAGTTTCCATGCTACTTTACTTACTCAAGATTTACACATTGTTTTTCCATGTTGTATTACTTACTCAGTCTTTCCATGTTACTTTCCTATGTTACTTTACTTACTCAAGCTTTCCACACTGCTTTACTAACTCAAGCTTTCTATGCTAATTTTCCTCATTGCTTTACTTGTTCAAGATTTCCACATTTCTTTACTTACTCGAGCTTTACATGTTGCTTTACTTACTCTGGGTTTCCACATTACTTTACTTACTCATATTTTCTACCTTGATTTTCCATGCTCCTTTATTTACTCAATATTTAAACACTTCTTTACTTATTTTAGCTTTTCACACTGCTTTACTTAATTGGGATTTCCAAGCTACTTTTTCATACTACTTTATTTACTCAAGATTTTCATGTTACTTTTCTATGTTGCTTTACTTACTTGGGATTTCCATGCTACTTTACTTACTCAAGTTTCCATACTACTTTTTCACATATATTTATTTACTCGATATTTCTACACTACTTTACTTACTCAAGCTTTTCACATTGGTTTACTTACTCAAGATTTCCATGCCACTTTATTTACTCAAGCTTTCTACACTACTTTACTTACACAGGCTTTCCTCATTGCTTTTCCATGTTAGTTTACTTACTCAAGCTTTCCATGCTACTCTACCATGCAACTTACTCAATATTTTTATATTGGTTTACTTACTCAGACTTTTCTTGTTGCTTTACTTACTCAAGTTTTCCGTGCTACTTTAATTACTTAATCTTTTCATGCTGCTTTTCCACACTATTTCACTTACTCAAGATTTCCGCCTTACTTTTTTATGCTAATTTACGTACTCAAACTTACAACATTGCTTTACTTACTCAAGTTTTCTATGTTACTTTACTTATTCAAGTTTTCCATGCTCTTTTACTTGCTTGATGTTTTCATGTTGCTTTACTTACTCAAAATTTCTACACTACTTTACTTACTTGGGCTTTCCATGTTGCTTTACATACTTGACCTTTCCACACTGCTTTATTTACTTCAACTTTCCATGCTACTTTACTTAGGTTTCCATTTTATTTTTCAAAGATACCTTACTTACTCAAGCTTTCCATGCTACTTTTTCACACTACTTTACTTACTCAAGATTTCCACATTAATTTACTTACTTGGGCCTTCCATAATATTTTTCCATGGTACTTTACTCACTCAAGCTTTCTATACTACTTTACATAATTGGGTTTTCCATGCTACTTTACTTACTTAGGCTATCCATATTTTTTTACTTAGGTTTTCCATACTACTTTACTTGAGATTTTCATGTTTATTTTCCTTGCTACTTTACTTATTCAAGCTTTCCACGCTAGTTTTCCATGGTTCTTTACTTACTCAAGCTTTTCATGATGCTTTACTTACTCAAACTTTCCATGTTGCATTAATCACTTGATCTTTCCACCCTGCTTTTCCATGTTGCTTTACTTAATCAAGTTTTCTACACTAATTTACTTACACAGGCTTTCCATGCTTCTTTACTTACTTGGACTTTCCATGCTACTTTACTTACTCGAGCTTTCCATGCTGATTTTCTACATTGCTTTACCTGCTCAAGCTTTTCATATTATTTTTCCACGTTGTTTTATTTACTCAAGATTTCTTAGCTACTTTACTTACCCAAGCTTTCCACATTGATTTTATACACTACTTTACTTACTCAAGCTTTCCATGTTGCTTTACTAACTCAGGTTTTCCATCTTGCTTTGCATACTCAATCTTTCCATGTTGATTTACTTACTCAGGTATTTTATGCTATTTTTCCATGCTGATTTACTTACTTGGGCTTTCCATTTTGATTTACTTACTCAAGCATTCCACATTGCTTTACTTAGAATTTCTATGCTACTTTACTTACTTAAGCTTTCCATGTTGCTTGTCTATATTGCTTTACTTACTCGATTTTTCCACACTACTTTATTTACTCAAACTTTCCACATTTCTTTACTTACTTGAGATTTCTATAGTTCTTTTCCATGTTGCTTTACTTACTTAGGATTTCCATGTTGCTTTACTTACTCAAGCTTTCCACATTATTTTTCTTACTCAAGCTTTTTATGTTTTTTTCCAAGTTACTTTACTTACTCAAGATTTCAACGCTACTTTACTTACTCATGCTTTCAACACTACTTTACTTACTCAAGTTTCCACATTACTTTACTTACTTAGGCTTTAAACATTACTTCACTTACTCAGGCTTTTCATACTACTTTTCCACACTACTTTACTTTCTCAGGCTTTCTACATTAATTTTAAACTCTAATTTGCTTACTTGAGCTTTCAATGCTGCTTTTCCATACTACTTTACCTACTCAAAATTTGTATGTTGCTTTACTTACTTAGGCTTTCCACATTGTTTTTCCACACTGCCTTGCTTACTCAGGCTTTCCATGCTACTTTACTTACTTGACCTTTTCATGTTGCTTTTTCATGCTACTTTACTTACTTGGCCTTTCCACACTACTTTACTGACTCAAGCTTTCCATGTTAGTTTACTTACTTGAGCTTTCCACACTTATTTTCCATGATACTTAACTTACTTAAGATTTTAATAAATTTTTTTCTTGATGCTAAACTTACTCAAACTTTCTATGATGTTTTACTTAATCTAACTTTTTGGGTTGATTTTCTATGTTACTTTACTTACTCAGGCTTTCCATGCTATTTTATTTACTTGAGCTTTCAACACTTCTTTACTAACTAAAGCTTTACACACTGCTTTACTTATTCATGCTTTCCATGTTGCTTTACTAACTCAAAATTTTCACACTATTTTTCCACATTACTTTAAATACTTAGGCTTTCCATGTTGCTTTAGTTACTTAGGCTTTCCATGTTACTTTTTCACATTGCTTTACTTACTCAGACTTTTCATGTTGCTTTACTAACTCAGGATTTTCAAACTACTTTTCCATGTTGCTTTATTTACTCAGGATTTTCACACTATTTTTCATGTTTCTTTACTTACTTAGGCTTTCCATGATGTTTTACTTACTCAAGCTTTCAATACTATTTTACTTACTCAGGCTTTCCACACTACTTTTCCACAACGCTTTACTTACTCAAGCTTTCCATGCTCCTTTACTTACTCAAGTTATTCACACTGATTAACTTACTCAGGCTTTCCATTCTACATTACTTATAATTTTCATGCCGCTTTACTTATTGTGGCTTTCCACACTACTTTTCTGTGATACTTTACTTACTCAAGATTTCTATGCTGCTTTACTTACTCAAGTTTTACATGCTACTTTTCCACATTGCCTTACTCATGCTTTTCATGATGCTTTTCCACATATCTTTACTTACTTAAGCTTTTGACATTGTTTTACTTGAGATTTTCATGTTTCCTTTCCACATTGCTTTACCCAATCAAGATTTTCACATTGCTTTACTTACTAAGACTTTCCATGATGGTTTACTTACTTGAGCTTTCCATACTGCTTTACTTAAGATTTCCATGCTACTTTACTTACTTAGGCTTCCCACACTAGTTTTATGTGCTACTTTACTTATTTGAACTTTGTATGCTACTTTTCCATGCTACTTTACTTAATCAAGCTTTTCACACTACTTTACTTGCTCGAGCTTTCCACACTCTTTTATTTACTTAGGCTTTCCATGTTGCTTTACTCACTCAAGCTTTCTATACTACTTTAATTATGTGAGCTTTCCACACTACTTTACTTACTCAGGCTATCCATACAACTTTACTTAGACTTTCCACACTACTTTACTTACTCAGACTTTCCACATCTTTTTTTTGCTATTTTACTTACTCAAAATTTCTTTGTTGCTTTACTTACTTGAGCTTTCCATGCTACTTTATTTACTCTAAATTTTCACATTGCTTTTTCATGATACTTTACTTACTTGGGATTTCTACAGTACTTTAGTTACTTGAGCTTTCTATGCTGCTTTACTTAGTAAGGTTTTCTATGCTACTTTTTTACACTACTTTACTTACTTGAGCTTTCCATGCTTCTTTATTAACTTAAGCTTTCCTCATTGCTTTTTCATATTTCTCTACTTATGCAGGCTTTCCATGTAACTTTTCCACAATGATTTACTTCCTCTAGCTTTCCACACTACTTTACTTACTAGAGCTTTCCATGCTAAATTTTCATAGTGTTTTACTTACTTAAGCTTTCCACATTGCTTTACTTACTTGGGTTTTCCTTAATGCTTTACTTATTCAAGATTTTCACACTAATTTTCCATGTTGATTTACTTAAGATTTCCATGTTGCTTTAATTACTTGAGATTTCCATGTTTCTTTACTTACTCAAGATTTTCATACTACTTTTCCATGCTATTTTACATACTCAAGCTTTCCATGCTACTTTACTAACTCAAGATTTTCATTCTGCTTTATTTATTTGAGATTTATACATTATTTTTTCATGTTACTTTTTCATGTTGCTTTACTTACTCAAGCTTTCCACATTGATTTTCCACTCTGATTTAATTACTCATGGTTTCCACATTGCTTTAATTACTCAAAATTTCTGCACTATTTTACTTACTTAGGCTTTCCATGCTAGTTTACTTGAGCTTTCCATACTATTTTTCCATGCTACTTGACTTACTCGTACACTCCATTCTAATTTACTTACTCAATATTTACACACTACTTTTCCATGTTGTTTTACTTACTCATGCTTGACACACTACTTTTATACACTGATTTACTTACTCAAGATTTTTATGATACTTTACTTATGTTTTACATACTATTTTTCCACAATACATTACTTATTCAAGCTTTCCATGCTACTTTACCTACTCAAACTTTCCATGTTACTTTTCCACTATACTTTAATTTCCCAACCTTTCCATGCTACTTTTATATGCTATTTTAATTACTCAGGCTTTCCACATTGCTTTACTTACTTGGGCTTTCCATGTTGCTTTACATACTCAAGCTTTCTATTCTAGTTTTTTATGCAGATTTACTTACTCAATCTTTTCACATTGCTTTATTTACTCAAAATTTCCACACTACTTTACTTAGGCTTTCCACCTTTTTTTTTACACTACTTTACTTACTTGAGCTTTCCACATTGGTTTACCTATTTGAGCTTTCCACACTGCTTTACTTACTCAAGCTTTTCATGCTACTTTATCACTCTTCTTTACTTACTTAGGCTTTTCACGCTACTTTACTTACTTGAATTTTATATGTTGCTTTACTTTCTTAGGTTTTCTATGTTGATTTACTTATCGAAGCCTTCCACACTACTTTTCAATGTTACTTTACTTATATAGGTTTTCCAAGCTACTCTACTTACTTGAGATTTTCATGATTCTTTACTAGCTTAGGGTTTATTAACTCAGGATTTCCATGCTACTTTATTTACTCAGGCTTTCCATGTTACTTTTCTATATTGTTTTACTTACTCAAGAATTCCATGCTACTTTTCCACACTACTTTACTTACTCAGGGTTTCCATGTTGCTTTACTTACTCAAGCTTTTCATATTGTTTTTTTGTGTTGCTTTACTTACTCGGGCTTTCCACACTACTTTACTTGCTCAAGTTTTCCATGTTGGTTTACTTGCTTAAGCTTTTCACATTGATTTTTCAAGTAACTTTACTTACTTGAGCTTTCATGCTACTTTACTTACTCAGATTTTCCATGCTACATTACTTGAGTTTACACACTATGTTACTTTGTCCAACTTTCGACACTGCTTTAAATACTTAGGGTTTTCATGCTACTTTACTTACTTGGGATTTACAAGCTAATTTTATACATTACTTGGGTTTTTCACATTGATTTTCTATCTGACTTTACTTACTTAGGCTTTCCATGCTTCTTTTCCATACTACTTTATTTAGGATTTTCATGCTACTTTACTTACTCGAGTTTTCCATACTGATTTTCCATGATGCCTTATTGAAGCTTTCCATATTGTTTTACTTACTCGAGCTATCCACGTCGTTTTTCCATGGTGCTTTATTAACTCAAGATTTCCAAACTAATTTGCTTACTCAAGCATTTCATGCTACTTTACTTACACGAGCTTTCCATGCTACTTACTTGAGCTTTCCATGTTGCTTTTCTATGCTACTTTACTTACTTGGGATTTCCATGCTACTTATTCATGTTGCTTTACTTACTTAGGGTTTCTATGTTGATTTACTTACTTGGGATTTATAAGCTATTTTTTTATGCTACTTTCATTACTTGAGCTTCCATGTTGTTTTATTTACTCAAGCTCTCCATACTATTTTTTCAGGTTATTTTACTTACTAAGGCTTTCCACATTGCTTTACTTACATAGGATTTACATATTGATTTACTAATTTAGGCTTTCCATGCTACTTTTCTATGTTGCTTTACATGCTCATAATTTCTATGCTACTTTACTTACTCAGGATTTTCATGCTACTTTTCCAAATTACTTTACTTGCTCTTAGTTTCCATGGTTCTTTACTAACTCAAGCTTTCCATGTTGCTTTTATATGTTGCTTTACTTACTCAAGCTTTCCACACTACTTTTCCACATTGCTTTACTTAATCAATTTTTTCACACTACGTTTCCATGCTACTTTACTTACTCAATCTTTTCATTATGCTTTATTTACTTGAGTTTTCAATGTTGCTTTACTTACTCAGGCTTTCCATGTTGCTTTACTTACTCGAGTTTTCCATGCTACTTTACTTACTCAAGCTTTCCATGCTACTTTACTTACTCAAGCTTTCCATGCTACTTTACTTAGGCTTTTCACACTATTTTATATACTCTGAGTTTCCACGTTGTTTTACTTACTCAAGATTTCCATGCTACTTTTCCACGTTGCTTTACTTACTCAATCTTTTCATGATGTTTTTCCACACTACTTTACTTACTCAGGATTTCCACATTTTTCACTTACTCAAGATTTTCATATTGCTTTTCCATGCTATTTTAAATACTCAAGATTTCCATGTTGTTTTACTTACTTAGGGTTTTCATGTTACTTTACTTACTTGAACTTTTGACTTCGCTTTGCTTACTTAGGCTTTCCATGCTAATTTTCCTACTTAGGCTTTCCATACATTTTTACTTAAACTTTATACGTTTATTTTCTACACTACTTTACTTACTCAGGCTTTCCACAATGCTTTACATACTTAGGCTTTTCATGTTACTTTACTTACAAAGGCTTTTTATGTTACATTACTTTCTCAAGTTTTTCATGTTGATTTACTTACTCAAGATTTTCATGTTGCTTTAATTACTAAGGCTTTTCAAGTTGATTTTCTATGCTACTTTAGTTACTCAAGATTTCCATGCTACTTTATTAGCTCACACTTTCATGCTATTTTTCCATATTACTTTACTTACTCTAGGTTTCCACATTGCTTTTCTATGTTGCTTTACTTACTCAAGATTTTCATGCTATTTTTCCACATTGATTTACTTAATTGGGTTTTTCATGCTTCTTTTCAATGTTTCTTTACTTATTTGGCTTTCCATACTACTTTACTTACTCAAGATTTCTAAGCTACTTTACTTGGGATATCTACACTACTTTACTTATTCAAGATTTTCACCTTACTTTTCCATGTTTCTTTACTCACTCAGGCTTTCCACACTGCTTTACTTAATCAAGCTTTTAACCCTCCTTTACTTACTCAAGATTTCTACATTGCTTTACTTACTCGAGCTTTCCAAGTTGCTTTACTTACTCAAGATTTTCATAGTACTTTACTTACTCAAGCTTTCCACACTGCATTTATATGCTGATTTTTTAGGTTGCTTTACTTACTCAAGCTTTCCATATTGTTTTAATTATTTGGGATTTCTAAGTTGATTTACTTACTTGACCTTTCCATGTTGTTTTATTTACTCAAGCTTTCCACGTTGCTTTACTTACTCAGGATTTCCATGTTACTTTACTTACTTGACCTTTCCTCTTTATTTTTTCATGTTACTTTACTTACTTTAGCTTTCTATGCTAATTCATTTTTTTAAGCTTTCCAAACTACTTTATTTACTTAGTTTTTTCACACTACTTTTTCACATTGCTTTACTTACTCAAGTTTTATATGCTGTTTTACTTACTCAAGGTTTCAACATTACTTTACTTATTCAAGATTTATATGTTACTTTACTTACTTTAGCTTTCCATGCTACTTTTTCATGTTATTTTACTTACTTAGACTTTCCACTCTATTTAATCAAGATTTCTATGCTACTTTACTTACTCTAGATTTTCACACTGATTTTTCATGATGCTTTACTTACTCTAACTTTCCACGTTGCTTTACTTACTCAAGTTTTACATATTGGTTTTCCATGTTACGTTACTTACTCAAGCTTTCCACATTACTTTTCCACACTACTTTACTTTCTCAAGCTTTCTACGTTGCTTTACTTACTCAGGTTTTCCATGCTACTTTACTTACTCAAAATTTCTACTTTGCATTACTTACTCAGGTTTTCCACACTACTTTGCTTACTCAATATTTATATGTTTCTTTACCTACTCGAGATTTTCACATTGTTTTACTTACTCTAGCTTTCCATGCTATTTTACTTATGTAGGCTTTCCATATTGTTTTTCCACACTACTTTACTTACTCAAGCTTTCTATGCTACTTTACTTACTCAAATTTTCCATGCTGCTTTACTTACTCGAGATTTCCATGCTGCTTTGCTTACTCAAGGTTTTTATGTTACTTTATTTACTCTAGATTTCCATATTATTTTAATTACTTGGACTTTCCATGCTACTTTACTTACCAGGGCTTTTCACACTGATTTTCTAAGCTATTTTAGTTACTCGAGCTTTCCACACTACTTTACTTATTTGGGCTTTCCATGCTACTTTTTTAGAGTTCTTTACTTACTCAGGCTTTACATGCTACTTTACTTACTTAAGATTTACACATTGTTTTTCCATGTTGCATTACTTACTCAGGCTTTCTACACTGCTTACTTTTTTAGGGTTTCTACACTGCTTTACTTACTTGGGCTTTCCATGCTGATTTACTTATTCAAGATTTTCATGTTGTATTACTAACTCAAGATTTTCATGTTGCTTTACTTACCCAAGATTTCTATGTTTCTTTGCTTACACAGGCTTTATGTGCTACTTTACTTAGGCTTTCTAGACTACTTTACTAGATTTTTTCACACTACTTTACTTACTCAGGCTTTCCATGTTGCTTTACTTATTTAAGCTTTACATGCTATTTTACTTACTCAGGGTTTCTATGCTACTTTACTTTTTCAATCTTTCCATGCTACTTTACTTACTTGGGCTTTCAACACTATTTTAATTACTCAAACATTCCACTCTACTTTTTCACACTAATTTACATACTAAAACTTTCTACACTACTTTTCCATGCTACTTTACTTATTCTAACTTTCCACATTTCTTTAATAACTCAAAATTTCAATGTTGCTTTTTCACGTTACCTTACTTACTCAAGATTTTTATGTTGCTTTTCCACATTGATTTACTTACTCAAGCTTTCCACGCTACTTTACTTAGGCTTTCTATGCTACTTTCCTTACTCAGGGTTTTCATAATATTTTTTCATGCTACTTTATTTACTCAAGATTTACATAGTGTTTTACTTACTCAAAGTTTTCATATTGTTTTTCCATGCTACCTTACTTACTTAGACTTTCCATGCTACTTTACTTAGTTAAAATTTTCACACTATTTTTCCACACTACTTTACTTAGACTTTCCATGCTATTTTAATTACTTTGGCTATCCCTGCTACTTTTTCATAATGATTTACTTACTCAGCCTTCCCATGCTTCTTTACATACTTAAGGTTTTCATACTATTTTTCCATGTTGCTTTACATACTCAAGCTTTCCGCACTACTTTCTCATGTTACTTTACTTATTCAAACTTTCCACATTGCTTTACTTACTCAAGATTTTCATGCTACTTTTCCATGTTGCTTTATTTACTTAGAATTTTCACACTGCTTTTCTTATTCAATCTTTCCACACTAATTTACTTACTTGAGCTTTCCACATTGCTTTACTTATTCGGTCTTTCCACACTACTTTACATAAACTTTCCACTCTACTTTACTTCCTCAATCTTTCCATGCTACTTTTCTATGATACTTTACTTACACAATCTTTCCACGCTGCTTTCCATAGTACTTGACTTACTCTAACTTTCCATACTACTTATTTAGACTCCTTTACTTACTCAAGATTTCTATGCTACTTTACTTACTCAAGATTTCCATGGTGATTTTACATGCTACTTTATTTACGATGGCTTTCCATGCTACTTTACTTCCTTAAACTTTCCATACTACTTTTCCACATTACTTTATTTAATCAGACTATCTACGTTGCTTTACATACTCAAGCTCTCCACACTACTTTACTTACTTGAGCTTTCCACACTGCTTTTCCATGCTACATTAATTACTTGATATTTCCATACTATTTTACTTACTTAGGCTTTCCATATTGCTTTTCCATGCTACTTTAATTAATCAGACTTTTGATGAAACTTTACTTACCCAGGGTTTTCACACGTCTTTTTTACATTACTTTACTTACTCGAGCTTTCCATGTTTCTTTACTTACTCAAGATTTTCACATTGATTTTGCATGTTACTTTACTTACTAAGGCTTTCCACTTTGCTTTTCCATACTGCTTTACATACTCGGGCTTTCCATATTGCTTTTCTAACTCAAGCATTCCATGCTACTTTTCCATGTTACTTTACTTACTCAAGCTTTCCATGTTTCTTTTCCATGCTAATCTACTTACTAAGGCTTTCCACCCTTCTTTTCCATGCTTTTTTACTTACTCAAGCTTTCTACACTGATGTTTCATGCTACTTTACTAACTCAGGCTTTCTATGTTGCTTTACTTACATGGGCTTTTTAAGCTACTTTACTTGTGCTTTCCACATTTCTTTTTCATAATGATTTGTTTACTCAATCTTTTCATGCTACTTTATTTACTCAGGATTTTCATACTAATTTACTTACTCAAGCATTCCACACTGCTTTTCCATACTAATTTACTTACTTGAGCTCTCCACATTGCTTTACTAACTTGGGCTTTCCACATTGTTTTACATACTTGAGATTTCTATGCTACATTACCTGAGATTTCCAAATTGATTTTCCACACTACTTTACTTACTCGAGATTTTTATGCCACTTTTCAATGCAACTTTATCTACTCGATCTTCCCACACCACTTTACCATGTTGATTTTCTTACTAAAGCTTTTAACGCTACTTTTTCTTACTACTTTACTTACACATGCTTTCCATGTTGCTTTACTTACTTGGACCTTCCACACTACTTTTTCAAGTTATTTTACTTACTCAAGCTTTTGACACTAATTTTTCATAGTAATTTACTTACTCAAGCTTTTTATTCTACTTTACTTACTCAAAATTTCCATGTGGCTTTACTTACTCAGCCTTTTCACACTGCTTTACTTATTCGAGCTTTCCACACTACTTTACGTCCTCAAGCTTTCCACATTGTTTTTTCATGTTAATTTACTTACTCAATATTTTCATGTTGCTTTTTCATGATGCTTTATGTACTCAAACTTTTCACACTGCTTTACTTACTTGAGCTTTCCACACTTCTTTACTTACTCAGGCTTTCCACACTACTTTTCTATGTTGCTTTACTTACTCGATCTTTCCATGCTGCTCTACTTACTTGGGCTTTCCACTCTACTTTACTTACTCAATTTTTTCATGTTGCTTTTTCATGGTGCTTTATTTACTTAGGTTTTTCACACTACTATTCTATGGTACTTTACTTACTCAAGCTTTCCACACTACTTTATTTACTTGGGCTTTTCATGTTTCTTTACTTACTTAAGCTTTCTATATTACTTTACTTACTTAGGTTTTCCACGTTGCTTTACTTACTTGATATTTCCATGCTAATTTTCCATAATACTTTACTTACTCAAGCTTTCCATGCTACTTTACTTACTAAAGCTTTCCACGTTGCTTTACTTACTCAAGATTTACACATTCCTTTACTTATTCAAGCTTTATATGCTACTTTACCTTCTCTAGCTTTTCTCACTGCTTTTCCATGCTGCTTTAATTACTCACACTTTCTATGCTGATTTTTCAAGCTACTTTACTTACTCAAGCTCTCCACACTACTTTTCTATACTGTTTTATTTACTTGGGTTTTTTCATGCTTTGTTATTAACACAAGTTTTCCACGTTGGTTTACTTACATGGGCTTTCTAAGCTGCTTCACTTATTTGAGCTTTCCACGTTGCTTTTTCGTATTATTTTACTTACTCAAGCTTTCCATCTTACTTTACTTACACAGACTTTCTATACTGCTTTACTTACTCAAGCATTCCGCACTACTTTTCCATGCTACTTTACTTACTTGAGCTCTCCACATTACTTTACTAATTTCGGCTTTCCATGTTGTTTTACTTACTTGAGCTTCCCATGCTACTTTACTTGAGCTTTCCACATTGCTTTTACACACTAGTTTACTTGGGATTTCTATGCCGATTTTACATACAACTTTACTCACTCGATCTTTCCACGCTGCTTTACCACGTTGCTTTTCTTACTTGGGATTTTTACATTATTTTTTCATTCTACTTTACTTACTCATGTTTTTCATGCTGCTTTAATTACTCGGGCATTCCACACTACTTTTTCATGATAATTTACTTATTCAGGGTTTTAACATTGATTTTTCATGCTCCTTTACTTACTTGTGCTTTTCATGCTACTTTACTTAAACTTTTCATGCAGATTTACTTACTCAACCTTTCCACACTGCTTTACTTACTCGATATTTCCATGTTGCTTTACTTACTCAAGCTTTCCATATTATTTTTCCATATTTCTTTACTTACTCAAGATTTACACATT
This sequence comes from Torreya grandis, assembly GCA_037957365.1. Classification (NCBI taxonomy): domain Eukaryota; kingdom Viridiplantae; phylum Streptophyta; class Pinopsida; order Cupressales; family Taxaceae; genus Torreya; species Torreya grandis. The sequence continues at coordinate 328,025 of JARHVA010001883.1, read as the reverse complement.
AGTTTTTTATGCTGCTTTACTTACTCAAACTTTTCATACTGCTTTACTTACTCAGGGTTTCCACACTACTTTACTTACTCAGGCTTTCCACACTACTTTTCTACGCTACTTTACTTAATCCGTCTTTCCATGCTACTTTACTAACTCAAGATTTTCATGCTACTTTATTTACTCAAGATTTCCATGGTACTTTTCCATGGTGCTTTACTTACTCAAGTTTTCCACACTATTATTCTTTGCTACTTTACTTACTCAGGGTTTTGACGCTACTTTATTTACTTAGGCTTTCAACATTGTTTTTCCATGTTAATTTACTTACTCAAACTTTCCACATTATTTTATTTACTACGGCCTTCCATGTTGCTTTACTTACTTGAGCTTTCTATGCTACTTTTCTATAATAATTTACTCACTCAGGCTTTCCATGCTACTTTACTTACTGAAGCTTTCTATTCTACTTTACTTACTCAAGATTTTCAGATTGCTTTACTTACTCAAGCTTTCTATACTAATTTACTTACTTTATCCTTCCACACTATTTTTCTATTATACTTCACTTACTCAGGCTTTCTATGTTGTTTTTCCAAGCTACTTTACTTACTCAGGCTCTCCACACTACTTTTCCATACCACTTTATTTACTTGAGTTGTCTATGTTACTTTACTTTTTTGAGCTTTCCAAACTGCTTTACCACACTACTTTATTTACATGAGCATTTTATTTTACTTTACGTACTCGATATTTCCCTCCTAATTTACTTACTCAAGCTTTCCATACTACTTTACTTACTCAAAATTTCCACATTATTTTACTAACTTGAGCTTTTCATGCTACTTTTCCATGTTGCTTTACTTACTCAGACTTTCCATGCTAATTTACTTAGGTTTTTCTACTACTTTATTTACTTGAGCTTTCCATGCTACTTTACTTATTATTTACACATGGATTTTCTATGTTACTTTACTTACTTGAGATTTACATATTGCTTTACTTATTAGAGCTTTCCACACTGCTTTACTTACTTGAGCTTTACACTTGAGATTTTCATGCTACTTTTTCACACTGATTTACATATCAAGATTTCAATACTGCTTTACTTACTCACACTTTCCATGATGCTTTACTTACTTGAGCTTTCCATGTTACTTTTGAATATTGTTTTATTTACTTGAAATTCTCATGCTACTTTACTTACTCAAGCTTTTCACACTTCTTTTCCTTGCTACTTTACTTATCCAAGGTTTCCATGCTACTTTAGTTAATTTGGTTTTCCATGATATTTTTCTACATTGATTTATTTACACAAGCTTTCCATGTTGATTTACTAAATCAATATTTCCATGCTATTTTTCTACATTGGTTTACTTACTCGACCTTTACATGGTTCTTCTCTATGCTACTTTACTTACTCGAGCTTTCCACACTACTTTTTCATGCTACTTTATTTACTCATGTTTCTCATGATGCATTACTTATTCCACCTTTCCATACTACTTTAATTACTAGACATATCTATGTTGCTTTACTTAAGCTTTTCACACTACTTTTCTATGCTACTTTACTTACTCAAACTTTCAACACTACTCTAGTTTCTCAGACTTTCCACATTGCTTTTCTACACTGCTTTACTTACTCATGCTTTTTATGTTACTTTACATACTCAATCTTTCCACACCACTTTTCCACATTTCTTTACTTATTCGAGCTTTCCATGATACTTTTCTATGTTGATTTACTTACTCAAGCTTTCTAAGTTATTTTTTCATGTAACTTTACTTACTCAAGCTTTCTGTGTTGCTTTACTTAGGATTTTCATGCTATTTTTTCATACTATTTTACTTACTTAGGCTTTCCATGCTGCTTTACTTACTCAGGCTTTCCATGCTACTTTATTTACTAAAGCTTTCCATGTTGGTTTACTTACTCGAGCTTTCCATGCTGCATTACTTACTCATTTTTTTCATACTACTTTACTTACTCATGTTTTCTACGCTACTTTACTTACTTGATCTTTCCATGTTGTTTTTGCATATTGTTTTATTTACTTGAGCTTTTCATGCTACTTTACTTACTCAAAATTTTCACACTGCTTTTCCTTACTACTTTACTTATCCAGGGTTTCCATGCTACTTTACTTAATCTATTTTTCATGATGTTTTTCTACATTGATTTACTTACTAAAGCTTTCCATGCTGCTTTACTAAATCAAGATTTCCATGCTATTTTTATACATTGCTTTACTTACTTAACCTTTGCATGGTTCTTTTCTATGCTGTTTTAATTACTTGAGCTTTTCACACTACTTTTCCATGCTACTTTACTTACTCAGGTTTTTCACGATGCTTTACTTATTCAACCTTTCCATTCTACTTTACTTACTCAAGATTTCTATGTTGCTTTACTTACTTAAGCTTTCCATACTACTTTACTTACTCAAACTTTTCACACTACTTTACTTACTCAAACTTTCCACACTGCTTTACTTAGGATTTTCATGTTGTTTTACATACTCAATCTTTCCACACTACTTTTCCACACTATTTTACTTATTCAATATTTCTATGATACTTTTCCATGTTGATTTACTTACTTGAGCTTTCTAAGTTACTTTTTCATGCAACTTTAGTTGCTCAAGCTTTCCATGTTGTTTTACTTAGGATTTTCATGTTATTTTTTCACACTGCTTTACTTACTTGGGCTTTCCATGTTTCTTTACTTAATCAAGCTTTCCACACTAATTTATTTACTAAAGCTTTCCATGTTGGTTTACTTACTCAGGCTTTCCACATTGCATTACTTACTGATTTTTTCCATACTTCTATTCTTACTCAGGCTTTCTATTCTACTTTACTTACTTGATCTTTTCACGTTATTTTTTCATGTTGCTTTACTTACTTGATCTTTCCATGTTTATTTACTTACTTGGGATTTTCATGTTGCTTTACTTACTCGAGCTTTTCACACTATTTTTCCATATTATTTTACTTATATGGGCTTTTCGCATTGCTATACTTACTCAGGCTTTCCAAGTTACTTTACTTACTTGATTTTACACATTACTTTACTTACTCAAGATTTCTACACTGCTTTACTTACTCAAGATTTCTACACTGCTTTACTTACTCAAGCATTCCACATCACTTTACTTACTTAGACTTTCCCTGCTGCTTTTGCACACTACATTATTTACTCATGGTTTCCACATTACTTTTTTATGCTATTTTACTTACTCAAGATTTTCACATTACTTTTTCATACTACTTTACTTACTCAATATTTTCATGTTGCTTTACTTACTAAAGCTTTTCACATTGCTTTTTCATACTACCTTACTCAAACTTTCCACGCTGCTTTACTTACTCAAGCTTTCCATGTTTTTTTCTATGGTGCTTTACTTACTCAAGTTTTCCACACTGCTTTACTTACTTAAGCTTTCCATGCTACTTTATTTACTCGAGCTTTCCATGCTACTTTTTCACCCTAATTTATTTACTCAAGCTTTTCATGCTGCTTTTCCATGCTAATTTACTTACTCAAGATTTTCATGTTACATTTCCATGATGATTTACTTAAAATTTCTATGTTACATTACTTACTCAGGATTTCCACATTGCTTTTTTATGTTGCTTTACTTACTCAAGATTTCCAGTTACTTTATTTACCAAAGCTTTCCACACTACTTTACTTACTCAAGTTTTCCATGCTACTTTACTAACTTGAGCTTTCCACATTGATTTTCTACTTTGATTTTCTTAATCAGACTTTCCATGCTAATTTACATAGGCTTTCCACATTGCTTTATTTACTCTGGGTTTCCATGGCTCTTTATTAATTCAGGGTTTCCACGTTACTTTTCCACATTGTTTTACTTACTCAGGCTTTTCACACTCCTTTACTTAATTAGACTTTCCATGATGCTTTACTTACTCAGGATTTCCATGTTGTTTTATTTACTAAAATTTTCTATGATGCTTTACTTAAGCTTTCCATGCTATTTTACTTAAGATTTTTACACTACTTTTCCATACTGATTTACTTAGACTTTTCATAGTTCTTTTCCATACTATTTTACATACTTCAGATTTCCATGCTATTTTTCCACATTGCTTCACTTACTCAAGATTTCCACAATGTTTTACTTGAGATTTTCACATTGATTTTCTAAACTAATTTACTTACTCAAGATTTCCACGCTGCTTTACCTACTCAACCTTTCCATTCTACTTTACTTGAGATTTCCACACTGCTTTACTTACTCAAATTTTCTACACTACTTTGCTTACTCAGGCTTTCCATCCTACTTTACTTAATCTTTCCATGCTGCTTTAATTACTTAGGCTTTTCACACTGCTTTACTTAAAAATTTCATGCTACTTTACTTAATCAGGCTTTCCATGCTGCTTTTCCATGTTACTTTACTTACTACAAATTTCCATGCTACTTTACTTACTCAAGCTATCCTTACTTCTTTACTTAAGCTTTTCACACTATTTTTCTATGATACTTTACTTGCATATGGTTTTTATGTTACTTTACGTACTTAAGATTTTCACACTATTTTTCTATGTTCCTTTACTTACTCAAGCTTTACATGCTACTTTACTCAAGCTTTCCACCCTACTTTACTTACTCCAGCTTTCCATGCTACTTTACTTAATCTTTTCACACTACTTTTCCATGCTATTTTATTTACTTAGGCTTTCCACACTATTTTTTCACGTCATGTTACTTAGGTTTTCCATGTTGGTTTAGTTTCTTGGGATTTTCAAACTACTTTACTTACTTAAGCTTTACATGCTACTTTATTAATTCACACTTTCCATGCTGCTTCTCTACATTACTTTACTTACTCGAGCTTTTCATACTACTTTTCCATGCTGCTTTACTTACTCAAGATTTCCACAATACTTTTCCACATTATTTTACTTAGGTTTTCCAAGCTTCTTTTCCATGATGCTTTACTTGGGCTTTTCACACCACTTTTCCATTCTACTTTATTTAATCAAGATTTCTATGTTGCTTTACATACTCAGGTTTTTCACATTACTTTACTATGTTGCTTTACTTAATTGAGCTTTACACATTACTTTACTTACTTGGGCTTTCCACCATCATTAATCCAACTTTCCTTGCTGCTTTCCTTACTCAAGCTTTCCATGTTGCTTTAGTTACTCGAGCTATCCATGTTACTTTACTTAATTAGGCTATCCACACTACTTTTCCACATTGCTTTACTTACTTAGGCTTTCCACACTACTTTTCCATGCTACTTAACTTATTTGGGATTTCAACATTGCTTTACTTACTCAAGCTTTCCATGTTGCTTTTCTTCATTACCTATTTACTTAGGCTTTTCACACTGCTTTACTTATTCAATCTTTCCATGATACTTTACTTACTTTATCTTTTCATGCTCATTTTCCACTTTGTTTTACTTACTCAAGCTTTCCACATTGCTTTACTAATTTGAGCTTTTCACACTACTTTTCCACACTGTTATACTCACTCGAGCTTTCCATGCTACTTACTCAAAATTTAGATGCTTCTTTATCACGCTACTTTACTTACTCAACCTTTCCATGCTACTTTAGGTACTTAGGCCTTCCATGTTACTTTGCTTAGTTGGACTTTCCATGCTACTTTTCCATATTCTTTTACTTACTCGAGATTTCTATGCTACTTTACTTACTCAAGCTTTCCATGTTGCTTTACTTACTTGGGCTTTCAACCCTGATCTTTTATGTTGTTCTACTTACTCAAGATTTTCATATTGCATTACTTACTCAAACTTTCCACCCTACTTTACTTAATCAAGCTTTTCACCCTATTTTACTTATTCAAGCTTTCCATGCTCCTTTTCTACACTACTTTACTTACTAAAGTTTTCAACACTACTTTACTTATTGAGGCTTTCCATGATGCTTTACTTACTTGGGATTTATATGCTACTTTTCTATGTTGCTTTACTTACTCGAGCTTTCTACATTATTTTACTTACTCAGCTTTTCTATGCTACTTATCCACACTGCATTACTTACTCAAGTTTTTCACATTACTTTACATTATTAAGCTTTCCACATTATTTTAATTACTCAAGATTTCTACATTTTTTTACTTACTCAAGATTTCTACTTTTCTTTACTTACTGTAGCTTTTCACACTACTTTTTTTGGAATTTTCATGCTACATTACTTACATGGGCTTTCCATGTTGCTTTTCTATGTTGCTTTACTTACTCAAGCTTTCCATGCTAATTTACTTATTTAGGCTTTCCACACTAATTTTTCATGGTGCTTTACTTACTCAAGCTTTCCATGCTACTTTACTTACTCAAGATTTACACATTATTTTTCCATGCTACATTATTTACTCAGTCTTTTCACACTACTTTTCTATGTTGTTTTACTTACTCAAGCTTTCCACACTGCTTTACTAAGTTGAGCTTTTCATGCTAATTTTCCATGTTACTTTACTTGGACTTTCCACACTACTTTTCCATATTACTTTACTTACTCGAGCTTTACATGTTAATTTACTTACTCAAGTTTTCCATGTTGCTTTACTTACTCAAGCTTTCCACAATGCTTTTACATACTACTTTACCTAAATGAGATTTTCAAACTACTTTTCTACATTATTTTACTTGGGTTATCTATGATGCTTTACTTACTCAAACATTCCACACTGCTTTACATACTCAAAATTTTCACACTAATTTTGGACATTGCTTTATTTACTCAATCTTTCCACGTTTCTTTACTTACTCAAGCTTTTCATGTTGCTTTCTTTAATCAAAATTTTCATATTGATTTTCCATGTTGCTTTACTTACTTGAGATTTCCATGCTGCTTTACTTACTCAAGATTTCATGCTACTTTACTTACTCAACCTTTTTGTGCTACTTTACTTACTCATGATTTCTATGTTTCAGTTACTCATGCTTTCCATGCTACTTTACTTACTCAAGCTTTTCGTGTTGCTTTTTAATGTTATTTTATTTACTTAAGATTTTTATGTTGCTTTTCCACATTGCTTTACTTGCTCAAGCTTTCTATGCTACTTTACTTACTTGAGCTTTCCATGCTGCTTTTTTATGTTGCATTACTTGATCGATCTTTCCACATGGCTTTACTTACTCAAGATTTTTATGTTGATTTATCTACTCAAGATTTTCATATTGCTTTACTTACTCAGGCATTTCACGTTGTTTTACTTAAGCTTTCCATGTTACTTTACTTACTCAGAATTTTTACTCTACTTTACATACTTGAGCTTTCCACACTACATTACTTACTCAAGCTTTCCACTCCACATTACTTACTTGAGATTGACATGCTAATTTACTTACTTAGGCTTTCCACACTACTTTTCCATGCTAATTTACTTATTCGAGCTTTGGATGTTACTTTTCCACATTGATTTTTTTATTTGGCCTTTCTATGCTTCTTTACTTACTCAGGCTTTCCACATTACTTTTTCATGCTGCTTTACTTGCACTTTCCATGCTACTTTACTTGAGCTTTCTATGATACTTTTCCATGCTACTTTACTTACTCATGATTTTCATACTATTTTTCCGTGCTAATTTACTTATTCAATATTTTCATGTTACTTTACTTACATGATGTTTCCATGTTACTTAACTTACTCAAGCTTTCCATGTTGTTTTTCCATGCTACTTACTCAAGCTTTCCACATTGCTTTATCTACTCGAGCTTTCCACACTGATTTTCTACACTACTTTACTTACTCAAGCCTTCCATGCTACTTTACTTGAGTTTTTCATGTTATTTTTCCATGCTTCTTTACTTACTCAAGATTTACATAATGCTTTACTAACTCAAGATTCTCATGTTACTCTACTTACTCAGGCTTTCCATGCTACTTTATTTACTCGAGCTTCCCATGCTACTTTTCCATGCTACTTTAGTTACTCAGATTGTCCATGTTGCTTTACTTGGACTTTCCACATTGATTTTTCACAATGCTTTACTTTATTGACCTTTCTACAGTACTTTATTTACTCATGCTTTTCACACTGCTTTTCTATGTTGCTTTAGTTATTTGTGTTTTTCACAATGCTTTTCCACACTACATTACTTCATCGAGTTTTCCATGTTGTTAGACCTATTTGAGGTTTTTATGCTACTTTTCCATACTGCTTTACTTTAGCTTTTTACATTGCTTTACTTTTTGAAGCTTTCCATGCTACTTTACTTACTCAAGCTTTTCATGCTACTTTACTTACTCAAGATTTCTACGTTACTTTATTTACTCAGACATTCCATGCTACTTTACTTACTCAAACTTTCTATGCTACTTTACCTACTCCATCTTTCCACACTACTTTACTTATTAAGACTTTCCATGCTTTTTTTTTACATTACTTTACTTTTTTGAGCTTTCCATGTTGCTTTACTTACTCAAGCTTTTCACACTATTTTTTTATGTTGCTCTACTTACTCGAGCTTCCACACTGATTTACTTACTCAATCTTTCCATGCTACTTTACTTACTTGAGCTTTCCACACTACTTAACTTACTTAGGTTTAACACACTGCTTTACTTACTTAGGTTTTTCACACTACTTTACCTACTCAATCTTTTCATGTTGCTTTTCCATGATAGTTTTCTTACTCAAGCTTTCCATGCTATTTTACTTACCTAAGATTTCCATGTTACTTTTTCACCTTATTTTACTTACACAGACTTTCTATGTTGTTTTATTTACTCAGACTTTAAATAGTACTTTTTCATGTTACTTTATTTACTCGATCTTTCCACACTACTTTAATTACTCAATCTTTCTATGCTATTTTTCAACACTACTTTACTTACTAAGGATTTCCATGTTACTTTTCCATGTTGTTTTACTTATTCAATCTTTCTACGTTGCTTTACTAATTTGAGCTTTCCACCTGCTTTTCCACATTGCTTTACTTACTCAGACTTTCAACACTATTTTTCCATGTTGCTTTGTTTACTGAAGCTTTTCACATTACTTCACTTAATTGGGCTTTCTACACTAGTTTTCCATGTTGCTTTACTTACTCAAGATTTCTACATTACTTTAATTACTCAAGCTTTCTATGATGCTTTACTTACTCAGTGTTTCCATGCTACTTTTCCACACCGGTTTATTTGCTCATAATTTTTACATTACTTTTCCACACTACTTTACCTTCTCAAGCTTTCTATGATGCTTTTCTTACTCAAGCTTTCCATGCTACTTTACATACTCAGGCTTTCTATGCTACTTTTCCATGTTGAATACTTAATCAAGCTTTCCACATGGCTTTACTTACTAGAGCTTTTGATGTTGCTTTACCTACTCAAGCTTTTCACATTGCTTTACTTACTTAGGTATTTCATGTTGCTTTACTTAGGCTTTCCATGCTACATTACTTACTCAAGATCTCCACATTGTTTTGCTTACTCAGGCTTTTCATGTTGCTTTATTTACTTAGGATTTCCATGCTATTTTACTTACTCAGGCTTTCTATGCTACTTTTCCATGTTATTTTACTTACTCAAGCTTTCCATATTGATTTACTAACTTGGGCTTTCCTCACTACTTTAATTACTCAAGCCTTTTACTTTGTTTTTTCATGTTGCTTTACATACTCAAGTTTTCCATGCTAATTTTCAACACTACTTTACTTACTCAAGATTTTCATGTTACTTTACTTACTAGGGCTTTCCTCATTGCTTTACTTACTCAAGCTTTAAATGCTAATTTGCTTACTTGAGCTTTCCACGCTACTTTACTTACTCAAATTTTCCACACTAATTTTCCATGCAGCTTTACTTACTCGAGCTTTTCTTGTTACTTTATTTATTTGGGCTTTCCACATTATATTTTCATGTTGCTTTACTTACTCAAACTTTTGACACTGCTTTACTTAATCAATTTTTCTATGTAGTTTTACTTAATCAACCTTACCACACTACTTTACTTACTCAAGCTTTCCACACTACTTTACTTACTCAAGCTTTCCATATTATTTTTCAATATTGTTTTACTTATTTGGAATTTCAATGCTACTTTTTTATGGTGCTTTACTTACTCAAAATTTCCATGCTACTTTACTTACTCAATTTTTTCACGTTTCTTTACCTACTCAAGTTTTATACACTACTTTAGTTACCAAGGCTTTCCACACTGCTTTACTTACTCAAGATTTTCATGCTACTTTACTTAATTGAGCTTTCTATGCTGCTTTACTTACTCAAGCTCTCCATGCTTCTTTTCCATGGTGCTTTACTTAATCAAGTTTTCCATGTTTTTATTTTATGCTACTTTACTTACTCAATATTTCCATGTTACTTTATTTACTCAACCTTTCCACATTATTTTTCTATACTACTTTATTTAGTCAGGCTTTCCATGCTGCTTTACTTACTCATCCTTTTCACATTGTTTTTCCATGCTACTTTATTTACTCAGAATTTTCATGCTACTTTACTTACTTGAGCTTTTCACATTGCTTTTCCATGCTATTTTACTTACTCGAGCTCTCCACGCTACTTTTGTATGTTAATTTACTTACTTGAGCTTTCCACATTGTTTTATTTATTATAGCTTTTCACGTTGCTTTTCCATGCTACTTATTTAATTAAGATTTCTATGCTACTTTACTTACTCAAGCTTTCCACACTATTTTACTTATTTAGCCTTTCCACACTACTTTACTTACTCGAACAATAACTCAAGCTTTCTATGCTACTTTTCCACATTACTTTACTTACTCAATATTTTCACGTTGCTTTAATTTTTCAAGTTTTCCATGTTATTTTACTTACACAAGCTTTCCATGTTGCTTTATTTACTTGTGCTTTCCATGTTACTTTTCCATGTAACTTTACTTATTAGATCCTTCCATGTTACATTACTTACTCAAGTTTTCCACACTACTTTACGCTCAAGCTTTCCATGATACCTTTCCACACTAGTTTACTTACTCAAGCTTTTCATGATGATTTTCCATGTTGTTTTACTTAGTTGAGATTTACACGCTAATTTTCAATGCTACTTTACTTACTCAATCTTTCCATGGTACTTTACTTACTCAAATTTTCCATGATACTTTTCTATGCTACTTTACTTAAAATTTCTACGCTGCTTTACTAAATCAGACTTTTGACACTACTTTTCTGTGTTGTTTTACTTACATTGGCTTTCTAAACTTCTTTTTTATGCTACTTTACTTACTCTAGCTTTACATCTTACTTTTTAATGCTGCTTTACTTACTCGAGCTTTCCATGTTGCTTTACTTTTTAAAGATTTTTATGCTACTTTACTTACTCGAGCTTTCCATGCTTTTTTACTCAGGCTTTTCACACTATTTTTTTATGTTGCTTTACTTACTCGAGCTTTCCATGCTATTTTACTTACTCAAAATGTTTATGCTGCTTTTTTACATTGCTTTACTTACATAGTGTTTCTACATTGTTTTTCTATGATACTTTACTTACTCAAGCATTCCATGTTACTTTTCCTTGTTGCTTTATTTACTCAATCTTTCCAAGCTCCTTTTCCACATTATTTTACTTACTCAGGCTTTTTATATTTTTACATGTTGCTTTACTTACTCAAGCTTCGCATGTTGCTTTACTTGGGTTTTCTATGTTTCTTTATTTACTCAAGCTTTCCAAGCTGCTTTACTTACTCAGGTTTTTCATATTACTTTACCTACTTGAGCTTACCATATTACTTTACTTGGGTTATTTACATTGTTTTGGTTACTCTATTTTTCTATGCTAATTTACTTACTTGGGATTTTCATGCTAAATTTTCACACTAATTTACTTACTTGGGCTTTACATCTTATTTTTTCACACTACTTTACTTAGTCAGGCTTTCCACACTGCTTTACTTACTCAGGCTTTCAACATTGCTTTACTTAGTCATACTTTTCACACTATTTTTCCACATTACTTTACTTACTTGGGCTTTCCATGCTATTTTACTTGAGCTTTCTATGCTAGTTTTCTATGCTTCTTTATCCACTCAGGCTTTCCACACTGATTTACTTACTTAGGATTTCCATTCTACTTTGCTTACTCAAGCTTTCCATGTTGTTTTTCCACATTACTTTACTTACTTGGGCTTTCTATTTTGCTTTTCCAAACTACTTTACTTACTCAGACTTTCCATGCTGCTTTACTCACTCTACTTTTCTATGTTGATTTATTTACTTGGGCTTTCCATCTTGCTTTACATTTTTGATCTTTTCACATTGTATTTCCATGCTTCATTACTTACTAAAGATTTTCATGGGGATTTTTCATTCTACTTTACTTACTCAGGAATTTCACACTACATTTTCATGTTGCTTTAGTTACTTAGACTTTCCACATTGCTTTAGTTACTCAGGTTTTCCACACTACTTTACATACTCAAGAATTCCACACTGATTTGCTTACTTAGGATTTGCACGTTGCTTTTTCACATTGCTTTACTTACTCGGGCTTTCCATGTTGTTTTAATTATTTAGGATTTCCATGCTACCTTACTTACATGGGCTTTCCACACTCCTTCATTTACTCAAGCTTTCCATGCTGATTTACTTAATTGAGCTTTCTATGTTACTTTTTCACATTGCTTTTTCATGTTGCTTTACTTACTCAAACTTTCCACACTACTTTATTTACTCAGGCATACAAAATTACTTTACTTACTCAAGCTTTCTATGCTACTTCACTTACTCAAGATTTTTATGCATCTTTTTCACACTAATTTACTTACTCGAGCTTCCACACTACATTACTTACTTGAAATTTCCATATTATTTTTATTACTCAGCCTTTCCACACTGCATTTCCATGTTGCTTTACCTACTCAAGCTTTCCACACTACTTTACTTACTGGACATTCCATGTTGCTTTTCCATATTGCTTTACTTATTCAATCTTTTCATTCTACATTTTCACACTACTTTACTTTCACCTTATTTTTTTCACAATGCTTTACTTACTCAAGCTTTTCACACTACTTTACTTACTCAAGCTTTAGATGTTGCTTTACTTACTCAAACTTTTCATGCTACTTTACTTAATTGGACTTTCTATGTTGCTCTTCCACACTAGTTTACTTACTCAAGTTTTTCTCAATTCTTTTCCATGTGACTTTACTTAATCTAGATTTATAAATAGCTTTATTTACTAAAGATTTTCATGCTACTTTAATTATTTAGGCTTTCCATGCTGCTTTACTTACTTAGGCTTTCCATGTTGATTTACTTACTCAAGCTTTCCATGCTACTTTTTCATGCTACTTTAATTACTTTTTTTTACATTGATTTAATTACTTAGGCTTTCCACACTCCTTTACTTACTCAATAATTTCACGTTGCTTTACTTACTCCTGCTTTTCACACTAATTTTCTATGCTACTTTACATACTCAAGCTTTTCACATTGATTTATTTAATTAAGCTTTAAATGTTGCTATACTTACTCATACTTTTCACACTACTTTTACCTACTGCTTTATGTACTCATGTTTTTCATGTTACTTTACTTATTTAGGCTTTCCATGCTACTTTTTATGTTGCTTTACGTACTCGATATTTCCATGTTACTTTACTTACTCAATTTTTCCATACTACTTTACATACTCAATATTTATACATTACTTTTCCACACTGATTTACTTACTTGGGCTTTCTACACTGCTTTACTAACTAAAGATTTCCACATTGCTTTTTAATGTTTATTTACTTACTTGAGCTTTCCATGCTACTTTTGCATGCTACTTTACTTACTCAAGTTTTTTACACTATTTTACTTTAGCTTTTCACGTTACTTTACTTACTTAGGCATTCCACTTCTTTTCCAATAAACTTTAATTACTTGAGCTCTACACGCTGCTTTACTCACTTGAGATTTTCACACTACTTTACGTACTTGAGCTGTCTAAGCTATTTTTCCACATTGCTTTACTTACTCAAGATTTCCATGCTGCTTTACTAACTCAAGCTTTTTACGTTGTTTTACTTGCTCAAAATTTCCATGCTACTTTTCTATGCTATTTTACTTACTCAAGATTTCCAATGGTACTTTTCCATGTCGCTTTTACTTACTCAAGATTTTCACATTGTTATACTTACTCAAGCTTTCTATGCTACTTTTTCATGCTATTTTACTTACTCAAGCTTTCCACACTAATTTACTTACTCGAGCTTTCCATGATACTTTTTCACACTGCTCTACTTACTTGGGCTTTCCATGCTACTTTAGTTACTTATCTTTTCACACTATTTTTCCATGTTACTTTACTTACTCAATATTTTCACACTAATTTTCCATGTTACATCACATACTCAGGCTTTCCATGTTGCTTTACCACATTGCTTTACTTACTCAGGCCTTCCACACTGCTTTACTTACTCGATCTTTCTACACTATTTTTACACATTTCTTTACTTACTCAATTTTTCTATGCTACTTTTCCATGTTTCTTTACTTACTCAAGCTTTCTACATTGATTTACTTACTCAGGCTTTTCACATTATTTTTTCACGCAACTTTACTTGTGTTTTCCACACTATTTTAGTTATTCAAGATTTCCATGCTACTTTACTTAAGCTTTTTATGATGGTTTACTTACTCAATCTTTCCATGTGACTTTACCTACTTAGGCTTTCCATGCTATAGTACTTACTCGATATTTTTATGCTACTTTTACATGTTACTTTACCTGCTCGAGCTTTACAAATTACTCTTCCACTCAAATTTTCTTACTTGGGATTTCCACATTGCTTTACTTACTCTAGCTTTCCACACTACTTTATTTCCTTGGCCTTTCCATGTTGCTTTACTTACTCAAGCTTTCTACGTTAGTTTTCCATGTTACTTTATTTACTAAAGATTTCCATGATATTCTTACATGCTACTTTACTTACTCGAGTTTTCCATGTTGCTCTTTCATACTGCTTTACTTACTCAAGCATTCCATTCCATACTATTTTACTTACTTGGGCTTTCCATGTTGCTTTACTTACTCGAGCTTTTGACACTGATTTTCCACACTACTTTACTTATTAAGGCATTCCACACTAGATTTTCATGTTATTTTACTTACTCAGGCTTAAAACACTACGTTACTAGCTTGATCTTTTCACATTGCTTTACTTACTCAGGCTTTACATGCTACTTTTACATGTTGCTTTACTTACTCAGGATTTACACACTATTTACTTACTCATGTTTTTCACACTACTTTTCCATGCTATTTGACTTACTCAAGCTTTTCACACTGCTTTACTTACTCAAGCTTTCCATGCTACTTTACTTACTTGAGCTTTCCATGATACTTTACTTACTCGGGCTTTCCATGCTACTTGACTTAGTCAAGTTTTCTATACTGCTTTACTTACTCAAGTTTTCTACACTACTTTCCCATGTTGCTTTATTTACTTAGGCTTTCCACCTTGCTTTTTCATGTTGCTTTACTTACTCAAACTTTCCATGTTGTTTTACTTACTCAAGATTTACACACTACTTTTCCATGTTACTTTACTTATTTAATCTTTTCATGCTACTTTACTTAGTCAAGATTTCCATGCTACTTTACTTACTCATGCTTTTCACACTACTTTATTTTCTTAGGCTTTTCATGTTGCCTTTCCATGTTATTTTACCTACTTAGGCTTTTCATATTGCTTTTCCAGGCTACTTTACTTAATCGGTCTTTTTACATTGTATTTCCATGTTGCTTTATTTTCTCCCTCTTTTCATGCTACTCTACTTACTCAAGATTTCCATGTTGCTTTACTTACTCATTCTTTCCACACTCCTTTACGTACATGAACTTTCTATGCTAGTTTTCTATGTTGCTTTACTTAGTCAACCTTTACACATTACTATTCCACATTGCTTTACTTATTCAAGCTTTCTACGCTGCTTTACTTACTCGATCTTTCCACACTAATTTTCCATAGTTCTTTACTTACTTGAGCATTCCATGCTACTTTACTTACTCAATATTTCCATGTTATTTTACCTTGCTACTTTACGTACTTGGGATTTCCATACTACTTTACTTACTCTAGCTTTCTATGATGCTTTACTTGGGATTTTCACACTGCTTTACTTACTCAAGCTTTCCACACTGCTTTATTTACTTAGGCTTTATATGATGCTATACTTACTCGATCTTTTAATGCTACTTTTCTAAGTTGTTTTACATACTCAGGTTTTCCACACTGCTTTACTTACTCGGGATTTACATGCTTCTTTACTTACTTGTATTTTTCATATTGTTTTTTCAAACCACTTTACTTTCTCAAGATTTTCATACTACTTTTCCGTGCTACTTACTTACTCAAGAATTCCATGTTGCTTTACTTACTCCATATTTCGATGCTATTTTCCACACTACTTTACTTACTCATAGTTTCCATTCTACTTTACATGTGCTTTTCATGATACTTTTCTATACTACTTTACTTACCTGAGCTTTCCATATAGCTTTTCCACCCTGCTTTATTTACTCAGGCTTTCCATGTAGGTTTACTTATTTAGGCTTTCCATGTTGCTTTACTTACTTGAATTTTTCATGTTACTTTACTTAATCTTTTCACACTATTTTTCCACATTGCTTTACTTACTCAAGCTTTTCATGTTGCTTTACTTACTCATATTTTCTATGTTACTTTACTTACTTAAGGTTTTCACACTACTTTATTTACTCAAACATTCCACACTGTCTTTCCATGCTAATTTACTTATTCTGGATTTCCATGCTTCTTTTTACACTACCTTACTTAGGCTTTTCATGATGCTTTACTTACTTGAGCTTTCCATGTTGTTTTACTTACTCAAACTTTACACACTACTTTACTTATTCAAGCTTTCCATGCTATTTTTCTATGATACTTTACTTACTAAGGCTTTCCATGCTGCTTTTTCACATTGCTTTACTTACTCATGCTTTTCATATTAATTTATTAAACTCTAAATTTCCATGTTACTTTTCCACATTACTTTACTTACTTGGGCTTTTCACGTTGCTTTTGCATGTTGCTTTACTTACTCGAGATTCTCACACTGCTTTTCCATGTTATTCTATTTACTTAAGCTTTCAATACTACTTTACTTACTCAAAATTTACAAATTGCTTTACTTACTTGAGGTTTCCATGTTGATTACTTATTTGGGCTTTTTCACACTGCTTTTTTAATGGTGTTTTAATTACTCAAACTTTCCACATTGATTTACTTACTCTGGCTTTCCATGTTGTTTAACTTACTCAAACCTTCCATGCTTCATTTCCACACTACTTTACTTACTCACCCTTTCTAATCTATTTTTACATGCTGCTTTACTTACTTGGGCTTTCCATACTACTTTAATTACTCAACTTTTCTACACTACTTTTCCACATTACTTTACTTCTCAAGATTTTCACGCTATATTTTCACACTACTTTACTTACATGAGCTTTCTATGATAATTTACTTACTCATGATTTCTATGTTGTTTATTTACTCAAACTTTCATGCTACTTTAATTATTCAAGCTTTCAATGTTGCTTTACCTAATCAGGCTTTTCTTGTTGCTTTACTTTCTCACACTTTCCACATTGATTTTCCATGCTAGTTTACTTATTTAGACTTTCCATGCTACTTTTCCGTGCTACTTAACTTACTAGGGCTTTCTACATTGCTTTACTTACTAAAGATTTTCATCTTGCTTTTCCACACTACTTTACTTACTTGAGTTTTCTATACTGCTTTATTAACCTGAGCTTGGCACACTACTTTGCCACATTGCTTTAATTACTTGATATTTTCACATTGCTTTACTTACTTGGGTTTTCTACATTACTTTAATTACTCAAGCTTTCCATGATGCTTTATTTACTTAAGCTTTCTGCACTACTTTTTGATGCTACTTTACTTGCTCAGGCTTTCTATGTTGCTTTACTTACTCAAATTCTCCATGTTTCTTTATTTACTCAAGCTTTACATGTTGCTTTACTTACTCAAGTTTTGCATGTTGCTTTACTTACCTGAGCTTTCCACGCTGCTTTACTTACTTGATATTTCCATGTTGTTTTACTTACTTGAGCTTTCCACACTTATTTTTCACATCACTTTACTTACTTGAGATTTCCATGCTACTTTTCCATGTTGATTTACTTAGACTTTCCATATTGCTTTACTCACTTACGGTTTTCACATTACTTTTCAATGCTACTTTACTTACTCAAACTTTCTATGCTATTTTACTTACTTAAAATTTCTATACTACTTTATTTACTTGAGTTTTCTACACCTTTTTACTTACTCGAGCTTTCCATGCTACTTTACTTACTCAGGCTTTCCATGCTACTTTACTTATTCATTCTTTCCATGCTGCTTTACTTACTCATGCTTTTCATGCTACTTTTCTGCACTACTTTACTTGCTTAGGTTTTCCATGTTACTTTACTTAATTTTTCCATGTAAATTTACATACTTAGGCTTTTTATGCTACTTTACTTAATTGAGCTTTTCAAACTGCTTCACTTATTCATGCTTTTGACATTGATTTACTTACTAAAGATTTCCATGCTACTTAACTTACTTGGGCTTTCCACATTACTTTACTTATTTGCACTTTCCACCTTGTTTTCCACACTATATTACTTACTCAAGGTTTCCATGCCACTTTACTTGCTCTAGCTTCCCACGTTGCTTTACTTACTTAGGATTTTCAAGCTGCTTTACATACTCAAGATTTACATGCTACTTTACTTACTCAAGCTTTCCATGTTGATTTTCCACACTACTTTACTTAATCAGAACTTCCATGTAACTTTTCCATGCTACTCTACTTACTTAGACTTTTCATGATACTTTTTCACACTAATTTACTTACTCAAGATTTCGATGCTAGTTTACTTACTTGAGCTTTCCACGATGTTTTTCCCTATTCCTTTACTTACTCAGGATTTTCAAATTATCTTTCCTTGTTACTTTTCCATGTTATTTTACTTACTCAAGATTTTCACATTGCTTTACTTACTCAGGCTTTTGACATTTTTTTTCAATGGTACTTTACTTACTCAAGCTTTCCACATTGTTTTACTTATTTAGGATTTTCATTGCTACTATACTTACTCAAACTCTCCATAATGCTTTACTTACTCAAGCTTTCCACATTGCTATACATACTCATTTATTCTATGTTACTTTACTTACTCAAGCTTTCCATTCTACTTTACTTACTCAGGATTTACACACTACTTTTCCTTGCTACTTTACCTATTCAGGCTTTCTATGCTGCTTTTCCACATTACTTTACTTACTCAAGCTTTCCACGTTGATTTTCCACACTAATTTACTTACTCAGGTTTTCCATATTGCTTTACTTATTCAAGCTTTCTACACTACTTTTCCATGTTACTTTACTTACTCAAACTTTCTACATTGCTTTACTTAGGCTTTACATGCTACTTTATTTACTCGAGATTTCCACATTACTTTTTTACATTACTTTACTTACTCAGGAATTCGATGTCGCTTTACTTACTCATGCTTTTCATTCTAATTTTTCATGCTATATTACTTACTTGAGATTTTCATGTTGCTTTACTTACTCAAGCTTTTCACAGTACTTCTCCTTGCTACTTTACTTACTCGAGCTTTTCACGTTGCTTTACTTACTCGAGCTTTCCATGTTGCTTTTCTTACTAAGGTTTTCTATGTTAATTTTTCATGTTGCTTTACTTATTCGAGCTTTTCATGCTGATTTTTCACACTACTTTACTTACTTGGACTTTCCAAGCTACTTTAATTACTTAGTCTTTCCACACTATTTTTCCATGCTACTTTACTAACTAGGGAGTTTCATGTTGATTTTCCATTCTACTTTACATACTAAATCTTATCACATTGCTTTACCACATTGTTTTACTTACTCAGGTCTTCTATGCTGCTTTACTTACTTGGTCTTTCTACACTGCTTTTCCAAATTTCTTTGCTTACTTGAGTTTTCTATGCTTCTTGACATACTCAAGCTTTATACATTGCTTTACCTACTCAAGTTTTTCACGTTACTTTTTCATGCTTCTTTACTTGTGTTTTCCATATTGTTATACTTACTTAAGCTTTCTACACTACTTTATTTACTCAATCTTTCTATGATGTTTTACTTAAGATTTCTATGCGGCTTTACTTACTCAGGCTTTCAATGCTACATTACTTACTTAAGATTTTTATGCTACTTTTACATGCTACTTTACTTGCTCGAGATTTACACATTACGTTTCCACACAAATTTGCTTACTTGGGATGTCCACATTGCTTTACTTACTCAAGCTTTCCATACTGCTTTAGTTACTCATGAATTTCATGTTGCTTTACTTACTCAAGGTTTCTACATTATTTTTCCATGTTACTTTATTTATTCAAGCTTTCCACGGTGCTTTTCCATGCTACTTTACTTACTCGGGTATTCCATGTTGCTTTTTCTTGCTGCTTTACTTACTCAGACATTCCATGTTGCTTTACTTACTTGAGCTTTTCACTTTACTTTTCTAGGATGTTTTACTTACTTGGGCTTTCCACATTGCTTTGCTTACTTGTGCTTTTGATGTTTCTTTTCCACACTACTTTACTTACTAAGTCTTTCCACATTAATTTTCCACACTATTTTACTTACTCAAGATTCTCATACTACTTTATTAACTTGAGGTTTCCACGTTGCTTTTCTATGTTGCTTTACTTACTTGGGCTTTACATGCTACTTTTTTATGTTACTTTACTTGCTCAGGCTTTCCACACTATTTTACTTACTCAGGCTTTCCACAATGCTTTCCATGCTACTTAACTTACTTAGGCTTTTCACACCACTTTACTTAGGCTTTCCATGTTGCTTTACTTAATTGAGCTTTCCCTGTTGCTTTACTTACTCAAGCTGTTCATGCTACTTTACTTAATCAAGCTTTCCATATTATTTTACTTAGGTTTTTCACATTGCTTTTTCATGTTGCTTTATTTTCTTAAGCTTTCTACGCTACTTTACCACATTGCTTGACTTACTTAGGCTTTCCAAGTTATTTTACTTACTTGAGATTTCCACTCTACTTTACTTATTCAAGATTTCCACATTGCTTTACTTACTCAAGCTTTCCATGCTATTTTAATTACTCAAGATTTCCACACTACTTTATTTTATTGGGATTTTCACATTGCTTTTCCATGCTATTTTACTTACTTGTACTTTCCACACTACTTTTCTAGGTTGCTTTACTTAATCAGTATTTTTACACTATTTTTCTACGCTACTTTACTTTCTCAATCTTTCCATGCTACTTTACTTACTTGAGATTTCCATGCTGCTTTACTTACTCGTGCTTTTCACACTTCTTTACTTACACAAACTTTCCATGCTAGTTTTTCATGTTGTTTTATTTAATCAACCTTTCCATATTACTTTTCCATGATGCTATACTTACTCAATCTTTCTACGCTACTCTACTTACTCGATCTTTCCATGCTGCTTTTCCATGGTTCTTTACTTACTCAAACATCCCATGCTGATTTTCTATTATTTTTTACTTACTCAAACATTATATGTTATTTTACTTACCCAAGATTTCCACACTACTTATCCATGATACTTTACTTACTTTTGTTTTTGATACTGCTTTAGTTAATCAAGCTTTCTATGATGCTTTGCTTACTCAGTCCTTCCACACTGCTTTACTCACTCAAGCTTTCCACACTACTTTATTTACTCATAATTTCTACGCTACTATACTTACTTGATCTTTTGGCATTAGTTTTCTATGTTATTTTACATACTCAAGTTTTTCACACTACTTTACTTACTCAGTCTTTACAAGTTGCTTTACTTACTTGTGCTTTCCATAATACTTTTTAACACTACTTTACTTACTTGAGATTTTCATGCTATTTTTCTACGCTACTTTATTTACTCAAGATTTCCATATTTATTTACTTACTCAAGATTTTGATGTTATTTTTCCACACTTCTTTACTTACTCATAGTTTTCATGATACTTTACTTGTGCTTTCCACACTGCTTTACTTACTCGAGCTTTCTATATAGTTTTTCCACCCTACTTTATTTACTTGGTCTTTCCACGTACATTTACTTATTCAAGCTTTCCACGTTGCTTTACTTACTCAAAAATTTTATGTTGCTTTACTTACTCAATCTTTTCACACAATTTTTACACGTTTTACTTACTTAACCTTTCCATGCTGCTTTACTTACTCAAGATTTCCATGCTACTTTACTTACTCAGGGTTTCCACACTAATTTATTTACTCTGACTTTTCACACTACCTTTCCATGCTACTTTACTTACTCTAGCTTTCCATGCTCCTTTATACACTAATTTACTTACTCAAGCTTTTCATGACGATTTACTTACTTGAAATTTACATGTTATTTTACTTACTCAAACTTTCCACATTACTTTACTTATTCAAGCTTTCCATGATGCTTTGCCATGATGTTTTACTTACTAAGGCTTTCCATGTTGCTTTTTCACATTGCTTTACTTATTCATGATTTCCATATTGTTTTACTAAACTCTATCTTTTCATGTTACTTTTCCATGTTTCTTTACTTACTTGGGCTTTCCATATTGATTTTTTAGGCTGATTTACTTAAGCTTTTTACACTGCTTTTCCATGTTGTTTTACTTACATAAGATTTCCATGCGGCTTTACTTACTCATGCTTTACAAGTTGCTTTACTTACTCAACATTTCCGTGCTAATTATGTATTTGGGCTTTTCACACTACTTTTCTATGGTGTTTTATTACTCAAAATTTCCTTGTTTTTTTACTTACTCTGGATTTCCATGTTGTTTTACTTACTCAAACTTTCCATGCTACTTTTTGACACTGCTTTACTTACTCAACCTTTCTAAGCTATTTTTACATGTTGCTTTACTTACTTGGGCTTTCCATGCTACTTTACTTACTCAAAATTTATACACTACTTTTCTATATTACTTTACTTACTCAAGATTTCCATGCTTTATTTTCACACTACTTTACTTACTTGAGATTTCCATGCTAATTTCTTTCTCAGGCTTTCTATGCTGCTTTATTCACTCAAGATTTCACGCTGCTTTACTCAATCAAGATTTCCATGCTACTTTACTTACTCAAGATTTTATTACTGCTTTACTTACTCATTCTTTCCACATTAATTTTCTATGATGGTTTACTTAATTGGGCTTACCACGCTACTTTTAAATGCTACTTTACTTACTTGGACTTTTTACACTGCTTTACTTACTAAACATTTCTACCTTGCTTTTTCACTCTACTTTACTTACTCGAGCTTTCCATACTGCTTTACTAACTTGAGCTTTCCATGTTGCTTTTCCACATTTTTTTAATTACTCAAACTTTTCATGATGCTTACTTGGGTTTTTTACGTTACTTTACTTACTCAAGATTTCCATGATGCTTTATTTACTCGAGCTTTCTACACTCTTTTTTCTAGCTACTTTACTTAATTGGGATTTCCATGTTGCTTTACTTGCTTGAGCTCTCCATGCTACTTTACTTACTCAAGTTTTCCAACTTTTACTTACTCAAACTTTCCATGGTGTTTATCCATGCTACTTTACTTAGGTTTTCCATGCTACTTTACTTACTTGAGCTTTCTATGCTAATTTACTTACTTGATATTTCCACGTTGTTTTACTTAAGCTTTCCACACTACTTTTACACATCACTTTACTTACTTGAGACTTCCACAATGCTTCTCCATGCTAATTTACTTACTCAAAATTTCCACATTATTTTACTCACTTAGAGTTTTTACATTGCTTATTGATGCTACTCTACTTATTCAAACTTTGCATGCTACTTTAATTACTGAGAATTTTCATGCTACTTTATTTAATTAAGCTCTCCAAACTGCTTTATTTATTTGAGATTTCCAGGCTAGTTTACTTACTTAGGCTTTCTATGCTAATTTACTTACTCAGGCTTTCCATGTTTTTTTACTTACTCAAGCTTTCTATGCTACTTTAATTACTCAGGGTTTTTACGCTACTTTTTCACACTACTTTACTTGTTCAAGCTTTCCATGTTGCTTTACTTACTCAAGTTTTCCAAGTAAATTTATTTACTTTGGTTTTCCATCCTACTTTACTTACTTGACCTTTCCATACCACTTTACTTACTCGATCTTTCATCGTTGCTTTACTTACTAAGAAATTCTATGCTACTTTACTTATTCAAGCTTTCCCATGCTACTTAACTTACTTAAGCTTTCCACTTTGCTTTTCCACATTACTTTCCACCTTGATTTTTCACACTACATTACTTACTTAGGCTTTCCATGCTACTTTACTTGCTTTGGATTTCTATGTTGCTTTACTTAAATGGGCTTTCCATGATGCTTTACCTACTCAAGCTTTCCATGTTACTTTACTTACTTAAGCTTTTCATGTTTCTTTTCCACACTAGTTTACTTATTCAAAATTTTCACACTACTTTTCCATGTTGCTCTACTTATTTGAAATTTTCACAATAATTTTCCACACTAATTTACTTACTTACGCTTTCCACACTGGTTAACTTACTTGAGCTTTCCATTATGTTTTTCCATGTTGCTTTACTTACTCAATATTTTCACATTATTTTTCCTTGTTGCTTTTCAATGCTCCTTTATTTACTTGAGCTTTTCACATTGCTTTACCTACTCAAGGTTTTGAGGTTGCTTTTCCATGGTAATTTCCTTACTTGGTATTTCGACACTAATTTACTTACTTAGGCTTTCCATACTACTTTACTTACTTAAACTCTCCATAGTACTTTACTTATGTGAGTTTTTTATGTTGCTTTATATACTCAAGTTTTATATGCTATTTTATTTACTCAGGCTTTCTATGCTATATTTCTTACTCAAGCTTTCCATGCTACTTTACTAATTCAAGCTTTCTATGATGCTTTTCCACACTACTTTACTTACTCGAGATTTCCATATTGTTCTACTTACTCAAGCTTTCCATCTTGCTATTCCACACTACTTTACTTACTTAGGCATTTCATATTGCTTTACCTACTCAAGCTTTCCACGTTGCTTTACTTACTCAGGCTTTCTATATTTCTTTACTTATTTAGGCTTTCCATAGTACTTTACTTACTCGAGCTTTCCATGTTACTTTTTTTACATTACTTACTCAGGATTTTGATGTTGATTTAATTACTCATGCTTTTCATGTTAATTTTCCATGCTGCATTACTTAGTTGATCTTTTCATGCTACTTTACTTACTCAAAATTTTTACACTAATTTTCCTTGCTACTTTACTTAAGCTTTTCATGTTGTTTTACTTACTCAAGCTTTCCACACTTCTCTTCTTACTAAGGTTTTCTATGTTGCTTTACTTACTCGAGCTTTCTATGTTGATTATTAAATCAGGCCTTTCATGCTACTTTCCATATTGCTTTGCTCCCTTGGTATTTCCATGCTACTTTATTTACTCAAGTTTTTCATGCTATTTTTTCATGCTGCCTTACTTAGGCTTTCCATGCTTCTTTTCTATGCTACTTTATTTACTCAATCTTTCTACACTGCTTTATATACTTGATCTTTCAAAGATGTTATTCTATGTTACTTTACTTACTCAAGCTTTCCATGCTACTTTACTTACTTGCACTTTCCATGCTACTTTAATTACTTTGACTTTCCACACTTTTTTTCCATGCTACTTTACTTGATCTTTCTAAACTACTTTTCTTACTCAAATTTTCTTTGTTGGTTTACTTACTTGAGCTTTCTATGTTACTTTTCCACGTTGCATTTCTACATTGCTTTACTTACTCAATATTTCCATGTTACTTTACTTACTCAAGCTCTCCACATTACTTTACATACTTGGGTTTTCCATATTGCTTTAATTACTCATGCTTTCCACGCTACTTTATTTACTTGAACTTTCCACATGACTTTATTTATTTGATTTTTTCACAATACTTTACTTACTTAGGCTTTCGATGCTACTTTAATTACTCAAGATTTTCACGCTTCTTTTCAACACTACTTTACTTACTAAGGCTTTCCACACTATTTTACTTACTCAAATTTTTCATGTTGCTTTACTTACTGAAACTTTTCATGTTGTTTTTTCATGTTACTTTATGTACTCATATGTTCCATGCTACTTTTTCATGTTGCTTTACTTGGGCTTTTCATACTACTTTACTTACTCAATATTTCTACATTGCTTTTCCATATAATTTTATTTACTCAAGCTTTCCATACTATTTTTTCATGATGCTTTTCTTACTCAGGCTTTCGATATTGCTTTACTTACTTGCATTTTCCATGCTACTTTACTTACTTAGGGTTTTCATGCTGCTTTACTTACTTGACCATTCTATTCTATTCTACTTTACTTGCTTGAGCTTTACATGCTGCTTTACTTACTTAGGCTTTCCACACTGCTTACTTGAGATTTTCATGTTGCTTTACTTACTTAAGCTTTCTATGTTGCTTTACTTATTTTAGCTTTTCATGCTACTTTTTCACATTGATTTAGTTACTCGAGATTTCTACATTGCTTTACTTACTAAGGTTTTCTATGCTACTTCTCTATGCTATTTTACTTACTCAAGATTTTCAAGCTATTTTTCCACATTGATTTACTTACTTGGGCTTTTGATATTACTTTACTTACTCGGGCTTTGCAATCTGCTTGTTTATGTTGCTTTACTTACTCAAGCTTTTCATACTTTTTTACTTATGTTTTCACACTACTTTACTTACTTGAGATTTTTACATTGATGTACTTAACTAGGCTTTCTACACTACTTACTTACTCAAGCTTTCCATGCTACTTTACTTACTCAGACTTTTCACGCTACTTTTTTATGAATACTTACTCAAGATTTCCACACTACATTTCCATGCTACTTTACTTACTTGAAATTTCCATGTTGTTTTACTTATTCAATATTTCCATGCTAATTTTCCATATTGATCTACTTAATTGATCTTTCCATGCTACATTTCTTACTCAGGTTCCATGCTGCTTTACTAACTTGGGTTTTCCACACTTCTTTAATAACTTGAGTTTTTGACACTATTTTCCATGTTGGTTATTTACTCAAGATTTCCATGCTATTTATCCACACTAATTTACTTACTCGAGCTTTCCATGCTGATTTACTCACTTGAGCTTTCCACACTACTTTAATTACCTAAGCTTTTCATGTTATTTTTTCACCCTACTTTACTTACTAAGGCTTTCCACACTATTTTATTTCTTTGCACTTTCCACATTGCTTTACTTATTCCAGCTTTTCACATTGGTTTTCCACACTAATTTACTTACTCGATCTCTCCATGCTACTTTTCTACACTACTTTACTTACTTAGGCTTTCCACTCTCCTTTAGTTACTCAAGATTTATACACTATTTTACTTACTCAAGATTTCAATGCTGCTTTACCTACTCAGAATTTCCATGTTGATTTAATTACTCAAGCTTTTCATGCTACTTTAGTTACTCAAGCTTTCCACATTGCTTTACTTACTCAAGATTTCTATGCTATTTTACTTACTCAAGCTTTCCATGTTGCTTTTCTATGCTACTTTACATACTCAAGATTTTCATGCTACTTTACTTGGGGTTTCTATGTGGCTTTTTCACTCTACTTTACTTACTCAAGATTTTTGCACTATTTTACCTACTCGAGCTTTCCACATTACTTTTCTCAGTCAATATTTTCATGCTATTTTCCATGTTGCTTTACTTACTCAAGATTTCTAAGTTATTTTACTTAATCAAGCTTTTCACACTACTTTACTTACTTTAGATTCTACATTGATTTACTTACTTAGGCTTTTCTACATTGCTTTACTTACTTAGGCTTTCCACGTTGCTTTACTTACTCAAGATTTCCATGTTACTTTACTTACTCAAGTTTTTCGCACTGGTTTTCCATGTTACTTTACTTACTTGAGCTTTCCACACTGCTTTTTCATTCTACTTTACTTACTTGAGCTTTTTAAACTACTTTCCACCCTACTTTACATGCTCATGCTTTCCACGCTATTTTACATATCTGGGATTTCCATGTTGCTTTACCTACTCAAGATTTCCATGATAGTTTTCTATGTTGCTTTACTTACTCACACCTTTCACATTATTTTTTCACACTACTTTACTTACTCAAGATTTCCATGTTACTTATTTACTCAACCTTTCCATGCTACTTTACTTACTTAGGGCTTTCATACTGCTTTACTTACTTAAGGTTTCCACACTGCTTTACTTAATTGAGCTTTACATGTTGCATTACCTACTTGAGTTTTCCACACTGCTTAACTTACTCAAGCTTTTCATGTTACTTTACTTAATCAGTCTTTCCATGCTACTTTACTTACTTAGGCTTTCCACACTACATTTCCATGTTTCTTTAATTATGCTTTCCATGCTACATTACTTACTTAGACTTTCCATGTTGCTCTACTTATTCAAGCTTTTCATGTTGCTTTACTTACTCGAGCTTTTCATGCTACTTTACTTACTCAATATTTCCATGCTAATTTACTAACTCAAGTTTTTCATAATGCTTTACTTACTTGAGATTTCCATGTTGCTTTACTTACTTATGCTTTCCATGCTACTTTACTTACTCAAGCTTTCCACGTTACTTTTCCATGCTAATTTACTTATTCAGGCTTTCCATACTACTTTTTCATATTATTTTACTTACTCAATCTTTTCACACTACTTTACTTACTTGAGCTTT
The DNA here is from genome assembly GCA_037957365.1 of Torreya grandis. Lineage (NCBI taxonomy): Eukaryota > Viridiplantae > Streptophyta > Pinopsida > Cupressales > Taxaceae > Torreya > Torreya grandis. The sequence goes on along the minus strand of JARHVA010001883.1, from coordinate 299,275 downwards.
CCACATTGTTTTATTTACTCAACCTTTCAAAGCTTATTTTTCATGTTGCTTTACATACTCAATATTTCCATGGTTTTTTACTTGAGATTTGAATGTTACTTTTCTACGTTACTTTACTTACTCAAGTTTTTCATGCTACTTTTCTTACTCAAGTTTTCCATGCTACTTTACTTATTTAGGTTTTTTATGCTACTTTTGCACACTACTTTACTTACTTGTGCTTTCCATGCTAATTTTTCATGTTACTTTATATACTTGGGCTATCCATGTTGCTTTACATACTTAGGTTTTCCATGCTACTTTACAAATTTGAGCTTTTCATACTAACTTTTCATGCTTCTTTATTTAGGATTTCCATGTTATTTTACGTACTCAAACTTTCCATGTTATTTTTCCATGCTACTTTATTTATTAAGGCTTTTCACACTACTTTTCCATTATGCTTTACTTATTAAAGCTTTCCATACTTCTTTACTATCTCGAGCTTTCTACCTTGATTTTTCATATTGCTTTAATTACTTGAGCTTTCCATGCTACTTTTCTACACTACTTTACTTGCACTTTTCACATTGCTTTTCTATGCTACTATAATCAATCAATCTTTTCATGCTATTGTACTTACTCAAGATTTGCACGTTATTTTACTTACTCAAGCTTTCCACACTACTTTACTTACTTTATCTTTTAACACTACTTTACTTCTTTTTTTTCTTTCCATGTTGCTTTATTTACTCAAACTTTTCACACTGCTTTTCTACACTACTTTACTCACTCAAGCTTTCCATGCTACTTTTCCAAGCTCCATTACTTACTCAAACTTTCCATGTTGCTTTTTCATGTTATTTTATTTACTTGGGCTTTCCATGCTAATTTACATATTTGAGCTTTTCACACTACTTTTGCATGCTACTATACTTCATCTTTCTATATTGATTTACTTACTCAACCTTTCCATGCTTCTTTACTTACTCGGGCTTTCCATACTACTTTACTTACTTAGGATTTCTACACTACTTTACTAACTCTGACTTTTCATACTACTTTACCACGTTGCTTTACTTACTCAGGATTTCTATGCTGCTTTACTTAGATTTTCCATGTTGCTTTACTTACTTGATTTTTCCATGTTGGTTTACTTACTTAGACTTTCTATGTTGCTTTACTTACTGTGGATTTCCACACTACTATTTGAATTTACTTTACTCAAGATTTTCATGCTACTTTAATTACTCAAGCTTTCAATGCTACTTTACTTACTTAGGCTTTCTATGATGCTTTACTTACGTAAGCTTTCCATATTGCTTTACATACTTGGGCTTTCTATGCTACTTTTTCACATTGCTTTACTTACTCAAACTTTTCACATTGCTTTACTTACATGAGCTTTCTACATTGCTTTACTTACTCAAGTTTTTCATACTTTTTTTCTATGTTACTTTACTTTCTCAAGATTTTCATATTTCTTTACTTACTCAGGTTTTCTAAGCTACTTTACTTAATCAAGCTTTTCACACTACTTTACATACTTAGGCTTTCCACACTACTTTACTTACTCAGGATTTCCAAGCTACATTACTTACTCTAGCTTTCCAAGGTGATTTTCTATGCTATTTTACTTTTTCAGGCTTTCTATGCTATTTTCCCATGCTACTTTACGTACTCAAGCTTTTCACACAGCTTTATTTATTTAGGCTTTCCACATTGCTTTACTTACTCAAGCTTTCCATGCAACTTTACTTACTCAAGATTTTGACGATGCTTTTCCATGTTACTTTACTTAATAGAAATTTTCATGTTGCTTTTCCATGTTGCTTTAATTACTCAATATTTTTATGCTACTTTACTTACTCGAGCTTTTCACACAATTTTGCTTGCTCAATCTTTTCACACTTGTTTACTTACTCAATCTTTCTATGTTGCTTTAGTTACTCTAGCTTTCCACACTATTTTATTTACTAAGGCTTTCCATACTACATTACTTATTCGAGTTTTCCATGCTACTTTAATTACTCAATATTTTCACATTATTTTACTTACTCAAGATTTTCAAACTACTTTTCCATAAAGCTTTACTTACTCAGGATTTCCATGTTGCTTTACTTACTCCAGCTTTCCACATTGATTTTTCACCCTGCTTTACTTGGTCTTTCCATGTTGATTTACTTACTCAAACTTTTCATGATGCTTTACTTGCTTGAGCTTTCTACACTATTTTACTTACTCAAGATTTCCATGCTACTTTACTTACTTAGGCTTTCCATGCTACTTTACTTACTTGGGCTTTCTATGCTACTTTACTTACTCAAGATTTCCACACTACATTTCCATGCTACTTTACTTGAGCTTTCCATGTTGCTTTACTTATTCAACCTTTCCATGCTAATTCTACACATTGATTTACTTACTCAATATTTTCATGCTATAGTCCTTACTCAAGCTTTCTATGCTACTTTACTTACTCAGGTTTTCCACACTCATTTAATAACTTAGGTTTTTGAAACTACTTTTCCATGTTGCTTATTTACTCAAGCTTTCTATGTTATTTTTTTATGTTGCTTTACTTACTCAAGCTTTCCATGCTACTTTACTTACTCATGATTTCCATGCTGCTTTACTTACTCAAGCTTTTTATGCTAATTTTTCACCCTACTTTATTTATCTGGGCTTTCCATACTATTTTTCTAAGTTGTTTTACTTACCCGAGATTTCCATGCTACTTAATCAAGATTTTCACATTGCTTTTCTTACTCAAGATTTTCAAACTAATTTTCCACACAAATTTACCAACTCGAGCTTTCCACATTGCTTTACTTACTTTAGCCTTGCATGTTGGTTTTCCACCCTACTTTACTTACTTAGTCTTTTCATGTTGATTTACTTACTCAAGCTTTCCATGTTGCTTTACTTTCTCAAACTTTCTACACTATTTTACTTACTCAAGCTTTCCATGCTACTTTACTTACTTGGGCTTTCCATGTTACTTTACTTATTTAGCATTTCCACGCTACTTTACTTAATCAATATTTCCACACTACATTCCCATGTTGTTTTACTTACTTGAGCTTTCCATGTTGTTTTACTTATTCAATCTTTCCATGCTAATTTTCCACATTACTTTATTTACTTTATATTTCTACACTACATTCTTTACTCAGGCTTTCCATGCTACTTTACTTACTTGAGTTTTCTACACTCCTTTAATAACTTGGGTTTTTGACATTGCTTTTCCATGTTGCTTATTTACTTAAGCCTTCCATGCTATTTTTCCATGCTACTTTACTTACATAATATTTCCATGCTACTTTACTTACTCAATATTTTTATGTTGCTTTTCCACATTACATTACTTAATCAAGTTTTTCATGTTACTTTTTCATATTGTTTTACTTACTTGGGATTTTCATGTTACTTTACTTAATCAGATGTTTCATAATGCTTTACTTACTCAAGCTTTCCAAACTACTTTACTTACTCAAGCTTTTAACACTTTTTTTCTTACTCAATCTTTCTATGTTGCTTTACTTGCTCCAACGTTTGACATTATTTTAATTACTAAGGCTTTCCATGCTACATTACTTATTCGAGATTTCCATGCTACTTTATTTACTAAACATTTTCACATTTCTTTACTTACTCATGATTTTCAAACTGCTTAATCACATAGCTTTACTTACTTAGGCTTTTCACATTCCTTTAATTACTCTAGCTTTTCACACTAATTTTACACCATGCTTTACTTAGTTGGTCTTTTGATGTTGATTTACTTACTCAAGCTTTCCATGTTGTTTTACTTGCTCGATCTTTCTACACTATTTTACTTACTCAAGCTTTCCATGCTACTTCATTTACTTGAAATTTCCATTCTACTTTACTTACTCATGCTTTCCATGTTGCTTCTCTCTGCTACTTACTCAAGCTTTCTATGTTGTTTTTTCACAATTATTTACTTACTCAGGCTTTCTATACTATTTTACTAACTCAAGGTTTTCAAACTACTTTACAAACTCAGGCTTTTCATAATGCATTACTTTCTCAAGGTTTCCACTCTACCATACTTACTAAGGGTTTTCACACTATTTTACTTATTTAAGCTTTCTATGATACTTTATAAACTCAAGATTTCCACGTTGTTTTACTTATTTGGGATTTCCATGCTACTTCATGTATTTAGGCTTTCTATGCTACTTTACTTACTCAAGCTTTCCATGCTACTTTAATTACTTGGGCTTTCCATGCCACTTTACTTACTTTGGCTTTTCATGCTACTTTTTTATGCTGCTTTACTTATTCAGGGTTTCTAAAATACTTTTCTATGTTGCTTTACTTACTCAAGCTTTCCACGTTGCTTTTCTACACCACTTTACTTAATCTTTCCACATTGTTTTACTTACTCAGGCTTTTCACACTAATTTTTCACATTGCTTTACTTACTCAGGATTTACACACTACTTTACTTACATAGGATTTTGACATTGCTTTACTTACTCAAGTTTTTCAAGCTAATTAATCATGTTGCTTTACTTACTTGAGCTTTCCATGTTGCTTTATTTACTAAAACTTTCTACACTCTTTTACTTACTCAAGCATTCCATGTTACTTTAGTTACTCGAGCTTTCCACACTACTTTCCTTACTCATGATTTCTATGCTACTTTACTTACTTGAGTTTTCTATGCTAATTTTCTATGTTACTTTACTTACTCAGGCATTCCACACAACTTTTCCACTCTATTTTACTTACTCAAGTTTTTTACATTATTTTTTCATGTTGCTTTACTCACTTAAGCTTTCCACACTACTTTACTTAATCAGGCTTTCCATGCTACTTTTCCATTCTACTTTACTTACTCAAGCTTTCTACACTGCTTTACTTAAGATTTTCATATTACTTTTTCACATTGCTTTACATAATGAGGAATTTTGCACTGCTTTACTTACCGAGGCTTTTTATGCTACTTTACTTACTCGATCTTTCATGCTATATTAATTATTTGACATTTCCATATTGCTTTACTTACTCAAGATTTTCATACTAATTTTAAATGCTAATTTACTTATTCAATCTTTCCATGCTGCTTTGCTTACTCAATTTTTCCATATTAATTTATTTACATAGGTTTTTCGTGCTACTTTACTTACTCAAGTTTTCCACACTTATTTACTTACTAAGGTTTCATAGAGTAAAAAAATACTCCATGTTTCATTTTGATTTCTAGTCGCACAATCTAAATTTTATCCATGAATACTTTGGTTTAAGAAAGTGAAGTTTTAACTCAGAGTGCAGGCTCAAATTTCTTTTTACCTTAATTTTGTCTAAGTGTCAAAATCGAGCAAAAGCTGCCAAGTGTCATCAACTGAGACACTTTCCATAATTTCAATAGGTAATGCAGAATGTGCCATGTGTCCCATAGCAACTCAGCAGAGTGAAATAAGTGTTGACATATGTGTCTCATGTTTCATATACTTTTTGAATGATGCTTTCCAATAAACTTTCTCAGGATCAAGTGGAGGGTGCCAGGTGGCAATCATAGAAGGTTTCAATGTGCTTTTCTAAAAGCAACAAAAGACACCACATATCCCCAATTGAAGAGAGTGGAAGCCACCATGTGTCAACCTTTGAATTATCTTCATTTGGTTTCATTGACAAGTAAAGATTGTGGTGGGTCCCAAGATTTGTTTTGAGGCAAGCAGAAGCTACCAAATATCACTGTCTATGTAAGTATGAAATGAGGCCTAATTATTTCTATAGTATAGACAAGGCAACCCAGAGATGGACACGTGTCACCTTCCATATGTTTCTTAAAAGGTAGCTAAAGGTAGCGGAGATCACCATGTGTCCTTTATCAAGAATAAGTGGAAAGCACCACATGTCCCTGTTCTGTTTTTGAATTTGCTCAGGTGAGAACTGATTTGGGTCTCATTTTTTATAGAAGTTGTTTAAGTTTTGGAGAAGTAGATGGTGATAGATTTCAAGGACCAAACACCTCTAAGCGAAAACACAATAAGATTATAGGTTACATGGAACGTGCCATGTGTCTTCAGTAAATGTTGTGAAACATGCCAAGTGTCATTTTCTAGTGCCTCTTGAATAATAAGAAGGTTTTCAAAAAAATAACCAAGTGTCCTTTTCTATTTAATAGAAGGGAGCATCCTATGTATCTGTTTCAGCCAATAAACTATAAGAAGATAGAACATTTCAGAATCTAAGAAATATCTTCTATTAGACACTTCCAGTTTAGTTAGAGTTCAGTTGGGCTGTTAGATTGGGAAAATGTAGACAATTTAGAGTGAATCCAATGCTATAAAGAGGGGTGAAGAGATCACCAGAGATCATCATCAGAATATTGGAGAGAATTTTTTGTGAGAGGCTATTGTCAAGAGTTTTATACTTTTAGAGCTGTGATCAAGAATATCATTTGCCTTTATTCTATTTTATTTAGTTGAAAAGTTTATGTAACTGTGCATGTTTTTGTGCCATTTATGTGACTGGAGCATTAATAAGAAGACATAGTTTCATGCCTTTGTTGATGTTTTCTATGTCATTACAAAAATAGTCTAAGCTGTGAGCCTCTATTTCTATTGTTTCTATCTTTTACATTGATCATGCCTTGTTCACTCTTTAATGTAATTGAATATTACATATAGTTTCACTGTGCTTAGGATTAAGGGTTGAATTACATTCAAGCACATTGCCATAGTTAGATTTTATTTCTTTACATTTGTGTTTTTGTTTAAATTCCTATCCCTTTCCTCTCGACACTCAAGATAAAGAAGAGACAAGCTTCTTAAAAATTTGGAGGTCATTTCAAGTTGAAAGTCCCACATTCTTGAAACTTCCCATTGTTGGTGTTAGAAACAAGCGTAATTTTAACCATCAGTAATTTTTGGCATGCCCAATGAGACCCCATCTTGAAGTTTCATTCAAGACCATATGAATCACATAGCTACAAGGAGTCAGAGCTGTGGACCAATAACCAGATCTCAATCTGCTATAAATCCAAGTATTCTTTTGCCACCTTTGGTAACTAGTCCAAGAAGAAGAGTCAATCAAATTATACCAATACCAAGAGTAAATATGGGAGCCCTTATACCCCCAAGGAATTATACAATTTGGAACACTGGTAGTCCTTTGATTTTCTCAATACCACCAACCACTTGGGACCCTATCCTAGTAAATGCCTTAAAAGCTCTACCCAAATTTAGTGGGCAAGATTTCAAAACACTTGAAGAACATCTGAAAGATGTATTTGATGTCTATGTTATACATGTGGTCACACAACATAATGTGGCTATAAGATTATTAGTAGCTTCTTTTAAATGGAAGGCCTTGGAATGGTACCGATCCTTGACTCCAAATACAATATCTACATGGGATCATCTTGGAGATCTTTTCTTTGAAAGATTTGAAGAAAAGGGTGATAAATCTTCTATGTTGCAATAATTGATTACTATTTAAAGAGCACCACAAGAAGTAATGATTGACTTCAATTCTAGATTTCAAAAGATTTGGGAAAGGATTCCTACTATAGCTAGACCATTACCAGGTATGGAAATAATATTTTATTGAAAGGATTTGGGAAAGGATTCCTACTACAGCTAGACCATTATCAGCTGAGACACTTTCCATAATTTCAATAGGTAATGCAGAATGTGCCATGTGTCCCATAGCAACTCAGTAGAGTGAAACAAGTGTCGACATCTGTGTCTCATGTTTCATATACTTTTTGAATGCTAATTTCCAATAAACTTTCTCAGGATCAAGCAGAGGGCACCAGGTGGCAATTGCAGAAGGTTTCAATGTGCTTTTCTAAAAGCAACAGAAGACACCACATATCCCCAACTGAAGAGAGTGGAAGCCACCATGTGTCAACCTTTGAATTATCTTCATTTGGTTTCATTGACAAGTAAAGATTGTGGTGGGTCCCAAGTTTTATTTTGAGGCAAGCAGAAGCTGCCAAATATCACCATCAATGTAAGTATGAAATGAGGCCTAATTATTTCTATATTATAGATAGGGTAACCTAGAGATGGACACGTGTCACCTTCCATAGGTTTCTTAAAAGGTAGCTAAAGGAAGCGAAGATCACCACATGTCCTTTGTCAAGAATAAGTGGAAAGCACCACATGTCCCTATTCCCTTTTTGAATTTGCTCAGGAGAGAATTGATTTGTGTCCCATTTTCTATAGAAGTTGTTTAAGTTTTGGAGAAGTAGATGGTGAAAGATGTCAAGGACCAAACACCTCTAAGGGAAGACACAATAAGATTATAGGTTACATGGAATGTGCCATGTGTCTTCAGTAAATGTTGTGAAACACGCCAAGTGTCATTTTCTAGTGCCTCTTGAATCATAAGAAGGTTTTCAAAAAATTAACCAAGTGCCCTTTTTTGTTTAATAGAAGGGAGCATCCTGTGTATCTATTTCAGCCAATAAACTACAAGAAGATAGAACATTTCAGAATCTAAGAAATATCTTCTATTAGACACTTCCAGTTTAGTTAGAGTTTAATTGGGCTATTAGATTTGGAACACGCAGACAATTTGGAGTGAATATAATGCTATAAAGAGGGGTGAAAAGATCACTAGAGATCATCATCAGTAGATTGGAGAGAATTTTTTGTGAGAGACTATTGTCAAGAGTTTTATACTTTTAGAGCTGTGATCAGGAATATCATTTGCCTTTATTCTATTTTATTTAGTTGAAAATTTTATGTAACTGTGCATGTTTTTGTGCCATTTATGTGACTGGATAATTAATAAGAAGATAGAGTTCCATGCCTTTGTTGATGTTTTCTATGTCATTGCAAAAATAGTCTAAGCTGTGAGCCTCTATTTTTATTATTTCTATCTTTTACATTGATCATGCCTTATTCACTCTTTAATGTAATTGAATCTTACATATAGTTTCACTATGCTTAGGATTAAGGGTCGAATTACATTCAAGCGCATTGCCATAGTTAGATTTTATTTCTTTACATTTGTGTTTTTGTTTAAATTCCTATCCCTTTCCTCCCAACACTCAAGATAAAGAAGAGACAAGCTTCTTAAAAATTTGGAGGTCATTTCAAGTTGCAAGTCCCACATTCTTGAAACTTCCCATTGTTGGTATTAGAAACAAGCGTAATTTTAACCATCAGCAATTTTTGGCACGCCCAGTGAGACCCCATCTTGAAGTTTCATTCAAGACCGTATGAATCAGAGAGCTACAAGGAGTTAGAGCTATGGACCAGTAACCAAATCTCAATCCGCTATAAATCCAAGTATTCTTTTGCCACCTTTGGTAACTAGTCCAAGAAGAAGAGTCAATCAATTTATACCAATACCAAGAGTAAATATGTGAGACCCTATACCCCCAAGGAATTATGCAAGTTGGAACACTGGTAGTCCTTTGATTCTCCCAATAACACCAACCACTTGGGACCCTATCCTAGTAAATGCCTTGAAAGCTCTACCCAAATTTAGTGGGCAAGATTTCAAAACACTTGAAGAACATCTGCAAGATGTATTTGATGTCTGTGTTATACATGTGGTCACACAACAGAATGTGGCTATAAGATTATTAGTAGATTCTTTTAAATGGAAGGCCTTGGAATGGTACCGATCCTTGACTCCAAATACAATATCTACATGGGATCATCTTGGAGATATTTTCTTGGAAAGATTTGAAGAAAAGGGTGATAAATCTTCTATGTTGCAATAATTGATTACTATTCAAAGAGCACCGCAAGAAGGAATGACTGACTTCAATTCTAGATTTCAAAAGATTTGGGAAAGGATTCCTACTAAAGCTAGACCATTACCAGGTATGGAAATAGTATTTTATCTTAAAGCTTTGAATTTGGACATCCTCGACCACCTACTAAAGAACTTGTCCCTACCCAGTCATCTGAGATGGATGATATCAAGAATATCTTAAGGACATTTTATAATGTGTTGATTAATATAAAAATATAGTAGAATCCTTACCCTAGACCTCAATATCAAGGTTACCAAGGAAATAGATTTTCATCATAGCCAAACCAATACCAAGGTCCTCAAAGGCAAAATAACCCTCAGCCAACAAACTAATTAGTTGCAGTCCCTACACCCTCACAAACTGTTCCCCCCAATTTGAATAGGAGATTGTTCAAGGGAAAAATAATTATGTAGATAGCACCAATGCCTAGTGTTTTCCTTGTAATAATGATCATACACCTAGAGATTGTCCCATGGGTAATCTACAACAAAAGGTAGTAGAGCAAATAAGAATGGATGGACAATTTGTAAGTACTAGTGACAATCAAGCCTACAATCTCCTGGTATGCAAAATTTAGTCCTAATGGCTCAGATGCAAGGAATGTATTTACAACAAGAGGAAGAAATAGCCCCAGAACATGCTTTGTTCTCATGGGTTGAAGATGAACAATCAATATTCTTGAATGAAGCTTCCACTTCCAAGAAACCAGTGGTGTAATTAGATTACTATACTAGATCAAAAAGAAGAATGGTATAATAGCCTGAGGTTGCAAATAATCAAGTTATGGAGAGTCATCCATTTCAAAGTCAAATAAATACCCCTGTTAGACAAGAAATGCCACAATTAGTGCCGAATCAAGTAGTTCCTGGACAAGTTCAAGAAAAAGAAAGGTATCCTTACTTTCCAAGAACCCAAACTCTGGGATTGATGAATGTGGTAGATCAATTAAAGAGGACTCCAACACAAGTATAAATTCGGGACATATTAGCTATCCCTAAACAAAAGACACTATTACAAGAAGCTCTACAAGGCCAAGCAGTTCCCAAACATACTGATATCAAAGAAAGATTTGCTAAAAAAGAGAAGCTCAAGGACACAGTTCATCTACAGACAATACCCCTAGTGAACAATCCACCAGAGGTAAGCAAATCAAAACCAAATCCTTTCTATTTGACTTTGATAGTTGGAAAGAAACTAATGCATAATGAAATGATAGATTCAAGGGCTAGTACTAAAGTAATGCCAAAGGCAATAGCAAATGCTTTAAAGATAAAATATGAGCCACTCACTAAAGGAGTTATGCAGCTAAATGGCAAATTAGTGCAAACGATAGGGAGAATTAGACAACTCCCATTACAATTATATACTTGTCCCAATATAATTATTAATCAAGATATAATAGTCATAGATATACCTCTTATTTTTGGTTTATGTTTATCAAGAGACTTTACAGCCAAGATAGGAGGATATATGTCTCTTGATTGGTCTCACCTCATTCTAAGAACCAAATATGGTTTAAAGATAAAAATTCTATTTGAACCACTATTAAAGGATCATATCACCAATGAACCAACATCAAAATTAGAGGTAGATCATGCTATGTTAAATAAGGAAGAAAGGGTTTTTGTTGAAGAGTTAGGTGACTGGACTGAGCATGATCAAGAAGAATAAAATAACCAGTTGTTAGCTATGATGCATAGTGACCCATATGGGAATTATGACTCTATTGGTCTGGGCACTTATGTCATTTTTGATAAGGACCATGAAATCCCAAATGTTTTAAGGGAAGAGGCACCAACTACTCAAGAATATAAAATAGATTAAAAAATCTAGACCTTAAATTTTGATGGGGCTAGAAGTAAAAATGGTGTTGGAGCAAGAATTTGTCTTACTACTCCAAATGGTGAAAAAAATTTAAGGGCTATTCGTTTCCAATTTGCTTGTACTAATAATGATGATGAGTATGAATCTTTAGTACATGGGCTCTTATTAGCCAAAAAAAAGGGATTAAAGAATCTAATAGTAAAAGGAGATTTAGAATTAGTAGTAAAGCAAATTAGAGAAAAGGCAATAGCCAAAAATGTAAGGATGAGATCTTACAGACATGATTTCGGACTTAATAGAAGATTTTGAAGCCTTCAATATTGAGGTAGTCCCTAGGATTCAAAATTTTGAAGCTAATAGGATGGACCAGATTGGCTCACATTTTGATCCAACAACTGGCCTATTAATTAACAATGAGCCAATAAAAGTTATAGTGAGGCCAACTATTCCAGACAATGATGAGAATTGGCAAGTATTTGAAAATGATTCTCAAGTACTTTCATTCTTACAACAATAAGATGAGTGTTTTGATCAATTTCAAACCAAAATTGAAGAGGCATATGGAGATCAAGTCATACAATTAAAGACTAATAAGCTTCCTAAAGGCTTGATCACTTAAGAGAATATATTTGATTTAGAAGATGTAAGTCTGGAGAAGAAAAGATTCTAAGTAAACAAAGTAGACTATTCTAAAATAGAGGTGAGTGAAGGGAAAAAATAAAAAGTTGGGAATTCTATAACACAAGAGGAAAGAGAAAGACTAATTGAATTGTGTAAAAAATATGATGGAGTCATAGCCTGGAGCTATGAAGACCTTCATGGATACAATAGAGACATTATTCAGCACACAATAGAACTGAATGAAGGACCTAAGACCATCAAATAGAAATAAAGGCTAGTGAATCCAAGGATTGAGCCTCTTATGACAGATGAGTTGAAGAAACTTTTAGATTCTAAAATAATTTTTCCAATCAAACACTCATCCTGGGTATCAAATCTAGTACCAGTTAGGAAAAAGAATGAAGATATAAGACTCTATGTAGATTTCAGAGATCTAAATAGAGAATCTCTAAAATATCACTATCCCTTTCCCTCCATAGAACAAATTCTACAAAATGTGGCAGAATCAAAGAGATTTTCTTTGCTAGATGGTTTCTCTAGATACAATCAGATTTGGTTAGTCGATGAAGACCAATACAAGACTACTTTTACTACCAAATGGGGAACATTTGTGTATGCTAAGATGCCATTTGGACTATCAAATGATGGAGCCACTTTTCAAAGAGCTATGGATGTTGCATTTGGCAAACTTATAAATAAAATCATCCTAATTTAACTTGATGATATTACTATTTTTTCCAAAAATATTGCTGATCATTTTGATCATTTAGACATTGTTTTTAAGAAATTTCAAGAATTTGGAATATACTTGAACCCTAATAAATGTATCTTTGATGTCCCTTAAGGCAAATTATTGGGACATATAGTATTCAAAGAAGGAGTCTCCATAGACCCAGAAATAGTTGCAACTATAATGAACCTACCTCTTCCAGTAAATAAAAAGGTAGTTCAATCCTTTTTACGGAAGATTAATTTTGTTAGTATGTTCATATCTAATTTTGTAGGCTTAGTAAGACTAGTGACACTCTTGTTAAATAAAGACCTAATTTTCAAGTGGACTACAGAAGGAAGACAAGCCTTTGAAGAGGTTAAGAAGGCTATCTCAACAGCCCCAGTACTTAGAAACCTAGATTTTTCTAAGCCTTTTGTAATATATGTTTATGGAAGAGAGTTAAGTATTGCTATTATCTTAACACAAAAGGATGATAAATAAGAGGGAGAACACCCAATAGCCTTTTAATCAAGAACTCTCAAGGATTATGAAACCAGATACAACTTTGTAGAGAAACAAGCATATGCTATGGTAAAAGCCCTCAAGAAATTTAGGCATATGGTGTCAAGAAGAAAAATTTTGATACTTGTAGCTCACCTAAGTGTTAGAGAATACATCATGGAGGGAGGAATTATTGAAAAAATATCTAATTGGATAACTAAGATCCTTGAATATGATGTAGAAGTCAAACCCACTAAGTTAGTTAGAGGTAGGGGTTTGTGCCAATGTATGACTCAAGAGCTTGAAAAGATGATACCTAAAGAGACAAATTTAAAACAAGAAAAGGAAATTGTATTAAAGATACAAGAGGTTGATCACGAATCCTGGGTCACAAGCAGGATTCATTTTATGAAATATGGGATTTACCCAAGAGAACTCCCTCAAAATAAGAGAAGATACTATAAGCTACAAAGAGTTCATTTTATTTTAATTGAACAGGTTCTTTTCAGAATAAATTCTCATGAAAAATTGTTAAGATATGTAGAAAAGGCTAAGGCTAAGAAAATACTACATGAAATGCATCATGGAGTATCAGGGGGATATTTTTCTGTAAAGACCATAGCTATAAAGATAAGTGAGGCAGGTTATTTTTGGCCTACTTTATTTATAGATTGTTATTAGCTGGTTTAAAAATGTCAATCCTATTAATATTATGTGGGGATGAGAAGGAATGCAACAATGCTTCTTAGTCCTATAATTATGGATGAACCTTTTGCTCAATGGGGTCTTGACTTCATTAGAATGATAAATCTAGTGTCTAGTATGGGTCATAAATGGATATTAACTACCACAGATTATTTCACTAGATGGACCGAGGTAGTGCCACTTAAAGAAGCAACAGAAAATGTGATCTTAGATTTTCTAGGTAGTATCACTACTCACTTTGGGGCTACTCGCACCATAATTTTAGATAATGCTAAAGCACTTTTATGGTCTAAAGTATTTGAATTTGCATTAAAGCATGGAATATATCTGAAAACTTCCTCTAATTATTACCCTTAGGGTAATGGTTTCACAGAATCAACTAACAAGAACCTGATTAGACTCATCAAAAGAATAGGGGCTGATCATCACAAAGAATGGCATAAAGTGCTTAATTTAGCACTGTGGGCTGATAAAATCACACCTAAAGAGGTGATCAAAATTTCCCCATATGAATTAGTATATGGAAAATCTTCTGTAATACCCCTAATATTGGAGATTTCTGCTCTCCAGCTGATCAAATAGATTGAAATTGAAGAAAATGGCCCCATGCAGGTTAGACTTGCAAAACTTTTGGAAGTTCAAGAAAAAAGGGATGCAGCCCATGATTCATTGGTAAAGCATCAAAAAATAATTAAAGACTACTTTGATAAAAGGACTTCAAATCCCCATTTTGAAACAGACTCAATTGTTTTGAAATGGGATGCAAGAGCTGCCAAGCCGAGTCAACACACTAAATTTGAAGCATTATGGATTGGCCCTTATAAAATTCATGCATGTAAATAGAAAAATTCATTTGAGATAAAAACAATGGAAGGCAAACCTAAAGAGATTCATATGAATCAAATTTATTTGAAATATTTTAGTTAGGTTGTGTCCCTGATGCATTGTAGTTAGATAGTTTTCCTTTCTTAGTTGCTTTGTTTTCCCATTTTGTTTTTCCGCTTTCTTTTAAATAAGTGTTCTTTGAACACATAGCCATAGCTCAAAGCCTTTTTCAAAATTTTCAAAATTTTTAACACATTTAATATCTCCTAAATCTTTAAAATTCCCTAAAGTACCTTGCACAACCACTTGCACAACGTGTCTATCTCGCTGTCCTATGAAGATTGAGTAAGATTTGCTAACAGTTATCCAGGTTTAATGCCATTTTGAGACTTCATGGGTCAATAAATGCCTCATAGCAAGAGTTAAAGCTTACAATTTCTCAAATATTACTACATCTATGAGAAAATTCTTGCTACTTGCATTTTTAGTTCCTAGTAAACTTACTTAAGCAAAAGTGCTTTTTGTTTTGCAAAAGTTCATACCGGTTATCACAGAATAGATATAGAGATGGAGGGAGCATAGTCTTAGCAATAAGGAGCTAGGAGTTATGAATCCCTTGATAAGTTTCTTACGAGCAAATCATATTCTTTAGTCCCCATGTAACCATTAAAGACCTACCCATGGACCAGAATCCCTAAAGTTGGTCAAGTAAGTGACACATCAAAGATAAAAGATTATGTAGATGGAGTCATGGATCCAATTCTTCAAAGAACTACTAGCAAAACTCTCAGAGAAGGGGCACATCAAAGGTGTCTTCAGAGGGCTAAGGTGGGACAATATTAGACATTTGAAATGAGGATATGGACTTCTTAATTGGCACAATTCATTATCCCAAGTGTGCATCCATGCCCTAATTTGTTGAACTATGCACTGACTTGTTTCATGCACCCTCAAACACCATTCAACAATGTCCATTCATAGTGCAGATTACACTGAAGGCTATCAGAGAAATGTTGGCCTTGTATCATGATAAGATAGCCATGTTTCCCACCATTGCTAAAATGTAGAAAATGTGGGCTAACATCAATACTTAGTTGAGATTCTTAAGATCAAAATTGCAATTAGGCAATGATGATACTACTGTGCTGACACTGCCTGTAGCAAGAGCCCAATTTTCACAAGCTAGCCAAGATGCACTATCTATGATGGCTTTCATTTTCAGAATGAAAGATGATATGACCATCTATGGAGAACAAATGGCTATCCTCTTCAGGTTGAAAACTGTTGACAAGACTCAGGAGTATCAGCTTGATTTCTCTGAGTAAATTGCATATTCCATGGTGGAGAAACTTGCCCAATTCAAATCAAAATGGGTTTTTAGGTAATCTTCTTATTTGTTTCACCTTATGTTGTATCAAAACTCTGGCATCTTTTCCCAACATATGCATCTTAATATGTATGGCCCAAGATTCGGTCTATAAAGGACCACTCCTATGTCTGCATGGACACATATTTTGTCAAAAACTAGCGATCCATATGAATTCTAGGAACTATTTGTTACCCTTGCTTTTTATCACCTGAGCCTAGAACTAGTTATAAACAGACTATTTCCAAGTGTTTCAAACATTATGGCCAATTTCCCAATTCCTTGTGATTTGTTTTTGGATCCCACCATACAATTATTAGAGTCCATGGTTTTTGTGGGGAACCATTGTTGCTGCCTAAGATTTTGACTCTTAGGTTAGCATTCTTAGAGGTCACCAGGGAGGTGTCTATAGTAGATAATGAATATGGCTCTGGGAAGAGGAAGAGGAAAATGTATGACCTCCCATGGATGATAAGCAACATGACGCTAGAGGCCAGAGATCCCAAAATTGTGTTGCTTAGAAAGCTAACCTTCCTAGGTTTCCTTCTAATCGAAGATAAATGGGTATATGATCGAAATGGTTTCATAGATTCTTGGATTATAACTAATAGGGTTGCTGCCATAATTGAACATGAGAGCCGCCCCTTTTAAGAAAGCAAGAAAAATCCTAGAGAGGATATTCTTGGGTTTTATGTTGAATTAACAGATTTACCCCTCCAACAAAATAGACCATGGGAAACCTTCTATGTTAAGCAAAGATATTTTGACCCCAAAATTAGAATGAATTCTGGTTTATGAAGGGCACTAAAGAATAAAGATTGAGATGCTGAGAAAATAGAAGCCTATTGGAAATACAGGCAAGAAATTTGTCAGACAGCTCACTCTTATGGGAACATGGACTCGGATGAGAAATGGGAAGAACTCTGGGATGAGTGCCATCTGTCCCCTATATCTAGCCCTAACACAAGCAATTTATTGAAACAGGGTGTAGAGCCAGAACCCAGAGTAGGATCCAACCAAGAATCATAGGCCCCAAGGCAAACTATAGCTTCAGTCACTATAAAAATTTGGCCCCAATCTCTTAGCATCATGGAAAAACAAAAGAGTGTGGTATCTTCACCACTGAAAGCTTCCCCATCAGCATCAATCATTGAAGTTCCTAGTTTTGCACAAGCACCACTAACAACAGTGGTAATTGTTAGAGAAAAGAGAAGCATAGCCAAAAGAAGAAACACCAAGGAAATAGAAAAGGTTGAGGTTTCAACTTGAGTCTGAGGAGAGGGCAGAACCCTCACAACACCAACTATAGACTACCAATGTGGCTCCTCAGGTAGGTATTGTTTCTCCTTCTCCTTCTCAATCTCTCTCTTCTCCAATAGGCATGATGATTTCATCTGGCTAGATGACATACCCTACCACTTCTGTTTTGCCCATTTCTCACTTTGCCCCATCTATCCCTACTCAAGCTTTATCATTGCCTCACTTTTCTCCCTTTGTTCCCAAGAAATTACCTCCTCAGATTGCCCATAGCCAACAATTAGCTATTCCATATGGTTTGCCATAAGGACATCCTTTTGTGGGTGGGCACATTGCCTCTCCTTCTACCTTCCAAACTCAAGTAGACACTGCTAGGAAGGTGAGGGAAGCCTGAAGAGAGAAAAAGAGGATCAAGGATAATAAGGCCTTAGCTACACCACACCTGAGGTCATAATTTGACCCAATTCCGCAGCAATTGATGGTGACTCATTTGTCACCAAATATAATCAAGCCAAGTGAGTAAATGAAGCCAAAAGACTACACAATGAATGTAATGGCCATAGACATGTCCCTATTCAGACCACAAGGAAAAATCAAGCTACTAACTAAATCCACTTTTGCAATTTCTTAAGATTACTTGAAAATATCAAGGAAGCTACAGAAGATGGAGGCTGATCTAGCTAAAGAGAAGGCAAACTATAATAGTTTGACCATAGAAATCAATACAAAAGATAATGAAATAGAGAGTCTAAATAAATAGTTGAAAGATACTATTTTTCTTCAGATTCAATAGGTGATCCAGGCCCAAAATGATTCTCTGAAAGCAAGGCTAATGCAGGTAAAGGATGCAGTGATGACCCTAAGGCGATAAAAGGTAGCATTATGAGAAAAATGTGAGGAAAGCCTACTACAAGATACTCAATTGCAATAGAAGATGTTGAATGAACAAAATACTACCATGGCTATACAAGCCCAATTTCAAGCTGAGCAACAAAGAGCAGAACAATTGACACTGTAGCTGGACAATAGGCCAAAGAATGTAGGAGTGTTAAATTTGGTGAAGGAGCTTTATTAATTAATGTGGAAAATAATTTCTTCAGAGATTATTCAGCTCAGGCCTTCTCTCACCTTCTTGCTAAATGCACAAAAATTGTGCGAAAAGGTGGAGAATTCAGTTGAATAGACTCTAGCTACTATTTTTGGGAGAGTTTTAGATTCTTAAATGCTACTGCAAAATATTTATGATGCAATGGATGGAACATTGTTAGCAGTAGGAATTAATGACATAATGGTCACTACTAAGTGAGTGAATGAGGTTTTCGATTGCAACTCCATAGCCATCAATTACAGAGATCTTCTCGATGTAATGAAAGAAGGAATCAGTGAAACGAAAGAACACATTAAGACCTAGTGCAATTAGGTCTTCCTTCTCTATTTCCTAATGACAACACTGTGTTGATGGTTGATGAAATTGAACCATTGATGTTGGCCAAGTAGAATGATTAGGAAGTTTTTCAGGATTTAAGGGATGATTCATTAGTACCTGAAGTAGAAACTATTTTGATTCCTGTTTCCCAACTTGAATTCAAATTGAAGGCTATGGTTCAGATTTTGTAGAATTTTTCACACAAAGATATTATCAACCTTGATTTAGCCTTCAATGAATTGTAAAATAAGTAGGGGTTATCTGACAATGAGTGGTCCACCTATTAAACAACATTGTTGAAGCTGTGATTTTTGTCATTTTGATCTAGCAAGAGTTGTAGTTTCTTTTTGAGTAGGCTCAAAAGTCCTTGGGGTTACCAATAACTGTAGAGTAAAAAATACTCTACGTTTCATTTTGATTTCTAGTTACGCAATGCAAATTTTGTCCCTAAATACTTTGGTTCGAGATAGTGAAGTTTTGACTCAGAGCGCGGGCTCAAATTTCTTTTTGCCTCAATTTTGTGTAAGTGTCAAAATCAAGCGAAAGCTGCCAAGTGTCATCGACTAAGACACTTTCCATAATTTCATTAGGTAATGCAAAATGTGCCATGTGTCCCATAGCAACTCAGTGGAGTGCAACAAGTGTTGACATCTACGTCTTGTGTTTTATATACTTTTTGAAGGCTGCTTTCCAACAAGCTTTCTCAAGATCAAGCAGAGGGTGCTAGGTGGTAATCACGAAAGGTTTCAATGTGATTTTATAAAAGCAATGGAAGATGCAACATATCCCTAGCTGAAGAGAGTAGAAGCCACCACGTGTCAACCTCTGAATTATCTTCATTTGGTTTCATTGACAAGTAAAGACTATGGTGGGTCCCGGGTTTTGTTCTGAGGCAATCAGAAGCCACCAAATGTCATTATCCATGTAATTATGAAATGAGGCCTGATTGTTTCTATAGTATAGACAGGGCAATGTGGAGATGGACACATGTCACCTTCCATAGGTTTCTCAAAAGGTAGCTAAAGGTAGTGGAGATCACCATGTGTCCTTTGTCAAGATTAAGTGGAAAGTGCCACATGTCCCTGTTCCCTTTTTGAAGTTGCTCAAGCGAGAACTGCTTTGGGTCCCATTTTCTATAGAAGTTGTTTAAGTTTTGGAGAAGTGGATGGTGATAGATGTCAAGGACCAAACACCTCTAAGCAAAGACACAGTAAGATTATAGGTTACATGGAACGTGCTGTGTGTCTTCAGTAAATGTTGCAGAACACACCAAGTGTCATTTTCTAGTGCCTCCTAAATAATAAGGTTTTCAAGAAATTTGCCAAGTGTCATTTTTTGTTTAATAGAAGGGAGCGTCCTATGTATCTATTTCAGCCAATGAACTGCAGGAAGATAGAATGTTTCAGAATATAAGAAATATCTTTTGTTAGACACTTCCAATTCAGTTAGAGTTCAGTTGGGCTGTTAGATTGGGAACACGCAGACAATCTGGAGTGAATCCAATGCTATAAACAGGGGTGTAGAGATCACCAGAGATCATCATCAAAATATTGGAGATAATTTTTTGCAAGAGACTATTGTCAAGAGTTTTAGACTTTTAGAGCTTTGATCAGGAATATCATTTGCCTTTGTTCTATTTTCTTTAGTTGAAAAGTGTATGTAATTGTGCATGTTTTTGTGCCTTTTATGTGACTAGAGAATTAATAAGAAGATAGAGTTCCATGCCTTTGTTGATGTTTTCTATGTCATTACAAAAATATTCTAAGCTGTGAGACTCTATTTCTACTGTTTATATCTTTTACATTGATCATGTCTTGTTCGCTCTTTAATGTAATTAAATCTTACATATAGTTTCACTATGCTTAGGATTAAGGGTCAAATTACATTCAAGTGCATCACCACAGTTAGATTTTATTTCTTTACATTTGTGTTTCTATTTAAATTCCTATCCCTTTCCTCCCAACACTCAAGATAAAGAAGAGACTAGCTTCTTAAAAATCAGGAGGTCCTTTCAAGTTGTAAGTCCCATGTTCTTGAAACTTCCCATTGTTGGTGTTAGAAACAAGTGCAATTTTAACCATCAATAAGTTTTCCATGCTATTTTTCCACACTACATTACTTATTCGATCTTTCTACTTTGCTTTTCCATATTGCTTTACTTACTCAAGCTTTCCACATTGCTTTACCTACTCAAGCTTCCACACTACTTTTCCATGTTACTTTAATTACTTGAGCTTTCCATGCTATTTTTCCATGTTTCTTTACTTACTCAAAATTTCCACACTACTTTACCTAATTGAAATCTTCACATTATTATTCCACATTGCTTTACTTACTCAGTCTTTCAATGCTACTTTACTTACTTGGGCTTCCCATGCTGCTTTATTTACTTGGGCTTTTGACATTGATTTTTTATGTTGCTTTACTTACTCTAGATTTTTACATTACTTTATTTACTCTGGATTTCCAAGTTGCTTTACCTACTTATGCTTTCCACGCTACTTTTCCACATTGATTTTCCACATTACTTTACTTATATGGGTTTTCTACATTGCTTTCTTTACTTAGGTTTTCTACATTATTTTACTTGCTCAAGCTTTCCATGCTACTTTACTTACTCAAGCTTTCCAAGCTACTTTACTTACTCAAGCTTTCCAAGCTACTTTACTTACTTGAGATTTCTATTCTACTTCACTTAGTCAAAATTTCCATGCTACTTTAATTACTCATGCTTTTCATACTTATTTTCTACACTACTTTACTTACTCGAGCTTTCCACACTATTTTAGTTACTCAAGCTTTTCATGCTACTTGACTGACTCAAAATTTTCATGCTACTTTACTTACTCATCATTTCCATGTTACTTTTCTATATTGCTTTACTTACTCAGGTTTTCCACACTAATTTATTTACTCTAGCTTTACATGCTACTTTTTGCCATTACTTTACTTAGGATATCCACACTAATTTTTCATGCTACTTTACTTACTCAAGATTTCTACACTGTTTTTCCATGCTACTTTAATTAATCAAGAATTTTATGGTTCTTTATGTACTTAAGCTTTCCACGTTACTTTACTTACTGAGACTTTCCATGATGATTTACTTACTCGATTTTTCTATGTTACTTTAATTAAATGGGTTTTACACACTACTTTATTAACTTGACCTTTCCACATTGCTTTTCTACATTACTTTACTTACTTGATCTTTCTATGCTACTTTATTTACTCAAAATTTCT
Organism: Torreya grandis; assembly: GCA_037957365.1. Classification (NCBI taxonomy): domain Eukaryota; kingdom Viridiplantae; phylum Streptophyta; class Pinopsida; order Cupressales; family Taxaceae; genus Torreya; species Torreya grandis. The sequence goes on along the minus strand of JARHVA010001883.1, from coordinate 277,062 downwards.
ATATTACTTTACTTATTTGGGATTTTTACAATTTTTTTCCACATTACTTTATTTACTCAAGCTTTCCATGCTACTTTACTTACTCAAGATTTCCACACTACTTTTCCACACTATTTTGATTACTCTGGCTTTGCACATTGCTTTACTTACTTGAGCTTTCTATGCAACTTTTTCACACTACTTTACTTACTCAAGATTTTAATGCTCTTTTCCCTACTCAGGCTTTTCACACTGCTTTACAATTTTGGGCTTTCCATGTTAATTTATTTAATCAATCTTTCCACACTAATTTACTTACTCAAACTTTTCAAGCTGCTTTTTCATGCTACTTTACTTACTCAATCTTTTCACACTACTTTTTTATGCTACTTTACTTACTCAAGATTTACACGCTACATTTCTATGTTACTTTACTTACTTGAGCTTTCCATGCTACATTAATTACTCAAATGTTTTACACTACTTTCCCACACTACTTTACTTACTGACGATTTACACATTGCTTTACTTACTTGAGCTTTTCATTCAATTTTTCCACACTATTTTACTTACTCAGAGTTTTTATGCTCTTTTACTTAAGCTTTTCACACTGCATTACTCAAACTTTCCATGTTACTTTACTTAATTAGGCTTTCCACACTAATTTACTTACTCAAAAAATTTAAGCTGCTTTTTCATTTTACTTTACTTACTCAGGATTTACACACTACTTTTCCATGCTATTCTACTTACTCAAGATTTACACACTACATTCCATTTTGCTTTACTTACTTGAACTTTTCATACTACTTTACATTCTTAGGTTTTCCACATAGCTTTACTAACTCAAGATTTCTACACTACTTTTCTACATTTCTTTACTTACTCAGGCTTTTCATACTACTTTTCCATGATGCTTTAGTTACTTGAGCTTATTATAATACTTTCCTTACTCATAATTTTCATGCTACTTTGCCTACTTAAACTTTCCACATAATTTTTCCATCCTATTTTACTGACTCAAGCTTTCCACATTGTTTTACTTACTCAAGCTTTCCATGCTACTTTACTTACTCATGCTTTCCATGTTGCTTTACTTACTCAAGCTTTCTATGTTGTTTTTCCATGTTGCTTTACTTACTCAAGTTTTTCACGTTGCTTTACTTACTCAAGTTTTTTACACTGCTTTACTTACTCAAGCTTTCCACACTACTTTACTTACTCAAATGTTCCACACTACTTTACTTACTCATGGTTTCCACACTGCTTTACTTACTCAAACTTTCTACCATGCTTTACTAACTCAAGATTTTCATATTATTTTTTCACATTGTTTTACTTATGTAATATTTCTATGTTACTTTACTTACTCAAGATTTCTATCTACTTTACTTACTCAGGCTTTCCATGTTGCTTTTATACATTACTTTGCGTACTTGGGTTTTTCATGCTATTTTTCCATACTACTTTACTCACTCAAGTTTTCCAAGCTGCTATTCCACACTACTTTACTTGTTTGAGCTTTCCACACTACTTTACTCACTTGGGCTTTTCACACTACTTTACTTACTCAGGCTTTCCACATTGCTTTACTTACTTAGGCTTTCCATGTTACTTTTACATGTTGCTTTACTTACTCAATATTTTCACGCTGATTTTCCATGTTGATTTACTTACTCAAACTTTTCACGTTGCTTTACTTACTTAGGCTTTTCATGTTATCTAATCAAGGTTTTCACACTATTTTACTTACATAAACTTTCCATACTACTTTACTTACTCAATCTTTTTATGTTACTTTACTTACTTTGGCTTTTCATGCTGCTTTACTTACTTAGGCTTTCCACACTATTTTACTTACTTAGGCTTTCTATGCTACTTTTCCATGCTACTTTACTTACTCAAGCTTTCCATGTTTCTTTACTTAGGTTTTCCACACTGCTTTACTTACTAACTCTAGCTTTCCATACTACTTTGTCACATCGCCTTACTTGCTCAGGCTATCTATACTACTTTAATTACTTGGATTTTCCATGCTACTTTACTTACTCAGGCTTTCCATACTTATTTACTTAGACTTTCCATGTTATTTTACTTGCTCAGGCTCTCCACGCTGCTTTTTCACTTTACTTTACTTACTTGAGCTTTATATGCTACTTTACTTACTCAAGATTTTCACGCTGCTTTACTTAGACTTTCATGCTACTTTACTCAAAACTTCCATGTTGTTTTACTTACTCAAGCTTTCCATGTTGCTTTTTCTCATTACTTACTTGATCTTTCCACATTGCTTTATGTACTTGAGATTTTTACATTGCTTTACTTACTCAAGATTTTTATATTTTTTTTCCATGTTTCTTTATGTCCTCATGTTTTTCATACTACCTTATCTACTTAGCCTTTCCATACTATTTTACTTACTTGATCTTTCCACACTACTTTACTTACTCTAGCTTTCCATGTTGCTTTACTTACTCAGCCATTCTACGCTACTTTACTTACTTTGGCTTTCCACATTACTTTTCCATGCTATTTTACTTACTCAAGCTTTTTACAATATTTTTCCATGCTACTTTACCTACTCATACTTTCCACCCTACTTTACTTATTCAGTATTTTCACTCTGCTTTATTTACTCAAGCTTTCCATGCTACTTTACTTACTTGAGCTTTCTATGTTGTTTTTCCACATTGCTTTACTTAATCAATATTTTCACATTGCTTTTACATATTGCTTTACTTGGGATTTTTATATTTCTTTACTTACTTAAGCTTTTCATACTGTTTTACTTACTCAAGTTTTCAACACTTCTTTACTTACTCAGGATTTTCATGCTACTTTACTTACTCAATATTTTTATGTTGCTTTACTTACTCTAGCTTTCCAAATTGTTTTATTTATTAAGGATTTTCATGCTACTTTACTTATTTGATCTTTCCATGCTACTTTACTTACACAAGCTTTTCACATTGTTTTATTTACTCATGTTTTTCAAACTATTTTTCTACATAGCTTTACTTACTCAGGCTTTCCACACTACTTTACTTACTCTAGCTTTCCATGCGAATTTTTCACCCTACTTTACTTACTCGATATTTCTATGTTGATTTACTTACTTGAGCTTTCCATGATACTTTACTTGCTTGAGCTTTCTACACTATTTTATTTACTTAAGCTTTTCATGTTATTTTACTTACTCAAGCTTGTCATGCTACTTTACTTACTCAGCTTTCCACATTGCTTCTCCACGTTACTTTATTTACTCAAGCTTTCTATGTTATTTTTCTAGACTACTTTACTTAGTCTAGCTTTACATGTTGCTTTACCTACTCAAGATTTTCACATTGATTTTCACATTGCTTTACATACTCACTCTTTCCAAAATGTATTACTTACTCAAGGTTTCCACTCTACTTTACTTACTAAGGGTTTTCACGCTAATTTTCTTACTCAAGCTTTCCATGCTACTTTAAAAACTCAGGATTTCCATGTTTCTTTACTTATTTGGGCTTTTCAAGCTATTTTTTCATGCTACTTTACTTTCTTAGGCTTTCCGCACTACTTTACGTATTCAAGCTTTCAAATCTAGTTTACTTACTCAAGATTTCCATACTACTTTACTTACTTAGGCTTTCTACTCTACTTTACATACTCAAGCTTTTCATGCTACTTTTTTATGCTATCTTATTCAAGCTTTCCAAACTACTTTTCCATGTTGTTTTATTTACTCAGGCTTTCCATATTATTTTCCTACACTTCTTTACTTACTCAGGCTTTCCACATTGCTTTACTTAGGATTTTCATGCTTCTTTTCTATGTTGCTTTACTTACTCAGACTTTCCACGCTACTTTTTTTACATTGAATTTTCACATTGATTTACTTACTCAAGATTTTCAAACTACTTTTCCACACTGATTTACTTACTCAAGATTTTAATGTTGCTTTACTTACTCAAGCTTTCTATGTTCCTTTACTTTCTCGATCTTAACATGTTACTTTACTTACTCAAGATTTTCACACTGCTTTAATTACTCAAGCTTTCAATGCTACTTTACCTAATCAAGCTTTCTATGCTACTTTACTTATTCAGGCTTTTCACACTGCTTTTTCACTCTATTTTACTTAGAATTTCCACATTATTTTTCCATATTATTTTGCTTACTTGAGATTTCTATGCTACTTTACTTACTCAGGCTTTCCATGCTACTTTTTTATAATAATTTACTTAAGCTTTTCACACTACTTTACTTACTCAAGCTTTCCATGATACTTTTTTATGTTGCTTTACTTAGGCATTCTACACTACTTTACTTACTTAGGCTTTCCATGCTACTTTACTTACTCGAGATTTTCATGCTAATTTAATTAATTAAGCTTTTCACATTATTTTACTTACTCAAGATTTTCATGCTGATTTTCCATGCTAATTTACTTACTCAAAATTTCCATGCTACTTTACTTATTTTTTTCACATTGTTTTACTTACTCAAGATTTTCACACTACTTTACTTATTCAATATTTCTACATTGCTTTACTTATTAAGGTTATCCACCCTATTTTTCCACACTACTATACTTATTAATGATTTTTATGCTATTTTTTCATGTTTCTTTAATTACTGAATCTTTCCACATTACTTTATTTACTCAAGCTTTCCATGCTACTTTTCCAAGCTGCTTTGATTACTCGAGCTTTTAATACTATTTTCCTTGCTACTTTACTTACTCAAACTTCCCACACTGCTTTACTTACTTGGGCTTTCCACACTACTTATGCTACTTTACTTACTCAAGCTTTCCACACTACTTTATTTACTCAAGCTTTCCATGTTGCTTTACCTACTTATGTTTTTCACACTATTTTTCCACATTGCTTTACTTATATAGGCTTTCCATGTTACTTTTCCGTGCTGATTTTCTTACTCAAGATTTCCACATTGCTTTACTTACTCAAGATTTCCATGTTGATTTACTTTCATAAGCTTTCCACACTACTTTACTTACGTGAGCTTTCCAAGCTACTTTACTTACTCAAGCTTTCCACTCTACTTTAATTACTTAGGCTTTTTACTCTGCTTTTTTACACTACTTTACTTACTCGAGCTCTCCACATTGTTTTACTTACTCAAAATTTCCTTGCAGCTTTACTTATTCAAAATTTTCATGCTACTTTACTTACTCATCCTTTCCACGTTAATTTTCTACGTTGCTTTACTTACTCAGGCTTTTCACACTACTTTCCTTATTTGGGCTCTCCACTTTTTTTTCCCATTGCTTTACTTAGGATATCCACATTACTTTTTCATGCTACTTTACTTACTCAGGGTTTTCACACTGATTTTTCATGCTACTTTACTTACTCAATATTTTCACGTTGCTTTACTTACTCGAGCTTTCCATGTTACTTTACGTACTCAGACTTTTCACACTACTTTACTTACTTCAGCTTCTCATGCTAATATAATTAAATGGGCTTTACACACTACTTTACTTACTCAAGCTTTCTATTTTGATTTTCTACACTACTTTACTTACTTGAGATTTCTATGTTACTTTATTTACTCAAGCTTTATATGTTGCTTTACTTACTCAGGGTTTTTATGCTCTTTTTCTACATTGATTTATTTACTCATGATTTCAATGCTACTTTAATAATTCAAGTTTTCTATATTATTTTATTTACCTAGGATTTCCACACTACTTTACTTACTCAAGATTTGCACATTACTTTGCTTACTAGAGCTTTCCATGCTACTTTTTCACATTGCTTTACTTACTCATGATTTTCATGCTTTTTTTACTTATGATTTTCAAACTGCTTTACTTACTAGGGATTTCCACATTGCTTTACTTAATCAAGTTTTTCACACTACTTTACTTACTCAAACTTTCTAAGATGCTTTTCTATTCTACTTTATTTACTCAAGCTTTTCACACTACTTTTCCATGCTAGTGTACTTACTCAAGATTTACACACTACATTTCCATGCTTCTTTACTTACTCAAGCTTTTCATGTTGATTTTTCATGCTATTTTACTTACTCAGGATTTGCACATTGCTTTTCCAAGCTACTTTACTTACTCAAGCTTTACACTACATTTCCATGCTACTTTACTTACTCAAGCTTTCCATGCTACTTTAATTATTCAAGCTTTCCATGTTGATTTACTTACTCAGGCTTTTCACACTGCTTTATTTAATCAATCTTTCCATGTTGCTTTACTTACTCAAACTTTCCACACTACTTTACTTACTCGGGTTTTCCATATAAATTTACTAACTCAAGCTTTCCACACTAATTTTCTACATTATTTTACTTATTCAAGATTTCCATAATACTTTTTTGTGTTAATTTAATTAATTGAGATTTCTATACTACTTTACTTACTCATACTTTCCACACAATTTTACTTGAGCAAATTTTCTATGCTACTTTTTCATTATGCTTTAATGACTTGAGCTTTTCATATTACTTTACTTACTCAGGATTTTCATGCTAATTTACTTACTTGAGCTTTCCATGTTGCTTTGCTTACTTAATTTTTTCACACTACTTTACTTACTCAAGTTTTCCACATTGTTTTACTTACTCAAGATTTTCTTGCTACTTTACTTACTCTGACATTCCATGTTACTTTACTTACTCAAGCTTTCCACACTGATTTATTTACTTATACTTTTTACCTTAATTTATTAACTCAAGCTTTTCATGTTATTTTTCCACATTATTTTACTTACTCAAGATTTACATATTGCTTTAATTACTCAGGCTTTCTATGCTAGTTTACTTACTCAAGATTTCTATGTTACTTTACATACTCAGGCTTTCCACGTTGATTTACTTACTTAGGCTTTCTAACTACTTTACTTACTCATGATTTCCATGCTAATTTTCTACACTAATTTATTTACATGGGCTTTCCACACTACTTTTTCATGCTACTTTACTTTGGATTTCCAAGCTCCTATTCCACACTAATTTACTTGCTCGAGCTATTCATGTTATTTTACTCACTTAAGAATTTCACATTGCTTCACTTACTCAAGATTTCCATGATACTATTCCATGTTGCTTTACTTACTCAGGTTTTCCACAGTTCTTTACTTACTCAAGCTTTCCACACTGCTTTACTTACTTAGGCTTTTCACGCTACTTTACTTAATCAAGTTTTTCATGCTACTTTACTTACTCAAGATTTTCATACTACTTCACATACTCAATATTTTTATGTTGCTTTACTTACTTTGGCTAGCCATGCTACTTTACTTACTTAGTATTTCCATGCTACTTTACTTACTCAAGATTTTTATGCTGCTTTTCCATGATACTTTACTTACTCAAGCTTTTCCATGCTACTTTACTTATTCAAGCTTTCTACACTACATTTTCACACTATTTTATTTACTCGGGCTTTTGTTGCTACTTTACTTACTCAAAATTTCTATGTTGCTTTACTTACTTAGGCTTTTCGTATTATTTTACTTACTCAACCTTTCCACGTTGATTTACTTTCTCAAGTTTTCTATGCTACTTTACTTACTCAAGTTTTCCACACTACTTTACTTACTTAGGATTTCCACATTATTTTACTTGAGCTTTCCACACTACTTTTCCATATTGCTTTACTTACTTGAGTTTTCCATGTTACTATTCCATATTTTTCTACTTACTCAAGATTTCCACTTTGACTTAATTACTCAGGGTTTTCATGCTACTTTACTTAGTCATAATTTCCACATTGCTTTACTTACTCAGGATTTCTATGCTACTTTATTTACTCTAGCTTTTCACACTACTTTACTGACTCTAGCTTTTCATGTTATGCTACTTACTGAGGATTTCCATGCTATTTTACTTACTCAGGCTTTCCACATTATCTTTCCATGCTATTTTACTTACTCAAGCTTTCCACTGTACTTTACTTACTCAGAATTTCCATATTGCTTTACTTGCTCATACTTTTCACACTATTTTGTGTGCTACCTTATTTACTCAAGATTCTCACATTACTTTACTCACTCAAAATTTCTATGCTTTACTTACTCAAGCTTTGTATGTACCTTTACATACTCAAGCTTTCACATTGTTTTTCTATATTGCTTTACTTACTCGAGTTTTCCACACTACTTTACTTACTTAGGCTTTTTATGTTATTTTATTTACTTGAGTCTTCCATGTTGCTTTACTTACTTGAGCTTTTCATGTTACTTTAATTACTCAACCTTTCCATGCTACTTTACTTACTAAAGCTTTTCATGCTACTTTTGTACATTATTTTACTTAATCAAGCTTTCCATGCTACTTTACTTATTCAAGATGTCTATGTTGCTTTTTCACACTACTCTATTTGTTTGAGCTTTCTACACTACTTTACTTACTTAACTTTTTATGCTATTTTACTTAGACTTTTCATGCTACTTTTCCACATTGTTTTACTTACTCAAGATTTCCATGTTGATTTTCCATGTTACTTTACTTACTCAAGCTTTCTACATTGCTTTATTTCCTTGAGTTTTCTATGCTACTTTACTTACTCAAGCTTTTTAAACTACTTTACTTAGGCTTTCCATACTACTTTTTCACATTACTTTACTTATTTGAGCTTTCCATGCTACTATTTCACACTCTTTTACTTACTCAAGATTTCCACATTACATTACTCAAGATTTTCATGATACTTTACTTACTCATACTTTTCACATTGCTTTACTTACTTAGGCTCTCTATGCTACTTTATTTACTCAAGCTTTCCACACTACTTTACTTACTCTAGCTTTTCATGCTATGTTACTTACTAAGGATTTCCATGCTAGTTTACTTACTTAGGCTTTCCACACTATTTTTCCATGCTACTTTATTTACTCAAGCTTTCCACGTTACTTTACTTACTCGAGTTTCCATGTTGATTTACTTGCTCAAGATTTTCACACTATTTTTCATGTTGCCTTATTTACTCAAGCTTTCCATGCTACTTTACTTACTCAAGTTTTTCATGCCCTACTTACTCTAGATTTCTATGTACCTTTACTTAATCAAGCTTTCATGTTGCTTTTCCATGTTGCTTTACTTACTCAAGCTTTTCACACTACTTTACTTAGTCTTTATATATTGTTTTACTTACTCAAGCTTTCCACACTGCTTTACTTACTCAAGCTTTCCATGCTATTTTACTTACTCAACCTTTCCATGTTACTTTACTTACTCCAATTTTCCATGCTACTTTTCTACATTACTTTACTTACTCAATATTTTCATACTACTTTTATATGCTACTTTACTTACTCAGTATTTTCACGTTGCTTTTCCACACTACTCTACTTGTTTAAACTTTCCACATTGCTTTATTTACTCAAACTTTCCATGTTATTTTACTTAGGATTTCCATGCTACTTTTCCATATTGCTTTTCTTACTCAAGATTTTGATGTTGATATTTTATACTATTTTACTTACTTAAGCTTTCAACATTACTTTACTTCCTTGAGTTTTTATGCTATTTTACTTACTCAGTCTTTCCACACTACTTTACTTACTTAGGCTTTTCAAGTTGTTCTACTTTCTCTAGCTTTCCACACTACTTTTCTATATTATTTTACTTGAAATTTCCATACTATTATTCCACACTCTTTTACTTACTCAGGCTTTCCACATTGCGTTACTTACTCAGAATTTTCATGCTACTTTACCTACTCATACCTTCCACATTACTTTACTTACTTAGTCTTTCTATGCTACTTTATTTACTCAAGCTTTTCACACTACTTTACTTACTCTAGATTTTCATTGCTAGGTTACTTGCTGAGGATTTCCATGCTATTTTATTTACTCAGACTTTTCACACTACTTTTCCATGCTAATTTACTTACTCAAGCTTTCCATGTTACTTTACTTACTCAAGCTTTCCATGTTGCTTTACTTGTTCAAGCTTTTTAACTATTTTTCATGCTCCCTTATTTACTCAAGCTTTTCATGCTACTTTACTTACTTAAACTTTCCATGATTTACTTACTCAATCTTTTTATGTAAGTTTACTTACTCAAGCTTTCATGTTGCTTTACTTACTTAGGCTTTTCACATTACTTTACTTAGGTTGTTTATGCTATTTTGGTTACTCTAGCTTTCCACATTGCTTTATTTACTCAAGCTTTCTATGTTGCTTTACTTACTCAAGCTTTCCATGCTACTTTACTTACTCAAGTTTTACATGCTACTTTTCTACATTACTTTACTTATTCAAGCTTTCCATGCTTCTTTTCTATGCTACTTTACTTACCCAGGCTTTCTACGTTGCTTTTCCACACTACTCTACTTGTTTGAGATTTTCACACTGCTTTACTTACATAGAATTTCCATGCTATTTTATTTACTTATGATTTTTATGCTACTTTTACACATCATTTTACTTACTCAATCTTTCCATGTTGATTTTCTATGCTACTTTGCTTACTCAATCTTTCCACATTGCTTTACTTCCTTGAGTTTTCTATTCTACTTTACTTACTCAGGCTTTTTACACTACTTTACTTACTTAGGATTTCCACATTTTTTTACTTACTCAAGCTTTTCACACTACTTTTCCACATTGCTTTACTTACTTAAGATTTCCATGTTGTTATTCCACACTCTTTTACTTATTTAGGCTTTCCACATTGCGTTACTTACTCAAGATTTTGATGCTACTTTACTTACTCATACTTTTCACATTACTTTACTTACTCAAGATTTTTATGCTACTTTATTTACTCAAGCTTTTCACACTACTTTACTTGCTCTAGCTTTTCATGCTAGGTTACTTACTGAGGATTTCTATGCTAGTTTAATTACTCAAGCTTTCCAAACTACTTTTCATATCACTTTGCTTACTTTAACTTTTCACATTACTTTACTTACTCAAGCTTTCCATGTTTCTTTACTTTCTTGAGCTTTTCACACTATTTTTCATGCTACCTTATTTACTAAAGCTTTCTATGCTACTTTACTTACTCGATCTTTCCACACTTTACTTACTCAGACTTTCTATGTACCTTTACTTACTCAAGCTTTCACATTGTCTTTTTCATATTTTTTTACTTACTCGGGCTTTCCACATTACATTACTTAGGCTTTCTATGTTATTTTACTTAGTTGAGCTTTCCACATTTTATATGATCCTGATATGATTCAAATATTCAATATATTTAAAAATACTTTTAAATTAGGAAAACACCATATAATACTCTTTTAGGAAGGAATAACTTTATAATGTCTCTTTGAGGGGACAAATTCTAATATCCTCTTACAATAAAAGACTCAATGCTTACTTGATATCTTTTTCATAATAATCATCTCTTATATATAGACATTTATCTAACCCATGGATGGGTAACCTCCTAATCCTAATGTAGGCCAGCCATTATCTAATGTACTAATTCCACACATTACTTCATTATCCTAATATATTGTACCCATATAGCTAACTAAGGGGATGTGTGTCACATGTCAGTATCTCCATCAACCCATATACATTAAAATATCATATCCCTAGGCACATAACATTACTTCCCTCCTTGACATGTTTCATCCCTAAAACATAGGAAGAAACCAAATAATGAGTGTGCTTTAAATCATTGCACACTTGTTTCTAATCTCGATCATCTAGCCATCCATATGTGATCTTGGCAGGGGATAGCTCTCCAATCTTGTTTCCAAATTTTATTGTGTTCCTCTAATTTTATTTATGATCATAATAGGTATTCTTCCATGCATAGTCATAGCGATTTCCCCATTCATTATATGTGCCATAGTATTTTTTATTTGGAGCCAAATTATTTAAACCCTTCTCTTCTTCTTCTGGTTCTTCGTCTTCTTCTTTATCATCATTTTTTCCCTCTTCTTAAAATCATAATAAATCAATCAAAACAACTTAAAAAATTCTAAAATTTTGACCATGCTTCTCTTATATCTTTATATATTTCTAATAAAAAGTTTGAATAAGAATTCCCTATATTTCGAAAGATATATCAAAATTAGTATAAACCCTAAAATAGAAATAACTCCCTCAAAACTAATCAAAAAATATCAATTTTGTTACTATGACTTATTTGAAATATTATACATATCTAGTAAAAAAATATTTAAAAATTCACAACCAATCAAAAGTTATTTATGATTAAAAAACTAGGGTTTCACTCCACACAACTTGCCCAAATCGAAGCTATAATACCACTTGATATGATTCAAATATTAAATATATTTCAAAATACCCTTAAGGTAAGTAAACACTATATAATACTCCTTTAATAAGGAATAACTCCACAATGTCTCTTCAAAGGGACAACCTCCAATATCCTCTTACAATAGAAGACTCAATGCTTACTTGATATCTTTACCATGATAATCATCTCCTATATATAGACATCTATCTAACCCATGGATGGCTAACCTCATAATCCCAATGTAGGTCGACCATTACCTAATGTACTAATTCCATAAGTTACTCTATTATCCTAATATATTGTACCCATATAGCTAACTAAGGGGATGTGTGCCACATTTTGGTATCTCTATCAACCCATATACAATAATATATCATATCCCTACGTACATAGCAATGTTGCTTTACTTACTTGACCTTTCCATGATGTTTTACTTACTCAAGATTTTTATGCTACTTTACTTACTCAAGCTTTCCATGCTATTTTTTTATATTACTTTATTTACTCAAGCTTTCCATGCTACTTTACTTACTTGGGCTTTCACATTGCTCTACTTGTTTGATCTTTTCACGCTACTTTACTTACTTAAAATTTCCGCACTATTTTACTTAGGGTTTTCATGTTACTTTTCCACATTTCTTTACTTACTCAGGCTTTCCATGTTAATTTCCATGCTACTTTACTTACTCAAGCTTTCTACATTCCTTTACTTACTCAAAGTTTTCATGCTATATTACTTACTCAGGCTTTCTATGTTGGTTTACTTACTCAAGTATTCCATGCTACTTTATTTTCTCAACCTCTCCATACTACTTTACTTACTTGAGCTTTTCACGCTAGTTTACTTACTTAGGTTTTTCATGTTACTTTACTTACTCAGGCTCTCCATACTACTTTTTGATGCTACTTTACTTACTCAAGGTTTTCATGTTGCTTTTCTATGCTATTTTACTTATACGAGATTTCAACACTACTTTTTTACACTATTTTATTTACTTGAAATTTTCACGATGCTTTACTTACTCAGTCTTTCTACACTACTTTTCCACATTGCTTTACTCACTCGAGCTTTCAACACTGCTTTATTTACTCAAACTTTTCACGTTGCTTTACTTACTCAAGTTTTCCATGCTACTTTACTTCCTTAGGTTTTTCATGCTGCTTTACTTATTTAGGCTTTCCACGCAAATTTTTAATGTTATTTTACTTACTCAAGCTTTTCATGTTAATTTTTCATATTGCTTTACTTACTTGAAATTTTCATATTGATTTACTTAAGTTTTTCACACTACTTTACTTACTCAAGCTTTCTATGATACTTTAATTATGCAGGCTTTACATATTACTTTACTTACTATATCTTTCCACATTGTTTTACTTGCTTGAGATTTCCATATTGCTTTAATTACTTAGACTTTTTATGCTACTTTACTTACTCGAGCTTTCTATGTTGCTTTTCCATACTACTTTACTTACTCAAGATTTTCATACTACTTTTTCATGCTACTTTACTTACTCAGGTTCTCTATGTTTTTTTTCCATACTACTTGAGATTTTCACATTACTTTACTTACTTTACCTTTCCACATTATTTTTCTATGTTGCTTTACTATGGATTTACATAAGGATTTACATACTTGAGCTTTCTACACTACTTTACTTATTTAATTTTTCCATGTTGCTTTACTTACTCAAGATTTTCATGGTACTTTACTTATTTGAGCTTTTCATGCTATTTTTGTATGCTACTTTACTTACTCAGGCTTTTCATGCTACTTTACATACTCAAACTTTCCACACTACTTTTTCATGTTGCTTTACTTACTCAAAACTTCTATGTTGCTTTACTTACTTGAGATTTTCATGCTCATTTTCTATACTACTTTACTTATTAAGGCTTTCCACACTACTTTTTAATGTTACTTTACTTACTCAAGCTTTCCACACTAATTTACTAAATCAAGTTTTCTACACTACTTTTCCATATTAATTTACTTACTCAATCTTTCCATGCTAGTTTTTTATGTTGCTTTATTTACTCAAAAAAATTTACAATAATTTTTCATGTTGCTTTACTTACTCAAGCTTTCCACACTAATTTATTTACTTAAACTTTCTACCTTACTTTTTCATGCTACTTTACTTACTTAGGTTGGTTATCATTCTAGAGTGCACCCTGCTTGAACATGTGTAAAACACACTCTCCCTCGAGAAGATAAAATTAGATCTTTTTAGAGTGTGGGTGATTATATATAGATAAAAACCTCTAGAGAGAGATGTTTCCCTTAAGATTTATCTCTAAAACCAATCTATTTTGATTTTTTGGGATAAAAAAGGAGATGGAAACTAAAATTAAAAATCTTATCTAATTGGGTGATGCACTTGAATTACTTATATTCTTTGAAATCTTTTTAAAATTGAGTCAGACACACATATGAATCTAAAAAAAAATCTGTATTCAATATTAAACATCAATGTTTCAAAAGAAGGCCTAAAATAAGTTTGTAAAGAAAATTCAAATCTCAACTCTTCAAATGACTTGTAGAGGATGAGATTTTTACAGTAGATGTAAAAAAGACCTAAAAAAAGGGAAAGTATATGCCACTTGTATGTTAGTACATAATTAAATTACAATATATTCTAATCCAAATAAAATGTATGTGAAATATCTTCTTTATTTGATAAATGGTGTCAATTATAAATTTTGATTTGCTTAAGGAATTCCTCTAAAATGGCTTCAAAAAGCCAATATATCAGTCTAAAACCTTAAATAAAGCCAAAATCACATGGAAGAGAGAAGTATTATCCTTCTTTGAGTTAAAATTAGACTAAAATATTTTTAGAAAATTAAATAAAGGTTTTAAAATTTTATAATTCTTCATAAATTATATGTTCTTCATTTTTGGCATAGAATTGAGAAGAGGTGGGCCCATATTGACTTGTAAAACTTCATTGCATGAAAATAATGCCATTAATTAGAATATAACTCCATCTTGAAAGTGATTTTAAGTTATTTAAAGTCTTTATCTTGCATGAAAATCATGTGAGATTTATGAAACTAGTCAAACTAGTCAATCAAAGAGATTTGACCCCTAAAGACTAGTTAACTCAACTTGAACTCAACTTGCATGAATTTAAACTTGTGAATTGAATTGAGAATGATATATATATAATTAAAAAATATATATTTAATGTTTTAACTCTAAAATTAATTTATTTGATAGATTTTCAATGCCATTCTTTACTTGCTTGATTGACCAATTAAGCCTATTAGGCCAATTAGGCCTAATAACCTATCTTCTATTATTTGGAATCCATTAAACTTGAAAAAAGATTCCATGAAACCTAAAAAAAATTTAAATATAATATAAAAAACTTTTCTCATCACAAGATATTTTATTTTTATAAAAAAACACTCATCATTCAGTCAACAGGGTTGATTTGTCCTATTTTGCTCCATTTTCTTACAAACTAGCCATTTTGATTGAGTTGGTTTAGAAACTTATGGGATGATTTTTGACTAAAATAAAATTTGAGGATAAATAAAAATTCTTAAAATTTTATCTTCATTTTTTATATTTCATTGAAGTGTCTTGTACTTCATTTTACATATTTTTTCCACAAAAAACATGATTTCTTCCCTCATCCTTACATCTCCATGCATAAAATTGAAATTTATGGAATAATATCTAAGTTTAATTGACATTTGAAATTTTTTTAGGTTAATTCAATATTATTTTATGCCAATGAAATCAATTTCTTACAAAACTATTTTTTTTAGAGTTTAGGTGGGCTTTGAAGCTAAAATTTTAAAATAATGGTTCTTGAAGTAAAAACCTAAAAATATTATTTTTTTAAATTTATGTGTAGAAAAATAACACCAAAAAATACCTAAAAATATTGTATTCCCATTAAAAATATATAAAAATTTACCATGTGGAGAATTCTACCTGTGGAGTTTTGACTGCATTCTAAGCAGCTTACACTCTTAACGATTGTTTATAAAGAAAAACTATTCAAATAGTCTCAATTTTAAATTAATTAAAATTATATGTGAGTAATAAAAACATATAAAATAATTTATTCAAAATATATATGTGGTGAAAGATATGAGTATTTGAACAGGAGGCTAGGAAGGGTGTCTAGAACTGAAAAAATAAAAATTTCACCAAAATGAAAATAAATTTTAAATTTTTTAATAATATATAAAAAAATTATTATGGGTTCTATATTATGTTATTAAAATACTCTAAAATCAAATTTTACTTGAAAATTCAAAAAACTCCTTTTTGGTCTTTATGCTTGTTTGCTTGTAAAAGCCTCTATGAGCATGATTTACTTAAAATTTAGAGTTTTGACACTATTTAAAAGTCTTATTATGATGTAAAACCATCATCCAATTCTATTAAATTCTTTAATTTAATTTAGAATCCTTTGAGATACTCCATAATGAAGCATGATCTAATGGTGATCTCCAATAGACATGCTAAGAATTGTTATAAAATATTGACTATATCCACTCATCCGGTGGCCATGAAATTTTTCAATAAGGTTCTCCAACTCATGATGACCTTGAATAAAAAATTTTAGGTCTTGAAAATATCTGGAGCTCCTAAAAAGTTCACTTTTCTCTCAAAATTGATCCTTGTGTATGGATTATTTACATATTTGAAATTGACCATGTTCTTTTAAAATAATATTGACCCATTTAAAATCAATTTTGACATTTATAAACCAAAATAATTACTTTTAGGCCACAATTCTTATCTTTAAAGGGCTATTGAATGGTTTTAGGAAATTTTTTATTGAT
The DNA here is from genome assembly GCA_037957365.1 of Torreya grandis. Lineage (NCBI taxonomy): Eukaryota > Viridiplantae > Streptophyta > Pinopsida > Cupressales > Taxaceae > Torreya > Torreya grandis. The sequence continues at coordinate 260,077 of JARHVA010001883.1, read as the reverse complement.
AGGGGTAGTAATCTAACCTTAACATACCAAATTAATAATAATTTTGGTAATTTTCAAGGATTGACTAGCCTGTTGGTTAAATAACTCAAAAACACTAGCTAAAACTAAATAAATTAGATATACACTAAATATTAGAAGATATTTTTTAGACAAAGACACAAATAAGAAAATAAATACATACATGTGTACTTAGAGGAAAGGACAACAACAACAACATAAAAAAGAAAAAACAACTATTAAAAGCATGTATAGATATGCACTTAGAGGAATTAAATACAAAGAGTCTATTATGTATAAACTAACCTCCACCTTGTTGGCCCTCTTGGATCAAATGGAAAGCTATTTGATGCACTATAAAATGTATTTGGTTATTTTTGATAGCTCTCTTTTACAAATGGGATCACTTATATGTTTATATATTCTAAATGATGTAGCTAGGCCTCCAACTTTCATTCTTAGGTGTATGGATTGAAGATATAGATCTAATATCTAATCATCCTCCTCCATATTCTTATTTGTTACATCAAAATTGCTATCTCTACCTCATTCATTGGTTGATCATGATTTGACACATTCTCATTTAATGATTATATTGACAATTCAACTAGTATACCTAGATTGATGTCTTCATTTGACTCCATTTGAAGTGGTACTTTGTCAAATTATTTATATCCTTGATAAGTATCCTAACATGGTTATAATATGACTTTAATTTTTTCTTGATGAACAATTGTAACAATACTCTTTACAATGCATTCATCAATCTCTACTAGGGGTGGAGATGGACTATCAAACTTTGCACAAAAACTCTTTAAGTCATCCCAAAAAGGTTCCTCATCATGATCAACTAAAAGGACATGAAATTCATTCATAATATTACCATTTGAAATATGTTGATCATAAATATCTACCTTTTAGATGGAGTCATATGGAGGTTCTTGATCTACTGCACTTGCTTCATCTTCATCTTCTATAGAGAATGGCATCCCATCTGTCCAATCACGCTTTAGCTCATCTTGTTTTGGGATCTCTAGATGTTATCACTTTAGAGTGTACCCTACTTGTATAAGGTAATTTTAAACCTTAATTTTTACTTCAAAATATTCTAGGTAAGGTATTACCTCCCATGGATTGGATCATTATAGCCACATCTAAATTAAGATCCTTCAAATAGTACAAGAAAACATAGTTGGGTGTAGGCTTAATCACTGCTAGAATTCTATCCCACATCTTCTAAAATATATAATTTAAATCTACCATGAACTCATGGTTGAATCTCTTAATTGTTGTAAGCTACTCCACAAGTGAAAGATGGTCACTTTTATCTTTAAAATGTTTGTATAAAAGTTCTTCAAATTCATCCTAGTTGTTAATTGATGTAGGAGTCAAACCTCTGTACCACTGAAGTGCCTTTCCTTTGAAAGAAGTTTCCAACAACTTCATTTATATATTTTCATGTGTCACATGATGTACTAAATATATATTATCAATATCTACAATATGTTCTATAAGAGTTGTTATATTTTCTCCTATAAATTATGGAAGAGCCTTCAGAGCTGAAACTATAATAGCATCCCATTGATTGAGATTTAGAGGAATTTCACCATTAAATGAAACAAAAGCATATATTTGGAGAATATCCATCTAAGGAATAGGATTTATAACAATATTGGCTTGAATAGGAGGATTTTTTTCAATAACAAGGGAAACATAAGGTGTAAGATCTGGATTTGGTTGAGAAGCTTTCTTCTTCTTTGGCTGGTAAGATAATTCAAAGAAATATATTTCTTTCTCTTTTGAAGATGATATTGTGACAAATATTTATGGAATGAGAAAAATATATATATATATATATATATATATATATATATATATATATATATATATATATATATATATGAAAATATGGAAATGAATATAATACTCAGATACACAGATAATAATTCAAAAATGTGAATAAGTTGTCTCACTGGGCGTTCCAAAAACTATTATCACTTTGGAGTGCACCCTACTTGAAAATGTGTAAATCGCACCCTCCTTATAACTTATAAAATTGAATATTCTCAAAGTTTGGGTGAATTTTTACTAAGAATAACCTCTAGAAAGGGCTAGTTTCCTTAAGATTTATCTCTAGAAATCAAACTATTTTGATTTTTTGGGATGAAAAGGGAGAAGGAAACTGAAATGGAAAATCCTATCTAATTGGGTGATATACTTAAATTTCTTATCTTTTTTGAAATATTTATAAAACTAAGTAAAACACACATATGAATCTAAATTTTTTTTTCATTTAATACTAAACATCAATGTTCAAAAGAAGGCTTGAAAGAAGTTTGCAAAGTAAATTTAAATCCTAGCTCTTCAAATGACTTGTAGAGGATGAGATTTTTAAAGTAGGTATGGAAAAGAATGGTAAAAAATGGAAATTATATGCCACTTTTATGCTATTACATAATCAAATTATAATCTATTCTCATCCCAAAAAAATGTATCCAAAAAATCTTCTTTACTTGATAAATGGTGTCAATTACAATTTTTTGCGTTGCTTCAGGAATTCCTCCAAAATGGTTTCAAAAAGCTAACATATAAGTCTAAAATATTAAATAAATCCAAATTCACCTATAAAATAGAAGGATTGGTCTTATTTGAGTTAAAATTAGATTGAAATCCTTTTACAAAATTAATTAAAAGCTTTAAAATGTTCCAATTCTTTAAAAATTGCATGTTATTCATTTTTGGCATAGAATTGAGAAGTGGTGAGCCCATGTTGACTTGTAAACCTTATTTGCATGAAAATCACACCATAAATTATAAGATAAATCTATATTTAAAGTGATTTTAAGTTATTAAAAGTATTAATCTTGCATGAAAAGCATGGGAGATGCATGAAACGAGCCAAACTAGTCAATTGAAGAGACCTGACCCTTAAAGACTAGTTAACTCAACTTGAACTCAAATTGCATAAATTAAAACTTGTGGATTGAATTTAGAATGATATATCCACTTAAAAAACATATATTTCATGTGTTCACTCCAAAATTAATTCATTCGATATATTTTCAAAGTCATTTTTTACCTGCTTGACTGACCAATTAAGCCTATTATGTCAATTAGGACTAATAACCTATCTTCTAGCATTTGGACTATATTAGAACTGAAACAAGATGACATGAAACTTGAAAAAATAATTAAATATACCTAAAAAAACTTTTATCATCACAATATATTTGATTTTTATGAGAAAATACTCATCATTCAGTTAACAGGGTTGACTAAACCTATTTTGCTCTATTTTCTTGCAGACTGGCCATTTTGATTGAGCTAATTTGGACACTTTTGATATGATTTTTGACCAAAATAAAATTTGAAGATGAATAATTTTTTTTAATATTTTTTATATTTCATTGAAGTGTCTTATACTTCATTTTACACGTTTTATTTCACAAACAATATGATTTATGCCCTCATCCTTACACCTCCATGTATAAAATTGACATTTATAGAATTATGTCTAAGTTTACTTGACATTTGAAAATTTTTTAGGTTGATTCAAGATGATTTGATGGAAATAAAATCAATTTTTTTCAAAACTAGTTTTTTGAGGGTTTAAGCAGGCTTTGAAGCTAAATTTTCAAATTGATGGTTCATAGTGTACAAACCTCCAAATCCAATTTTGTTTCTATTTATGTGAACAATGACACTCCCAACATACTTCAAAATATTGGGTTCCCATTAAAAATATCTAAAATTTTACCACATGACAAAATCAACATATAGGGTTTTGACTGCATTCTAAGCTACTTACACTATTAATAATTATTCATAAAGAAAAACCACTCAAATGGTCTCAATTTTTCATTAATTTTAAGTACATAGGATTACTCAAAACACAATATGATCGTTCATCTATAATTCACATGTGGTGAAAGATATGAGCATCTGAACAAGGGGCTAGGAAGGGTATCTAGAACTAAAAAAATGAAAAATTCACCAAAATGAAAATAACTTTTCAAATTCTTCCCAATGCCTAAAAACATCATCATGTGGTTATTAATATACTATAAAAGCACTCTGAAAACACATTTTTCTTGAAAAGTCAAATAACACTTTTTGGCCTTTATGCCTATTTGTTTGTAAAACCCTATATTAGCATGGTTTGCTTAAAATTTAGAGTTTTAACACTCTTTAAAGGTCTGATTATAATGTAAAACCATCATCCCATGCTTGTAAATCCTTTACTTGAGATTAGAAGCTTCTAAGGCACTCTAGAACGAAGCATGCTCCAATGGTGATCTCCAATGGACATGTTAACCCTCATCCAATGACCATAAAAGTTTTTCATAAGGTTCTCTAACTCATGATGACCCTGTGTACAAAATTTAAGGTCCTAAAACCATCTGTAGCTCTCAAAAAGTTCAATTTTCTCTCAAAATTGATCCCTATGCATATATTGTCTTCATATTTGAACCTGACATTGTTATTTTAAAATGATAATGACCCGTTTGAAATCCTCTTTTGACATTTTAAATGAAAATTAATGATTTTAGGCCATAATTAAAAAATTTAAAGGGTTATTGAACAATTTTAAGAAATTTTCAATTGATAGGGGTAGTAATTTGACCTTGACATGCCAAATTAATAATAGGGATTTCCATGCAATGTTACTTACTCGAGCCTTCCACACTACTTTTTCATGTTGCTTTACTTAGGATTTTCACTCTACTTTACTTAATTAGGATTTCCATGTTGCTTTTCCATGCTACTTTACTTACTCGAGCTTTTCATGCTACTTTACTTACTCAGGATTTTCTTACTACTTTTTCACACTACTTTACTTACTCAGGATTTTCATGTTTCTTTACTTACTCGGGCTTTCCATGCTACTTTACTTGAGCTTTCCATACTACTTTACTTACTCAAGCTTTCCATATTGCTTTTTCATGTTGCTTTACTTACTCGTGCTTTCCACACTACTTTACATACTCAAGCTTTTTACGCTATTTTTCTTATTCAAGTTTTCCACACTACTTTTCGATGCTACTTTATTTACTCAGGGTTTTCACACTACTTTTCCATGTTGCTTTTCTTACTCGGGATTTCTATGTTGCTCCACTTACTCAAGATTTCCACATTGCTTTACTTACTCAAGATTTTAACATTATTTTTCCAAGCCACTTAAGATTTTCACACTGCTTTACTTACTCAGGCTTTCCATTCTACTTTACTTACTCAAGCTTTCAACATTGCTTTACTTAGTTGGGTTTTTCATGCTTCTTTACTTACTCAAGATTTCCAGGTTACGCTACTTTTGTTTTCCATGCTACTTAGGATTTCCACGCTACTTTACTTACTTGAGCTTTCCATGATGCTTTTCCACACCACTTTAATTATTTAGGTTTTCTATGTAGCTTTACTCAATTGGGCTTTTCAAGCTGCTTTTCCACATTGATTTACTTAATCGAGATTTTCATGCTTCTTTACTTACTCAAGATTTGTACCCTACTTTACTTGTATTTTTCATGTTGATTTACTTACTCAGGCTTTCAATGATACTTTACTTACTTAGAGTTTCCAAGTTGTTTTTCCATGCTACTTTACCTACTCAAGTTTTCCACACTACTTTACTTACTTGAGATTTGTATGCTACTTTATTTACTCAAGCTTTCCATGTTGCTTTACTTACTCGAGCACTCCATACTATTTTTCAACACTGCTTTACTTACTCAAGCTTTCCATGCTACTTTACTTAGGATTTTCACATTGCTTTACTTACTCAAGTTTTCCATGCTACTTTACTTACTCAAGCTTTCCATGTTGCATTAGTTACTCGTGATTTTTACACTATTTTACTTACTCAAGATTTCCACACTGCTTTACTTATTTAGGATTTCCATGCTACTTTACTTACTCAAGCTTTATATTCTATTTTACTTAAGTTTTTCATGCTTATTTTCCACACTACTGTACTTAATCAAGGTTTTCATGTTGCTATATTTACTTAGGCTTTCCACGCTACTTTATTTACTTGAACTTTCTAGGCTATTTCTCCATGCTACTTTACTTACTCAACCTTTTCACGCTACTTTTCCATGTTGCTTTACTTATTCAAGCTTTCTATTTTGTTTTATTTTCTCAGGCTTTCCATGTTGCTTTTTAATGTTTCTTTACTTACTCAATCTTTTCATGCTAATTTTTTACGCTACTTTACTTACTCATGCTTTCCAAGATGTTTTTCCATGTTTTTTTACTTAAGATTTTCCTATTGCTTTACTTACTCAAAATTTCCATGTTGCTTTAATTACTCCAATTTTTTACACTGCATTACTTATTTGAGATTTCCATACTGCTTTACTTACTAGGGTTTTACACACTACTTTGCTACTCAGGGTTTTCACACTACTTTTCCACACTGGTTTACTTACTCAAAATTTCCACATTACTTTACTTACTCAGGCTTTCCACATCGCATTACTAATTCTGGCTCTCCACATTGATTTTCCATGCTGCTTTTTCATGTTACTTTACTTACTCAAGCTTTCCACATTGCTTTACTTAGTTGAACTTCCACACAAATTTTTCCACATTATTTTACTTACTTGAGCTTTCCATGTTAATTTTTGACATTACTTTACTTACTTGAACTTTCCACATTGCTTTACTTACTCAAGCTTTCCATGCTGCTTTACTTACTCAAGCTTTCCACACTCCTTTACTTATTCAAAATTTCTACGTTTATTTATCTTCTCAGGCTTTACATGTTGGTTTACTCACTCAAGCTTTTCACACTACTTTAAGTACTTAGGTTATCCACACTACTTTTCCATATTACATTACTTACTCAAGCTTTCCACACTACTTTTCCATGCTATTTTACTTACTCAGGGTTTCCATACTACTTTTTTTACTTGGGCTTTCCACATTGGTTTATATATTAGATCTTTTCATGCTACTTTACTTACTCGAGATTTCCATGCTTCTTTACTTACTCGAGCTTTCCATTATGCTTTAATTACTCAAAAATTTCAAGCTACTTTTCCATGCTACTTTACTTAATTAGGATTTCAACACTTATTTACTAACTTGAGCTTTCCACATTGTTTTTCCACTTTGTTTTACTTACTTGAGATTTTCACATTGCTTTACTTATTCAGACTTTCCACGCTACTTTATTTACTTGATCTTTCCATGTTGCTTTACTTTCTCAAGATTTCAATGCTTCTTTAATTACTTAGACTTTTCATGTTATTTTTATACATTATTTTACTTACTCGAGCTTTCCTTGCTACTTTACTTGGGCTTTTCATGCTACTTTTCTGTGTTGATTTACTTACAAAAGCTTTCCTCACTGATTTACTTGAGATTTTTACATTGCTTTACTTGGGCTTTTCACGCTACTTTTCTGCATTGCTTTACTTACTCAGGATTTATTTTTTTGCTTTACTTACTCAGTCTTTTCACGCTACTTTATTTGAGCTTTTTACACTACTTTACTTACTCAGACTTTCTATGCTGCTTTACTTACTCAAGCTTTCCATGCTATTTTACTTATTTGGGCTTTTTGTGCTGATTTTTTATGCTAATTTACTTGGAATTTCAACGCTACTTTTTTACACTAATTTATTTACTTTAGCTTTCCATGTTGTTTTTCCACACTACTTTACTTGCTCAAGCTTTCCATACTATTTTTATTACTCATTATTTTTATGATAATTTTCAATGTTGCTTTACTTACTCTGACTTTCCATGCTACTTTAATTAATCAATCTTTCCATGTTGATTTCCTCACTTAGGGTTTTCACACTAATTTACTTACTCGGTCTTTCCATGCTGCTTTAATTACTCAAGATTTTGATATTACTTTACTTAAGATTTCCATGTTGTTTTACTTTCTTGGGCTTCCCATGTTACTTAGGATTTCTATGCTACTTTACTTACATGAGCTTTTCATGTTGTGTTTTCATGCTACTTTACTTACTCAATATTTCCATGTTACTTAATGTAATTGGGCTTTCAATGATATTTTTTCACACTACTTTACTTTCTGAAGCTTTCCATGCTACTTTACTTACTCATCCTTTCCACACTACTTTTCAATGGTACTTTACTTATAAAAGATTTCCATATTGCTTTACTTACTTGAACTTTTCATACTATTTTTCTACATTGTTTTACTTACTTGAGTTTTCCATGCTGCTTTACTTACTCAGGCATTCCAGGCTACTTTAATTACTCAAGCTTTCTATGTTTTTTTTTCCATGCTACTTAGGCGTTTCATATTGCTTATCTAGGCTATTTTACTTAAGCTTTTTATGTTGCTTTACATACTTGGGCTTTTCACACTAATTTTTCACACTACTTTACTTACTCAGCATTTCCACATTGCTTTACTTGCTTGAGCTTTCCATGCTATTTTTCTATGTTTCTTTATTAACTCAAGCTTTCCATGCTACTTTTCCACATTACTTTACTTACTCAAATTTCCACAATTTACTTATTCAGGCTTTTTACTCTGCTTTTCCATGCTACTTTACTTACTCGAGCTTTCCATGCTACTTTTTTACACTGATTTACTCACTCAAGCTTTCCATGCTATATGACTTGGAATTTTCACGTTTCTTTACTTTAGATTAACACACTACTTTTACATGTTGTTTTACTTACTAGGGCTTTCCACAGTGCTTTTCCACTCTCCTTTACTTACTCAAGCTTTCCACGTTGCTTTCCTTACTCAAGATTTCCATGTTGCTTTACATACTCGAGCTTTCCATGTTGCTTTACTTACTTAGGGTTTCCATGTTGTTTTACTTACTTGAGTTTTACATGTTATTTTTCCATATTGTTTTACTTACTCAAGCTTTCCACATTGTTTTACTTAATTGGGCTTTCCACATTACTTTACTTACTCAAGATTTACAAACTATTATATTTACTCAAGCTTTCCATAGTACTTTACTTATTTGAGCTTTTCACACTACGTTACTGAGGCTTTCTACTCTACTTTTTCATGTTACTTTGCTTACTCAAGCTTTCCACACTACTTCACTTACTTGGACTTTCCATGTTGATTTTCCATATTACATAATGTACTCAACCTTTCCACCCTAGTTTTTGATGCTATTTTACTTACTCGAGATTTCCACATTGCTTTACTTACTCAGGCTTTCTATGCTACTTTTCCACATTACTTTACTTACTCAAGTTTTCCACAATATTTTTTCATGCTACTTTAGTTACTCAGACTTTCCACATTGATTTTTCATGCTACTTTACTTACTCAGACTTTCCACACTAATTTACTTTCTCAAGCTTTCCATGTTGCTTTACTTACTCAAGATTCACACACTACTTTACTTCCTCAAGTTTTCTATGCTGTTTTACTTACTTAGGCTTTCCATGCTACTTTACTTACTTGAGCTTTCCATATTGTTTTATTTACTCAAGATTTTCATGCTAATTTACTTACTTAGGCTTTACACGCTACTTTATTTACTTAAGCTTTTTATGTTACTTTTCCATGTTGCTTTACATACTTGGGATTTCTATGCTAATTTTCCATGTTACTATATTTACTCAGGTTTTCTAAGTTGCTTTATTTACTAAGGCTCTCCATACTAATTTTCCACACTAATTTATTTACTTAAGCTTTCCACTTTACTTTACTTTACTTACTCAATATTTCCACATTACTTTCTTATTCAAGCTTTCCACAGTGCTTTACTTACTCAAGATTTTCATATTATATTACTTACTCAGGCTTTTCATGCTACTTTTCCATGCTTCATTACTTACTTAAGATTTTCATGCTACTTTTCCACATTGATTTACTTCATCAAACTTTCAACATTATTTTACTTATTCAATCTTTCCACATTGCTTTAGTTACTCAAGATTTCCACATTAATTTACTTACTTGAGCTTTCCATACTACTTTACTTACTCATGCTTTCCATGCTGCTTTACTTACTCAAGATTTCTATGTTGATTTTCCAAGCTACTTTACTTATTCAGGTTTTTCATATTACTTTAAATACTTGTGATTTTCACACTACTTTTCCATATTGCCTTACTCATTCTTTCCATACTACTTTACTTACTTGAGCTTTTCATGTTATTTTTCCATGCTTCTTTACTTATTAAGGCTTTCCACACTAATTTTCTATGTTGTTTTACTTGATCAAGCTTTTCAGGCTGCTTTACTAACTTGGGCTTTCCATACTGATTTTCCATGTTACTTTACTTACATGAAATTTTCACCTTGATTTTCTATGTTGCTTTACTTATTCAAATTTTCCACTCTGCTTTTTCATGCTTTTTACTTAGACTTTCCACACTGATTTACATACTCAGGGTTTCCATGCTGCTTTACTTGGGATTTTCATGTTGATTTACTTACTCAAGTTTTGCATGTTGCTTTTCCACTCTCCTTTACTTACTTAGACTCTCCACTCTGCTTTATTTACTTGAGCTTTTCACACTTCTTTACATACTCGATCTTTTCATTCTGCTTTACTTACTCAGGATTTCCTTATTGCTTTACTTACTAAGGCTTTCCATGCTAAGACTTCACATTGCTTTACTTATTTAAAATTTCTACATTGATTTTCCATGTTGATTTACTTTATCGGGCTTTTCACATTGTTTTACTTGCTCGAGCTTTCAACACTGCCTTTCCACGTTACTTTACTTACTCGAGCTGTCCATGTTACTTTAATACTCAAGCTTTCCAATCTAATTTACTTAATTGACATTTTCACACTTATTTATCATGCTACTTTACTTATTTAAAATTTCATTGAAGTGTCTTGTACTTCATTTTATATGTTTTTTCATAAAAAACATGGTTTATGCCCTCATTCGTACATATCCATGCATGAAATTGATATTTATGGAATGCTCTCTAATTTTAATTGACATTTGAAAAGTTTTTAGGTTAATTCAAGATGATTTGATTGAAATAAAATCAATTTTTTTTAAAACTAGTTTTATAGGGTTTAAGCGGGCTTGGAAGCTAAATTTTCAAAATGATGGTTCATACAATACAAACCTCAAAATAACAAATTTTTTTGATTTATGTGTATAACACTAACCCTAAAAACATCCTTGAAAATATTGGGTTCCTATTCAAAATATATAAAAAGTTACCACGTGGAGAAATATACCTGTGGGATTTTGACTACATTCTAAGCTACTTACACTTTTAATAATATTTCATAAATAAAAACTACTAAAATAGTCTAAATTTTTCATGTATTATAATTAAATAGGAGTAATCAAAACATACCATGATCTTTTATCCAAAATCCATACGTGGTGAAAGATATGAACATCTAAACAGGAGGCTAAGAAGGGTGTCTAGAACTGAAAAAAATGAAGATTTTACCAAAATAAAAATAATTTTTCAAATTATTCCCAATGATTTAAAACATCATCATATGGTTTTTACCATGCTATAAAAACACTTTGAAAGTACATTTTGATAGAAAAGTCAAAAAACCCCATTTTGGCTTATATGCTTGTTTGCTTGTAAAAGCTTGCATGAGCTTGGTTTGATTAAAATTTAGAATTTTAAAACTCTTTAAAGGTCTGATTATGATGTAAAACCATCATCCCATGATTTTAAATCCTTTACTTGAGCTTAGAAGCTTCTGAGGCATTCCAGAAGGAAGCATGCTCTAATGGTGATCTCCAACGGACATGTTAACCCTCATCCAATGGTCATGAATCTTTTTCATAAGGTTATCCAACTCATGATGACCTTGTGTAAAAAATTTGAGGTCTTGAAACAGCTTGTATCTCCTAGAAAGTTTAATTTTCTCTCAAAATTGATCCATGTGTATAGATTGTCTGCATATTTGAACCTGACAATGTTCTTTAGAAATGATAACGACCCGTTTAAAATCTATTTTTGACATTTTTTACCCAAATTAGTCATTTTAGGCCATAATTCCCATATTTAAAGGGATATTGAATGGTTTTAGGAAAGTTTTGATTTAGAGGGGTAGTAATTTGACTTTGACATGCCAAATTACTAACAAGTCTTTCCTCACTGCTTTACTTACTTGAGCTTTCTGCATTGCTTTTCCATGTAGATTTTACTTAAATAGGATTTATAGTATACTTTACTTACCTAGGATTTCCATGTTGATTTTCCATGCTACTTTAATTACTCGGGCTTTCCATGCTACTTTTTCACGCTACTTTACTTTCTCGAGCTTTCCCCACTGCTTTTCCATGTTACTTTACTTAATCAAACTTTTTGTACTGCTTTTCCACACTACTTTATTTACTCAGAATTTTCACGCTACTTTACTTATTTGGGCTTTTCATGTTGCTTTACTTACTTAGGCTTTTCATGCTACATTTATTTGAGCTTTTCATGCTGCTTTTCCATATTGTTTTACCTACTGAGGCTTTCCATGCTACTTTACTTACTCAGACTTTTTACACTACTTTACTTACTCATGATTTCTACGCTACTTTTTTATGCTACTTTACTTGAGATTTTCATACTACTTTTCCACATTGATTTACTTACTCAATCTTTTCATGTTGCTTTACTTACTCAGAATTTTCATGTTGCTTTACTTACTTGGGCTTTTCATGTTATTTTTCCATGCCTCTTTACTTACTCGAGATTTCCACACTAATTTACATACTCAAGATTTCCATGCTACCTTACTAACTCAAGATTTCCAAGTTGCTTTACTTAGTTTGGATTTTCATGTTTCTTTACTTATGGTTTCCATGCTACTTAATCAAGATTTTTTACGCTGCTTTTCCATGCTTCTTTACTTACTTGGGATTCGCATGCTACTTTACTTACTGGAGCTTTCTATGTTGCTTTTCCACACTGCTTTACTTAAGCTTTCCTTGATGCTTTACTTACTCAGGGTTTCCATGCAAATTTTCCATATTGCTTTACTTAATCAAAATTTCTACGTTGCTTTACTTACTTGAGATTTCCACTATGCTTTACTTACTTAAGTTTTCCACTCTTCTTTACTTACTCTCAGGGTTTCAACATTACTTTACTTACTCGAGCTTTCCACGCTAATTGACTTACTCAAAATTTCCACACTACTTTACTTACTCGAGATTTTCATGCTACTTTATTTACTCAAGCTTTCCATGCTGCTAGACTTACTTGAGCACTCCATGCTACCTTTTCACACTGTTTTACTTACTCAAGATTTCCACAATACTTTTCCATGATACTTTACTTACTCAATATTTACATGCTACATTACTTGGAATTTCCATAATACTTTACTTACTTGAGCTTTCCATGCTACTTTAATTACTTAGGCTTTCAATGTTATGTTAGTTACTCAAGATTTCCATGCTACTTTACATACTCAGGCTTTCCATGCTACTTTACTTATTTAGGCTTTTCATGTTACTTTACTTACTCTATCTTTCCACATTAATTTACTTACTCAGGCTTTCCACACTGCTTTAATTATTCAAGATTTCAATGGTACTCTACTTACTCAAGGTTTTCACATTGCTTTTACATGCTACTTTAATTAATCGAGAAATCCATGTTATTTTACATAATCAAGATTTTCATGCTTCTTTTCCATGCTGATTTACTTACTTGAACTTTTCAAGCTACTTTACTTACTCAAGCTTTCCATGTTACTTTATTTACTCAAACTTTCTAGGCTGCTTCTCAACGGTGCTTTACTTACTCAGCTTTTCCATGCCGATATTCCATGTTGCTTTACTTACTCGAGATTTCCATGTTGCTTTACTTACTCAGGGTTTCCACACTACTTTTCAATATTGATTTACTTACTTGGTCTTTTCACACTACCTTTTTACGGTGCTTTACTTACTCGTGCTTTCCACATTTATTTTCCATATTGTTTTACTTATTCAAACGTTCCCTGTTACTTTATGTACTCAAGATTTCCATGTTGCTTTAAATACTCGAGCTTTCTATGCTGCATTACTTACCCGAGCTTTTTATGATACTTTACTTACTAGGGCTTTACACACTGCTTTACTTACTCAATCTTTCCATGCTACTTTTCCATGTTGGTTTTCTTACCTGAGCTTTCCATGTTGCTTTAATTACTCAGGGTTTCCATGTTGCTTTACTAACTCAAGCTTTCCATGTTGATTTTTCACACTGCTTTACTTACACAAAATTTTCACACTATTTTTCCATGCTGCTTTACTTACTTGACCTTTCCATGATGCTTTAGTTAATCTAGCTTTCCACACTACACTTCCATGTTGATTTATCTACTTGGGCTTTCCATGATGCTTTACTTACTCAGGCTTTCCATGTTACTTTACTTACTCAGGGTTTCCATGCTACTTCTCTATGCTGCTTTACTTACTCAGGCTATTCATGATCCTTTACTTACTAAGACTTTCCACTCTACTTTACCTACTCAAGATTTCCATATTGCTTTACTTACTCAAGGTTTCCACACTACTTTATTTACTCAAGCTATCCACACTCTTTTTCCATGCTAATTTAATTACTCAAGCTTTCCACACTAATTTTCCATACTACTTTACTTACTCGAGATTTCCATACTTATTTACTTACTTGAGTTTTCCACACTATATTTATTTGAGCTTTCCACAATGCTTTTCCATGTTGCTTTACTTACTTGAGCTTTCCATGTTTCTTTACTTACTCGATCTTTCCATGATGATTTCCTTACTCAAGATTTTCATGCTACCTTTTTGTGCTGCTTTACTTACTTGGGCTTTCCACACTAATTTACCAATTTGAGCTTTTCACACTACTTTTCTACATTGCTATATTTACTCAAGCTTTTCACGTTGCTTTACTTACTTGGGCTTTCCATGCTGCTTTACTTAATCAATATTTCTATACTACTTTACTTACTCAAGCTTTCTCTACTATTTTACTTACTCAAGCTTTTCACGTTGCTTTAATTTCTCAAGCTTTCCACACTGCTTTACTTACTTAGGCTTTCTATACTATTTTTATATGTTGATTTACTTACTTAGGCTTTCCATGTTGCTTTACTTAGGATTTTCACACTACTTTTCCACATTGATTTATTTACAAGAGATTTATACACTGATTTACTTACTCAAGCTTCTACATTGATTTACTTACTTGAGCTTTTCATTGTACTTTTCCACATTGCTTTACTTACTCAGTGTTTCCATGCTACTTTACTTTAGCATTTCATGCTACTTTACTTACTTAGGGTTTCTACATTGCTTTACTTACTCCAGATTTCTATGATATTTTACTTACTCAAAATTTTCATGTTAGTTTTCTATGCTAATTTACTTACTCAAGATTTCAATGCTACTTTTCCACACTAATTTATTTACCCTAGCTTTTCACGCTACTTTACCACACTACTTTACTTGCTCGGGCTTTTTAT
This sequence comes from Torreya grandis, assembly GCA_037957365.1. Lineage (NCBI taxonomy): Eukaryota > Viridiplantae > Streptophyta > Pinopsida > Cupressales > Taxaceae > Torreya > Torreya grandis. The sequence continues at coordinate 244,694 of JARHVA010001883.1, read as the reverse complement.
GATGGTTTACTTACTCAAGATTTCAATGTTACTTTACTTACTCATTATTTACATGCTAATTTTTGATGTTGCTTTACTTACTCTAGCTTTCTATGCTGCTTTTCCTTGCTACTTTACTTACTTGAGCTTTCCATTTTGCTTTAATCACTCGAGCTTTTTACGTTGATTAACTTACTTGGTCTTTTTATGCTGGTTTAATTACTCAGGGTTTCCATGTTACTTTACTTACTCAAGCTTTCTATGTCGCTTTACTTACTTGGGCTTTCTACACTGCTTACTTACTTAGGCTTTCCATGCTACTTTACTTATGTGAGCTTTTCAAATTGGTTTTACATGCTATTTTTCTTACTTAGGATTTCCTTACTACTTTTCCATGATACTTTACTTGCTCAATCTTTCCACGTTGTTTTTCAACTCTAATTTACTTGCCCAAGCATTCCATGCTACTTTACTTACTTAGTCTTTCCATGTTGCTTTTCCACACTACTTTACTTATTCAGGCTTTCCATACTATTTTACTTGAAATTTTCATTTTACTTTTTTACCTTTTTTTACTTACTCAAATTCTCCATTTTGTTTTACTTACTCAATAATTCCATTTTACTTTACCTACTCAAGCTTTCCATGTTGCTTTTTCATGATACTTTACTTACATAGGCTTTCCATATTATTTTTCTAGGTCGATTTACATACTCAAGCTTTCCATGTTGTTTTACATACTTGGGCTTTCCACACTACTTTATCACATTGCTTTACTTACTCAAGATCTCTACATTATTATACTTACTCAAGCTTTACATGCTATTTTTCCATATTTTTTTACTTATTAAGGCTTTTCAGACTAATTTTCCATGCTATTTTACTTACTCTAGCTTTTCATGCTACTTTATTAACTCAAGCTTTCCACACTACTTTTCCACATTGCTTTACTTACTTGGAATTTCTACACTGCTTTACTTATTTAGGATTTCTACTCTGCTTTTTCATGCTACTTTACTTACTCAGGCTTTTCACACTACTTTGCCATGTTGATTTACATACTTGAGATTTCCACATTGCTTTACTTACTTGGGCTTTCCACATTGTTTTACTTAGTCGGGCTTTCCATGCTACTTTTCCACATTACTTTACTTACTAGTGTTTTCCATGTTTTTCTACTCTGCTTTACTTACTTGAGCTTTCCACGCTAGTTTACTTACTCAATCTTTCCACTCTGCTTTACATACTTGAGCTTTCCATGCTATTTTACTTACTTGGGATTTCCATGTTGCTTTACTAACTCAAGATTTCCACGCTGCTTTTCCACGTTGCTTTAATTACTCAAGATTTCCATGTTGCTTTACTTAATCGAGCTTTCCATGTTCCTTTACTTACATGAGATTTTCATGCCACTTTTCTTACTCAATATTTCCACATTGCTTTACTAACTCAATATTTCCATGCTACTTTACTTGAGGTTTCCACACTTTTTTTCCATGCTATGTTACTTACTCAGGTTTTCTACTCTACTTTTCTACTTTGCTTTACTTACTCTAGCTTTCTACACTACTTCACTTACTCATGCTTTTCATGCTATTTTTCCAAACTATATTATTTACTCAACCTTTCCACCTTGATTTTAAATGCAACTTTACTTACTCAGTGTTTCCACGTTGCTTTACTTACTCAAGCTTTCCATGCTACTTTTCTAAGTTACTTTACTTACTCAACATTTCCACACTAGTTTTTCATGCTACTTTACTTACTTAGACTTTCCACATTGCTTTAATCACTTAGGCTTTCCACATTATTTTTCCATGCTACTTTACTTATTCAAACTTTCCATGCTAATTTACTTTCTTGGGCATTTAAAATTACTTTACACTACTTACTTGAGTTTTTTATGCTACTTTATTTAATCGGGTTTTTCATGTTGTTTTACTTAGGATTTCCATGTTAATTTACTTGGATTTTCTATGTTTCTTTACTTACTCGGGCTTTCCACACTACTTTACTTACTTGAGCTTTTGATGTTACTTTTCTTACTTGGGCTTTCTACACTGTTTTGCTTACTTAGGCCTTCCACAATACTTTTCCATAATACTTTACTTACATGGTATTTCCACGCTAATTTTCCATGCTGATTACTTACTCAAGCTTTCCAAGTTGCTTTATTTACTCAAGCTCTCCATAATACATTTCCATGCTTTTTTATTTACTCAAAATTTTCACAATACTTTACTTACTCAGTATTTCCACATAGCTTTACTTGGGCTTTCCATGATGCTTTAGTTACTTAGGCTTTCCATGTTATTTTACTTATTAAAGCTTTCTATGTTGCTTTTCCATGCTACATTACTTAATTAGGATTTCCATGCTACTTTTCCATGTTCCTTTACTTACTTGAACTTTTGACATTATTTTACTTATTTAGGCTTTCTATGTTGCTTTAGTTACCCAATATTTCGATGTTATTTTACTTATGTTTTCCATACTACTTTACTTACTCAGGGTTTCCATATTGTTTTACTTATTCAGGATTTTCATACTGTTTTACATAATTGGGCTTTCCACACTACTTTTCCATGTTGCTTTACTTACTCAAGATTTCTAGGCTGCTTTATTTATTCACGCTTTCCATGATGTTTTTCCAGGCTTCTTTACTTATTAAGGCTTTTCACACTGATATTACACATTATTTTACTCACTCGAGATTTCCAAGTTACTTTACTAATTCAAGCTTTCCACGTTGCTTTTCTACATTGATTTACTTACTTGAGATTTTCATGTTGCTTTACTTACTCAGGGTTTTCAATCTACTTTTTTATGCTACTTTACTTACTCAAGCTTTTCACATTGCTTTTCTACATTGATTTACTTACTTGGGCTTTTCACACTGCTTTACTTAATTGAGATTTCCATGTTTTAATTATTCAAGTTTCCATATTGCCTTTACACACTACTTTAATTACTCAAGCTTTCCATGATGCTTTACTTAATTGAGCTTTTTATGCTATTTTTTCACACTACTTTACATACTTGATCTTTCCATGGTAATTTACTTACTCAGACTTTCCATGCTACTTTTCCATGTTACTTTACTTATTTGGGTTTTCTGCATTGCTTTTTCATGTTGATTTACTTAATCAATGATTACACATTGATTTACTTACTCAAGCTTTCCATGTTATTTTACTTACTCAAGCTTTCTACATTGCTTTAATTCCTCAGGCTTTCCAAGTTACTTTACTTACTTGAGCGTTCCACACTTTTTTTCCATGCTATTTTACTTACTCAAGATTTCTACTCTACTTTTCCATGTTACTATACTTACTCAGGGTTTCCACACTACTTCACTTACTCAGTCTTTCCATGCTACTATTCTCAGTTGCATTATTTACTTGAGCTTTCCATGCTATTTTTTCACATTGCTTTACTTACTCAACTTTTCCAAGTTTTTCCATGCTGCTTTACTTGGGTTTTCCGTGCCACTTTACTTAGGCTTTCCACACTACTTTGACATGTTGTTTTACTTACTCAAGCTTTCCACGCTACTTTTTCATGTGGCTTTACCTACTCAAACTTTCTATGCTGCTTTACTTACTTAGACTTTCTACACTCATTTACTTTGTCTAGCTTTTCATGCTACTTTACTTAGGCTTTCCATGCTACTTTACTTGAGCTTTCCATGCTACTTTACTTAATCTTTTCACACTGATTTACTTACTCAAGATTACCACACTATTTTTACATGGTGCTTTACTTACTCATGCTTTCTACGCTACTTTACTTACTCGTGCTTTCCATGATCCTTTACTTACTTGAGCTTTCCATGTTGCTTTACTTACTTAAGTTTTCCATGCTGGTTTTTCATGATGATTTAATTACTCAAGCTTTCCATGCTACTTTTTTACACTAATTTACTTAATCAAGCTTTCTAAATTGCTTTATTCACTCAAGCTTTCCACACTACTTTACTTACTCAAGATTTTTATGCTACTTTACTTACTAAAGATTTCCATAATGCTTTACTTACTTAGGCTTTCCACATTGATCTTCCATGCTACTTTACTTAATTAATATTTCCATGCTACTTTACTTAATCAAGCTTTCTACATTGATTTACTTACTTGATCTTACCACGGTGGTTTACTTACTCAAGCTTTCGATGCTAATTTACTTACTTAGGCTTTCCACACTACTTTACTTACTGAAGCTTTTCATACTACTTTAATTACTTAAGCTTTCCACATTTTTTTACTTGCTTAAGTTTTCCATGCTACTTTAATTGTTCATGATTTTCACACTAATTTTTCACATTGCTTTAATTACTCAATATTTCTATGTTGCTTTATTTACTTAAACTTCTCACACTGCTTTACTTACTCAGGCTTTCCATGCTCCTTTACTTAATCAGTCTTTCCATAATGCTTTACTTTCTCAGGATTTCCATTTTGCTTTACTTACTTGAGCTTTCCACGCTGTTTTTCCACCCTGGTTTACTTTCTGAAGCTTTCCAAACTCTTTTACTTATTTAGTCATTCCACGCTACTTTTCCATGCTACTTTACTTTTTCAAACTTTCCACACTACTTTATTTACTCAAACTTTTAAACCTACTTTTCCATGCTACTTTACCTACTCAGGCATTCCATGCTACTTTACTTAAGTTTTCCACACTACTTTACTAGTTCGGGCCTTCCACATTACTTTTCCACGTTCTTTTACTTATTTGAGTTTTCCATGCTACTTTACTTACTCAAGTTTTTCATGCTATGCTACTTACTCGAGCTTTCCACATTACTGTATTTACTTGAGCTTTCAACATAACTTTTTTTACTTAGGCTTTTCATGCTACTTTACTTATTTAGGCTTTCCATGATAATTTTCCATGCTACTTTACTTATTTAGGGTTTCCACACTACTTTTCCATGTTACTTTACTTAATCAGACTTTCCATGCTACCTTTCCACTATACATTACTTGCTCGAGCTTTCCACACTGCTTTACTTACTCAAGCTTTCCATGCTACTTTACTAATTTGAGCTTTTTACATTGATTTATTTACTCAGACTTTATATGCTGCTTTACTTACTCGAGCTTTCCATGTTACTTTACTTAGTCTTTTTATGTTATTTTTACACACTCCTTTACTTACTCAAGCTTTCCACCTTTCTTTACTTATTCAAGATTTATATGCTACTTTAATTACTCAAGATTTCCATGCTACTTTACTTAATTGATCGTTCCACGTTGTTTTACTTACTTAGGCTTTCCATGTTACATACTTGTTCAAGATTTCCAATCTACTTTTCCCTACAACTTTACTTACTCAAACTTTCCATGCTACTTTTTCATATTACACTTATTTGGGATTTCTATGCTACTTTTCCACACTAATTTATTTAGGCTTTCCACATTATTTTTCTACACTGCTTTACTTACTCAGGATTTTTATGCTACTTAACTTACTTGAGCTTTCCATATTATTTTTCTATGATGCTTTACTTACTCAAGCTTCCACACTAGTTTACTTACTCAGGCTTTCCATGCTACTTTACTTACTCAAGCTTTCTATGCTACTTTTATACAATACTTTACTCATTCAAGCTTTCAATGCTACTTTACTTACTTAAGCTTTCTATGCTATTTTTTTACACTAGTTTAATTACTAAAAATTTCCATGTTGATTTACTTACTTGGGCTTTCAATGCTGCCTTTCCAAGCTACTTTAATTACTCAATATTTTCATGCTACTTTACTTGAGCTCTCCACACGACTATTCCACGTCGTTTTACTTACTAATGCTTTTCATGCTACTTTATTTACTCAAGTTTTCTATGTTGCTTTACTAACTCATGCTCTCCACATTGCTTTTCCACTTTACTTTACTTACTCAATATTTCCACACTGCTTTCTATGATACTTTACTTCCTTAGACTTTCCATGTTGCTTTAGTTACTTAGGCTTTTCCCATTACTTTTTCATGCTACTTTACTTACTCAGGCTTTCCATGTTGCTTTATTTACTCGAGCTTTCAACAATGCTTTACTTACTCAGGATTTTCACATTGATTTTCCATTCTACTTTTCTATGTTGATTTACTTACTCGAGCTTTCCACATTGCTTTTCCATGCTACTTTACTTACTTAGGCTTTTCACATTACTTTACTTAGGGTTTTTACACTACTTTTCCATGTTTCTTTACTTACTTGAGATTTCTATATTTCTTTATTTACTCAATTTTTCTACGTTACTTTACTTACACAAGATTTTCTCATTGTTTTTCCATGCTACTTTACTTTCTTAGTCTTTTCATACTACTTTACTTACTCAGGATTTTTATGCTACTTTTCCATGTTACTTTAATTAGTTAATCTTTCCACCCTTCTTTTTTATACTAATTTGCTTACTCAGGCATTACATACTACTTTAATTACTTGAGATTTTCATGCAACTTTTCCACCCTACTTTACTTACATAGGCTTTCCACACTATTTTTCCATACTACTTTACTTATTTAGAGTTTCCATGTTGCTTTACTTACTTGAACATTCCATACTACTTTTTCATGCTGCTTTACTTACTCATCCTTTTAATGCTGCTTTACTTGAGATTTCTATGCTTCTTTACTTATTTAGGATTTTCACGCTACTTTTTCATGCTACTTTACTTACTCAAGCTTTCTACACTACTTTTTAACACTAATTTATTTATTCAGTATTTCCACATTGTTTTACTTACTCAAACTTTCCATGTTGCTTTTTCATGCTTCTTTACTCACTCAACCTTTCCATGCTCTTTTTCCAAGCTACTTTACTTACTCGAGATTTCCATGATGCTTTATTTACTCGTGTTTTCCATGATATTTTTCCATGTTGCTTTACTTACTCGAGCTTTCCATGTTATTTTTTTAATCTTTTTTACTTACTCAAGCTTTCCATGTTGTTTTTTTATAAAAATTTACTTACTCGAGCTTTCCACATTGCCTTAAATATTTAGGATTTTCATGTTGTTTTACTTCCATAGGCTTTCCACACTACTTTAATTACTCAAGATTTTCATGGTACTTTTCCACGCTCCTTTACTTACTTGAGCTTTCCATGTTGCTTTATTGATTCAACATATCCAAGCTAATTTTCTATGATGCTTTACTTACTGAAGATTTCCATGCCACTTTACTTACTTGGGCTTTTTGTGCTACTTTACTTACTCAAGCTTTCCACATTGTTTTAATTAATCAAGGTTTCCATGACACTTTAATTACTCAAGATTTTCACATTGCTTTTCTATTATACATTACTTACTCAAGCTTTTCACGCTGATTTTTCACACTAATTCACTTACTCAATATTTTCATGCTACTTTTCTATGTTTTTTTACATACTCGGGCTTTCCATGTTGGTTTACTTATTCAAGCATTCAACGCTACTTTCATATATTTCTTTACTTACTCAAGCTTTCCAAGTTGCTTTACTTACTCGAGCTATACATGTTGCTTTACTTATTCAGGCTTTCCATGATGTTTTTCCACGCTACTTTATTTATTCAAGCTTTCAACATAGATTTATTAACTCAAGATTTCCACACTACTTTTTCACATTTCTTTAATTACTCTAGCTTTCTATGCTACTTTACTTACTCAAGCTTTCCAATCTATTTTACTTACTCGAGCTTTTCATGCTATTTTACTTATTCAAGCTTTCAATGCTGCTTTATTTACTCAAGATTTCCATGCTACTTTACTTACTCAAGATTTCCACACTACTTTTTCATGCTTCTTTACTTGAGCTTTTCATGCTATTTTACTTACTCAAGCTTTTCACAATGCTTTACCTACTTGGGCTTTCCATGCTGCTTTTCCATGTTGCTCTACTTACTCAAGCTTTCTATGTTGCTTTATTTACTTGGGCTTTCCATGTTGCTTTACTTAATCAAGATTTTCACATTGCTTTTTTATACTACTTTATTTAATCGAGCTTTCTACACTACTTTACTTACTCAAGCTTTCCATTCTACTTTACTTACTCAAGATTTCTACACTGATTTACTTACTTGGTCTTTCTATGATGTCTTACTCAAACTTTCCATGTTATTTTACTTACTCAGGCTTTCCATACTAATTTTTCACACTATGTTACTTACTTGGGCTTTCCATGTTTCTTTTTCATGTTACTTTATTTCTTCAGGTTTTCTAAATTGCTTTTCCACACTAATTTACTTGCTCAGGATTTCCACACTACTTTACTTACTGAGACGTTTCACGTTGCTTTACTTACTTGGGATTTCCATGTTGCTTTACTTACTCAAGATTTCCACACTACTTTACTTACTCAAGCTTTTCATGCTTCTTTTCAACACTGCTTTACTTACTCAAACTTTTTATGCTCTTTTACATAAACTTTCAATGCTTATTTTACACACTACTTTACTTACTCAGACTTTCTATGCTACTTTACTTACTTAAGCTTTCCACACTAGTTTTCCATGTTACTTAGGATTTTCACACTGATTTTTCATGCTACTTTACTTGGCTTTTTCATTTTACTTTTCCATACTACATTACTTACTCAGGCTTTCCATGTTGTTTTACTTGCTTAGAATTTATATGTTACTTTATTTACTCAGGCTTTTCATGTTGCTTTTACATGTTGATTTACTTAGTCGAAGTTTTGACGCTACTTTTTCACACTACTTTACTTAAGTTTTTCATGTTGCTTTACTTATTCAGATTTTTCACATTGATTTTCCACGCTACTTTATTTACTCAAGATTTCTACGCTACTTTACTTGAGCTTTCCAAACTACTTTATTTACTCAAGATTTCCATGTTGCTTTACTTACTCAAGTTTTCCATGCTACTTTACTTACTTAGGGTTTTTAAGTTGTTTTTCCATGCTATTTTTCTTACTCAAACTTTTCACATTATTTTTTCATGCTACTTTATTTACTTGGGATTTTCATGGTACTTTTTCACACTATTTTACGTATTCAAGCTTTCCATGTTGCTTTACTTACTTTGGATTTCCATGCTACTTTACATACTCAAGCTTTCCATGTTGCTTTGTCTACTTGAGATATCCACACTATTTTTCCATGCTACTTTACTTACTTGGACTTTACATGCTACTTTTTCATGATACATTACTTATTTGAGCTTTCCACACTACTTTTTCACACAGCTTTACTTATGTAGGCTTTCCATGATGCTTTACTTACTCAAGATTTTCTATCTATTTTTCTATGTTTCTTTACGTACTCAAGATTTCTACGTTGGTTTACTTCCTCGAGATTTCCACGTTGTTTTTCCATATTACTTTATTTGAGTTTTCTATGTTGCTTTATTTACTCAGGTTTTCCTTGCTACTTTATTCATTCAAGCTTTCCACACTACTTTTTTATGCTAATTTACTTACTCAAGATTTTCACGTTGCTTTTCTATGCTACTTTACTTAATCAGGATTTCCATGTTACTTTTTCACACTATACTTACTCAATATTTTCATACTGCTTTACTTACTTGGGCTTTCCACGCTACTTTTTCATGTTAGTTTACTTACTCATAATTTTCACAATGCTTTGTTTATTCAAAATTTCCATGTTGCTTTTCCACACTACTTTACTGACTAAGAATTTTCATGTTGTTTTTCCATGTTGCTTTAGTTATTCGTGCTTTCCATGATATTTTAATAACTCAAAATTTCCATGTTGCTTTATTTACTCAGGTTTTCCATGTAGCTTTTTGACATTGCTTTACTTACTCGAGATTTCCAAGCTACTTTTCCATCTGACTTTACTTACTCAGGCGTTCCACACTACTTTTCCACATTGCTTTACTTACTCAGACTTTTCATGCTATTTTTTTACCTTGCTTTACATTCTCAAACTTTCTATGCTACATTACCTACTCAAGCTTTTCAAGCTACTTTTCCACACTACTTTAATTACTCAGGATTTCCATGTTGCTTTACTTAATTGACCCTTTCACGTTGCTTTAATTACTTAGGCTTTCCATGTTGCTTTACTTACTTGAGCTTTCTACACTACTTTACTTATTCAACTTTCAACAATACTTTTTTACATTACTTTTCCACAATTAGTTACTTACTCAGGATTTCCACGTTGTTTTACTTACTTAGCCCTTCCATGTTGCTTTACTTACTCAAGATTTCTACGCTACTTTATTTACTCAAATTTTCCATGTTGCTTTACTTACTCAGGCTTTCCATGCTACTTTACTTACTCAAGCTTTATATGTTACTTCACGTACTCAAGCTTTCCATGTTGCTTTTCCATGCTACTTTACTTACTCGAGCTTTCCACATTGATTTTTCATGTTGCTTTACTTACTCAAGCTTTTCACGTTAGTTTTTAATGTTACTTTATTTACTTGGGATTTCCACTCTACTTTACTTACTCTGGCTTTCCATGTTGATTTTCCACATAGCTTTACTTATTTAGGCTTTCTAAGCTACTTTACTTACTCTAAATTTCCATGCTACTTTTCCACATAGCTTTACTTATTCTTTCCATGTCGCTTTACTTACTCAAACTTTCAATTCTTCTTTACTTACTCTACCTTTCCACACTTCTTTACTTGCTCAAGCTTTCCATAGTGCTTTACTTACTCAGACTTTGCACATTGCTTTACTCAATCTATCTTTCTATTCTACTTTACTTACCAAGACTTTCCATGCTGCTTTACTTAATCAAGCTTTCTATGTGACTTTACTTACTCAAACTTTCCACGCTACTTTACTTATTCAAGCTTTCCATGTTATTTTTCTACATTACTTCCTAGAGATTTCCATGCTACTTTACGTACTCAAGGTTTCCATACTGCTTTACTTACTTAAAATTTCCATGTTGCTTTACTAACTCAGGCTTTCCATGCTACTTTACTTACTCGAGCTTTACACACTACATTTTCATGCTGCTTTTCCATGTTGTTTTACTTACTCAAGCTTCACATGCTACTTTTTCACTCTGCTTTACTTACTCAGGCTTTCTACATTGCTTTAGTTACTCAGGGTTTCCAAGCTTTTTTTATACTGCTTTACTTACTCAAGCTTTTCACGTTGCTTTTCTTACTCGTGCTTTCCATGCTACCTTAATCAAGCTTTCCACATTGATTTTCCATGCTACTTTACTTACTCAGACTTTCTACATTATTATTCCACTCTACTTTACTTACTTAGGCTTTCCACATTGCTTTTTATGCTACTTTTCCACACTGCTTTACTTATTCAAGCTTTCCATGTTCCTTTAATTACTTTGGCTTTCTATACTTCTTTACTTACTCAAGATTTTCATGTTACTTAAGATTTTCACATTGCATTTCCATCTTGTTTTACTTACTTGGGCTTTCCATGCTATTTTTCCTCTTTGCTTTACTTACTTGTGCTTTCCATACTACTTTACTTACTCAAAATTTCCACATTTATTTTCCATGTAGCTTTACTTACTCAACCATTTCACATGGATTTTCCATGATGTTTTACTTATTCTAGCTTTTCATGTTGCTTACTTACTCAGACATTCCACATTGGTTTTCCATGCTGCTTTACTTACTCGAGCTTTCCATGCTGCATTATTTTGCAAATTTATTTACTTGTGCTTTCCACACTACTTTACTTACTCAAGATATCTATGTTGCTTTACTTACTCAGGTTTTCCACACTACTTTACTTACTCAAGCTTTCCACATTACTTTTCTATGTTGCTTTACTTAATCAAGCTTTCCACATTGCTTTACTTACTCAAGATTTCTATGTTGATTTACTTACTCATAATTTCTATGCTGCTTTATCAATCTAATTTTCTTACTTGAGATTTCCCTATTGTTTTCCTATGTTACTTTACTTACTCAAGCTCTTTATGTTAATTTACTTACTAAGGTTTTCCACACTGCTTTACTTACTTAGACTTTCTATGGTACTTTTCCAAATTGCTTTACTTACTCAAGCTTTTCATGTTGCTTTACTTACCCAGTCATTCCATGTTGCTTTTCCAAGCTACTTTACTTACTCTAGCTTTCTATACTAGTTTACTTACTCAGGATTTCCACACTGCTTTACCTACTCAGAGTTTCTATGTTACTTTACTTACTCAAGTTTTCATGTTAATTTACTTCTTCAAGATTTCTATGCTACTTTTTGATATCGATTTACTTACTCAAACTTTTCATGCTACTTTATTTACTCAGGCTTCTCACACTATTTTTCCATGTTGCTTTACTTAATCAAGTTTTTCATGCTACTTTACTTGATCTTTTCACACTACTTTTTCATGTTGTTTTACTTACTCAAGGTTTCCACACTACTTTACTTACTCGGGCTTTCCATGCTGCTTTACTTACTTAAGATTTCTGTGCTACTTTACTTACTTAGGCTTTCCATACTATTTTTCTATGTTACTTTACTTACTTGAGATTTTCACATTAAATTACCACTTTACTTTACTTACTCAAGATTTTCATCCTACTTTTTCACATTGCTTTTCTACGTTGGTTTACTTAGGCTTTTCATACTACTTTACTAACTCAACATTTCCATGTTGTTTTACTTACTTGGGATTTTCATGTTACTTTTTGATGTTGCCTTACTCAAGCTTTTGATGTTGCTTTACTTACTCGAGCATTCCATACTACTTTACTTACTCAGGCATTCCATGTTACTTTACTTACTCAAGCTTTTCACATTACTTTTCCATGCTGCTTTATTTACTTGGGCTTTCCACATTGCTTTTCCATCCTACTTTATTTAGTTGATCTTTTCACATTGTTTTTCCATACTACATTACTTACTTAAAATTTCCATGCTTCTTTACTTATTTGAGATTTTCACACTATTTTTCCATGTTGCTTTACTTAAGCTTTTCATGCTGCTTTATTTACTCAAGATTTCTATGTTGTTTTACTTGATTTTTTCACATTGTTTTTCCATGCTACTTTACTTACTCGGGCTTTACATATTGCTTTACTTACTCAAGCTTTCCATGCTAATTTACTTACTCGAGTTTCTATGTTATTTTACTTAAACAGGCTTTCCACACTGCTTTACTTAGAGTTTTTATGTTACTTTACATACTTGGGCTTTCCACATGACTTTTAAACACTACTTTACATACTCAAGGTTTCCACATTAATTCTTCATGCTAGTTTACTTACTCAAGCTTTCCATGCTACTTTTATATACCACTTTACTTACTTGACATTTTCATACTACTTTACTTACTCAAGCTTTCTATGTTTCTTTTCCATATTACCTTGATTACTCAGATTTCTCACGTTTCTTTACTTACATGAGCTTTTCACGCTAATTTTCTATGCTTCTTTACTTACTCAAGCTTTCCACACTACTTTACTTAATTAGGCTTTCCATGCTACTTTACTTACTTGACATTTCTATGCTACTTTTTCATGATACTTTACTTACTTAAGCTTTCCATGCTAATTTACTTACTCAGGCTTTTTATGCTACATTTCATATCACTATACTTAATTAAGCTTTAAATATGACTTTTTCATGTTTTATTTACTCAGGCTTTGTAGGCTACTTTTGCATACTGCTTTACTTGTTAAGGCTTTTGACACTGATTTTGCATGCTATTTTCCTTGGGATTTTTATGCTACTTTACTAACTCAAGATTTCCACATTACTTTTCTATGTTACTCTACTTACTTGAGCTCTTTATGTTACTTTACTTACTCAAGCTCTTCACACTACTTTTCCATATTGATTTACTTACTCTAACTTTCCATGTTTTACTAACTCAAGCTTTCCATGCTGATTTTCTACATTGCTTTACTTACTTAGGATTTTTAAGATTCTTTACTTACTCAGGCTTTCCATTATGCTTTACATACTCAAGATTTTAACACTACTTTACATACTCAAGCTTTCTACACTGCTTTTCCATGTTGATTTACTCACTCAAGATTTCCATGCTGCTTTACTTACTCAAGTTTTCCATGTTGCTTTACTTACATTAGATTTTCATGATACTTTACTTATTCAAGATCTATATGCTAATTTAATTACTCAGACTTTCCATGTTGCTTTACTTAATCTTTCCACATTGCTTTTTCACACTATTTTACTTACTTTGGCTTGACATGCTACTTTATTTACTCAAGCTTTCCATGCTACTTTTCTATGTTGCTTTACTTACTTGAGATTTCCATGCTTCTTTACTTACTGAGGTTTTCCACAGTATTTTACTTACTCAGAATTTTCATGTTACTTTTTCACATTGCTTTACTTACTCAAGATTTTTATATTGCTTTACTTACTTAGGATTTTCATGTAACTTTATTTACTTGAGCTTTCCACATTGCTTTACTTATTTGAGCTTTCCATGTTGATTTACTTATTCAGGATTTCCTGTTACTTTCCTTACTCAATATTTTCATGTTGCTTTTCTATGCTAATTTACTTACTCAAGCTTTCCATGCTGCCTTTCCACACTACATTACTTACTCAAGCTTTCTGTACTACTTTTACACACTACTTTACTTACTCAAGCTTTCCATGTTGCTTTACTTACTGGAGCTTGCCGCACTACTTTACTTACTTAGGCTTTCCACATTGCTTTACTTATTTGAGATTTTCATGCTAATTTTCCACACTAATTTACTTATTCAAGCTTTCCATGTTGCTTTACTTACTCAGGCTTTCCACGTTACTTTAATTACTCAGGGTATCCATGCTACTTTACTTAGAAGTTTAACATTATTTTTCTATGCTACTTTACTTACTCAAGATTTCCATATTGATTTTCCACGGTACTTACTCAAGATTTCCATACTAATTTACTTATTCAAGATTTCTACACTACTTTAATTTCTCAAGCTTTTAATGCTAATTTACCTACTAGAACTTTCCATGCTACTTTTCCATACTACTATACTTACTAAGGTTTTCCATGTTATTTTTTTATGTTGCTTTACTTACTCAGTCTTTCTATGTTGTTTTATTAACTCAAGCTTTACATGTTATTTTTCAACATTGCTTTACTTTCTTGAGCTTTCCTTAGTGCTTTACTTACTCAAATTTTCCATGCTAGGTTTCCACAGTGCTTTACTTACTCAAGCTTTCCATTCTTCTTTTTCATGCTACTTTACTTACTTGGGCTTTCCACACTTCTTTTCCATGCTGCTTTACTAACTCAGGCTTTCAATATTGTTTTACTTATTCAATATTTTCATGTTGCTTTACTTAGGCTTTCCATACTAATTTACTTACCCAATCTTTCCATGCTACTTTATTTACTCATGCTTTCCAAGTTGCTTTAGTTACTCAGGCTTCCATCACTACTTTTCTTACTCGGATTCTCCACGCTACTTTTCCATACTACTTTACTTACTCGAGCATTCCATGCTTCTTTACTTGGGATTTTCACATTGCTTTATTTACTAGAGCTTTTCACACTAATTTTCTATGCTACTTTATTTAATTGGGCCTTCCACATTGTTTTGCTTACATGATATTTCCATGTTGCTTTACTTACATAGGCTTTCTATGCTAATTTATTTACTTAGGCTTTCCATGCTACTTTACTTACTCAAGATTTTCATGCTGCTTTTCCATGCTAATTTATTTACTCAAGATTTTCACACTATTTTTCCATGCTACTTTACTTACTCAGGCTTTCCATGTTGCTTTTTCACATTTATTTACTTACTCGAGCTTTCTAGGTTGCTTTACATACTTGAGCTTTTTACAATAATTTTCTATGTTGCTTTACTTACTCAAGCTTTTCATGTTCCTTTAATTACTTGAGATTTCTATGTTATATTCTACGCTACTTTTCCATCTACTTTACTAACTCAAGCTTTCCATGTTGCTTTATTTACCTGGGTTTTCTATGTTGTTTTTCTATGTTAGTTTACTTATGTAGGCTTTATATACTAATGTACTTGATCTTTCTATGTTATTTTTTCATAATGCTTTGCTTATTCAATTTTTCCATGCTACTTTACTTAATGAGGTTTCAATGCTACTTTTCTATGATGATTTACTTACTCCAACTTTCCACCTCCTTTACTTACTCATTTTTTACATGCTACTTTTCCATACTACTTTACTTGGGCTTTCCAAGCTATATTTTCATGCTGTTTTACTTACTCAGGGTTTTTATGTTGCTTTTCCACATTGTTTTACTTGATTTTTTCATGCTAGTTTACTTACTCGAGCTTTCCACGCTACTTTGTCATGTTACTTTACTTACTCAAGCTTTCAACTTTGCTTTTCCATGTTGATTTACCTAATCAATCTTTTAGCAATGCTTTTCTATGTTGCTTTACTTGCTCAAGGTTCCTATGTTGCTTTACTTACTCAGGATTTTTACATTGTTTTACTTAGGATTTCAATACTACTTGAGATTTTCACGTTGTTTTACTTACTCAAGATTTTTAGGATGTTTTAGTTACTCAAGATTTTCATACTACTTTACTTAGTCAGGTTTTCCACATTGCTTTTCCATACTACTTTACTTGAGCTTTCTACGCTACTTTACTTACTTAGACTTTCCATGTTATTTTTCCACATTAATTTACTTACTCAGGCTTTTCACACTACTTTACTTACTTGAGCATCATGTTACTTTACTTACTCGAGCTTTCTACACTTCTTAACTTACTCAAGATTTACATGCTATTTTACTTAGGCATTCCACACTACTTTTCCACACTAATTTACTTAATCTTTCCATGTTGCTTTTCTATTCTACTTTACTTACTTAGGATTTAAATATTGCTTTTACACACTACTTTACTTACTCAAGATTTCTATGTTGCTTTACTTACTCAAGATTTCCATGCTCATTTACTTACTCAAGATTTCCATGCTACTTTACTTATGTAAGATTTCCATATTACTTTACATACTTGAGATTTTCACACTATTTTTTCATATTTATTTACATACTCATGCTTTGCATACTACTTTACTTACTCACGCTTTCCACACTACTTTACTTACTCAAGCTTTTCATGTTTCTTTACTTACTCAGGCTTTCCACGTTGATTTATCACTCTACTTATTTAAGATTTCTCCATTGATTTTCTATGCTACTTTACTTATATGGGCTTTCGACACTACTTTACTTACTCAAGTTTTTAATACTACTTTTCCATGTTGTTTTACTTACTCGAGTATTCCATGCTACTTTTCCAAAATAATTTACTTGCTCAAGCTTTCCATATTGCTTTACTTACCTGGGCTTTCCACACTACGTTTCCATGCTAATTTACTTACTCTAGCTTTCCATATTACTTTATTTACGCAAGTTTTCCACACTGCTTAACTTAATCAGTCTTTCCATGTTGCTTTATTTACTTAAGCTTTCCATGCTATTTTACTTACTCAAGCTTTCCATGCTACTTTTTAATGTTATTTTACTTACTTGAGATTTCCATGTTGTTTTCTTGTGCTACTTTACTTAATCAAGTTTTCCATGTTGCATTTCTATGCAAATTTACTTACTTAAGTTATCTATGTTGCTTTGCTTACTCAGGTTTTTATGCTACTTTACTTACTCAATCTTTCTACATTGCTTTCTTATGTTGCTTTACTTACTTGAGTTTTCCACACAATAATACTTACTCATTCTTTCCATGTTGCTTTATTTATTCTGGCTTTCCATGTTGCTTTACTTACTCAAAAAATTTATACTATTTTTCTATGTTACTTTAGTTACTCGAGCTTTTCACATTGCTTTTCCACTTTACTTTACTTACTCAAGATTTCCATGCTGCTTTACTTTCTTGATCTTTTTACACTACTTTTCTATGATGGTTTACTTACTTAGGCTTTACACATTGCTTTACTAACTCGAGCTTTCTACTTTGCTTTACTTACTCAAGATTTTCACTTTGCTTTTTGAAGTTGCTTTACTTGCTCAAGATTTCTACATTGCTTTTCTTACTCGAGCATTTTATGTTACTTTACTTACTCAAACTGACTACGTTAATTTACTTTAAGTTTTCACACTAATTTTCCATGTTGCTTTATTTACTGAGCCTTTTCACATTTCTTTTGCATGCTACTTTACTTAATCGGGTTTTCCACACTACTTTTCCATACTGCTTTACTTATTCAAAATTTCTATATTGCTTTACTTACTCAAGATTTCCACACTACTTTTCCATGTTGCTTTACTTACTTAGGCTTTCCATGTTACTTTGATTACTCAGGCTTTTTATGTTGCTTTACTTACTCAAACTTTTTACGTTGCTTTTCCATGCTACTTTACTTACTCAAGCTTTCCACACTACTTTGCCTACTCAAGATTTCCACACTACTTTACTTACTTGAGTTTTCATGTTGTTTTACTTACTCAAAATTTTCATGCTACTTTAATTACTCAAAATTTCCATGCTACTTTTCTTACTTAGGATTTCCAAGCTACTTGCAAACACTAATTTACTTAACTCAAGATTTTTACACTGATTTTCTATGCTACCTTACTTACTCAAGATTTCCATGCTTCTTTTTCATACTACTTTACTTACTCAAGATTTCCACACTGCTTTACTTACTCAAACTTTCCACATTGTTTTTCCAACTACCTTGAATACTTAGGTTTTTCATGTTGTTTTACTTACTCGAGCTTTCTACACTACTTTTTCATGCTGATTAATTTAATCAAGCTTTTCACACTACTTTACTTACATAGAATTTCCATGCTACTATACTTACTCAGGGTTTTCATACTAATTTTCCATGATACTTTACTTACTAAGGCTTTCCTTGCTACTTTTTCATATTGCTTTATTTACTCAGGCTTTATATGTTACTTTTCTATGCTGCTTTCCTTACTTGGACTTCTCATGATATTTTATTTACTTAAGATTTCTATGCTAATTTTCCATGTTGCTTTACTTAATAAGGTTTTCCACACTAATTTTCCATGCTACTTTACTTGTGATTTCCACACTATTTTACTAACTCAGGGTTTCCACACTACTTTTTCACATTGTTTTACCTACTCAAGTTTTCCATGCTACTTTAATTTCTCAGGCTTTCTAAGCTACTTTTCACATTACTTTACTTACTCTAGCTTTCTATGCTAATTTACTAACTTAAGCTTTCCACGCTATTTTTTTATATTTCTTTACTTGGGATTTCTAAGATTCTTTACTTACTCAGGCTTTCCATGATGTTTTACTTATTCAAACTTTCTACACTTCTTTTTCATGCTACTTTACTTACTCAGACTTTCCATGCTGCTTTACTTACTCAGGTTTTTTATGTTGTTTTACTTACTCAAGCTTTCTACACTACTTTACTTATTCAGGAATTCCATGATTCTTTACTTACTTGAGCTTTCCATCCTGCTTTTGCACACTATTTTACTTGCTTTGGTTTTCTATGATGCTTTACTTACTCAATCTTTTCACACTACTTTTCCATGTTACTTTACTTACTTGGAATTTACATGTTAGTTTACTTTCTCAAGTTTTTCACATTATTTTACTTAGTCAAGCTTTTCATGTTACTTTTCCATTCTAATTTACTTACTTGGAATTTTTAAGATACTTTATTTACTCAAGCTTTCGAAACTACTTTACTTGAGATTTCCACATTGCTTTACTCACTTGAGCTTTCATTACTGCTTTACTTACTTAAGCTTTCCATACTACTTTACTTAGGCTTTCTACATTACATTTTTATGCTACTTTATTTACTTAAGCTTTCCACATTGCTTTTCCATACTAATTTACTTACTCATGTTTTCCACACTCTTTTTCCATACAACTTTACTTACTCAAGATTTTTGTGCTATTTTACTTACTTGAGCTTTCCACACTGCTTTACTTACTTGGGCTTTCCACACTATTGGCTTACTCAAGCCTTCCATGCTAGTTTTCCTCATTGATTTACTTACTCAAGCTTTTCACACTGCTTTACTTAGGCTTTCTATGCTACTTTACTTACTTGAGATTTTCACATTGTTTTTCCGTGATACTTTACTTACTCAAGCTTTCATACTATGTTTTGACATTAGTTACTCAAGAATTCCATGTTGCTTTACTTATTCAAGCTTTCCAGACTACTTTAATTTCTCAATATTTTCACGCTACTTTACTTACTCAATCTTTCCATGGTACTTTACTTACAAAGGCTTTCCATGTTGTTTTACTTACTCAAGCTTTCCACACTATTTTATTAACTCAAGTTTTACATGCTACTTTTTCATGTTGCTTTATTTACTTGAGATTTTCTTAGTGCTTTACTTTCTTGATCTTTTTACCCTACTTTTCCACATTACTTCACTTACTCAGGCTTTCTATCCTTCTTTTTCATGGTGCTTTACTTACTCAAGCTTTTCATGCTGCTTTACTTGCTTAGACTTTCTACGTTGGTTTACTTACTCAAGATTTTCAAATTGGTTTACTTAGGATTTTAATGCTAATCTACTTACTCGATCTTTCTACACTACTTTACTTACTCAGGGTTTCTAGGCTACTTTAGTTACTCAAGATTTCCATGCTATTTCACTTACTCGTGTTTTCCAAACTACTTTTCTGTACTACTTACTCAAAATTTTCACACTAATTTACTTAGGATTTCCATATAGTTTCTCCACATTGATTTACTTATTCACGATTTCTACACTACTTTATTTACTTGAGATTTTCATACTACATTTTTATGATGCTTTACTTACTCGAGCATTTTATGTTGCTTTACTTACGCAAGATTTCCATGCTACTTTACCTACTTAGAATTTCTATGCTACTTTACTTACTCAAGCTTTTCACACTACTTTATTTACTCAAGAATTTCACACTTATTTTCCATGTTAATTTACTTAGTCAAGATTTCTACACTACTTTTCCATACTGGTTTACTTACTCGGGCTTTCCACATTGCTTTTTTTACTCAAACTTTCTGCGCTAATTTTCCATGTTGCTTTAATTAATCAAGATTTTCACATTTGCTTTACTTACTCAGGCTTTCTATGTTGCTTTACTTGAGCTTTTAATTTTGTTTTTTCATGCTATGTTACTTAGGCATTTCATGTTGCTTTACTTACTCAAGTTTTCCACACTACTTTGCTTGAGTTTGTATGTTGTTTTATTTACTCAGAATTTCCAAACAACTTTACTTACTCAAAATTTTCATGTTACTTTTCTTACTCAAGATTTCTATGCTAATTTTAAATACTACTTTACTTAAGCTTTCCACACTGATT
The DNA here is from genome assembly GCA_037957365.1 of Torreya grandis. NCBI lineage: Eukaryota > Viridiplantae > Streptophyta > Pinopsida > Cupressales > Taxaceae > Torreya > Torreya grandis. The sequence goes on along the minus strand of JARHVA010001883.1, from coordinate 223,515 downwards.
TTTCATGCAACTTTACTTAACCAAGATTTTCACACTACTTTTCCATACCACTTTACTTATTCAATATTTCCACACTACTTTACTTACTTAAAATTTTCAAGCTACTTTTCTATATTGCCTTGATTACTTGGGTTTTCCATGCTACTTTACTTACTCGAGCTATTCGTGCTACTTTTCCATGTTGCTTTATTTACTCAAACTTTCTACACTACTTTACTTACTTAGGCTTTCCATGCTACTTTACTTACTCAAGCTTTCCATGCTAATTTACTTACTCATGCTTTTCACATTGCTTTTCCATACTACTTTACTTACTCAAGCTTTTCATACTTTTTTTTCATATTGCTTTACTTACTCAAGATTTCCATGTTATTTTTCTATGTTACTTTACTTACTTGAGCTTTCCATGTTTCTTTATTTAATTGAGCTTTATACGCTAGTTTTCCATGTTGCTTTACTAAATAAGTCTTTCCACACTATTTTTCCATAATACTTTACTTACTTGGAATTTGAATGATACTTTATTAATTCAATCTTTCCACACTACTTTCTCACATTACTTTATTTACTCAGGCTTTCCACGCTACTCTACTTACTCAGGCTTTCCAAGCTACTTCTCACATTGCTTTACTTACTCTGGATTTCAATGTCACTTTACTAACTCGAGCTTTCTATGCTACTTTTCTATGTTGCTTTACTTGGGATTTTTAAGATTATTTAATTACTCAAGCTTTCCATGATGCTTTACTTACTTGGGATTTCAATGCTACTTTACTTACTCAAACTTTTCACACTGCTTTACTTACTCAAGCTTTCCATGCTATTTACTTACTCAAGTTTTTCATGATGTATCATTTACTTAGAATTTCCATGATACTTTACTTACTCAATATTTCTACATTAATTTTCCATGATCCTTTACTTACTCAAGATTTCCACCCTACTTTTGCACACTATTTTACTTACTTTGGCTTTCTACGTTGCTTTACTTACTCAAACTTTCAATGCTGCTTTTCCACATTACTTTAATTACTTGGGATTTCAACATTCTTTTCCATGTTGCTTTACTTTCTTGATTTTTCCACATTGTTTTACTTACTCAAGCTTTCCATGTTATTTTTCCATACTACTTTACTTGAGATTTTTATGGTACTTTACTTACTCAGGATTTCCACTCTACTTTACTTACTTGAGCTTTCCACGCTACATTACTTACTTAGGATTTCCATGCTACTTTACTTACTTAGGATTTTCATGCTACTTTACTTAGGATTTCCACGCTACATTTTTATGCTATTTTACTTACTCAAGCTTTCCACCCTATTTTTCCATACTACTTCACTGACTCAGGATTTCCATGCTCCTTTTCCATACACCTTTACTTACTCGAGCTTTTCATGCTACTTTACGTAATAAAGATTTATACAATACTTTATTTACTTAGTCTTTCCATATTATTTTAATTACTCAAGCTTTTCATGTTAATTTTCCACATTGATTTACCTACTCAAGCTTTTTACACTACTTTACTTTGGCTTTCCATGCTACTTTACTTACTCAAACTATCCACGCTGATTTTCGATACTACTTTACTTGGGATTTTCACATTGATTTTCCATACTACTTTACTTACTCAGGCTTTCTATATTGCATTTCCATGTTACTTACTCAAGATTTCCATGTTGCTTTACTTACTTAAGCTTTCTAGACTGCTTTACTCTTAGGTTTTCCACGCTACTTTACTTACTCGACCTTTCCACATTAATTTTCCATGTTGATTTATTTACAAAGGCTTTCCATGCTATTTTTCCATGCCACTTTACTTACTCAAGATTTTCACTCTACTTTATTAACTTGAGCTTTATATGATATTTTTCCACGTTGCTTTACTTACTCAAGCTTTCCATATTGGTTTTCAACATTACTTTACTTACTCAGGCTTTCCACGCTTATTGTTCTTGTTGCTTTACTTACTTGGGCTTTCCATGCTACTTCTCCATACTATTTTACTTGCTCAAGCTTTCCACACTACTTTACTTACTTAATCTTTTCACATTGGTTTACTTAGGATTTTCACGCTACTTTACTTACTCGATCTTTCCGTGCTACTTTACTTACTTAGGTTTTCTAGGTTACTATACTTACTTAGACTTTCCATGTTACTTTACTTACATAAGTTTTCCACACTACTTTTCCATACTACTTTATTTACTTAGGCTTTCCACACTACTTTACTTGGGTTTTCCACATTGTTTATATACATTGCTTTACTTTCTCAAGATTTCCATGCTGCTTTATTTACTCAAGATTTTCATGCTACTTTACTTACTCAAGCATTCCATATTACTTTACTTGATATTTCCACAGTGCTCTACCTACTCAAACTTTCTATGCTACTTTACTTACTCAAGCTTTCCATGCTACTTTAATTACTCAAGATTTTCATGCTACTTTTTCATGATAATTTACTTAGTCGAGCTTCCCATGCTACTTTTCAATCCTACATTTCTTACTCAAACTTTTCATGTTGCTTTTGCATACTGCTTTACTTATTAAGGTTTTCTTTGCTACTTTACATAGTTGGGCTTTCTATACTACTTTTCCATGCTATTTTAGTTACTCAAATTTTCCATGCTGCTTTACATGAGCTTTTCACATTATTTTCCACTTTACTTTTCCATTCTACTTTACTTACTCAAGTTTTCCATGTTACTTTACTAATTCAGGCTTCCCACATTGCTTTTCTATGTTGCTTTATTTACAGAGGATTTTCACACTACTTTTCCATGCTACTTTACTTAGGACTTCCATGTTGATTTACTTACATGAGCTTTCCATGCTACTTTTTCATATTGCTTTACTTACTCGAGCTTTCCATGTTGCTTTACTTAATCAATGTTTCCATGCTGCTTTACTTACTCTAGCTTTATATGCTCCTCTACTTACTCAGGCTTTGCACACTACTTTTCCACACTATTTTACTTGGGATTTCCAAGTTGTATTTCCATGGTGCTTTACTTACTCGTGCTTTCCACGTTGCTTTTCCACACAGCTTTACTTGCTCAAGTTTTTAACATTGTTTTACTTACTCAGGCTTTCCATACAATTTTTCAACATTGCTTTGCTTATTCAAGATTTCAACACTGCTTTTCCATGCTACTTTACTTACTCAATATTCTTACATTACTTTATTCACTCAGGCTTTTCATGTTGCTTTACTTAGGATTTCCACATTATTGAAATTACTTGAGCTTTTCATGTTGCTTTACTTACTTGGGCTTTTCAAGCTACTTTAGTTACTCAGGTTTTCCATGTTACTTTACTTAATCGAGCTTTTCACACTACTTTTTCATGCTACCTTACTTACTCAAGCTTTCCATACTACTTTATTTACTTGCAATTTTTACATTTTTTTTTCACATTACTTTACTTACTTGAGATTTCCAAGATACTTTACTTACTCATGCTTTTCATGCTACTTTAATTACTTAGGCTTTCCACGTTGATTTAGTTGCTTGAGATTTTCATGCTTCTTTACTTACTCAAGCTTTTCACACTGCTTTACTTAGGGTTTCCACGCTACTTTCTTACTTGAGCTTTCCACACTACTTTTCTATGATAAGTTACTTACTCAAGCTTTCCACTTTGCTTTTCCATACTACTTTACTTACTCAAGCATTCCATGTTACTTTTACACACTACTTTACTTACTCAGGCTTCTTATGTTACTTTACATACTCAAGTTTTCTATGCTTCTTTACTTATTCAAGATTTCCATGCTACTTTACATACTCTAGATTTCCATGCTATTTTTCACATTGTTTTACTTATTAAAGCTTTTCATGCTGCTTTTCCATGTTGCTTTACTTACTTGAGCTTTCAACATTGATTTACTAACTTTGGCTTTACATGTTGCTCTTTCACATTACTTTACTTACTTGAGCATTCCATGCTACTTTACTTACTTAGGCTTTCCACATTGACTTTTTTACTTGAGCTTTCCATGTTATTTTTTCATACTACATTACTTACTTGGAATTTCTACATTGCTTTACTTAATCAGGATTTCCATGCTATTTTTCTACACTACTTTACTTAGATTTTCCAAGCTATATTTACATGTTGATTTACTTACTTAGGCTTTCCACATTGCTTTACTTACTTGAGATTTCATCACTTCTTTCCCATGCTTCTTTACTTACTCAGGCTTTTGACATTGCTTTACTTATTGAGGTGTTTCATGTTGCTTTACTTACTCAAGAATTCTACACTACTTTAATTAAAATTTTCATGCTAATTTACTTCTTCAATCTTTCCATTCTACTTTATTTACTCAAGCTTTCCAGCTGCTTGACTTACTCAAACCTTTTACACTACTTTACTTACTCATGTTTTTCTTGCTAATTTTCCAAGATACTTTAATTACTAGAGATTTACATGATGCTTTTCCATGCTACTTTATTTTCTTGGACTTTCCCCACTAATTTACGTATTGGGGCTTTCCACACTACTTTACATACTTGAGCTTTCCACCTAGATTTACTTACTCAAGCTTTCCATGCTGCTTCACTTACTCATGATTTCCACACTACTTTACTTACTCGAGCTTTTCATGATGCTTTACTTAGTCAAACTTTCCATGTGACTTTAATTACTTAGAGTTTTCATAATGCTTTTCCAAACTACTTACTCAGGATTTCCATGCTACATTTTTATGTTATTATACTTACTCAAGCTTTTCATGTTGCTTTTCTATGCTTCTTTACTTACTCAAGATTTTCATACTACTTTACTTGGGATTTTCACATTGATTTTCCAAACTACTTTACTTACTCAGGTTTTCCACAATACTTTACTTATTAGAGATTTTCACGTTGCTTTACTTTTTTAGGGTTTTTATGCTACTTTACTAACTCAGGCTTTCCATGCTACTTTTTCATGTTGCTTTACTTACATAGACTTTTCACATTGATTTTCTATGCTGCACTATTTACTCATGATTTCCATGTTTTTTTACTTAGTTGGGATTTTCATGCTACTTTTCTACATTGCTTTACTTAATCAAGATTTCAATGTTTCTTTACTTACTCAAACCTTTCATGTTTCTTTTCCATACTACATTACTTACTCATGCTATCCATGCTACTTTACTTACTCAAGATTTCCATATTACTTTACTTACACAGGCTTTCCACACTATTTTTCCATGCTTCTTTACTTACTCAAGCTTTTTATATTTATTTATTTACTCAATATTTTCATGCTACTTTACTTACTCAGGCTTTTTATGCTTCTTTACTCACTCAAGATTTCCATTCTACTTTACTTATTCAAGCTTTCTACATTATTTTTCCATGCTTCTTTACTTACTCAAGGTTTTCACATTGTTTTATTTGCTCAAGCTTTTCACACTGCTTTACTTTACTCAAGCTTTCCATGCTGCTTTACTCACTCAAGTTTTTTACACTACTTTTCCATGTTGCTTTACTTACTCAAGATTTTCATGCTGTTTTTCCATGCAACTGTACTTAATCAAGATTTCTACACTACTTTCCTAGGTTGTTTTACTTACTCGAGATTTCTATGCTACTTTTTTACACTACTTTAATTACTTGGACTTTCCACACTATTTTTCCATGCTGCTTTACTTACTCAGGCTTTTTATGTTACTTTTTCATAGTGCTTTACTTACTCATTCTTTACATGTTTTACTTACTCAGGTTTTTCACACTACTTTTCCACCCTGCTTCACTTACTTTGTCTTTCCATACTACTTTTCATGCTCCTTTACTTGAGTTTTTCACATTGCTTTTCTATGCTGCTTTACTTACTCAAGATTTCCATGCTATTTTACTTACTCAAGCTTTTCACACTGCTTCACTTAATCAAAATTTCCATCCTACTTTACTTAGACTTTCCATGCTTTTTTTCCATGCTCTTTTACTTTCTCAAGCTTTCCAAGCTACTTTTCCATGCTCCTTTACTTACTCATAATTTTTATTTTAATTTATTTACTCGAGATTTTCAAATTACTTTACTTAAGATTTACATGTTGCTTTACTTACTCAGACTTTTCATCTTGCTTCATTTACTCAAGCTTTCCATGTTGTTTTACTTATTTGAGCTTTCCATGCCAGTTTTTTACTTTGATTTACTTACTAAGGCTTTCCACACTACTTTTCCATGTTTCTTTACTTACTTGAGCTTTTCACATTGCTTTGTTTACTCAGGCTTTCCATGCTATTTAACTTACTCAAGCTTTATATTTTACTTTTCTACATTACTTTACTTACTCAAGATTTTATACTACTTTTTTGTGTTTCTTTACTTACTCAAGCTTTCCACACTACTTTACTTATTCAAGCTTTCTATAGAACTTTTCCATGTTACTTTACTTACTCAGACTTTCCACATTGCTTTTCCATGTTGCTTTATTTACTTGGGCTTTCCACACTACTTTTCCATGCTACTTTATTTACTTAAGTTTTTCACACTAATTTGATTACTCAAGCTTTCCATGCTGCTTTTTCATGTTGCTTTACTTGAGCTTTTTACACTATTTTTCCATGCTCCTTTATATATTCAAGCTTTTCATGTTGCTTACTCAAGCTTTTCACACTACTTTACTTACTTAAGATTTCCACACTACTTTAGTTACTCAAGATTTTCACACTATTTTACTTACAGAAGCGTTTGACATGGATTTTCCATGCTGCTTTACTTAATTAGGCTTTTCATGATGCTTTACTTGCTTGGGATTTCCACACTATTTTTCTATTCTGATTTACTTACTCAAGCTTTCCACATTACTTTTTCATGCTAATTTATTTACTCAGGGTTTCCATGTTATTTTACTTACTTAGGCAATCCATGATACTTTACTTACTTAGTATTTCCACACTACATTACTTACTCAAGCTTTCTATAATGATTTTCTATGTTGATTTACTTACTCAAGCTTGTCGTACTATTTTTCCATAATACTTTACTTACTCAAGCTTTTCACACTGCTTCTCTATGCTACTTTAATTACTCAAGATTTTTATGCTACTTTACTTATGTATTACACACTCCTTTTCCATATTGCTTTACTTACTTAGGCTCTTCATGTTGCTTTACTTACTCGACCTTTCCATTCTGCTTTACTTACTCAATATTTTCATGCTACTTTACTTACTCAGACTTTCCATGCTACTTTACTTGGGCTATCCACACTGATTTTCCATGTTACTTTACTTACTTGAGATTTTCACATTACTTTTCCATGCCTTTACTTACTTGGACTTTTTATACTACTTTTCCATGCTACTTACTCAATATTTCCATGTTATTTTACTTACTCAAGCTTTCTAGACTGATTTATTTTATCAAGCTTTCTACACTACTTTACTTATTCAACCTTTCTATGCTACTTTTCCATGTTGATTTACTTACTAAGGCTTTCCATGCTGCTTTTTCAAAATGCTTTACTTGCTCAAGCTTTCCACGCTACTTTATTAACTTGAGCTTTACATGTTGCTTTTCCACATTTCTTTACATACTTGGGCTTTCTATAGTGCTTTACTTACTCAAGCTTTCCACATTCCTTTACTTACTCAGGCTTTCCATGCTTCTTTTTCCTATTGCTTTACTTACTTAGGCTTTTCACACTACTTTTCCATATTACTTTACTTACTCAGGCTTTCCATGCTACTTTAGTTACTCAAGCTTTTTAAGTTTCTTTGCTTGGGATTTCCATGCTACTTTACTTACTTGATCTTTCCATGCTAGTTTACTTACTCAAGCTTTCTAGGCTGGTTTATTTACTTAGGCTTTCTAAGCTACTTTACTTACTCAGGTTTTTAACACTACTTTTCCATACTACTTTACTTAAGATTTTCACATTGGTTTTTCACATTAGTTTACTTACTTGAGTTTTTCATATTTCATTATTTACTCAAGATTTTCATGCTACTTTACTTACTCAGGCAATCCACATTACTTTACTTACTCAAGATTTTCATATTATTTTACCTATTTAGACATTCTATGCTACTTTAATTATTCAGGCTTTCCATGCTACTTAATCAAGATTTTCATACTGCTTTTCCATGTTAATTTATTTATTCAAGCTTTCCACATTGCTTTTCCATGCTACTTTTTTTACTCAAGTTTTCTATGTTGATTTTTCACTCTACTTTAATTACTCAAGCTTCCTATATTATTTTACATACTCAAACTTTCCATGCTACTTTACTTACTCAAACTTTTCATGTTACTTTACTTACTTGAGCTTGTCATATTATTTTCCATGCTACTTTACTTACTCGAGCTTTCCATGTTACTTTATTAACTTGAGCTTTCCATGTTGCTTTATTTACTTGGGCTTTCCATGTTGCTTTATTTACTTGGGCTTTCTACATTTATTTTTTTATGTTGCTTTACTTACTTAGGCTTTCCATATTGATTTATCTACTCAATATTTCCATGCTACTTTTTCATTACTACTTTACTTACTCAGGGTTCCCATGCTGTCTTACTTAATTAGGCTTTCCATACTACTTTACTTACTCTAGCTTTCCACACTTCTTTACTTACTCAGGATTTATATGCTGCTTTTCCACACAACTTTACTTGGCCTTTCCAAGCTATATTTCCATGCTACTTTGCTTAGGATTTTCACATCACTTTTCCACACTGCTTTAATTAGTCAAGTTTTTCACATTGATTTACTTACTTGGACTTCCCACATAGTTTTTCTATATTTTTTTACTTACTCAAGATTTTAGTGTTGCTTTTCTATGATGCTTTACTTACTCAGGCTTTCCATGTTGCTTTACATAAGCTTTTTACTTTGCTTTACTTAGGCTTTTCATATTACTTTAGTATTTGAGATTTCTATGCTACTTTACTTACTTGGAATTTCTAGGCTAATTTAGTTACTCAGGCTTTCCATGTTACTTTATTTACTCAGGCTTTCTACACTATTTTCCATACTACTTTACTTACTTGAGATTTCCATTCTACTTTAGTTACTCAAGCTTTCCACATTGTTTTTCCACATTGATTTAGTTACTCGAGCTTTCCATGTTGCTTTACTTACTCAGAATTTCTATGCTACTTTTTCATGATGCTTTACTTATTCGAGATTTCCACATTGCTTTACTTACTTAAGATTTCTATTCTACTTCACTTACTCAAGCTTTCCACACTACTTTACTTACTCAGACTTTCTACACTATTTTACTTACTCATGCTTTCCACACTTCTTTTCCATATTAATTTACTTACTCTAGGTTTTCATGCTACTTTTTCATGCTACTTTACTTACTCAGGATTTCTATGTTAGTTTTACATACTACTTTACTTACTTGAGCTTTTCATGTTTTACTTAAAATTTTCATGGTAATTTTCACATTGCTTTATTTACTAAGGCTTTTCATGCTACTTTACTTACTCTATCTTTCCACACTGCTTTACTAACTCAAGCTTTACATATTTCTCTTTTATGTTACTTTACTTACTTGGGCTTTCTATGATGCTTTACTTAATTAGTCTTTCCATGTTGATTTAATTACTCGAAATTTCCATGTTAATTTTTTATACTGCTTTACTTACTTAAGCTTTCCATACTACTTTACTTAATCAGGGTTTTCACACTACTTTTCTGTGCTACTTTACTTATTCTAACTTTCCATGCTCCTTTACTTGCTTGGGATTTACACACTACTTTTTCACACTACTTTACTTGGGTTTTCTAAGCTACATTTCCATGCTGATTTACTTACTCAAACTTTCCACATTACTTTTTCACACTGCTTTATTTACTCATACTTTCCACATTGTTTTACTTACTTAAGATTTCATCGTTACTTTTCCATGCTGCTTTACTTACTCAATATTTCAACATTACTTTACTTATTGAGGCTTTTCATGTTGTTTTTCCATGTTATTTTACTTACTTAGGTATTCTACACTACTTTACTTACTCTGAATTTCTATGCTATTTTACTTACTCAATCTTTTTATGCTACTTTATTTACTTAGGCTTTCCATGCTACTTGACTTACTCAGACTTTCCACACTACTTTATTTACTCATGCTTTTTTCACTACTTTTGCACGCTACTTTAATTACTCAAGCTTTCCATGATACTTTTCCATTCTACTTTATTTACTTGGGCTTTCTATGTTGCTTTACTTACTCAGCTTTTCCATGTAGGTTTACTTACTCAAGCTTTCCATGCTACTTTAGTTACTCATATTTTTCACACTACTTTACTTACTTGAGATTTTCATGATGCTTTACTTACTCAAGATTTCCATGTGACTTTACATACTCATGCTTTTCATGCTACTTTTTGACACTAGTTTACTTACTCAGGCTTTCTATGTTATTTTTCCATGTTACTTTACTTACTCAAGCTTTTCATGCTACTTTACTTACTCAAGATTTCTATGTTTCTTTACTTACTTGAGATTTTCACATTGCTTTTCCAAACTACTTTACTTTCTCAGGATTTACATACTAAATTTACTAGAGTTTTCCATGTTGCTTTACTTACTAAGGCTTTCCATGTTATTTTACTTACTCAAGTTTTCCATGCTGCTTTACTAATTCAAGGTTTCTATGTTGCTTTTCCATGTTGCTTTACTTACTCAAACTTTCCAAGTTACTTTTCTATACTACTTTACTTACTAAATATTTCCATGTTGCTTTTCCATGCTATTTTACTTAGTTGAGCTTTCTATAGTGTTTTTCCACGGTGCTTTACTTACTCAATCTTTCCATGATGCTTTACTTACTCAAAATTTTTACACTACTTTTCCATGCTACTTTACTTACTCGAGCTTTAGATGCTACTTTACTTACTCAAAATTTCCATGCTAATTTATTTACTCAAACTTTTCATGCCATTTTTCTATGCATTTTTACTTACTCAAGCTTTCCACGTTACTTTACTTACTTAGGCTTTCCACACTACTTTACTTACTCAGTATTTCCATGCTACTTTACTCACTCAAGATTTTTAGGCTACTTTTCCATGGTACTTTACTTACTCAGTCTTTCCAAGCTCCTTTTCCATGTAACCTTACGTAATCAAAATTTCTACACTAATTTTCCATGTTGCATTACTTGCTCAAGCTTTGTATGCTACTTTTCCATACTACTTTAATTACTCAATCTTTCCATGCTACTTTACTTAATTAGGCTTTCTACGATGCTTTTCAGTGGTGCTTTACTTAATCATGCTTTTCACACTATTTTACTTACTTGAGCTTCTCACACTGCTTTTCAACCCTTCTTTATTTACTTAGGCTTTCCATGTTACTTGTTCTTATTACTTTACTTGAGTTTTTCACACTACTTTTCCTTTTTTTTTTACTTACTCAAGATTTCAATGTTATTTTACTTAGTCAAGCTTTTCACACTACTTTACTTAATCAAAATTTATATTTTACTTTACTAACTCAAACCTTCCATGCTTCTTTTCCATGTTGCTTTACTTTTTTGGGCTTTCCATGCTACTTTTCCACATTGCTTTACTCATTCATACTTTTTACAATAATTTATTTACTTGGGATTTCCATGTTACTTACTCAATATTTTTAAGTTCCTTTTCCATGTTGCTTTAGTTACTTAGGTTTGTCATCCTACTTTATTTAATCGCATTTTCTAGGTTATTTTACTTACTTGAGCTTTCTATGATACTTTTCCACATTGCTTTACTTACTAATGCTGTTCACACTACTTTTCCATGCTACTTTACTTACTCAAGATTTCTAAACTACTTTACTTACTCAAGCTTTCCACATTGCTTTACTTACTCAAGATTTCTATACTGCTTTACTTACTCAAGCTTTCTACATTGTTTATCCATGTTGCTTTACTTTTCCATGCTACTTTACTTATTTGAGATTTTCATACAACTTTTCCATACTGCTTTACTTACTCAAACTTTTCACATTGCTTTTCCATGCTGCTTTACTTACTCAGGGTTTCCATGTTAATTTTTCATGTTGCTTTACTTACTTAAAATTTTCACACTACTTTTTCATACTTCTTTGCATACTCAAGCTTTCTATGTTGCTTTTCTAGTTTTCACACTACTTTACTTACTCATGCATTCTACACTATTTTACTTACTCTAGCTTTTCACACTGCTTTACTTACATGAGCTTTTGACACTACTTTCTATGCTACTTTACTTAATCAAGATTTTTATGCTATTTACTTACTTAGGCTTTCCACAATGCTTTTCCACACTGATTTACTTACTCGAGTTTTCCATGTTATTTTTTTATGTTGCTTTATTTTCTCAAGATTTCTATGCTACTTTACTTACTCCAGCTTTTCATGATACTTTACCTACTCAAGTGTTCCACGTTGCTTTTCTTAATCAAGATTTTCATGTTGATTTTCCATGTCACTTTACTTACTCAAGATTTCTACACTAATTTACTTATTCAAGATGTCTACGCTACTTTACTTACACAAGTTTTCCATGCTACTTTTTCATGTCGCTTTACTTACTTAGGCTTTTCACACTATTTTACACATTGTTTTACATACTTAGGCTATTTATGTTGCTTTACTTACTCAAGATTTTCATGCTGCTTTTCCATGCTACTTTACTTAGGCTTTCTATGCTATTTTACTTATTTAGGATTTTCACATGACTTTTCCATGATACATTACTTGAACTTTTCATACTACTTTACTCAGCCTTTCCACACTTCATTACTTACTCAGGCTTTCAATGGTGCTTTTCAATGCTTCTTTATTTTCTCAAGATTTCTATTCTACTTTTCAATGTTGCTTTACTTACTTGAGCTTTCCACATTACTTTACTTATTCAAGCTTTTCCCACTACATTTCCACGTTGCTTTACTTATTCAAGTTTTCCATGCTACTTTTCTACACTACTTTACTTACTCAAGTTTTCCACACTACTTTTCCATATTGCTTTAATTACTTAGGCTTTCTATGTTGATTTTCCATGTTGCTTACTTACTCAGGCTTTCCATGTTGCTTTACCTACTCAAGATTTCCATGCTATTTTTCCATGTTGATTTACTTACTCAAACATTCCACATTATTTTTCCACACTATTTTACTTACTCAAGCTTTCCACGCTACTTTAATTACTCAAACTTTCTATGGTGTTTTACTTATTCAAACTTTCCATGCTACTTTTCCACATTACTTTGCTTACTCAAGCTTTCCATGCTCCTTTTCCATGGTCCTTTACTTACTAAAGCTTTCCACACTATTATACTGACTTGATCTTTTCACACTACTTTTCTTACACAAGCTTTTCACATTGATTTACTTACTAGGGCTTTCCACACTAATTTTATTACTCAGGCTTTCCACATTACTTTACTTAGTCTTTCCACTCTACTTTTTCACATTTCTTTATTTGCTCTAGCTTTTCATGCTTCTTCACTTACCTAAGATTTCCACACTATTTTTATACATTACTTTAATTACTTGAGCTTTCCATGCTACATTTACATGTTTCATTATTTACTTAGGCTTTCCATGCTACTTTTTCAAAATGCTCTACTTATTTGAGCTTTCTATGTAGCTTTCAATGCTCATTTACTTGCTTGAGCTTTCCATGCACATTTACTTAGGCTATTCACGCTATTTTCCTTACTCAATCTTTCCATGATGCTTTTCTACAATACTTATTTACTCAAACTTTCCATGCTACTTTACTTACTATGGATTTCCCCTCTAGTTTTCAATGTTGCTTTCCTTACTTAGGCTTTCTATGTTACATTTTTATGCTACTTTACTTACTCAAGATTTCCACACTGCTTTACTTACCTCAGATTTTTATAATGTTTTTCCATGCTGGTTTACTTGTTCATGCTTTCCACACTACTTTTCCATGCTACTTTACTTACTCAAGCTTTTCACGCTGCTCTACTTACTCAAGCTTTCCATGTTGCTTTACTTGCTCAGGATTTTTACATTGTTTTTCCATGGTGCTTTACTTACTCGAGTTTTCTATGCTTTTTGCTTACCCAGGCTTTCTACACTACTTTACTTACTCAGGCTTTCCATGATGTTTTTTTACACTGCTTTACTTACTCGGGCTTCTTTACTTACTCGAGCTTTATACACTGTTTTACTTTCTTGGGCTTTCCATGCTACTTTTCCACATTGTTTAACTTACTCAAGCTTTCCACATTATTTTCCTTACTCAAGATTTCCATGCTTCTTTACTTACTCAAGATTTCCATGCTATTTTTCCACACTGCTTTACTTAATCAAGATTTCCATACTGATTTACGTACTCAAGCTTTCCACACTACTTTACTTACTCATGATTTTCATACTACTTTTCCACATTGATTACTTAGGCCTTCCACATTAATTATCTAATTTAATTTACTTACTTAGGATTTCCATGCTATTTTACTTATTTAGGCTTTCCATACTTTTTACTTACTTGGGATTTCCATGCTACTTTACTTGATCTTTCTACGCTACTTTACTTACATTGATATTTTTATGCTACTTTTCCACCATGATTAACTTACTCAAGATCTTGATGCTACTTTACATACTTGGACTTTTCTATCTACTTTTCCACACTTCTTTACTTACTCAGGCTTTTCACAATACTTTCCCATGCTACTTTACCTACTCAAGCTTTTCACATTGTTTTCACAATACTTTACTTATTTAGGCTTTCTACACTCCTTTACTTATATGGGCTTTCCACACTGCTTTACTGTCTCAAGATTTTCATATTACTTTACTTACTCGAGCTTTCCACACTAATTTTCCACACTAATTTTCTACACTGTTTTACTTACTCAATATTTCTATGATACCTTAATTAGATTTTATATGATGCTTTACTTACTCAAACTTTTCATACTACTTTACTTACTCAATCTTTCTATGTTGCTTTACTTATTTAGGCTTTCCATACTACTTTTCCATGCTATGTTACTTACTCAAGCTTTCGACACTGCTTTACTCTCTCAATCTTTCCATACTGATTTTCTATGTTGTTTTACTTACTTAGGTTTTTCATGTTGCTTTACTTACTTGATCTTTCCATATTAATTTTCTACGTTGCTTTACTTGGGATTTTCATGCTACTTTACTTACTCAAGCTTTCCACATTGTTTTACCTATTTAATATTTCCACATTATTTTACTTATTCAAGCTTTTCATGCTTTTGCACATTTTTTTTACTTAGTTAGGCTTTTCATGCTGATTTTCTATGTTGCTTTATTTACTCAAGCTTTCCACACTACTTTACTTACTCGATATTTCCATGCTATTTTTGTACACTACTTTACTTACTCAAGATTTCTATGTTGCATTACTTAATTCAAAATTTCACACTACTTTTCCATACTGCTTTACTTACTTGAGCTTTCCACACTATTTTTATAAGCTACTTTAGTTACTCATTCTTAACAAGCTGTTCTACTTACTTTTCCTTTCCATACTATTTTTCTATGTTGATTTAATTACTTAGGCTTTTCACACTACTTTACTTACTCTAGATTTCTAGGTTGCTTTTCCACCCTACTTTACTTTTTCCACACTACTTGACTTACTAAAGCTTTTTACACTACTTTTCCCCATTAATTTACTTACTCAAGCTTTGTTCATTTCTTTACTTACTCATCTTTTCCACACTACTTTACTTACTCAGGGTTTCCAAATTGCCATTTCATGCTACTTTTCCATGCTACTTTACTTACTCAAGTTTTCTATACTATTTTACTTACTCAATGTTTCAACGTTGCTTTACTCACCTAGGCTTTCCATGTTATTTTACTTACTTGGGATTTCCATGATACTTTTCTATGTTGATTTACTTACTTGGGATTTTCATGCTACTTTAATTACTAAGAATTTCCATGTTACTTTACTCACTCAGGCTTTCCATGCTCTTTTACTTACTCAAGCTTTCCATGCTACTTTTCTAGGCTACTTTACTTAGTCGAGATTTCCACATTGTGTTTTCATATTGCTTTACTTACTCTAGATTTACATGCCACTGTACTAACTCAGGATTTCCATATTGCATTACTTACTCAAAGTTTTGATGTTACTTTTCCATGCTACTTGATATTTTTACATTACTTTACCTACTAGAGTTTTTTACGTTGGTCTACTTACTTGAGTTTTCTACGTTACTTTTCTATGTTGCTTTACTTACTCCAGATTTCTACATTAATTTACTTACTTAGGCTTTCCATGCTACTTACTATAGCTTTCACCACTACTTTACTAACTCAAGCCTTCTATGGTGTTTTTCCATGCTACTTTAATTACTTGGGCTTTTCATACTACTTTATTTACTCAATATTTCCATGTTGCTTTGCTTACTTGAGCTTTTTGCATTACTTTATTTACTCAAGCTTTCCATACTACTTTACTTACACATGCATTCCATGCTGATTTATTTACTCAAGATTTTCATGTTGTTTTTCTATTCTTCTTTAATTACTCAATCTTTCTACACTACTTTACTCAAATTTTTCATGTTGCTTTACTTAGACTTTCCATGCTACATTTCCATACTGCTTTACTTACTCAACCTTTCCATGAGGCTTTATTTACATAGGTTTTTCACACTATTTTAATTATTTGGTGTTTCCACACTACTTTTCCATTCTACTTTACTTATATGGGCCTTGCATGTTATTTTTCCATCACTGCTTTACTTACTCAAGCTTTCCATGTTGCTTTACTTGGGATTTCCATGTTGATTTTCCATGTTACTTTACTTACTCAAGATTTTCATAGTCTTTTACCTACTCATGTTTTACACACTATTTTTCCATGGTGCTTTATTTACTCAAGCTTTCCACACTACTTTTCTTTATTGCTATACTTACTCGAGCTTTCCATGCTAATTTACTTATTTAGGATTTTCATTCTATTTTCCATGTTGCTTTACTTAATTGAGCATTTTGCACTACTTTACTTACTTAAGCTTTCCATCCTACTTCACTAACTTAGAATTTTCATGCTTCTTTTCCACATTTTACTTACTTGGCCTTTCCAAATTTCTTTTCTAGGCTACTTTACTTACGCAGGCTTTTCATGTTGCTTTACTTATTTGGCCGTTCCATGCTACTTTACTAACTCAATATTTTCATGTTGCTTTTCCATGATTCTTTACTTACTCATTATTTCCATGTTGGTTTACTTACTCAAACATTACACACTGGTTTACTTTTTTAGACTTTTCATCCTACTTTTCCATAGTGTTTTACCTGTTAAGGCTTTCTACATTGATTTTCCATGCTGCTTTACTTACTCAAGCTTTCCACATTGCTTTATTTACTTAAGATTTCCATGTTCTTTTACTTACTCAAATTTTCCATGTTACTTTTTCATACTGCTTTACTTACTGAGGCTTTCTACACTAATTTTTCATGCTACTTTACTTCCTCAAGCTTTCTACATTGCTTTATCATGCTGCTTTACTTACTCAGGGTTTCCACACTACTTTAGTTAATCAAGCTTTCCACACTACTTCTCTACATTGATTTAATTACTTGGGATTTATATATTGTTTTCTCATGCTGATTTAGTTACTCAAACTTTTCATGCTACTTTTCCATCATACTTTACTTACTCTAGGTTTTCATACTACTTTATTTACTCAAACTTTCCACATAGCTTTACAAACTGAGGATTTCCACACAACTTTTTCATGTTGCTTTAATTACTCAAGATTTTCATGCTACTTTCCATTCTTCTTTACTTACTCAATCTTTTCACACTATGCTTTCATGCCACTCTACTTACTCAAACTTTCTATGCTACTTTTCCACGTTGCTTCACCTACTCGAGCTTTCCATGTTGTTTTACTTACTCAAGTTGTCCATGATACTTTACTTACTCATGCTTTCCATGTTACTATTCAAGATTTCCATGTTACTTTTCCATTCTGCTTTACTTACTCAAGCTTTTCATGCTGCTTTACTTACTTGAGCTTTTCATATAAATTTACTTACTTAGACTTTCCATGACGCTTTTATATGTTGCTTTACTTACTCAAGATTCCCACACTAATTTTTCATACTACTTTACTTATTGAAGCTTTCCATGCTGCTTTACTTACTCAGACTTTCCATCTTGCTTTACTTACATAAGATTTTTATGTTGATTTATTTACTCAGGGTTTCCATGCTACTTTACTTACTTAAGATTTCCATGCTACTTTTCCATGTTGACTTAATCAAGCTTTCCACATTAATTTTTCACACTAATTTACTTACTTTGACTTTATATGCTGCTTTACTTTCTTGAACTTTTCATGTTGCTTTACTTAGTCAAGTTTTTCACACTATTTTTTCATGTTGCTTTACTTACTTAGGCTTTTGATGTAGCTTTACTTAATTGGGATTTCTATCTTACTTTACTTATTCAAGATTTCTACGTTACTTCTAAATGCTGATTTACTTACTCAAGATTTCCATGCTATTTTACTTACTCAAGATTTTTGCATTGTTTTTCCACGCTACTTTTGCATGTTACTTTACTAACTGAAGCTTTTCAGCTACTTTTCCATGCTATTGTACTTGCTTAGGCTTTTCACATTGATTTATTTTCATAGGCTTTCCCTATTATTTTTCTTACTCAAGCTTTTGACATTGTTATACTTACTTGAGTTTTCCATGCTACTTTACTTACTTGAGCTTTCCACATTGCTTTACTTACTCAAAATTTACATGTTACTTTTCCACATTACCTTAATTAATCAAGATTTATATGCTAATTTACTTACTCAAGATTTCCATATTTCTTTTTCATGATGCTTTAATTACTCAAGTTTTCTACATTAGTTTACTTACTCAAACATTCTGCGTTGCTTTTCCATGCTACTTTACTTACTCAAGCTTTCGATGTTGCTTTTCCACACTACTTTTCGATGTTGCTTTACTTACTCAAGATTTCTATGTTGCTTTACTTACTCAATATTTTTACACTACTTTTCTATGTTGATTTACTTACTTGGGCTTTACATGCTACTTTACTTACTCAAGCTTTTCATGCTACTTTTCCATATTGCTTTACTTACTCTAGCTTTCCACACTGCTTTACTTATTTGGGCTTTCCATGTTGCTTTACTTATTTAGGTTTTCCATGTTATTTTAGTTACTTAAGCTTTTTATGCTGATTTTCCATGCTTCTTTACTTACTCAATCTTTCCACACTACTTTTCTATGTTGCTTTATTTATTTGAGCTTTCTATTGATTTGTAATCAACAATAATCAAGTGTCATAATTTTATGGAAATACACTTGAATTATATAAAACCCTTAAATTAATGAATTAAAAAAATTGATTTAAAATATTACAAAATTTAATTATAGATTTTAAATATCCATAATAAACCAAAATTTAAGAGTGAAAATAATAAAAGAGGCAAAATGATAGAACTACCACACATAATCTGATAACAAAGATTGAATTTAAAGCCTACATCTACAGATCCACTCTAATGGGGATTAATCCTTATTAATTATTTAAAAATCACTTTATAATCTATTTAGAAGTCTTCAAATAATCTTTATGGGCTAATTCCATCCTAGAGATACTCTCAAACCAAATGATTTAGCTTGAGGCTTTAAAAAAAATCTCTAAGTCTCTAAACACCCATATGCACCTTATTTACATAGAATAACATTTAAAAATATTATGTTTAAAATCAACCTCAACCCCTTTATATAATGCTTAATCCCATAGCATAAGTGGTGAGGCAATTATCATTTTACCCCAAATGATAGGGTTTGAGTCCTTTGGTGTTGGGTTGTGGCTAATACAAATCAATTATCCCACATTTTGGATGTGGGTGAAAATTTTAATATTCAAATACCATGAAGTTTATGGTTGACAATGCCAAGTGATTGGCATTAACATGTATTTTGGTAGGCCTCATAGCATGTGTAAAGTATGTGGAAGTGTGTGGCATGGAACGTTGTATGTGGGATGTGTGGGATAGAACCTTTGGTTGAAATGTGGGTTATTTGATGTGGCATGAACATTTAGTAGGATTGGTATGAAATTTAATTAATTAAAATATAGTCAATTAGGTGACTTTAATTAAAATTAGACTATAGAATATTAAGTGGTGGCAAGCCATGTGGTGGATTAAGGACCCACCACATGGACCACTCTCTACTGACCACTTGTTATGGTCTAACTAGATGTTCCATCCAAATTATTATTTTTTTATTTTCCCTATTCAATCTTCAATGCATGATATCTTACATGTATGGGCTCAAAATTGACCCATTCAAATTATGCTAAAAAATATATCATCAAACTTTGCATTGTGCAAATGATTATTCTATAATTTGATGACTTCATTTTCAAAGTAAAACATAGATCCTCCTAAATCAATCCTCCCCCCTAGAAGCTTTTAGACCTCAAAAAATTGATTAATTGGTAAAAGGTGAGGTTATTTCTCCCTCACTTTTTTAGCTTCCATCCATTTGGCCTTGTTTGGGTTCATCCCTTTCAGACCAACATGAATATTCTCAACATCTCCCCTTCATAAAGTCTTAACCTTCCTATCAATAATTGTATCTCCTTATAATTTTGTTAGATACTTAGGAGAAAAATCATCAAAAAAATGAATGGATACACTCTCATCATCATCTAAAATCATCAAAACCCATAAAATTTTAGATTTTCCACATTCACAATTGAATAAATCTACATATAAGATGGCAAATCTAACTAAAAATAATGTTTACCAATCTTTTCTATAATATAAAGAGGACCATACCAGATTGGTTTCAACTTTTTACCTTCACCCATTAGCCTTTCCTTATTGATATGAAGCCATACCAAATCACATATAATAAATTGGTGATCAATGTGATGTTTGTCATGTCTTGCTTTGTACTTTGCCTAACTTTTCTCCAACTGATCTCAAATAGTCTAGTGTACTTGTATCTTTTCAATAAACTTTTTGGCTTTAAAAACATCTTTACATTCATCAGTAGCTGAATCCTATCCATAACAAACATCTAGAGGAGATTTAGGAAAATATCCATAATAAAATTCAAAATGATATTTCATAGTAGAATAATGAAGTGCACAGTTGTAAACATGTTGAATATAACATAAATACTCATCCCACAACTTGGGATGTTTACTACAATAACCTCTAAGCAAATGTACCAATGTGTAATTCACAACCACTATCTAACCATCGGTTTATGGATGAAATGTAGTGCTCTTATTCAACTTAGTGTCCATTAATTCCCACAATATTGACCAAAATTATCCAAAAAAATGAGAATTTAGATAAAAAATAATAGAAGTGGGAAAATCAAAATGAACCCATAAATGTTGAAAGAATAAGTGTGTCATACCTTCTGCTATAATCTACGTAGTGCAGGGAATCAAAACACACATCTTACTAAATTTATCCATTACCACATATAATTAATTGTGTTTCCTCTATGACATAGGCAAAGCCCCTACAAATTCCATCAAAATACTTTCTAAGGGAGGAGTAGGAAGAGGTAAGGGAGTGTAAAGTCCTAGTTTCCTATTACTAGGTTTGTTTATGGCACAAATAATGCACCCCTTTATATATTTTAAAACATTTTCTTTCACATGGGGCCATTAACAATAAATTTTCAAATGTGTAACCATTTTACCAAATCCAAAATGACAAAAAATAAGAGAAGTATGTGCTTCCCTAATCATGTGCACCCTTTCATTATGAGGAATGAAAAGTTTACCCAAATTATATAAGAGTCCATTATGCACATGATAGTCTAGTTCTTCTACCTATTTACCACTTATCAAGTCCTTGTACACATCCTTAAAATCAATGTCATCAACACATTGTTCTTTATAGCTTTCTTGAGTCAAAGAACCATGCTGTAAAAGAATATATACAACTACCATAGGAGGTCTAGAAAGCATGTCAGCAACTTTATTCTGAATACCTTTATTATACCTAATCATAAAATGAAACTATTGCAAGAAACCCATCCAATGGAAATGCCTAGATTATTGTAGTTTGGCCTATGATTGGAGATACTGGATGAGATACACACACACACACACACACACACACACACACACACACACACACACACACACACACACACACACACACACACACACATCCTTGCTCATCAAGTAATGTTTCCATTTTTTAACACTTTGAACCAATGAATATAATTTTTTTTATCATAAGTTTGATAGTTTCATACCACATCTATGAACGTCTCAGAATGATAGCATACTAGTTTCTTTATTTGCATTAGGACAACTCCCATAGCATAATTACTTGCATTTGTCTCGATCTCAAATGGCTGCTATAAATCAGGAAGTGCCAAGATAGGAGTATTACTAATTTTTTTCTTCAAAGTGTTGAAGGCCCTTTGTTCTTTGCCTCCCCACTGAAAGACTTGTTTAGTACTAGTCAAAGAATGCAAGGGTTATGCAATAAATAAGAAATTAGTAATGAATTTTCTCTAATATTGTACTGCACCAAGAAAACTTCTAACCTTAGTTACATTATTGGGTTTAGGCCAATTAATTATAACCTCCACTTTTGTAGGATCAATTTTCAACTCACCATGTTCTACAATATAACCTAAGTAAACTAAAGAGGTCTTGCCAAATTCACATTTAGACAATTTCAAATAATGTTTTTCTCTTCTTAATTCATCCATGACTTTCTTAATATAAGTCACATGATCTTCCCAAGATGGATTGAAGATCAAAATATCATCTAAGTAGACTATAACAATATCATCAAGGAATGGCCTAAAAACATCATTCATCAAATGCATGAATGTAGCTGGTATATTACACAACCTGAAAAGCATGACAAGTAATTAAAACAATCCCTAGTTTGTCTTTAAATTAGTTTATGAATATCACCATCATTAATCCTAACCTAATGATAACCACTTTTCAAGTATAACTTAGTGAAATAGATAGCATTTCTTAACTAGTCTAACAAATCATCAATATGAGAAAGAGGGTAATGATTCTTAATATTAATTTTGTTGAAGGCATGGAAATTAACACGCATTAACCATGTGCCATCTTTTTTGGCACCAAAATAATAGGTGAACCAGTAGGATATGAACTTGTATTAATAACACCTCTTTCTGGAAGTTCCATTACCTACTTTCTGATTTCCTCATTTTCCACCATTGATAACTTGGACATGCTATTGTTAAGGAGAGGAAAATTCTATAACAACTGAATTTCATGTTGAAATCCCATTTCAGGGGGAAACCCTTTAGGATCCTGAAACACATCATCAAAACTAGAAAATATTTCAACCAATTCTTTATTATGTCTAGGATCATAATTTTCTATAGCCCTAGAATATTCTTTTTCCTTAGAATTAATCAACATGAGATAAAAATTCTTGCTTGAATTGACTAGTCTTTTCATTTACCCTACTATAACCAAGGAAAGACTAATTTTAACATGATGTGCTCTGACAATATATTTAATATCATCCTTAATAATCAAGTAATTATTTTTCCCCATATAGAAGATTGCTTTTCTATCATAAAGATAAAGGCTTCCTAAAACAATCCCACATATGTCCAGAGGGACTACATCCAAATCAACCTCATCCATGAATTTGGATGTGATGGAAAATTTTAATCTGCAAGTTTTGGTTACTTGCATCTTTTCATCATCACACACCCAACCAAGTGGATATGGTTTCATATGGGGATTGGTTTTTAAGCCTAACTTTTTAAAAATCACTTTAGAAATCAACTTTGGCTGTGATCCACTATTAAATAAAGTGCCAATCTTAGTATGTTTTAAAACAATCATAATGTGGAATAACTCATTTAATTTCTTATCATCATGCACATATTTATATTTTGAAGATGAAGCATAATTAGATGACTTAGTGCTAGAAATAAAAAGTTAAGAACAAGTTTACATACTCATGGTTGTGATCTTAGTTTCATCTCCTGAATCTGAACCTTGATCCTGAACCATAGTATACATTTTTTTCCTTCTTCTTAAGCTTGTTAAAAGGTCCTAACTCAGGATGTAATTTACAACACTTAGATTCATCATGATTTTTATTACAATGATTGCAAATTGGATTACTCTCTTCTTTATGAATAGGAACAGTGGATTTTTGTTTACCCTTTCTGGAACTTTGTCCTTTAGAATGCTTAACATCTGATTGTTTACTATTATCTTTAGGAAAATATTATTTTGTCTATTTTATTATATCCTCTAAGTGAATGTATTTAACACATGATTCATATAAACTAGTGGGATTGAGAACAAGAATCATGTGTTTCAAGTAACTATGCAACCCACCTATATACTTAAGCAATGTTTCCTATGTACAAAGAGGAATATTCAAAAGTAAATATTTTTTCCTAAATTCTTGTGTATAATATTGAAAAGTTTGGCCTTTAGTTTGTTTGAAAGATTACCAATCCATCATGGCTTATTGTAAATAGCCCAAAGGATAAAATTTCTTTCTTAGTACAACAAATTTACTCCAAGTAGAAATTGAGTTACCTATATTAAGCTTATTTTCCTTCAACTTACTCTCCCACCAGATGAGAGATGTGCCTCCCATTCCAAGAGTAGATAAGTGAATTTTAGCTTCATCATATCCAATCTTTTGGACATTGTAATATACTTCAATTTGCTTTATCTAGTTATGTAGCTTTTTTTCATTGATCTCACCATTAATCATCAATTCAAACTTAATATATAGCTTTAGTGAAGGAAGAGATTCAACAGATTTTTTGTCTTTACTATCATTCAAAGAGGAGGAAGGTTTCTAAAAAATTTAACCACCTTCATCATGCTCCATTTTTATTCATCTTTCATGGTGAAGCTCATCAACCATATCCTTCATTTCTAAGAAATCTTGTTGAAAATCTCATTTAGACTCAAAGTCATCTCCCATTTCTGCAGTACATCTTAACCCAACCTATGGATTGTACTTGGCCAATTCTATTTAACCCCACCTAGATCTCAACCTTGTCAACATACACTATCAATCCACATGATTAAATACAAATTCTACTTTGATACTAAAAATCTGATCTGTAATCAACAATAATCAAGTGTCATAATTTTGCGAAAATACACTTGAATTGGATCGAAACCTTAAATTAATGATTTTAAAACAATTGATTTAAAAGATTAAATAATTTAATTATGGATTTTAAATATTCATAATAGACATAATTTAAGAGTGCAAATAATAAAAGAGGCAAAATGATAGAAATACCACCTAGGATTTGATAATGAAGTTCAGCTTTAAAGCCTATGTCTCTAGATCCACTTCAATAGGGATCGCTCCTTATTAATTGTCACAAAATCACTTTAAAATTTCTTCAAAATTCTTCAAATAATCTTTAGGGGCTTAATTCCATCCCAGAGATACTCTCAAACCAAATGATTTAGCTTGAGACTTTAACAAAATCTCTAAGTCTATAAGCACCCTTATGCATGCCTTGTTTCCACAGAATAACATTCGAAAATCTTGTGTTTAAAATCAACCTCGAACCCTTTATATAATGCTTTAGCCCATAGCCCAAGTGGTGAGGAACTTATCTTTTTATCCCAAATGGCAGGGTTTGAGTCCTTTGGCATTGGGTTATGGCTAATACAAATCAATTATCCCACATTTGTGATGTGGGTGAAAATTCCAATATTGAAATACCACAAAGTTTGTGGTTGACAATGCCAAGTGATTATCATTAACATGTATTTCAGTGGGATTCATGGCATATGGAAAGTATGTGGAATGCATGGAACATGGTATGTGGGATGTGTGGGATAGAACATTCCGTTGGAACATGGGTTGTTTGATGTGGCATGAACATTCAGTAAGCTTGGTACGAAATGTAATTAATTACAATATAGTCAATTAGGTGACTTTAATTAAAATTAGACAATAGAAGATTAAGTTGTGGCAAGCCAAATGGTGGCTTAAGGACTCACCACATCAACCACTCTCAACCTGCCACTTATCATCATCCAACTGGATGTTCCATCCAAACCAAATTTTTTTATTTGCCCTATTTGATTATCAATGCATGATATATTGTGCATACAGGCTTGAAATAGACCTATTTATATTACATCAAAAAGCACTCATCAATATCTACATTGTGCCAATGATTATTATAAAATTTAATGACTTCATTTTTAGAGTGAAACATAGATCCTCTTGGATCATCCATGCTGCTTTACCTACTCAAGCTTTCCATGCTACTTTGCTTATTCGGGTTATCCATGCTACTTTACTTACTCAGGGTTTCCACGTTGGTTTTCCATGCTGCTTTACTTACTCAGGCTTTCCATGCCATTTGTATATGTTGATTTACTTACCCGAGCTTTCCATGTTGCTTTACTTACTCAGGCTTTCCACAATGTTTTTCCATGCTACTTTACTTACTCAAACTTTCCATGTTGTTTTTTCATGTAGCTTTACTTACTCAAGCTTTCCACAATGCTTTACTTACTCAGGATTTCCATGTTGCTTTACTTACTCGTGATTTCCATGTTGCTTTACTTATTCGGTATTTCCTCAGGCTTTTCATGTTGCTTTACTTACTCAGGCTTTCCACATTATTTTATTTATGTGGGCTTTCCACATTGCTTTTTTATGTTGCTTTACTTACTCAAGATTTCCATGTTGATTTTCCATGTTACTTTACTTAATCAAGCATTCCATGTTGTATTTACACATTGCTTTACTTACTTAGGATTTCGACATTGCTTTACTTACTCAAGATTTCCACGTTGCTTTACTAACTCAAGCTCACCACACTATTTTTTCACACTACTTTACTTAAGCTTTCCATGCTACTTTAGTTATTTGGGCTTTTCATGTTGCTTTACTTACTTGGGTTTTCCACATTACTTTACTTACTCAGGATGTTCATGATAATTTACTTACTCAAGATTTCCATGCTAATTTACTAACTCAAGATTACCACACTACTTTACTTACTCGATATTTCCATATTGCTTTAGTTACTTGATCTTTCCATGCTGCTTTACTTACTCAAGGTTTTCACAATACTTTTCCATGCTGATTTACTTAATCGATGTCAGGGAAACCTAGAACAATAAACATGCTCTGATCCCTACTTAGTCAGGATCTTGCTCTACCAATTAGAGCACATATGATTACTTCTTGTATTAGCAACTAAACACGAAATTTAACCAGAATCAATAAGTAACTAGAAATATGAAACAACACAGGAATTGAGAGACAATACACAATTGTATTAATAATCACTCAAAAGAATATACAATAAAGAAGATGCCACTTCTTCTTCCACCTCAAAGGTTTGCTACACCTCAAGACCTTCTTCCCTTTCTCTCTTGGTCACAACAATCAATTCCAATACAGAATTGATGTTCACCTCTCCAACCAGTCAATAACATGCTGCCAGTTCACCAAGTACACAACCGTACTCCAAGTAGATCTCCTACTCTCTGCTGCTACCTACAAATCACTAGACCTTACTCACCAGTGTAGATCTCCTATAGAAAGTCACGCCCACATGCTGACCAAGATCATACACACACGAAGAACCCTTCTGATTCTCCAATCCAGTACCCACCTTGGTATTATGGCACTAGGAGGAACGCACCATTACTCTCTTCTCTCTGAAGGAGCTTATTGCTCTCTTACTCACTAGCTACAAGTTTACAATACAGCCCATGAGTCCATATATAGATCTCATGCTTACAATTATTAGTCTAACCTAATTACAATAATTAGATGCACAACTCAAGACTACAACTAGCCTTTGACATGCAAACAACTAGTCCAAAAATAGACTATCTGAGATCAACATGCGAACTGCCTGTTCTCGCATAGGCTACCGACGTCGGCTCCTCCATGACTGATGTCAGCCGACTGGTGACCGACGCCGATTGCTTCCTCACTGCCATCTGACTGACGTCAGCTGAACAAACTGATGTCGGTTTTCCTGTAATTGATTCTGCAACTCCTCACAACTCTGCATCCTCTGTAACTTCTCCTATTTGCATCCTGGTGAAGCTTTTAGCTCCACAACCTAACAATCTCCCACTTGGAGATAAATAGCTGCACCTATACCTATATCCATACACTGTCTAAATTATTCCTTGGCTTGTATTCCTCTTCAAGATCAACCCTGAAGACCAACCACCACACAACCTATGATGCTATACCTGTCATCCAAGTAACCTGCCACATCCGAACCTACATATCCATGTAGTGAAGAACTTGACCCTGCATAACAAGAATCCCTGCTACTAGTCCCACTGAACTGCCCTCCAATACTACTTCCCTGAAATGGTTCCATACTTTTTGACAACCCCCACTACTTGAGAAAACAACTCAGGTCTACACTAGACCTCATGTGATTTCGAACCCTGTTCAAGCTAAGCTTGAACTGTGCAGCCCTTGGTGTGCTTTCTGATTCTGCAACCTGCATCATGAACCCTACCAACACCATCTTCACATCAGCTCCCACTAGAGATAAAATCTCCATGTCTCTTATGCCAAAGAATTTTGCTACTTCAAATTCTTCATGACACACCTCTGAACTAACCTTACCCTTAGCTTAGCAAATACCTGTATGTACAAACCTACTAGTAAATCACCCACATATAGTAACAAGATGATGTTGTGACCATCATCTACCTGGTAAGATAAAACCACAATAGTTACACTGACATTAACTGAAGCCATGCTTAGTCATCCACCTATCAAAACCTGTACCACTGTTCTGTAGCTTCTTCAAGATGATATGCCTTGGTCTTCTGTCTCTTGTATCCATCCACTCTCTTCTTTAACTTGGGAATCCATTCCGTCTCTCAGTGCTTACTTCCAGCTGACAACTCTACCAACAAATACCTATTTGGTTCATCTCCAAGGACTCACACTCCTCATCCATGCCAAGCTCCCACTATATCTGGATTCTACCTACATTGCTTCTTCGCATCTTCCTAGTTCTTGACCATCAATAAGTAATATAAAGAAGGTGAACAATGAATATGAGGTTCACATACCCTTTTTGACCTTAACATGAGCATTTGAGACTTGTTGATAGCTTGATGTCCGCCCACCATCCGTACTAGTGACCGATCTCAGCCATCTCTCAGTCTGCTCCCAACCGATGTCGGCTCCCTGTACTGACCCTGACTACCGACGTCATTTCCCTAACCGACGCCAGTGTCCCTTCTGCCATCGTCAATTTCTTCATGACCGACATCAGTCTTCCTTATGCTGACGTCGATTACTGTCTGACCAATGCCGATACCTGTGTTTGTCTGTGAGTGATAAATTTTTACCCATGAGCTCTCCATGGATCAAAATCCTAATCAAATCAACCCTGCTCTGCTCAGAATAATTTAGTTCCCTCACCTGATGTCTATCCATCATCTCCTCCATGAACACCAAGGCTTTCCAGTTCTTTAGCTTGTCAAAGACATCTGACTTCCGCTTTAAAACCTGCATTCTCCTTCTACATATGTGACTAAGCCTATGAAGCCACATCTCTGCAACAGAAGGTGAATCAGCAATATAAGTAGATAGATAAAGGATACCTACTTTCTTATCACCATCTAATTCAAGTGTATCCACTGTGAGAGTTACAATGCATCTCTTATCACCCAAATTTCCTAAAGAAATTAGACTCATCTCCAAGACTGGTACCTGCATGACTTCCTTCAACCACTGTGTGTCATCCGTCTGCAATTTTATCTTCACTTCCCCTTCGTCAATAATCTGACAAGGCTCTCCAACCCCTAAATAAATCTCTCCAAAGTCTCCAAAGACATACCCATGAAAAGATGCTCTATTTCGGGCTGCATGGAAAGAGGCAAAAGAATCTGTAAACAAAGATTCCACTTTATCCATAACATCCTATGTAATATTACCTGCAACATATGCTTCTACGCGCTGATCTTCTACCGACCAACAATATCTTTTTACCTGCTATTTCTTTCCATCAATCAGACCATTCATGCTATTCAATTTCTCCATTCATAGCTTACTTTCTTTTGCCATTGCTATACTCCAACTCAATCTGAAACCCCTGTGAGTGACTTGTAATAAAAAATACTACCAGATCTGAAACCACCTATTAGTCAACCCAACCAAAAGCTCTGATACCACTTGTCAGGGAAACCTAAAACAATAAATATGCTCTGATCCCTACTTAGTCAAGATCTTGCTCTACCAATTAGAGCACATATGATTACTTCTTGTATTAGCAACTAAACATGGAATTTAACTAGAATCAATAAGTAACTAGAAATATGAAACAACACAAGAATTGAGAGACAATACACAATTGTATTAATAATCACTCAGAAGAATATACAATAAAGAAGATGCCACTTCTTTTTCCACCTCAAAGATTTTCCACACCTCAAGACCTTCTTCCCTCTCTCTCTTGGTCACAATAATCAATTCCAATACAGAATTGATGTTCACCTCTCCAACCAGTCAGTAACACGCTGCCAATTCACCAAGTACACAACTGTACTCCAAGTAGATCTCCTGCTCTCTATTGCTACCTACAAATCACTAGACCTTACTCACCAGTGTAGATCTCTTATAGAAAGTCATGCCCATATGCTGACCAAGATCATACACACACGAAGAACCCTTCTGATTCTCCAATCCAGTACCCACCTTGGTACTGTGGCACTAGGAGGAACGCACCATTACTCTCTTCTCTCTGAAGGAGCTTATTGCTCTCTTACTCACTAGCTACAAGTTTACAATACAGCCCATGAGTCCATATATAGATCTCATGCTTACAATAATTAGACTAACCTAATTACAATAATTAGATGCGCAACTCAAGACTACAACTAGCCTTTGACATGCAAACAACCAGTCCAAAAATAGACTCTCTGGGATCAACATGTGAACTACCTATTCTTGCACAGGCTGCCGACGTCGGCTCCTCCATGACCGATGTCGGCCGACTGGTGATCGACACCGATTGCTTCCTCACTACCATCTGACTGATGTCGGTTGATCAGACCTATGCCGGTTTCCCTACAACTGATTCTACAACTCCCTGCAACTCTGCATCCTCCGTAACTTCTCTTGTTTGCATCCTGGTGAAGTTTTTAGCTCCACAACCCAACAATCTCCCACTTGGAGATAAATAGATGCACCCATACCTGTATCTGTACAACGTCTAAATTATTCCTTGGCTTGTATTCCTCTTCAAGATCAACCCTGAAGACCAACCACCACACAACCTATGATGCTATACCTATCATCCAAGTAACCTACCACATCCGAACCTACATATCCATGTAGTGAAGAACTTGACCCTGCATAACAAGAATCCCTGCTACTAGTCCCACTGAATTTCCCTCTAGTACTCCTTCCTTGAATTGGCTCCATACTTTCTAACAACCCCCACTGCTTGGGAAAACAACTCAGGTCTACACTAGACCTCATGTGATTTCGAACCCTATTTCAAGCTAAGCTTGAACTGTCCAACCCTTGGTGTGCTTTCTGATTTTTCAACCTGCATCATGAACCCCACCAACACCGTCTTCACATCAGCTCCCACTAGAGATAAAATCTCCATGTCTCTTATGCGAAAGAATTTCGCTACTTCAAATTCTTCATGACACACCTCTGAACTAACCTTACCCTTGCTCAGCAAATACTTGTATGTACAAACCTACTAGTAAATCACCCACATACAGTAACAAGATGATGTTGTGACCATTATCTACCTAGTAAGATAAAACCACAATAGTTACACTGACATTAACTGAAGCCATGATTAGTCATCCACCTGTCAAAACCTGTACCACTGTCCTACAGCTTCTTTAAGACCATATGCCTTGGCCTTCTGTCTCTTGTATCCATCCACTCTCTTCTTTAACTTGGGAATCCATTCCGTCTCTCAGTGCTTACTTCCAGCTGACAACTCTACCAACAAATACCTGTTTGGTTCATCTCTAAGGACTCACACTCCTCATCCATGCCAATCTCCCACTGTATCTGGATTCTACCTGCATTGCTTCTTCACATCTTCCTGGTTCTTGACCATCAATAAGCAATATAAAGAAGGTGAACAATGAATATGAGGTTCACTTACCCTTTTTGACCTCAACATGAGCATTTGAGACTTGTTGATAGCTTGCTGTCCACCCACCATCCGTACCAGTAACCGATCTCGGCCATCTCCCAGTCTGCTCCCGAGCAATGTCAGCTCCCTGTACTAACCCTGACTGCCAACATCATTTCCCTGGCTGATGCTGGTGTCCCTTCTGCCAACGTCAGTTTCTTCATGACCGACGTCAGTCTTCCTTATGCTGACGTCGGTTACTGTCTGACTGATGCCGGTACCTGTGTTTATCTGTGAGTGATAACTTTTTACCCATGAGCTCTCCATGGATCAAAATCCTAATCAAATCAACCCTTCTCTGTTTAGAATAATTTAGTTCCCTCACCTAATCTCTATCCGTCATCTCCTCCATGAACACCAAGGCTTTCCAGTTCTTTAGCTTGTCAAAGACATCTGACTTTCTCTTCAAAACCTGCATTCTCCTTCTACATATGTGACTAAGCCTATGAAGCCACATCTCTGCAACAAAAGGTGAATCATCAATATAAGTAGGTAGATAAAGGATACCTACTTTCTTATCACCATCTAATTCAAGTGTATCCACTATGAGAGTTATAGTGCATCTCTCATCACCTAAATTTCCTAAAGAAATTAGACTCATCTCCAAGACTGGTACCTGTATGACATCCTTCAACCACTGTGTGTTATCCGTCTGCAATTTCAGCTTCACTTCCCCTTCGTCAATAATCTGACAAGGCTCTCCAACCCCTAAATAAATCTCTCCAAAGTCTCCAAAGACATACCCATGAAAAGATGCTCTATTTCGAGCTGCATGGAAAGAGGCAAAAGAATCTGTAAACAAAGATTCCATTTTATCTAGAACATCCTGTGCAATATTACCTACAACATATGCTTCTACGCGTTGATCTTCTATCGACCAACAATCTCTTTTTACCTGCTCTTTCTTTCCATCAATCAGACCATTCCTTCTATTCAGTTTCTCCATTCGTAGCTTACTTTCTTCTGCCATTACTATACTCCCACTCAATCTGAAACCCCTGTGAGTGACTTGTAATAAAAAACACTACCAGATCTGAAACCACCTATTAATCAACCCAACCAAAAGCTCTGATACCACTTGTCAGGGAAACCTAGAATAATAAACATGCTCTAATCCCTACTTAGTTAGGATCTTGCTCTACCAATTAGAGCACATATCTTCTTGTATTAGCAACTAAACACATAATTTAAACAGAATCAATAAGTAACTAGAAATATGAAACAACACAGGAATTGAGAGACAATACACAATTGTATTAATAATCACTCAGAAGAATATACATTAAAGAAGATGCCACTTCTTCCACCTCAAAGGTTTGCCACACCTCAAGACCTTCTTCCCTCTCTCTCTTGGTCACAATAATCAATTCCAATACAAAATTGATGTTCACCTCTCTAACCAGTCAGTAACACGCTGCCAGTTCACCAAGTACACAACCGTACTCCAAGTAGATCTCCTGCTCTCTGCTGCTACTTGCAAATCACTAGACCTTACTCACCATTTTAGATCTCCTATAGAAAGTCATGCCCACATGCTGACCAAGATCATACACACACGAAAAACCCTTCTGATTCTCCAATCCAGTACCCACCTTGGTACTGTGGCACTAGGAGGAACGCACCATTACTCTCTTCTCTCTGAAGGAGCTTATTGCTCTCTTACTCACTAGCTACAAGTTTACAATACAGCCCATGAGTCCATATATAGATCTCATGCTTACAATAATTAGACTAACCTAATTACAATAATTAGATGCACAACTCAAGACTACAACTAGCCTTTGACATGCAAACAACCAGTCTAAAAATAGACTCTCTGAGATCAACATGTGAACTACCTGTTCTCGCACAGGCTGCCGACGTCGGCTCCTCCATGACCGATGTCAGTCGACTGGTGACCGATGCCGGTTGCTTCCTCACTACCATCTGACCGACGTCCGCTGATCAGACCGACGCTAGTTTCCCTGGAACTGATTTTGCAACTCCCCGCAACTCAGCATCCTCTGTAACTTCTCCTGTTTGCATCCTTGTGAAGCTTTTAGCTCCACAACCTAAAAATCAAGCTTTCCACACTACTTTATTTACTCATGTTTTCCATACTACTTTATTTATTTGAGCTTTTCACACTACTTTTCCATGTTGATTTACTTATTCAAGATTTCCACATTATTTTTCTAGGCTGCTTTGCTTATTCAGGCTTTCCATGTTTCTTTACTTACTCAGGCTTCCCATGCTACTTTTTCACATTGATTTACTTAGGCAATCCATGTTGCTTTTCCACGTTGCTTTACTTGGGTTTTCCAGTTTACTTTACTTACTCAAGGTTTCCACACTACCTTATTTACTCAGGATTCCATGTTGCTTTACTTACTCAAGTTTTTCACATTATTTTTCCATGTTGCCTTCCTTACTCTGGCTTTCCACGATGCTTTACTTGAGATTTATACACTTCTTTTTCATGCTGCTTTACATACAAGGGCCTTCTATGCTACTTTACATACTCAGGCTTTCAATTCTATTTTACTTATTCAAGATTTTTACATTGTTTTACTTATTTAGGCTTTCCACACGGCTTTTCCACACTGCTTTACTTACTCAAAATTTCTACAGTACTTTAATTATTCAGCCTTTCCACGCTACTTTAATTTTTCAAGATTTGCACGTTACTTTTTAATGCTAATTTACTAACTCAATCTTTCCACACTTCTTTTCCATACTATTTTAATTACTGGGACTATACAAACTACTTTACTTACTTGAGCTTTCCATGTTACTTTAATTACTCGAGATTTCCACACTATTTTTCCAAGCTGCTTTATTTACTCAGAATTTTCAAATTACTTTTTCATGCTACTTTACGTACTCAAATTTTCCATGCTGCTTTACTTAAATAGGCTTTGTATACTACTTTACTTACTCAGGCTTTCCACACTGCTTTACTTACTCTAGCTTTCCATGATGCTTTACTTACATGGGCTTTCCATCCTCCTTTTCCACATTGATTTACTTACTCAGACTTTACACGTTGGTTTTCCAAGATTCTTTATTTACTCAAGCATTCCATGTTGCATTTCCATGCTACTTTACTTACTTGAGCTTTCCACATTATTTTTCCATGCTACTTTACTTAATATTTTCATGATGCTTTTCCATGCTAAATTATTTACTTAGGATTTTCACATTGCTTTACTTAATTAGGCTATTTACGCTACTTTACTTGGAGTTTCTATGTTTTCCCACCCTACTTTACTTACTCAGGATTTTCATCTACTTATCTTGAGATTTCCATGTTACTTTACTTACTCGAGCTTTACATGCCATTTTTCCATGTTGTTTTACTTACTCAAGATTTCCCTACTGCTTTTCCACATTATTTTAATTAATTGGGCTTTCCACACTATTTTTCTACATTATTTTACTTACTCGAGCTTTCCACACTACTTTACTTACTTGGGCTTTCCAACCTTCTTTTCCAAAGTGCTTTACTTACACGAGATTTCCACATTGCTTTTGTATACTGCTTTACTTATCCTTTCCATGTTGCTTTACTTACTCATGTTTTTCACACTGCTTTACTTACTTCAGCTTTCCACCTTGCTTTACTTACTCTGGTTTTCCATCCTAATTTTTCAAGTTGCTTTACTTACTCAAGATTTTCATGTTGCTTTACTTACTTAAGCTTTCCATGTTACTTTTTGATGCTGCTTTACTTACTCAAGATTTCCATGTTGTTTTACTTACTTGGGCCTTCCATGCTACTTTACTTACTCTAGATTTTCATGTTACTTTTCCACACTACTTTATTTACTCGAGATTTTCACACTATTTTTCCATGCAACTTTTCTTACTCAAGATTTCTATGATGTTTTACTTACTCGAGCTTTCCACACTGCTTTACTTACTCATGCTTTTCACATAGTTTTTTGATGTTGCCTTACTTACATGGGCTTTCTATGCTATTTTTCCATGCTACTTTATTTACTCAAGCTTTCCTCATTGCGTTTTCATGTTGCTTTAGTTACTCGGGCTTTCCACAGTGCTTTACTTACTTGAGATTTCTTTGCTGCTTTACTTTCTTAGGATTTCCACGCTACTTTACTTATTCAAGCTTTCCAAGCTATTTTTCATGTTCCTTTACTTACTTTGCCCTTCTACACTACTTTATTTAATCAAGCTTTCTATGTTGATTTACTTACTCAGGTTTTCCTTGTTGCTTTACTTACTTAGGCTTTCCATGCTGCTTTACTTACTCAAGCTTTCCACAATGTTTTTCTATGATGCTTTTTCATGTTGCTTTACTAACTCAAGTTTTCCATGCTGATTTAGTTACTCAAGCTTTCCATGCTAATTTACTTACTTGAGCTTTCCATGCTACATTTCTACTCTACATTATTTACTCAAGCTTTCCATGTTGCTTTACTTACTCAAGTTTTTCATGTTGTTTTCCCATACTACATTTTTTACTCAGACTTTCCACGATGCTTTACTTACTTGGGATTTCTATGTTTCTTTTCCACATTGCTTTACTTACTCAATCTTTCCATGCTTCTTTACTTACTCAAGATTTTCATATTCTTTTACTTAATCATTCTATGTTGCTTTACTTACTCAAGCTTTCGATGTTGTGTTTCAACATTGATTTATTTTTTCAGGCTTTCTAGGCTTATTTACTTACTCGAGCTTTCCATGCTGCTTTTGTATGTTACTTTACTTACTCAAACATTTCATGTTGATTTTCCATGTTGTTTTACTTACTCAAGATTTCTACGTTGCTTTACTTATTTTGCCTTTCCATGCTACTTTACTTACTTAGGCTTTCCATGATGTTATACTTAATCAAGTTTTTTAAGCTATGTTTCCACACTACTTTACTTATTCAAGATTTTTGCGTTACATTATTTACTAGGGCATTCCACTCTACTTTCCTTACTCAAGTTTTTCACACTGCTTTACTTACCTGAGCTTTCCATGTTGCTTTTCCATTCTACTTTACCTACTCAAGTTTTTTATGTTGCTTTACTTACTCAAATTTTCCATGCTACTTTAATTACTCAAGCTTTCCATGATGCTTTTCCATCCTATTTTATTTACTTGGGAATTCCATGTTACTTTTCTATACTAATTTACTTACTTGTGATCTCCACCTTAGTTTACTTACTCAATCTTTGCATGTTGATTTACTTACATAAGCTTTCCACAATGCTTTACTTCATCAAGGTCTCCATGCTGGTTTACTTACTCGACCTTTCCATACTACTTTACTTACTCAGATTTTTTATGCTACTTTTCCATGTTGCTTTACTTACTTAGGCTTTCCATGTTGCTTTTCCATGTTACTTTACTTACTCAGCTTTCCACACTAATTTTCCATGTTGTTTTACTTACTCATGCTTTCCACATTGTTTTTCCATGCTACTTTACTTACTCAAGATTTTTAAGTTGCTTTACTTACTCGAGCTTTTCATGTTATTTTAATTACTCAGGCTTTTCACATTATTTTTCCATGTTATTTTACTTACTCAGCCTTTCCATGTTGCTTTACTTGCTCAGACTCTCCATGCTACTTTTTCATGTTTCTTTACTTACTCGGGCTTTCCTTCCTACTCTACTTACTCAAGCTTTTCACGTTGTTTTACTTACTTGATCTTTTCATATTGCTTTACTTACTCAATTTTTCCACACTACTTTTCTATGCTACTTTACTCTTTTGAGATTTATATGCTACTTTACTTACTCAATATTTCCACATTACTTTACTTACTCTAGATTTTCATGCTACATTTCCATGTTGCTTTACTTACTCAAGCTTTCCATGCTTATTTACTTACTCGAGATTTCTATGTTGCTTTACTTTCTCGAGATTTCCACACTACTCTCCTTGAGTTTTTTATGCTACTTACTCAATATTTCCATGTTGCTTTTACATGTTGCTTTATTTACTCAGGCTTTCTATGCTACTTTACTTACTGGGCCTTTTTATGCTACTTTACTTACTTGAGCTTTCCATGATGCTTTTCCATGTTGATTTACTTAATTGCATTTTTCAGATTATTTTTTCATGTTGCTTTACTTACTTGGCCTTTCCATGTTATTTTATTTACTCAGGATTTCCATGTTCCTTTACTTACTCAAGCTTTTCACATAGCTTTGCTTACTTGAGCTTTCCATATTGCTTTTCCATACTACTTTAATTGCTCACATTTTTCACACTAGTTTACTTAGAATTTCCATGCTACTTTAGTTAGGCTTTCCATGCTAATTTTCCATGTTGTTTTACTTACTCAAAATTTCAACACTGCTTTACTTACTCAAACTTTCCATGATGCTTTACTTACTTGAGATTTATATAATGCTTTACTTACTCAGGCTTTCCATGCTACTTTTTGATGATGGTTTACTTACATAGTCTTTCCACACAACTTTTCTATCTTACTTTACTTACTTGGACATTCCATGTTATTTTACTTATTCAATCTTTCCACACTGCTTTTCCATACTGCTTTACTTACTCTAGCTTGTTATGCTACTTTTCCACATTGCTTTACTTACTCGAGCTTTCCAAGTTTCTTTACTTACTCAAGCTTTCCATGCTCTTTTTTCATGCTACTTTACTTACTCGGTGTTTGCACTCTGGTTTTCCATGTTACTTTACTTACTTGGGCTTTTGATGCTGCTCTTCCATGCTACTAAACTTATTCAAGCTTTCCACATTGCTTTAAATACTCAAGCTTTCCATGCTACTTTAACTACTTTATCTTTCCATGATATTTTACTTACTCAAGATTTTTAGCCTACTTTTCCATGCTACTTTACTTACAGATGATTTCTAGTGTACTTTTCCATACTGCTTTACTTACTCAAGATTTTCATGCTTCTTTTCCATGTTCTTTTATTTACTCAGGCTTTATGCGCTGCTTTACTTACTCAAAATTTTCATGTTGCTTTACTTACTCAAGATTTTCATGTTATTTTACTTACTTGAGAATTCCACGTTGCTTTACTTACTCGGGCTTTCCATGATATTTTCTAAGTTGATTTACTTTCTCGAGCTTTCCATGCTACTTTACTTACTTGAGCTTTCCACATTGTTTTACTTAGGATTTTCACATTACTTTTTCAGGCTACTTTAGTAACTTAAGATTTCCATGCTGCTTTACTTACTTGAGCTTTCCACACTACTTTACTTAGGCTTTTCACACTGCTTTACTTACTTGGGTTTTCCATGCTATTTTTTCATGCTGGTTTACTTACTCAGGCTTTTCATGTTGATTTATTTTCTTGGGCTTTCTACGCTATTTTTCCATATTGATTTACCTACTCAAGCTTTCCACAATACTTTTCCATGTTGTTTTATTTACTTAGGCTTTTCACACTACTTTTCCATGCTACTTTTCTTACTCAAGTATTTCACACTACTTTTATACGTTGATTTACTTAATTGGGATCTACATGCCTTTACTTACTTAGGATTTTAATGCTACCTTTCCATGCTACTTTAATTACTTTGGCTTTTCATGCTACTTTACTTACTCAAGATTTCCATGCTACTTTACATACTTGGGCTTTCTATGCCAGTTTTCCAAGCTGCTTTAATTACTTAGGCTTTCTATGTTGCTTTTTTATGCTTCTTTACTTAATCAAGTTTTCCACACTACTTTTTCATGCTTCTTTACTTACTTGAGCTTTTCATGCTTCTTTTCCACATTGCTTTACCTACTCAAGATTTCCATGTTACTTTATTTACATAGGCTATCCATGTTGCTTTACTTACTCAAGATTTTCACATTGCTTTACTTACTCAAGCTTTCCACACTACTTTTTCATGCGACTTTACTTACTCAAGCTTTCCATGATGCTTTTTCATGTTGCTTTACTTATTTGATCTTTTCATGCTACTTTTCCATGTTCCTTTACTTACTTGGACTTTCCATGTTTTTTTACTTACTTAGGCTTTCCATGCTACTTTACTTACTCAAACTTTCCTCGAGCTTTTTATGTTGCTTTACTTACTCAGGCTTTTCACACTATTTTATTTACTCAACATTTCCATGCTTCTTTACTTACTCAGGCTTTCCATGATACTTTTTCACATTGATTTAGTTAATCTAGAGTTCCACATTGCTTTTCCATAAAGCTTTACTTACTCGAGCTTTCCACACTACTTTACTTACTCAGGCTATCCACATTGCTTTACATACTAAGACTTTCCATGTTATTTCTTCACGCTATTTTCTTTACTTCATCTTTCAACACTACTTTACTTACTTGGGATTTCCATATTGCTTTACTTACTCAGGCTTTCCATGTTGATTTTCCATGCTACTTTATTTACTTAGGTTTTCCATGCTGCTTTACTTACTCAAGCTCTAAACATTCCTTTTCCATGCTATTTTACTTACTCAGGCTTTCCATATTGCTTCACTTACTCGAGCTTTCCACGTTGTTTTACTTACATGGTATTTCCACATATCTTTACTTACTCGAGCTTTCCACACTAATTTTATATGCTACTTTAGTTATTCAATATTTCCACATTGCTTTACTTACTTGGGATTTTCATGCTGCTTTACTTATTTGGGCTTTCCATGCTACTTTACTTGCTTAGGCTTTCCACACTATTTTTCAATGTTACTTTACTTAATCATGATTTCTACCCTAATTTTCTAGGTTAATTTACTTACTCAAGATTTACATGTTGTTTGTCCATGTTTCTTGACTTACTCAAGATTTCTACATTGCTTTACTTACTCAGGCTTTCCACATTGATTTTCCATGTTGATTTACTTACTTGGGATTTTTACTCTGCTTTACTTACTCAAGGTTTTCATGTTGCTTTACTTATTTAGGCTTTCCATGCTGCTTTTTCATACTACTTTATTTACTCATGCTTTATATGCTATTTTTTCACATTGCTTTACTTATTCACGCTTTCCACATTACTTGACTTACTCAGTCTTTCCATTCTTCTTTTCCATGCTACTTTACTCACTCAAGCTTTCCATAATTCTTTTCTACACTATACTTACTAGGGCTTTCCATGCTACTTTACTTACTCAAGCTTTTCCACACTACATTACTTACTTGAGCTATCCATGGTGGTTTACTTGAGCTTTTCATGGTGCTTTTCTATGCTACTTTATTTACTCAGGCTTTTCACACTACTTTTCCATGCTAATTTACTTGCTTGAGATTTTCATGTTTCTTTACGTACTTAGACTTTCTACACTAGTTTACTTACTCAATATTTTCATGTTGCTTTTCTATACTATTTTACATACTCTAGTTTTCCATACTACTTTTTCATGTTTCTTTACTTATTCAAGATTTCCTTACTACTTTTCCACATTGTTTTACTTAATCAGGCTTTCCAAGCTACTTTATTTCCCTGAACTTTCCATGTTGATTTACTTGCTCAGGGTTTTCACATTGTTTTTGTATGTTGATTTACTTACTCTAGCTTTCCATGTTGCTTTACTCACTTGGGATTTCCACATTACTTTACTTACTCAAGTTTTCTATGCTGCTTTACTTACTTAGGGTTTTCATACTACTTTACTTACTCAAAAATTTTATACTATTTCACTTACTTGAGCTTTCCACGCTACTCTACTTACTCAAGTTTAAACGCTATTTTTCCATGCTTCTTTACTTACTTATGCTTTCCATGCTACTTTTCCATGATGTTTTACTTGATCAATCTTTTCACACTACTTTTCCATGTTGATTTACTTACTCAGGGTTTCCACACTACTTTACTTACTTCGGCTTTCTAGGCTACTTTTCCATGCTGCTTTCCTTGCTCAAGGTTTTTACACTATTTTTCTACATTACTTTACTTACTTAAGCTTTCCACATTATTTTACTTTCTCAGAATTTCCACACTACTTTACTTACTCAGGCTTTCCACACTACTTTACTTACTCTAGGTTTCCACGATACTTTTTCATGTTGCTTTTCTTACTCAATTTTTTTATGTTGCTTTACTTACTCAAGATTTTCATGTTGCTTTACTTACTCAATATTTTCACGTTTCTTTACTTACTCAGGCCATCCATGCTATTTTACTTAGTCAGAGTTTCCATGCAACTTTACTTACTCAGACTTTACATGCTGCTTTACTTACTCAAGCTTTCCACACTACTTTTCTATGATGTTTTACTTAATATTTTCACACTATTTTTTAATGTTGCTTTACTTGCATGGGATTTTCACATTGCTTTATTTACTCAAGCTTTCCTCATTGCTCTTCCACACTATTTTACTTACTCGAGCTTTCCATAGTGCTTTACTTACTTGAGCTTTCCATTCTATTTTTCCATGCTACTTTACTTACTCAGGCTTTCCATGCTACTTTTCTATGTTGCTTTACTTATTTTGTCTTTCCATGCTGCTTTACTTAATCAAGTTTTCCATGTTGCTTTACTTAATCAGGATTTTCACCGACTTTACTTAGGCTTTCCATGTTGATTTATTTACTCAAGATTTACATGCTACTTTTCCAAGCTACTTTTCTACATTTCTTTACTAACTCAAGCTTTCCATGCTGCTTCTCTACACTACTTTACTTACATAGGCCTTTAATGCTGCTTTACTTACTCAGGCTTTCCATGTTGCTCTTCCATGTTGCATTATTTACTCAAGCTTTCTATGTTGCTTTACTTACTCAAGTTTTTCATGTTGCTTTTCCATGTTACATTACTTAAGTTTTCCATGCTAATTTACTTACATAGACTTTCCATGCTACTTTTTCATGTTGTTTTACTTACTCAAGCTTTCCACACTACATTACTTACTCAAAATTTCCATGCTACTTTATTTACTCAAGCTTTCTATGTTGATTTTCCATGCTACTTTACTTAATTAGGCTTTCCATATTGTTTTTCCATGGTACTTTACTTTTTCAAGCTTTCCATGTTGCTTTACTTAGGCTTTCCACATTTTTTTATGCTACTTTACTTAGTCAGGCTTTCCCTATTGTGTTACTTACTCAAGCTTTCCATGTTTCTTTACTTACTCAAGTTTTTTACGTTGCTTTACTTACTCAATCTTTTCATATTACTTTTACACACTACTTACTCAGTCTTTCCACACTTATTTACTTTCTCAAGCTTTTCATGTTGCATTTCTACATTGCTTTTCTTACTCAATCTTTCCACACAACTTTATTTACTCAGGTTTTCCATGTTGCTTTACTTACTCGTGCTTTCCACACTATTTTACTTAATCATCCTTTCCATGTTATTTTACTTACTATTTTTATGTTGTTTTTCCAAGTTATTTTACTTACTCAAGCTTTTCACACTATTTTACTTACTCAGGCTTTCCACATTATTTTACTTACTTGAGATTTTCACATTATTTTTCCATACTACTTTACTTACTCAAGATTTCCATGTTCCTTTACTTGAGTTTTTCATGCTACTTTTCCACATTGCTTTACTTGCTTAGGCTTTCTTTGCTGCTTTTCCATGTTGATTTACTTACTTGAACTTTTCACGCTACTTTTCCATGCTACTTTACTTACTCAAGATTTTCACAATACTTTTCCACATTACTTTACCTACTTGAACTTTTTATGCTTCTTTTTCATGCTACTTTACTTACTCGAGCTTTCCATACAACTTTACTTTCTCGGGCTTTCCACACTACTTTACTCACTCAACTTTTCTACACTACTTTTTCACATTGCTTTACTTACATGGGTTTTCCACACTACTTTACTTACTCAAACTTTCTATGTTACTTTACTTACTCAGGCATTCCATGATAATTTACTTCCTCAAGCTTTCAATGTTACTTTTCCACATTGCTTTACTTACTCGAGCTTTCTAGACTGATTTACTTATTCATGATTTCCACACTATTTTTTTACGTTGCATCACATACTCGACCTTTCCACACTACTTTACTTACTTGATCTTTCCATGTTGCTTTACTTACTTAGGCTTTCCATGCTACTTTTCCATGCTAATTTACTTACTCAAGATTTTCACCCTACTTTACTTACTCAATATTTCTATGTTGCTTTACTTACATGAGCTTTTTAAACTATGTTACTTACTCAAGCTTTCCATGCTACTTTTCCATGTTGATTTACTTACTCAATCTTTCCATGCTACTTTACTTACTCTAGCTTTTCATGTTGCTTTATTTACTCAGGCTTTTCATGCCGATT
Source organism: Torreya grandis (assembly GCA_037957365.1). NCBI lineage: Eukaryota > Viridiplantae > Streptophyta > Pinopsida > Cupressales > Taxaceae > Torreya > Torreya grandis. The sequence continues at coordinate 179,204 of JARHVA010001883.1, read as the reverse complement.
TTCCAAGTTGTTTTACTCACTCAAACTTTTTACGCTACTTTTCTATGTTGTTTTACTGAAGGTTTCCATGCTATTTTACTTACTTAGGGTTTCCATGTTGCTTTACTTACTCGAGCTTTCCATGCTACTTTTCAATGTTGTGTTACTTATTCAAGTTTTACATGCTTCTTTTATACACTACTTTACTTACTCAAGCTTTCCACATTGCTTTACTTATTTAGGGTTTTCATGTTTCTTTTCCATTGTACTCTACTTACTCAGGTTTTCCATATTATTTTCCTTAGGATTTCTATGTTACTTAACTTACTCAAGCTTTCCATGCTGCTTTACTTACTCGAGCTTTTCATGCTATTTTTTTACTTAATCTTTTCACACTACTTTAATAAGACTTTTCATGTTGCTTTTCTATGTTACTTTACCTACTCATATTTTTTAGACTGCTTTTTCACACTATTTTACTTACTCAGGATTTTCACGCTACTTTTTCACACTACTTTAATTACTCGACCTTTACACACTGCTTTACTTACTTGAGCTTTCTATGCTACTTTACTTACTCAAAATTTCTATGCTACTTTACTTACTCAAGCTTTCCAAGCTACTTTACTTACTTGAGTTTTCCACACTACTTTAATTACTTGGGATTTCCATGTTGCTTTACTTACTCTATATTTCCATGCTACTTTACTTAGGCTTTTCATGTTGATTTTTCAAACTACTTTGCTTACTCAAGCTTCCCACACTGCTTTTCTATGATACTTTTTTTACTTGAGATTTTCACATTATTTTTCCACATTGCTTTACTTACTCGAGTTTTAAATGCTACTTTACTTAGGGTTTTCACACTGCTTTTCCATGCTACTTTACTTACTCGAGCTTCTCACATTGCTTTACTTAATCGAGCTTTCCACATTGCTTTTTCATGATACTTTATTTAATCGAGATTTTCACACTACTTTACTTACTCATGCTTTCCATGCTACTTTCCTTACTCAAGCTTTCCATGCTACTTTACTTACTCAAACTTTTCACACTAATTTACTTACTTATGATTTCCATGTTACTTTACTTACTCAATCTTTCCATACTACTTTACTTGAACTTTCCACAATGTTTTTCCATGCTATTTTACTTACTCAGGATTTCTATATTGCTTGTCCACATTGCTTACATACTCAAGCCTTCCATGCTAATTTACTTACTCAGGTTTTCCACACTACTTTTCCATGCTACTTTAATTACTCAGGATTTCCACACTTCTTTACTTACTTTAGCTTTACACATTGATTTTTCATGTTGCTCTACTTACTAAGGCTTTTCAGATTACTTTACTTACTTGAGCCTTCCATGCTACTTTTACTAATTTGAGCTTTCCATACTAATTTTCTTCATTGCTTTACTTACTCAAGATTTTCATGCTTCTTTTCCATACTACTTTATTTACTCAAGCTTTCCACACTATCTTTCCACTCTGCTTTAATTACTCTATATTTTCACTTTGGTTTTCCATGTTACTTTACTTACTAAGGCTTTCCATGTTACTTTACTTGAGATTTCCACACTACTTTTCCACATTGCTTTACTTACTTGAGCTTTCCACACTTATTTTTATGTTATTTTACATACTCAAGATTTCCATGCTACTTTACTTACTCAAGATTTCCATGCTATTTTACTTACTCAAGCTTTCCATGCTACTTTTCTATACTCAAGTTTTCCACACCACTTTATTTACTTGGCTTTTCATGCTGCTTTATTTACTTGGGCTTTCCATGATGCTTTACTTACTCCAGTTTTCCATGTTACTTTACTTACTCATGTTTTTCACACCTATTTACTTACTTCGGTATTCCATATTGCTTCACTTACTCAAAAATTTTATATTATTTTTTCATGTTGCTTTACATACTCGAGCTTTTCACATTATTTTTCTATTTTACTTTACTTGATCAAGCTTTCCATGCTACTTTATTTACTCGAGCTTTTCACGCTACTTTACTTACTTGAGCTTTCCACGCTACTTTACTTACTTGAGCTTTCCACACTGCTTTACTTGCTTAGTCTTTCCATATTATTTTTCTACATTGCTTTACTTATTCAAGTTTTCCACACTATTTTCCTTAGTAAGGCTTTCCATGCTAGTTTTTTATGTTGCTTTAGTTACTCAGACATTTCACAATACTTTTCTTACTTGGGCTTTTCATAATACTTTTCCACGTTGCTTTACTTACTCAAGATTTTCATCTAACATTACTTACTCATGCTTTCAATGTTGGTTTTTTATGTTTCTTTATTTTTTTGTGCTTTTTATGCTATTTTACTTACTCCATCTTTCCATGCTACTTTAATTACTTAGGCTTTCGATACTGCTTTACTTACTCAAGCTTTTCATGTTGCTTTACTTACTCAAGCTTTCTACACTATTTTTTCATGTTACTTTACTTACTCATGCTTACCACATTGCTTTTGTATGTTTTTTTACTTACTCAGGCTTTCCAAACTGCTTTACTAATTCATGTTTTCCATGCTACTTTTTATGTTTCTTTACTTACTCGATCTGTCCATGTTGCATTACTTACTCAAGCTTTTCATGTTATTTTTTCATGTTACTTTACTTACTCAAGCTTTCCATGCTGGTTTTCTACGTTGCTTTACTTAGTTAAACTTTCCATGTTGCTTTACTTTCAAAGGCTTTCCATGCTACTTTATTTAATCAAGCATTCCATATAGCTTTTCCATGTTTCTTTACTTACTCAAGCTTTCTACACTACTTTTCTATGTTGCTTTATTTACTCAAGCTTTCCACTCTACTTTTCCATGATACTTTACTTACTCAAAATTTCTATGCTACTTTATTTACTCAAGATTTTCACACTAATTTTCCATGCTATTTTACTTATTTTAGATTTCTATGTTAGTTTTCTATGTTGCTTTATTTACTTAAGATTTCTATGTTGCTTTACTTACTCAAGATTTCCATGTTACTTTACTTACTCAAGCTTTTCACACTGCTTTTTCATGCTACTTTACTTACTCAAGTTTTCCATACTACTTTACATACTTAAGCTTTTCACGTTGCTTTAGTTACTCATGCTTTCCATGTTACTTTTCCATGATAATTTACTTACTCAAGCTTTCCTCACTACGTTTTTGAACTACTTTACGTACTCAAGCATTCCATGCTACTTTACTTACTCATGCTTTTCACGTTACTTTTTCACGTTGCTTCATTTACTCAAGACTTCCAAACTATTTTACTTAATCAAGATTACTATGCTACTCTACTTACTCAAGCTTTCCATACTACTTTACTTAATTAGGCTTTCCACATTGCTTTAATTACTCGAGCTTTCCATACTACTTTTTCATGCTACTTTACTTACTTTGGCTTTCCACACTACTTATCTATAATACTTTACTCGAGATTTACAGGCTACTTTTCCACCTTGATTTATTTACTTGAGCTTTCCACACTGCTTTACTTATTCAATATTTCTATGCTATGTTTTCATGTTGCTTTACTTAGTATTTTTACATTTATTTTTCATGCTACTTTATATACTCAAGATTTCCATTCTACTTTACTTACTCAAGCTTTCCACGCTACTTTAGTTACTCAAGATTTGTACGCTACATTTTCATGTTGTTTTACTTAATCGAGCTTTTCACACTGCTTTTCTATGCTAATTTACTTAATTGGGCTTTCGACTACTTTTCTATGATATTTTACTTACTCAAGATTTCCACACTACTTTACTTACTTAGAATTTTCATACTACTTTACTTACCTGGGCTTTTCATATTACTTTTCCATGTTACTTTACTTACTCAAGATTTCTATACTGATTTACTTACTTGGGCTTTCCATGTTGCTTTACTTGCTCAAGCTTTCCATGCTACTTTACTTACTCAGGTTTTCCATGCTACTTTTCTACATTACTTTACTTACTCAGGATTTTCATGCTACTTTTCTATGTTGCTTTACTTACTCAGGCTTTCCATGCTACTTTACTTACTTGTGCTTTCCACACTATTTTTTTATGTTACTTTTATTATTGAAGCTTTCTATACTATTTTAGTTACTTGTGTATTCCAGATTGTTCGTCTACATTTCTTTACTTACTCAAGATTTTCATGCTTCTTTACTTTATCAAAATTTCCATGCTACTTTACTTACACAGGATTTGCATGATGCTTTTAAATGTTGCTTTATTTACATAGATTTTTCACATTGCTTTACTTACTTGAGCTTTTCATGTTGCTTTACTTACTCAAGTTTTCCATGCTACTTTTCCACATTAATTTATTTATTCAAGATTTTCATGCTATTTTTCCTTATTGCTTTACTTACTTAGGATTTTCACAGTACTTTTTCATACTTTTTCACTCACTCATGCTTTGCACACTACTTTTCCATGTTGCTTTTCTTACTCAGGCTTTCCATGCTTCTTTTTAATATTGATTTACTTACTCAAGTATTCCACACGACTCTTATACATTACTTTACTTACTCGAGATTTCCACACTACTTTAATTACTCAAACTTTTCATGTTAGTTTTCTATGTTGCTTTACTTACTTGAGCTTTCCATGTTACTTTACTTACTCAAGATTTTGATGCTACTTTTTCACATTGCTTTACTTGCTCTAGCTTTCCATCTTGCTTTACTTAATCAAAATTTTGTCCCTAATTTTTTACGCTACTTTATTTACTCAAGATTTTCATCATGCTTTACTTACTAGAGATTTCCACACTATTTTTCCTTGCTACTTTACTTATTAAGGATTTCTATGCTATTTTACTAACTCAATATTTCCATGCTACTTTTCCATGTTGCTTTACTTATTCAAGCTTTCCACATTACTTTTCCATGATACTTTATTTTCTCAAGCTTTCCATGTCATGTTTCTATGATATTTTACTTACTCAAGATTTATACACTAGATTTCATGCTACTATACTTACTCAATATTTTCACGTTGCTTTACTTACGTGAGCTTTTCACACTGCTTTACCTAAGTTTTCCATGCTACTTTTCCATGTTCCTTTACTTATTCAAGATTTTCATGATGCTTTACTTACTCTATCTTTCCACGTTGCTTTACTTACTGTTGACGCAGAAGATTGCACCCAGTGGCAGGAAAACAGGTTCATGCCTTCTCCTCGCAACATGGAAACTCCTCTCTCACCTGTGGGATGGTGAAGTAAGAGAGGAGAGTCTCTAGATAAGGGCTAGCTTCCTTTGATGTATCATTGTTTGTTCCAACAAATGCAAAATATAGATATAGATAGCTATGATAGGAGGGGGGATGAAAAGGGAGAAGAAATGCATGGAAAACAAACTACTTACTCTAAAAGAGGTAATACACCAAAATAAAGTTTGACCTTCACACATCCACTCTCAGAATTAGACAAATACATACATACTCTACGCATTTGGCAAAAGGACCAGGCTGCTGGAAACTAGCAGGGAGGCCTTAATGGAAGATACAAAAAAGAAAGAGATCACCAAAGGTGTTGTGAGATGCACACTTATGTAGCAACTTCCTCTGTTTTGCACTTCTCAAATACTGCTTTTATCTTGTCAGCTGCAACAATGGTGCCTTGTAGATAGCAGGTCTGCTAGTGTTGAACCTGTAAGAGCATCAAAAGACAATGACTGGACACAAGCAAGCATTCAATGAATACACATAAATGTCTATCCAAATGGAGGTAAAAAAACTGCATTTGTATTGATCCAGGTGAAAATTTGTAGAGCTACGCCCTTTTACAAATGTGGAAGATCTTTTAATAATGAAAAGTTCGTGATATATAGGAGAAAAACAAGAAGAGAGCTTGGTGCTTCTTTTGGCAAGTTGCAAGTCGTGTCCCTCATTGGGAAGAGGAAAACACTATTGATGCATCTTCTTCTAGAAGAACTTGCTGGAACCATGATGTGTAGTTGTTGAACTTGATTTTGGTGTTTAACATTAATGTCAAAATGTAGGCTATGTCTCCTTTCTGCCAGCATGCTAAAATTTCCTATCAAGTTTTGTGGTTTGTCCCCCCTTTAAAAACATGGACCATGACTCTTGTCGTTCATGCCATTGGCCACTTGGGCTGCTTTGTCATCTCTACACCTTGTCTCCTCTTGCTTTGTCACTTTGTTTTGTCTTCTTCTACATCCTTGTCTTTATTTTTTGTCTTACCCAACTCCTTAGCCCCCTTGGGCAAACATACTTGGCAGGTCGCTTCATTTTTTGGCTCTCTTTGGTTAACGCTCCTTTGTGTTTTTAAAACAAATGGCTATCTCCTTTGTTTTACTTTGACGGTTCCAAGACGTCTTTGGGCCTACTGGTTTGGGCCTTCTTAACTTCTTCACAATTTGCTTTTGTCTTAGCACCCACTCAGGCACTCATCTGCCTTGTTAAACTTTGATGGGTCCTATTATTGGTCAGTGGATGGTCCCTTATCTCTTGTGGCAGGTCCATGCTAGCATCCTGTGGCTTCTACACCTTAACACCTAGTCAGGCACTTTTCCTTTGTTAATCTTGATGGCCATGCGGCCATTGTCAGTCCTTAACTGGCCTGAAACCTTCATAATTACTTCATGGCCTGCTGCAGTCTCTTCGTGCTTGCTCGTGTCCTTATTTATTTCCTCAGTGGGTCCCTGCTTATTGCATAGACTGCCAGGCCTTATAAATACTTCTGCAGGCTTTTTAAATGTTTTACATCAGGCTTTGTATGTTCTCCACAGACTTTTGTCTGCGGATGTTTTCCCACAGACAAAAAGTTCACAGAAATTGTTTTGTCGGTCGGCTTTGCTTTGAGTTGCGGGCTTTGTGTACCAACATTTCCCAAGGATAAAAAGTCTATGAAAATTCCGTTCGTGCCTTTGCTTTTGACTTTGAAAGCTTTGGTCAGGATTCAACAAATTTAAACTTAGACAATAAGACTTACCCAGATTTCCCTTTAAAGCGCCGGCCCTCCACTAGGGTAATGAACTTGGATGCTGTATGGACTAGGCCGATGAACCCACTTAATTGAACCAAGAGATTGAACTAGGTGAAGTAACTTGCCTTCGAATTTGAACTAGGCCAATTGATGAATTAGGCTGAGCCAATGCTTGAAACAAGACTGTCAAACCCTGAAGATGGACCTTACAACCTGAAAATAACTAGCTTTATACGGCAGGTAAAGAAGGTGACCAAAATTTTACCTATGGGCAAAATTGGTCAACACTTACATAGGATTTCCATGCTAATTTTCCAAGTTGCTTTACTTACTCAGGATTTTTATGCTGATTTTCTATGCTATTTTAATTACTCAGGATTTCTACATTATTTTACTTACTCAGGGTTTTCATGCTACTTTTCCAAACTGATTTACTTATTTGAGCTTTCCATGTTGCTACACTTACTCAAGCTTTCCATGCTACTTTACTTACTCAAGCTTTCCACACTGATTTTTCATGCTACTTTACTTACTCAGGATTTTCATGCTACTTTACTTACTTGGGCTTTCCACACTATTTTTTCAAGCTGCTTTACTTAATCAAGCTTTCCATACTGTTATACTTACTCAAGTATTCTACGTTACTTTACTTACTCAGGCTTTCCATGCTACTATACTTACTCGGGCTTTCCACATCAATTTTCCATGCTACTTTACTTACTCAATATTTCCACACTACTTTACTTACTCAGATTTTCCATGTTGCTTTGCTTACTCAAGATTTTCACATTGTTTTACTTGGGATTTCTATACTCCCTTTCCACATTGCTTTACTTACATGAACTTTCCACGTTACTTTACTTACTAGAGATTTACACTTTGCTTTTATACACTGCTTTACTTACTCATGTTTTCCATGTTGCTTTTCCACACTACTTTAGTTACTCAAGATTTTCATGTTGCTTTACTCATTCAAGACTTCTACGCTGGTTTTTAATATTGCTTTACTTAATTAGGCATTCCACATTAATTTTCCACGCTACTTTACTTACTTAGGCTTTCTATGCTACTTTACTTACTTGAGCTTTCCATATTACTTTTCCATACTGCTTTATATATTCAACCTTTCCATGTTACTTTACTTACTCATGTTTTCCATGTTGCTTTGCTTATTCAATGTTTCCACACTACATTTACATAGTACATTACTCAATATTTTCACACTAATTTACTTGAGGCTTTCCACATTATTTTTACATATTACTTTACTTACTCAAGCTTTCTACATTGCTTTACTATATTGCTTTACTTATTCTAGCTTTCCACAATGCTTTACTTATTTGGGATTTTAATGCTACTTTACTTAGGCTTTTCACGTTACTTTACTTACTGAACCTTTCCATGTTACTTTACTTACTTGAGCTTACAACATTGCTTCACTTACTTAGGCTTAACACACTACTTTACTTGCTCAAGCTTTCCATGTTGCTTTACTCACTCAGGATTTCCACGTTACTTTACTTACTTGGGCTTTCCATGCTACTTTTCAATGTTGCATTACTTAAGTTTTAAATGCTACTTATCTACAATAATTTACTTACCCAAGCTTTCCACATTGCTTTACTTATTCAAGCTTTTAATGCTACTTTACTTACTCAGGTTTTCCATATTGCTTTACTTAGGATTTCTATGTTACATAACTTACTCAATCTTTCCATGCTACTTTTATTACTCAAGCTTTCCATGTTGCTTTTTAAAACTTAAGCTTTTCACACTACTTTACTTAGACTATTCATGTTGCTTTTCCATGCTACTTTACCTACTCATGTTTTTTAGACTGCTTTTCTACATTATTTTACTTAGGCTTTTCATGCTACTTTTTCACACTACTTTACTTACTCGAAATTTACACGCTACTTTACTTACTCAAGTTTTTCATGTTTCTTTACTTACTCAATATTTTCCATACTATTTTATTTACCAAAGTTTTCCATGCTACTTTACTTACTTGAGCTTTCCACGTTACTTTACTTACTTGGGCTTTCCATGTTACTTTACTTACTCTAGATTTCCATGCTACTTTACTTTTTTAGGCTTTCCACAATGATTTTTCAAGCTACTTTACTTACTCGAGCTTTCCACACTGCTTTTCTATGCTATTTTTCTTACTTGATCTTTTCACACTATTTTTCCATATTGCTTTACTTAATTGAGCTTTAAATGCTACTGTACTTACTCAGGCTTTCCACACTACTTTTCCATGTTTCTTTATTTACTCAAGATTTCCACGTTGCTTTACTTAATCGAGCTTTCTACATTGTTTTTTCATGCTACTTTACTTACTCGAGCTTTCCACACTACTTTACTTACTCATGCTTTCCATGCTACTTTACTTACTCAATCTTTCCATGCTACTTTACTTACTTGAGCTTCACATAGTGTTTTTCCATGTTACTTTACTTACTCAAGCTTTTCATACTATTTTTCCACATTGTTTACTTACTTGAGCCTTCCACACTACTTTTCCATGCTGCTTTACTTGCTCAGGCTTCCACACTACTTTTCCATGCTGCTTTACTTGCTCAGGGTTTCCATACTTCTTTACTTACTCAAGCTTTACACATCGGTTTTCCATGTTTCTCTACTTACTAAGTCTTTTCACATTGCTTTACTTACTTGAACCTTCTATACTACTTTATAATTTGAGCTTTCCACACTAATTTTCCTCAATGCTTTACTTACTCAAGATTTTTATGCTTCTTTTCCACACCACTTTATTTACTCCAGCTTTCCAAACTAATTTTCCATGCTGCTTTAATTACTCTAAATTTTCACTTTGGTATTCCAAGTTACTTTACTTACTAAGGATTTCCATGTTTCTTTACTTACTCAAGCTTTCTGCACTAATTTTCCACATTGCTTTACTTACTTGAGCTTTCCATACTTATTTTTTATGCTATTTTACTTAAGATTTTCATGCTACTTTACTTACTCAAGCTTTCCATGCTATTTTACTTACTCAAGCTTTCCATGCTACTTTTATATGCTCGTATTTTCCACATCGCTTTACTTATTCGGGCTTTCCATGTTGCTTGATTTACGTGGGCTTTCCATGCTACTTTTTCATGCTGATATATTTACTTGAGATTTCCATGCTACTTTACTTACTCGAGCTTTTCGCACCTATTTACTTACTCAGGCATTCCACACTGCTTCACTTACTTAGGATTTTCATATTATTTTTTTATGTTGCTTTACCTACTCGAGTTTTTCATGTTATTTTTCTATTTTTATCTACTTACTCAAGCATTCCATGGTACTTTAGTTACTCAAGCTTTCCACACTGCTTTACTTACTCAGGCTTTCCACACTACTTTACTTACTCAGGGTTTCCACATTGTTTTTCTACATTGCTTTACTTATTTAGGTTTTCCACGCTGCTTTACTTACTAAGGATTTACATGCTAATTTTCTATGTTGCTTTACTTACTTAGACATTTCACACTACTTTTTCATATTGCTTTAATTACTCAAGATTTTCATCTTACTTTACTTACTCATGCTTTTAATGTTAGTTTTCCATATTTCTTTACTTTTTAATGCTTTTTACACTATTTTACTTACTCAAGCTTTCCATGTTGCTTTAATTACTTAGGCTTTCGACATTGCTTTACTTACTCAATCTTTTCATGTTGCTTTAGTTACTCAAGCTTTCTACATGAATTTTTCATGTTGCTTTACTTATTTTGGATTATGACATTGTTTTTCTATGTTCTTTTACTTACTAGAGCTTTCCACACTGCTTTACCAATTCATGTTTTCCATGTTGCTTTACTTACTCGATCTTTCTGCATTGCTTTACTTGCTCAAGCATTTTATGCTATTTTTTCATGTTTCTTTACTTACTCAAGCTTTCTATGCTAGTTTTAAATGTTGTTTTACTTAGTTAAAATTTTCATATTGCTTTACTTTCAAAGGTTTTCCATGCTACTTTATTTAATCAAGCTTTTCATACTAATTTTCCATGTTGTTTTACTTACTCAAGATTTATACACTACTTTTTTGTGTTACTTTATTTACTTAGGCTTTCCACTCTACTTTTCCATGATACTTTACTTACTTAGGCTTTCTACGCTACTTTATTTACTCAATATTTTTACACTACTTTTCCATGCCATTATACTTATTTTGGATTTCTACATTACTTTTCCATGTTGCTTTAATTACTTAGGCTTTCTACGCTACTTTACTTACTCAGGCTTTCCATGCCGCTTTACTTACTCAAGCTTTTCACACTGCTTTTTCATGCTACTTTACTTACTCGAGCTTTCCATGCTGCTTTACATACTTGAGCTTTTCACACTATTTTAGTTACTCAAGATTTCCACGTTGATTTTCCAAAATAATTTAATTACTATAGCTTTCTTCCTTACATTTCCACACTACTTTACTTTCTCAAGCATTCCATGTTGCTTTACTTACTCAGGACTTTTCATGCTACTTTACTTACTCAAGATTTCCAAACTACTTTACTAAATCAAGATTTCCATGCTACTTTACGTACTTGAGATTTCCATACTACTTTAATTAATCGAGCTTTCCACACTATTTTAATTACTCAAGCTTTCCATGCTATTTTACTTACTTTAGCTTTTCACACTACTTTTCCATAATACTTTACTTGGGATTTATAGGCTACTTTTCCACTTTGATTTATTTACTTGAGATTTCCACACTACTTTACTTACTCAAGATTTTTATGCTGCTTTTTCATGTTGCTTTACTTACTTAGTCTTTCTATGTTGATTTTTCATGCTATTTTACATACTCAAGCTTTCCACATTATTTTTCCATGCTACTTTACATACTCAATATTTCCATGTTGCTTTACTCAATAAATATTTCCATGCTACATTTTTATGTTGCTTTGCTTAATCAATTTTCTTACACTACTTTTCTATGTTGCTTTACTTAATCAGGGTTTCCACACTACTTTTCTATGGTATTTTACTTAGAATTTCCACACTGCTTTAATTACTCGGACTTTTCATACTATGTTACTTATTTAAGCTATCCACATTAATTTTCCATGTTACTTTACCTACTCAAGATTTATATACTACTTTACTTATTTGGGCTTTCCATGTTGCTTTACTTACTCAGACCTTCTATGCTACTTTACTTACTCAATTTTTCCATGCTACTTTTCTACATTACTTTACTTAGAATTTGCATGCTACTTTTTTATGTTGCTTTACTTACTCAAGTTTCCACACTACTTTACTTACTCATGGTTTCCACACTTCTTTTCCATGCTACTTTAATTACTCAAGCTTTCCACACTATATTAGTTACTTGAGTATTCCATGTTGTTCTTCTACATTGCTTTACTTGAGATTTCCATGCTTTTTTACTTTATCAAAATTTCCATGCTACTTTATTTACTCAAGATTTGCATGATGCTTTTCAATGTTGCTCTATTTACATGGAATTTTCATGCTGCTTTACTTACTTGAGCTTTTCATGTTGCTTTACTTACTCAAGCTTTTCACACTACTTTTGTATACTTCTTCACTTACTCATGCTTTACACACTACTTTTCCATGCTACTTTACTTATTTAGGCTTTCCATGCCTCTTTTCCACATTATTTTACTTACTCAGGTATTCCATGCTACTCTTATACATTGCTTTACTTACTCAAGCTTTCCACTCTATTTTACCTATTCAAACTTTCGATGTTGTTTTTCTATATTGCTTTACTTAGTCAAGCTTTTCATGCTACTTTACTTATTCAAACTTTATATATTATTTTTCTACACTGCTTTACTCTCTCAGGCTTTCCATACTACTTTTCTATGTTGCTTTGCTTACTGGGGCTTTTTATGCTACTTTACTTACTAGAGATTTCTATGTTCCATTACTTACTCAAGGTTTCCATGTTGCTTTTCCATACTACTTTACTTGAGCTTTCCACACTATTTTTCTATTCTACTTTACTTAAGTTTAACACACTACTTTACATACTTAAGCTTTCCATGCTACTTTAATTATTCTAGTTTTGCACACTACTTTTATATTCTTATTTACTTACTCGAGCTTTCCATGCCACTTTTCCATGATATTTTATTTAATCAAGATTTCTACACTACTTTACTTACTCAAGCTTTCCACATGGATTTTCCATGCTACTTTACTTACTCAAGATCTCCACACTACTTTACTTGAGCTTTTCACACTACTTTTCCACATTGATTTACTTAAGTAAGATTTCCATGTTGTTTTACTTACTTAGTCTTTACACACTATTTTTCCACATTGCTTTACTTATTCGAGCTTTCCATGCTACTTTTCCATTATGTTTTATTTACTTGAGCTTTCCACACTACTTTACTTACTCGGGCTTTCCATGTTATCTTTCCATGTTGCTTTAGTTAGTCAACATTTCCATGGTACTTTACTTACTCAGGTCTTACATGTTCATTTACTTATTCAAGCTTTTGACGCTACTTTTTTATGTTGATTTACTTACTCAAGATTTCTATGATGATTTACTTACTCGAGCTTTCCACGCTATTTTACCTACTTGGGCTTTCCACTCTATTTTTCCATGTTGATTTACTTACTCAAGCTTTTCATGCTACTTTACTTACTCAAGCTTTTCATGTTGCATTTCCACACTACTTTACTAACTTGGATTTTCCATGCTGCTTTACTTACTCAAGATTTTGACACTACTTTTCCATGCTACTTTACTTACTTAGGCTTTCCATGTTACTTTACTTACTAGATTTTTTCAGGTTTCTTTACTTACTCAAGATTTCCATGCTATGTTTCTATTCTACTTTACTTAATCAAGTTTTCTATTCTGCTTTACTTATTTGGGCATTCCATGCTGCTTACTCAAACTTTCCATGCTACTTTTTTATGTTCTTTTACTTGAGATTTCCATGTTTTTTTCACCACTACTTTACTTACTTGGGCTTCCACACTACTTTTCTACATTGCTTTAATTACTTAAACTTTCCACACTACTTTACTCACTCATGTTTTCCATGCTGGTTTATTTACTCAAGATTTTCATGCTACGTTACATACTTAAGCTTTCCATGTTCCTTTACTTACTTGAGCTTTCAATGTTCTTTTTCTATGCTACTTTACTTACTCAAACTTTTCATGTCACTTTACTTACTCAAATTTTCCATGTCACTTTACTTACTCAAGCTTTCCATGTTACTTTTTCACACTACTTTACTTACTCAGACTTTCTATGCTGGTTTACTTAGGATTTTTACATTGCTTTACTTTCAATTTCCACATTATTTTTCCATGTTAATTTAATTATATGGGCTTTCCACACTACTTTTCCACATTGCTTTACTTAATAAGGCTTTTCATGCTGCTTTTCCATGCTACTTTATTTAGACTTTTCACATTTATTTTCCATGTTGCTTTACTTACTTGAGCTTTCCACACTCCTTTATTTACTCTTACTTTTTATTCTATTTTTCCACACTGCTTTACTTACTTAGGATTTTCATGCTACTTTTCCTCACTACTTTACTTACTTAAGCTTTCTGTGTTACTTTACTTACTTTAGATTTCTATGTTGCTTTACTTACTTGGGCTTTCAACACTTTTTTTCCACATTATTTTAACTACTTGGGCTTTCCATAATATTTTACTTACTCGGGTTTTTCATATTGCTTTACTTACTCTGGCCTTTCCCGCTGCTTTACTTACTCAAGCTTTTCACATTACTTTTCCATGATGCTTTACTTACTCAATCTTTACATGCTAGTTTAAATACTCGATCTTTACATGTTGGTTTACTTATTCAAGCTTTACATATGACTTTACTTACTCTGGGTTTTCACATTGAGTTTTCACACTACTTCACTTATTCAATCTTTCCACACTACTTTACTTACTCAGGATATCTATGTTGGTTTATTTACTTAGACTTTCTATGTTTCTTTTCCATGTTGTTTTACTTACTCAAGCTTTCCACGCTACTTTCTACATGACTTTACTTATTCAAGCTTTCCACACTGCTTTACTTACTCAGGCTTTCTTGCTTCTTTATTTATTTGTGTTTTCCATGATACTTTTCTATGTTTCTTTATTTTTGCTTTATAAGTTGATTTTCCATGGCGTTTTACTTAGTCAGACTTTTCATGTTACTTTTTTTATGTTGCTTTACTTACTCTGGAGTTTCACATTGCTTCACTTACTTAGGATTTCCATGCTTCTTTACTTACTTAGGCTTTCCATACTTCTTTCAACATTGATTTAATTACTTGAGCTTTCCATGTTGCTTTCCCATACTTCTTTACTTACTTGGGCTTTTCACACTAATTTTCTATGCTGCTTTACTTACTCAAGCTTTTTACACTACTTTTCCACATTTTATTTACTGAGGCTTTCCACATTGCCTTACTTACTCAGACTATCCACGTTTCTTTACTTACTCAAGCTATCCATACTATTTTACTTAGGCTTTCCATGCTGGTTTTTCATGTTGCTTTACTTACTCAAGCTTTCCATGATGCTTTACTTACTCAAGGTTTTCATGCTACCTTACTTACTTAGGCTTTCTATGATGATTTTCAATGTTGTTTTACTTACTCAAGAATTTCATGCTATTTTTCTATGTTGCTTTACTTATTCAGGGTTTCCACCTTGCTTTACTTACTTGAGGTTTCCATGCTACTTTACTTAATCGAGCTTTCCATGCTGCTTTATTTGCTCAAGCTTTTCATATTATTTTATTTACTTGGGTTTTCCATGCTACTTTTCCACATTGCTTTACTTACTCAAGCTTTCCATACTAATTTTCCATATTGTTTTATTTAGTTAAGCTTTTAATGCTTCTTTTAAACACTACTTTACTTACTTAGGCCTTTCACATTATTTTTTCATGTTGCTTTACTTACTTAGGCTTTCCACACTGATTTTTCATGGTGCTTTACTAACTCAAGCTTTCCACACTACTTGTCCACACTACTTTACTTACTTGGGCTTTCAAGGTTACTTTACTTACTCAAAATTTCTATGTTGCTTTGCTTACTTGAGATTTTCATGCTACTTTTCCATATTTCTTTACTTAAGTTTTTTACACTACTTTTCCATGCTAGTTTACTTACTTGAGCTTTTCACACTACTTTTTCATGTTGCTTTACTTACTCAAACTTTCTACGTTGCTTTACTTACTTGGGCTTTCCACACTACTTTTCCATGTTGCTTTACTAACTCAAGCTTTCCACACTACTTGTCCATACTACTTTACTTACTCAAGCTTTCAAAGTTACTTTACTTACTTAGGCTTTCCACACTACTTTTCCATGTTCCTTTACTAACTCAAGCTTTCCATGCTACTTGTACACACTACTTTACTTACTTGGGCTTTCAAAGTTACTTTACTTACTTGAACTTTTCACGATGCTTTACTTACTTGAGCTTTTCATGCTACTTTTCCATGCTTCTTTATTTACTCCATATTTTTACACTACTTTTCCATGCTACTTTACTTACTTGAGCTTTCCACACTAATTTTTCACATTGCTTTACTTACTTAGGCTTTTTACATTACTTTACTCACTTGGGCTTTCTACACTGCTTTACTTACTCCAGCTTTTAACACTAATTTACTTACTCAAGATTTTCATATTGATTTATTTACTCAAGATTTCCATGCTACTTTATTTACTTATGTTACTTTACTTACTCAGACTTTCTACATTGCTTTTCTAGGTTGATTTACTTATTCAAGATTTTCATGTTACTTTTCCATGTTGCTTTACTTACTTGGGCTTTCCACTCTGCTTTACTTGATATTTCTGCACTATTTTACTTACTCAAGCTTTCCATGCTACTTTACTTACTCAAGTTTAGTATGCTATTTTTTGATGTTACTTTTCCATGCTACTTTACTTACTCAAGTTTTACATGCTACTTTACTTTCTCTATCATTTCATGATGCTTTACTTATAAAGCTTTACACACTACTTTTTTATGCTGCTTTACTTACTTAGGCTTTCCACACTACTTTACTTACTCAAGCTTTCCATGTTATTTTTCTATGCTGCTTTACTTACTCGAGCTTTTGACACTACTTTACTTATTCATGTTTTTCATGATGTTTTAGTTATTCAAGCTTTTCACATTGATTTTCCACATGGATTTACTTACCCAAGTTTTCCACGTTGCTTTTTCACATTAATTTATTTATTCAAGATTTTCATGTGACTTTACTTACTTGGGCTTTCCATGTTATTTTACTTACTTGAGCTTTCCACGCTTATTTTTTACACTACATTACTTACTAAAGCTTTCTATGTTGCTTTACTTACTCAAGCATTTCCAGGTTGTTTTACTTACTCAAGCATTCCATGCTACTTTATTTACTTAACTTTCCATGACACTTTATTTACTCAATCTTTCCACATTATTTTTCTACACATTATTTACTTAAACTTTACTTACTCAGGGTTTTCATGCCACTTTACTTAAACTTTCTATACTACTTTTTCATGCTACTTTATTTACTCAGCCTTTCCATACTACTTTTCCATGCTACTTTACTTACTTGGTCTTTCCACACTACTCCACTTACTCAAGCTTTTCATGCTACTCTTTTGCATTGATTTACTTAAGCTTTCCACACTGCTTTACTTATGTGAGCTTTTTACACTACTTTTCCACATTGTTATACTTAGTCATGTTTTCGATGCTACTTTACTTAATTAAGCTTTCCATGCTATTTAATTACTCAAGATTTTCCATGCTACTTTACTTACTCAAGCTTTCTATACTACTTTGCTTACTCAATCTTTTTATGTTATTTTTTCATGCTACTTTATTTACTCAGTCTTTTTACACTATTTTACTTACTCAAGATTTTTATGTTTCTCTACTTACTCAGGATTTCTACACTACTTTACTTACTCGAGCTTTTCATGCTACTTTTTCATAATACATTACTTACTCAAGCATTCCATGCTACTTCACTTACCCAGGCATTCTACGTTACTTTTTTGCATTGGTTTACTTAAGATTTTCATGCTACTTTACTTACTCAAGCTTTCCATGCTCTTTACTTACTCAGGCTTTTTCATATTGCTTTACTTACTCTATTTGTCCATGCTGCTCTACTTACTTGAGATTTTTACATTATTTTCCCATGATGCTTTGTCTACATAAGCTTTCTACACTATTGTACTTACTCAAGCTTTCCATGCTACTTTACTTACTCAAGCTTTCTACACTACTTTACTTACTTGAGCTTTCCATGCTACTTTACTTACTCAAGTTTTTCTTGTTACTTTTCCACACTCTTTTATTTACACAGACTTTCCATGCTACTTTTCCATGTTGCTTTACTTAATCAGGATTTCCACTACTTTATTTATTTAAGCTTTCCATGATAATTTATTTGCTTAGGCTTTCCACATTACTTTACCTACTTGTGCTTTCCATGATTCTTTTTCACACTACTTTAATTGCTTAGGATTTTCACATTGCTTTACTTACTCAGGCTTTCCATGTTGCCTTACTCAGAGATTTTCATGTTACTATACTTAAGATTTTTACATCTTTTTCACACTGTTTTACTTAGCCTTTTCACACTACTTTTCCACACTATTTTACTTACTCAAGCTTTCCACACTATTTTTCCACATTACTTTACTTACTAAGGCTTTCCATACTACTTTACTTATTTGAGCCTTCTGAACTACTTTTCCATGTTATTTTACGTAGAATTTTCACACTGCTTTTCCACATTGCTTTAATTACTAAGGCTTTCCACACTACTTTACTTACTCGATCTTTACATGCTGCTTTACTTAGGCTTTGCACACTCTTTTACTTAGTCAGACTTTCCATGCTACTTTATTTACTCACACTTTTCACACTACTTTACTTACTCTAGTTTTCCATACTACTTTTTATGTTGTTCTACTTACTTAGGCTTTCCACACTACTTTACTTACTCAAGATTTTCATGTTATTTTTTTATGCTATTTAATTTACTCAATCTTTTCATGCTTCTTTAATTACTCAGACCTTCCATGCTACTTTACTTAATCAAGTTTTTCATGCTACTTTACTTACTTAAGCTTTTTACACTATTTTTCTATGTTGATTTACTTACTCAAGTTTTTCACATTGGTTTTACATGTTGATTTACTTACTCAAATTTTTCATGCTGCTTTACTTACTCGTGCTTTCCATGCTGCTTTTCCATGCTATTTTACTTACTCAAGATTTCCACATTAATTTTTTTAAGCTTCTTTACTTACATGGGCTTTCCACACTACATTATTTACTTGCTCAAGCTTTCTACGCTACTTTATTTACTTGAGATTTTTATGCTACTTTACTTACTCAATATTTTCACGCTACTTTTACATGCTATTTTACTTACTCAGCCTTTCCAAGCTCTTTTTACACATTGTTTCACTTACTCTAGCTTTTCACATTGGTTTACTTAATCGAGTTTTCCACACTGCTTTACTTACTTAGGCTTTCCACACTACTTTACTTGAGATTTTCACATTGCTTTATTTACTCAAGCTTTCCAAACTACTTTACTTGGGTTTTTCATGTTGCTTTTCCATATGATATTTCTTACTCAAGATTCCCATGGTACTTTACTTACATGGGATTTCCATGCTACTTTACTTAATCAGGCTTTCAATGTTAATCAAGTTTTCCAAACTACTTTTCCATATTTATTTACTTGTTCAAGCTTTACACACTCCTTTATTTACTCAAGTTTTTCATATTACTTTACTTACTCAAATTTTTCATGTTTATTTTTTTATTTGGATTTTTTACATCACTTTTCCATACCACTTTACTTATGCAAGTTTTTCATGATGCCTTACTTACTCAAACGTTCCATGCTACTTTACTTACTCAAACTTTCCATGTTGTTTTACTTACTCAAAATTTCCACACTACTTTACTTACTTGAGCTTTCCACACTACTTTTCCATGTTACTTTAGTTACTCATGCTTTCCACATTGCTTTACTTAGGCTTTCTATGCTAATTTTCTATGTTGCTTTACTTACTCAAGCTTTCTACACTACTTTATTTACTCAAGCTTTACACACTACTTTACTTACTTAGACTCTCTATGTTGCTCTTCTATGGTGCTTTACTTACTCAAGTTTTCTATGCTACTTTACTTACTCAAACTTTCTATGCTACTTTACTTATTCAAGTTTTTTATGCTTCTTTTCCATGTTACTTTACTTACTTAAACTTTCCACACTAGTTTTTGATGCTACTTTACTTACTTGAGCTTTCCACATTACTTTACTTACTCAATCTTTCCACACTGCTTTAATTACTTAAGCTTTCAATGTTATTTTACTTATTCATGATTTCTAGGCTACTTTTCCACACTACTTTACTTACTAAAAATTTTCATGCTACTTTTTTGTGATGCTTAACTTACTTGAGATTTTCATGATACTTCACCATGCTACTTTACTTAATTGAGATTTTCATGTTGTTTAACTTATTTGATATTTCCATGATACTTTAAATACTCATGCTTTTCACACTAGTTTTCCATGTTATTTTAATTTTTTGAGATTTTTGTACTTCTTTTCTATGATGCTTTAGTTACTCAAGTTTTTCACGTATTTTTACTTTCTTGAGCTTTCCACACTACTTTACTTAGTCAAGATTTTCATGTTGTTTTTATATGCTACTTTATTTATTCAAGCTTTCGACACTAGTTTTCTTACTCGAGCTTTCCACACTACTTTACTTACTCAAGATTTCTATATTGCATTACTTACTCAGGGTTTCTATGCTACTTTTTCACATTCCTTTACATAATCAAGTTTTCTATGTTGTTTTTCCATAATATTTTACTTAATTGAGCTTTCCATGTTGCTTTACTTACTCAATATTTTCATGTTGCATTACTTACTTGAGATTCCTTGATGCTTTTCCATAGTGCTTTAATTACTCAGTTTTTATATAGTGTTTCACTTACTTGGACTTTCCATGATGCTTTACTTAATCTAGTTATTCAGATTACTTTACTTACCTAGACTTTCCATGCTACTTTAATTAAGCTTTTCACATAGCTTTTCCATGATGTTTTACTTACCTGATCTTTCCACGATGCTTTACTTACTCAAGCTTTCCACATTGCTTTTCCATGCTGCTTTACTCACTCATGCTTTCCATACTATATTACTTACTCAAGCATTCCATGCTTCTTTACTTACTTGGGCTTTCCACACTCCTTTACTTACTCTAGCTTTATATGCTTCTTTTCTACATTGCTTTAATTACTCAAGCTTTTTATGTTGCTTCACTTACTCAGGCTTTTCATACTGCTTTTCTATGCTTCTATACCTGGGATTTTCATGTTGTTTTACTTACTCAAGCTTTCCTCGCTAGTTTTTCATGATACTTTATTTACTCAAGCTTACTCAAGATTTCTATGATACTTTAATTACTCAGGCTTTCAATACTACTTTTCCATGTTATTTTACTTTCTCAAGATTTCTAGGCTAATTTTTCATGTTGCATTACTTACTTGAGCTTTCTACGCTACATTTTCATGCTACATTACTTACTCATGTGTTATATGCTTCTTTTTCATGGTTCTTTACCTACTCAAGTTTTTCACACTATTTTACTTAAGTTTTTCACATTGTTTTAATTGTGAGATTTCTATGCTACTTTACTTACTCAAGCTTTCCATGCTACTTTACTTTCTAAGGCTTTCCATGCTACGTTAATTACATGATCTTTCTACGCTATTTTACTTACATGAGCTTTTCATGCTACTTTTACATACTGCTTTACTTACTCAGACTCTCTACATTGCTTAACTTACTCAGGTTTTCTACACTACTTTATTTACTTGAGATTTCCACACTATTTTACTTACTCAAGTTTTCAAAGATATTTTTCAATACTGCTTTACTTACTCAGGCTTTCCATTCTAATTTACTTAGTCAAGCTTTTTACATTGTTTTTTTATACTACTTTACTTACTCAAGATTTTCACACTACGTTTTAACAATCCTTTACTTCATTAGGCTTTCTATGTTACTTACTTAGGGTTTCTATGCTACTTTTCCATGTTGATTTACTTACTCATGGTTTTCACACTGCTATACTTACTCAAGATTTCCATGATACTTTATTTACTTGAAATTTCTATGCTTCTTTACTTACTCAAGCTTTTCAAGTTGTTTTTCAATGCTACATTACTTACTTTAGATTTTCACGATGCTTTTCCACACTCCTCTACTTACTCATACTTTCTAGACTTATTTTTCATGTTGCTTTACTTATTCAAGCTTTTCACATTATTTTTTCACACTACCTTACTTACTCAAGCTTTCCATACTTTACTTAATCAGGTTTTTCACACTACTTTTTGATGCTACTTTACTTACTCAAGCTTTCTATTCTACTTTACTTGCTTGAGGATTTTCACTCTACTTTTCAATGTTGCTTTACTTATGCAAGCTTTCTACACTACTTTTTTTAGCTATTTTAATTACTCAAACTTTCCATACTGCTTTACTTACTCAAGCTTTTCACACTACTTGTTCATACTGCTTTACTTAGTCAATGTTTTTAGGATGTTTTTCCATGTTGCTTTACTTACTCAAGCTTTTTAGGGTACTTTTTCATGTTGCTTTACTTACTCAAGCTTTTCACGTTGCTTTATGTACTCAAGTTTTTTATGCTGCTTTGCTTACTCAAGTTTTCCATGATGCTTTACTTATTCAGGATTTCCATGCTACTTTTCCACATTACTTTACTTTGGATTTTCAACATACTTTTCTACATTGCTTTACTTACTCGATCATTTCATAATAATTTTTCATGATGCTTTACTTACTTGAGAATTTCACGTTACATTACTTACTCGAGATTTCTACATTGCTTTTCCACACTCCTTTACTTACTCAAGATTTCCATGCTACTTTTTCACATTGATTTACTTACTTAGGCTTTCCATGCTGATTTTTTAAATTGCTTTACCTACTCAGGCTTTTCACACTACTTTTTTCATGTTACTTTACTTACTCAATCTTTCCACACTGCTTTACTAACTTAGACTTTCCATACTGCTTTACTTAGATTTTCCATGTTGCCTTTTCAAGCTACTTTACTTACTCATGTATTCCACACTACTTTTCCATGCTGCTTTACTTACTCAGGTTTTTTTATGTAACTTTACTTATTTGGGCTTAGCACACTGCTTTATTTACTCAAGATTTCTATGATACTTTTTCATGTTACTTACTCTAGCTTTCCATGCTACTTTTCCATGCTGCTTTACTTGTTTGATCTTTCCACACTACTTCTCCACTCAGCTTTACCTACTTGAGATTTCCACTTTGATTTTTCACACTGCTTTACTTACTCAAGATTTCCATACTACTTTACTTACTCAAGATTTCCATACTACTTTACTTACTCATGGTTTCCATACTTTTTTACTTACTTAGGCTTTCACATTGCTTTTCCACACTACTTTACTTATTAAGGCTTTTCACACTACTTCACTTACTCAAGATTTCTACATTATGTTACTTACACAAGCCTTACATAATGATTTTCCATGATATTTTACTTATTCAAGATTTTTGCACTACTTTTTTATGTTTCTTTACTTACTCAAGCTTTTCACGTTGCTGCACTTACTCGAGCTTTCCATGCTACTTTACTTAATAAGGATTTTCACTCTATTTTACTTAGTTGGGATTTTCATGCTTCTTTACTTACTCAAGCATTTCATGCTACTCTTTTATGCTACTTTACTTACTCAAGCTTTCCATGCTTATTTTTCATGCTATTTAAGTTACTCAGGCTTTCCACGCTGCTTTACTTAGGCTTTCCACATTGCTTTTGTACACTGCTTTACTTACTCAACCTTTCCACACTATTTTTCCATGCTGCTTTACTTACTCATGCTTTTCAAATTGCTTTACTTATTTAGGCTTTCCACACTTCTTTACTTTCTCAGGCTTTATAGACTACTTTCCACACTACTTTACTTAATCAAGCTTTCCACACTGCTTTACTTTCTCTGACTTTTCATGCTAATTTACTTACTCAAGCTTTCCATATTAATTTTTCATGCTACTTTACTTACTCATGATGTCCATGTTGCTTTACTTACTTGGGATTTCCATGTTACTTTACGTACTCAAGATTTTCATGTTACTTTACTTACTCGAGCTTTCCATACTAATTTTACACATTACTTTACTTACTCAAGCTTTCTATGTTATTTTTCTATGCTACTTTACTTACTCAAAATTTCTACATTGCTTTACTTACTCAGGCTTTCTATGCTACTTTTCTATATTGCTTTACTTACTCATGCTTTCCACATTGCTTTTCCATATTACTTACTCAATCTTTCCATGCTGATTTTTCATATTGCTTTACTTACTTAAGCTTTCCACACTGCTTTAGTTACACTGCTTTACACATTTCTTTTCTATGCTACTTTACCTACTCAAGCTTTTCATGCTACTTTTCCATACTATTTTACTTAATCAAGCTTTTTGCACTCCTTTATTTGCTCAAGATTTGTATGCTACTTTGTCACACTCTTTACTTAGGCTTTCTACACTGCTTTACTTATCAAAGCTTTCTACTCCATTTTACTTTCTTAGGATTTCCACATTGTTTTAATTACTCGCACTTTCCATGGTATTTTTTTACATTGCTTTACTTACTTAGTCTATCCATGCTACTTTACTTACTCAGGCTATCCACATTTTCTTTACTTACTCTAGCTTTTCACATTGTTTTTCCATGCTATTTTCCTTACTTTAGCTTTCCACTCTACTTACTCATGATGTCTCTATTGTTTTACTTAGTCATGCTTTTCATGCTGCTTTTTTATGTTGTTTTACTCATTCGAGATTCACATATTGCTTTTACTTACTCAGGATTTACATATACCTTTACTTACTCAAGCTTTCCATGCTACTTTACTTACTCAGGCTTTCCATGCTACATTACTTACTCAATCTTTCCACACTACTTTTGTATGCTATTTTACTTACTCAAGATTTATATGTTACATTACTTATTCAATCTTTCTACACTACTTTTTCATGTTGCTTTTTGATGATGTTTTACTTACTCAGGCTTTTCACACTACATTAGTTACTTGAGCTTTCTATACTGCTTTTTCACATTGCTTTACGTACTCAACTTTTTTATGTTGTTTTACTTGGGATTTGCATGCTACTTTACTAACTTGGGATTTTCACATTACTTTTCCATGTTCTTTTACTTACTCAGTGTTTCCATGTTGCTTTTCAAAGCTAATTTACTTAGGCTTTCCATATTGCTTAACTTATTTGGGCTTTCCAAGATATTTCTCCATATTATTTTACTTACTTAAGCTTTCTATATTACTTTACTTACTCAATCATTCCACATTGTTTTTCCATGCTGATTTACTTACTCAAACTTTTTATACTACTTTACTTACTCAAGCTTTCCACACTCCTTTTCCACACTACTTTACTTACTCAAGTTTTATACACTGATTTTCTAAGATATTTTACTTATTCAATATTTTTATGTTTCTTTTCCATGCTACTTTAATTATTCAAGCTTTCCATGCTACTTTTCCATATCACTTTACTTACTAAGCCTTTCCATGTTGCTTTACATACACGAGCTTTCCACACTACTTTTCCATGCTGCTTTACTTGAGCTTTCCATGCTACTTTACTTAGGATTTACACACTCCTTGTCCATGTTACTTTACTTACGTGAGCTTTTTATGCTACTTTTACATGTAGTTTTACTTGGGCTTTCCATGATGCTTTTCGATAATGCTTTACTTACTCAGGCTTTCCATGTTGCTTTACTTACTCAGACTTTCCATGTTGCTTTTCAACATTACTTTATTTACTCAGGCTTTCCTTGCTAGTTTTCCAAGCTGCTTTACTTACTCATGCTTTCAACATTGATTTACTTATTCAAGTTTTTTGCATTGCTTTTTAGGCTTCTTTACTTACTTGGGCTTTACATGTTACTTTACTTAGGCTTTTTATGTTGTTTTTACTTGATACTTTACTTACTCAAGATTTCCATCCTACTTTACATAATCGAGCTTTCCACACTAATTTAGTTATTCAAACTTCCACACTTCTTTACTTACTCAAGCTTTCGATGCTACTTTTCCATGCTACTTTACTTACTTGACCTTTACATGTTACTTTACTTATTCAAGATTTTCACGCTATTTTTTTACACTACTTTACTTACTCAAGATTTCCACATTGATTTACGTACATAGGATTTCTACGCTACTTTTAGATGTTGTTTACTTACTCAGACTTTCTATGTTATTTTACTTACTTGAGCTTTCCATGCTAGTTTTTTACACTACTTTACTTAGTCGAGCTTTCCACATTACTTTACTAACTCAAGCTTTCCATGATACTTTACTTACTCGAGCTTTCCATATTATTTTTTCATTCTAAATTACTTACTTGAGCTTTCCACATTGATTTTCCATGCTACTTTACTTACTCAAGCTTTTCATGCTACATTTCTACGTTGCTTTACTAACTTAGGTTTTCCATGCTATTTTACTTACTCAAGCTTTTCATGCTATTTTTATACACTACTTTACTTACTCAATATTTACACCTTGTTTTAATTATTCAATATTTCCAAACTACTTTTCTATGCTGATTTTTTGCATTGCTTTACTTATTCGATCTTTTCATGCTACTTTACTTAGTCAAGCTTTCCACACTACTTTCTAACTCAGGCTTTCCATGCTTTTTTACTTACTTGGGATTTAAATGCTACTTTACTTACACAAGATTTCCATTCTACTTTACTTATTATGGCTTTCCAAACTACTTTTCCATGCTGTTTTAATTATTTAGGCTTTCCATACTATTTTACTTACTCAAGATTTCCATACTACTTTACTTACTCAAGCTTTCCCTGTTGCTTTAGTTACTCAAACTTTTCATGTTACTTTTCCATAGTACTTTACTTACTCAAACTTTCCATGCTACTTTACTTACTCAGACTTTTCATGTTATTTTACTTACTCAAGCTTTCAATGATACTTAGGATTTCCATGTTGCTTTACTTACTCAAGATTTACATGCTACTTTACTTACTCAAGATTTCCATGCTTACTTACTCAGGATTTTCAAACTGCTTTTCTATGCTAATTTACTTACTCAAGCTTTCCACGCTAATTTTTCATGCTAATTTACTTACTTGAGCATTTCACACTACTTTTTCGAGCTACTTTACTTACATGGGCTTTCCATGTTGTTTTACTTATTCAGGTTTTCTATGCTTCTTTTCCATGTTGCTTTACTTACTTAGGCTTTCCATGCTTCTTTATTTACTCAAAATTTTCACATTATTTTTGCACATTACTCTACGTACTCAATATTTTCATGTATCTTTACTTAATTAAGATTTCCATGCTATTTTACTAACTCAAGCTTTTTATGTTGCTTTATTTACTCAAGCTTTCCACATTGCTTTACTTACTCAAGATTTCCATGATGCTTTACTTACTTGGGCTTTCCTCACTAATTTGTTCACTTAGGCCTCCCACATTTTTTACTTACTTTACTTTCTTGAGCTTTCTATATTGTTTTTCCATGCTGCTTTACTTACTCAAGCTTTTAATGCTACTTTACTTAAATGGGCTTTCCACGCTACATCTCCATGCTAGTTTAGTTACTTGGGATTTCCACACTATTTTACTTACTCAAGCTTTTAATTTTGTTTTTTTACACTGATTTACTTACTTGAGCTTTCTACACCACTTTACTTAGAATTTCCACACTACTTTTTTATGTTGCTTTACTTGATCTTTCCATGCTACTTTTCTACGTTGCTTTACTTACTCAAGTTTTCCACAATACTTTATTTACTTGGGCTTTGTATGTAACTTTTTTATGCTACTTTACTTACTCAAGTTTTCCATTCTATTTTACTTACTCAGGATTTCCATGCTACTTTACTTGAGCTTTCCATGCTGCTTTACTTTCTTAGACTTTCCACACTAGTTTATTTAGTTAGGTTTTCCATGCTACTTTACTTACTCAAGATTTCCATTCTACTTTTACACTCTACTTTACTTAATCTTTTTACACTACTTTTTCACACTACTTACTCAAGATTTTCATGCTAATTTTATATATTACTTTATTTACTCAAGAATTCCACATTGCTTTACTTACTCAATATTTTCATGTTGCTTTACTTACTTGGGATTTTCACACTACTTTACCTATTCAAAATTTTCAAGCTACATTACTTACTTAGGCTTTCATGTTGCTTTTCCATGCTACTTTACTTACTCAAGTTTTCCATGCTACTTTTCTATTATGATCTACTTATTCAAACTTTTCATGTTGGTTTACATATTCAATCTTTTTATGCTACTTTTCTATGTTATTTTACTTACTCAAGATTACCACTCTACATTACTTGAGATTTTCAGATTACTTTTTCATGATACTTTACTTACTAAGACTTTCCATGCTACTTTAATTACTTGAGATTTCCATACTACTTTACTAACATGGGTTTTTCACACTACTTTTCCATGATGCTTTTCCATGCTAATATACTTATTTGGGTTTTCCACACTACTTTTCCATGTTTATTTACTTACTTTTGCTTTCCATAATGATTTTCTATTTTATTTTACTTACTTATGCTATTAATGCTACTTTACTTACCCAAGATTTTCATGTTGCTTTACTTACTTGCCTTTTACATGCTACTTTACTTACTCAGGCTTTTTATGCTACTCTACTTACTCAAGATTTTTGTGCTGTTTTACTTAATCAAGCTTTCCACGCTACTTTACTTATTTGAGATTTCCATACTGCTTTACTTACTCAAGGTTTCTATGCTAGTTTTCCATACTAATTTTTCATTTTGCTTTACTTACTCGATCTTTTCATGATACTTTACTTACTCAAGCTTTCCACATTACTTTACTTACTCAAGCTTTCCACGTTACTTAACTTACCTTGGATTTCCACACTACTTCACTTGCTTAGGATTTTGATGCTACTTTAATTACTCAAGATTTCAATGTTATTTTTCCTTACTACTTTACTTATTTGAGCTTTCCATGCTACTTTACTTACTCAAGCTTTTCATGCTACTTTTCCACATTAATTTATTTAGTTGAACTTTTCAGGCTACTTTTTAATACATTGATTTACTTTACTTAATCAAACTTTTCACACTAATTTACTTACTCACCCTTTCCATGCTACTTTACTTACTTGAATTTTCCATGTTTCTTTACTTGGACTATCTAAGCTATTTTTCCACACTAATTTACTTAATCTTTTCTTGCTACTTTTTCACCCCACTTTATTTACTCAAGCTTTCAACACTATGTTTCCATGTTGTTTTACTTACTTAGGCTTTCCATGTGGTTTTACTTAATTAAGATATCCATGCTACTTTACTTACTCAAGCTTTCCATGCTACGTTAGTTACTTGAGATTTTTACACTACTTTACTTCTTGGGATTTCCATGCTACTTTACTTACTTGGGATTTCCATGCTACTTTTCTATGCTTCTTTTCCTAGGATTTCAATGTTGCTTTACTTACTCAGGCTTTCTAAGTGGATTTACTCTCTTAGGCTTTCCATGTTAGTTTACTTAGGTTTTTGATGTTACTTTACTTACTCAGAATTTCCATGTTGCTTTACTTACTAAGGCTTTCCATGCTATTTTACTTACTCGAGATTTCCACACTACTTTTCCATGCTAATTTATTTACTTGGACTTTCCACACTATTTTTTCATGCTACTTTAGTTACTTGAGCTTTCCACATTGATTTTCCATATTGATTTACTTACTCAAGCTTTTCACATCACTTTACTTATTTGGGCTTTCCATGCTATTTTTCTATGTTGTATTACTTCCTTGTGTGATCTAGGAATTTGACTCAAGGGAGAATGGTTAGTATGGTGTTAGTTCTAAAATAAAATCAAAATGAATGAAATACACTAATAACATAACATCTCTAGGCCTAGACACTAGGGAGAACTTAGTTAACAAAAATAAATGATAAACATAACTAAAAAGCAAGGAATAAAATGTAAGAATTCTTTAACCTTATTTTGATACTCCAAATGTCTTTGTAGTAGTGGCTTGCTCAATTTTGTGCTCATGAAGTCCTTCGCAATGAAAGCTTGGCTACCTCCATCTCTCCTTGGCACCTTTGGCTTGTGGCTTGGCTTGGCTTGAAATTAATTTGACATGGTAACACCAGTTGAAATGTCTTATTGAAGATATTTTTATATTATAAATTTGCACCCAAATAGATTAGAAATGATGTCCATGGCCTTTCTATTTGTAATTTTTTAAGATTTGTCTAGAATCAACCTAAACCATCCATCTTGAGATGAAGATGTGTGGTTGAGGATTAATTCAATTTTTGGAATTAAGTTTGTAATTATCATCATTATGACATTGGAAAAAGGGGTAATTAATAGGTATAAAGGGCATCAAAGAAGGAATCAATGAGGCATGGAGGGCATGAATCCTGATATTTGTGGAATTTATGGCCTAGGGATGACTTTCTAAGAAATGAGATCACATGATGATGTAGATATTCAATATTCATTTATAAAAATAAGTTCTCAACAATTTTCCATGAAATTCTTGATTAGGCTCTAATTTGGGTTAATGAGATCTTAAGCATGATTAAGCACTTAATGCACAAATTACTTAAATTGATCAAAATGTCTTATTGTTGGCCCAAATTTTGATTGGATTAGTATTAGAAGGTAATGTCAGATGTGTTGGAACCATATTCCCATTTAAGATGTTACCAATAGTAAATAACAAAGGCATGTGTCTCATGCAAGATATTTGATAGGAAAGAACAATCTAAAGTACTTAGGTGTAAAATTGACATTTTGACTCGAAATAATCTAATCAAAGTTTGGTGGTCCATAAATTGAATTACCCCATTTAGGGATACCTTAGCCAAAATTTGCACTTTAATATGTCAATTTCACATCATTTAGCATATTTTAGTGTTTTTAGGCCAAATTGTGTATTTTGGGTGGAAATTGGTCAAAAGCCTGATTGAAGGTTATCGATGGCCATATTTAAGTGTCTATAATTTTATCCTATTTAGGAAGGTGTTGTAAGCTATAAGCATATTAACGTCTTTTCAAATAATAAGAAGGTCCTATTTTCCTATAACTATAATGATGATAAACTAACTATATGATGCCCCCTCGAGGGAATGATTAGCATAAATATGTTAGTAAACAGTCCCTTAAAAAGAAAGAAGTAAAATGAGGGGACCAAAGAAAAGAAATATGATGGCGTGAAAACATAATGATAGTGGAAAAATAGTCAATATCATTTATAATGTAAGTGGAATGATGTACAATGGTTTGCCGAAAGGCAGTTATAAGCATTATACCTTGATAGTGGTAATGTGGTATAATAACATAATGATTTACCCAAAGGTGGTTATAATCATTAAGAAGATGAAATTGTCCTACTTAAGACAGAAAAATAAGATAATCACACGCCCCTGTATAGATAGAAAAAGGGAAGTGGTGATAACATAATGAGTTACCCAAAGGTGGTTATAATCATTGATAAATGTAGGTGGGATGGTGTGTAATGATTTGCCCATAGGCAATTATAATTATTGGACCTTGATTATAGAAAACATGATAAACTTGGCTGAAGATGATGACAACTTAACACATAGGGTAATGATGAATTAGAACAACCTACTAGTATGGAGATGATCATTTGAACTAATAAAGATTGAAATTCTTTCATGTTTAATTACTCTATTTTAGATATGATTGGGATGGAATTGACATATCAGTCTTGAAGAGATGCTGCCATTGCTAAATAGACTTCTTGAAGCTGAGATTTGTTATAACACATGTCAGTAGGCATCATGATATAACATCATGAAGACTTAGCTAAAATATGCATAAGGACTGACTCTCATAATCCAATACTCAATAGAAAACTATGTGCCAATGATAAAAACTATGATGACAATGTAAACATATGAATATGGATGGATTTAAGTGTAAGTGTGGGAAAGGAATCACCTAATAAACACACATAAACTAAATCAAGGAAATAGTGTTGAAAACAAAAAAATAGGCACACAAACAAAACAAAAAAGAAACAAACAAAGAAATACTCAAAAGAAACCAAATCAATAGTGCTCCTAGAAAAAAGGTGATAACTAAACAAATGAACAAAATGGGGGAATAGCAAAAAAGGAAGGGGGTGGCTAAGTTATCTCTATATGTTCTAGGCAAGTGAATGCTACCTACATAGCTCTATGGATGTAATATCCAATAAAAACTTTAGTCCAAATGTAGTTCTCCCAAGGAATGGAAAGAATATGATAACTAATGAACATAAATAGAATGTATGTGAGAGAAGAAGAGGAATGGTATTGTAAAATGATAAGTGTGTAAGAGAAAAAGGCCAAAAAGGATGGGGAAACTAAATGATAAGTGATTTTTTTATAGCTTAGTAAGGGTTCTCAAAATATTTAAGGTAAAGAAGTGGTCAATGTTTTTGTTATTTTTTAATGATTTTTCAAATGTTTTTTGGAATTATTTTTGAGTGTCTTAACTCAATCAAGAATGATGAGAAACTAGTTAGTTCAAGCTCACAATATGGTGAGAGCATTTAAACTAAGGTTGCTCATAAAATAGTGAGAGCATGGCTTAGGTTGCTTGCAAAATGGTGAGAGTGTGGCTTAATTTGCTCAAAAAATAGTGAAAGCATGGCTTAGGATGACTAAGATAACCTCAAAAAATATTGAGTTCTACCTATGTAGTCCCAGAGTAGGACCTCAAGTCACTTTAGTTCTACCTTTTCAATGGAGGAATTTGACTAGTGTAATTGTTAATCAAATGAAATAGGCATAATAGGTAAAAAGGCATAGTGTGGCATAGGAAGTGGAAAGTTAGTATGTCAAGGCTTAATATTTCCCCTAGTTCTCCCATCAAAGGTTATAAATAGGACAGAACAACATAGATCAATGGTACTAATTTTTCCAAAGGTGGTTATAATTAGTAGCAAGATTAATGGTAAGAAAGGCATAACAAATGAAGGATGTAACTATCAAATATTTTGTCACACTATCCCAAAATATGATCTCTATTTGAATTACTTGAACCAATTGATGAAACTGATTAGATACCATGATGCTAAAACTACGTAATGAATCACAAAAACTAAGGTCAAATAAGCTAGGCTTTAGAATACACTAAGTCAATAGAATGGAAGCAGAACATAGATAAAATGAAGATGATAGATATGGATGGTATTTGCACAAAGAATAATAGTGATAAAATGGCATAATTGAAATGATCCTTATAAACAATACACCTTAGTGCTCAAGCATAGTACCACTTGAGATGAATAATATTCATCAACTCTAGAAGTTCATCTCTGTCTAGTGTGGCAATCTTGTATGCTCTTGATTTATAATTTGCAGTAATGATGAAAGGCCCTATCCAATTTGGTTTGAATTTCCCTATGTTTTTTCTTAGTTGTGGTATTATTTTGATTTTCTTTAAGATCGAGATAACTAAGTTCAAATGTTTTATACTTAACATGTCGATTATAGTGGCCTTTGAGTCAATTTTAATATTCTTAAATATTGCTGAGCATAACTATACATTTCTCATCAAGTAGGTCTAGATCTTGTAGGTAGGCTACTCAATAGTCATGATCATCTAGGACACACTTGAAAGAGATGTGTAGTGAAGGCAATTCGACCTCAATGGGAAGGATGGATTCAATAGCATAAATAAGTTAGTATGGAATGGCTCTTGTGGGAGTATGATGATTAGTATAGTATGCGCAAAGGGTAAGGAATATCTACAAATGCCAATTATGACCAACATCATTAACAATCTTTTTGAGAATATTGAAAATAGTTTTATTGGATGCCTCATCTTGACTATTACCTTGAGGGTAATATGCTATACATAAATCTTATGTGATGTTATATTAAGTACATACTTAGTCTACATCCTTATTATTTAATGATCCTCCATTATTAGATATAATGTCAGAGGGGATACCATAGTAACAAATGAGATGGTTGAAAATAAATTTGGAAATTTTATTTCTAGTCATGTAAGTGAGGGGTATAAATTTAACCCACTTAGTGAAATATTCAGTGGCAGTAAGGATATGTTTATGGCTATTAGATGAAGTGGGTTTAATTCTCCCAATGAGTTCATGTCCCCATGTAGAAAATGGCCATGGTGTCAACATCAATTTTAGAGTTTTTTTGGGTCATGAATCAATGCCATGACATTTATCACACTTTTTTACATATGGAGTGGCATCTGCATCCATTATATGGCAATAATAACTAGTATACAAGATATTTTTGGATTGGAATACCCCACTAGAATGACCTACACATACTCCTTCATAAACTTCTCTTAATGCTAGTGTAGACTGTGTTGAAGTTAAACAATGAAGCAAAGTTCCATCAAAATTATGATGGTAAACGGTAGATCCAAGTAGAGTAGAATAAGTAGAATTATGAATGAAGGCTTTAGTTTTTTTTGAGATAAGTTAGGTGGTAGAACTTAGTCATGAAGCTAGTTTTAAAGTTCTAAGTACCATATAGAATTAGGATCAACAATATCATAAATCATGGCAATGATTGAAGGTTCATGAGCTGGTGCTGATAAATTCTCAATGAGGAACTGATACTCTCTTACTTTATCTATTTTATAAATTAGAGAGATAATAGTATCCATGGAATTTGAAATTCTATTACCAGCCCTTGGTATGTGCTCAAACTAAATATTGGTAATTTATGACTTAAGAGTGTCAACCAAGGCTTTATATGGAACCAGCTTGTCATCTTTGGTCTAAAAATGATATGTGACCTGATTGATGATTAACTAAAAAATAACAATAAACTTGGAGATGAGATATGTTCTAATGCACTACTTGTCAAAGTCTTACAACAAGTGCTTCATACATGACCATGTTGTTTGTACAAGGAAAGCTGATTCTAAATAATTTAAGGATTAGATTCCCATGTGGTGTAATAAATAATAGGCCTACCCCTGATCCATGTGCAATAAATAAACCATCTAAATATATCTTCTAAGGCTAATTCTCAAGGGATATGTTAATGATGGTCATTATGGATTCATCAAAAAATTGAAATGTGAGTGGATGTGTGTCTATGAGAGGTGCTTTAGTAAGTTGGTCTGTAAGAACTTATCCCTTGATTTCCTTTTGATTAACATACTCTATGTCAAACTCACTGATAAGCATGATATATTTAGCCATTCTACCTTGAAAAGTTATTTTAGATAGTAGATACTTGAGTGGATCTACTTTTGAAATGACCATGGTCTTATTATTCAATATCTAATGGCACAATTTCTGAGTTATGAAGACCATGGCCAGACAAGCTTTTTCAATATGTTCATATGTAACCAAGGTATGGCTTAGGTAGTACACAACATGCTCTTTTCCATTGTCATCATGTTGAGCTAAGAGTACTCCTAGAGCATAGTTGGTAATTGATAGGTATAATAAGAATGGCTTGCCTGGCATAGGAGGTAATAGAATAGGTAGATTAACAAGATAGTATTTGAGTAATTGAAAAGCTATTTGGTAGTGATCATCCCAATAAAATACAACTCTCTTTTTCAAAAGATGTATAAATGGATGACACTTGTCTGCTAATTAAGAGATGAAGCATCAAATTGACTGGATCTTACCCTATAAACTATAAAGTTGATTTAAATTGGTTGGTGGAAGTAACTCAGTTATAGCATGGACTTTAGCTATATTGACTTCAATACCTCTATGAGACATGATGAAGCCAAGTAGTTTGCCTGAAGTTATACTAAATACATAATTTTTTGGATTTATTCTAATTTTATACTCTCATAATCTTTCAAATATCTTACACAACACTACTGGATGGTCAGTCCTAGTTTTAGATTTTCCTAATATGTCATCGACATAGTCTTTAATAATATCATGCATCATATTATGGAATGTGATAGTCATAGCCCTTTGATATGTAGCACCATCATTCTTAAGGCTAAATGGCATTACTTGATAACAAAATGTTCCCCATGGAGTGGTGAATGTTATTTTATGTTGGTCTTCTAGTGGTATTCTAATCTAGTTGTATCTTGAAAAGCCATCCATGAGTGAAAACATTTCATAACCTACCATGGTGTTGATGATCATGTTAATATTAGGCAATGGAAAATCATCTTTAAGACAAGATTTATTGATGTCTCAAAAGTTAGTATATATTTTGATTTGGTCATGCTTTTTGCTAATAGGTACTACGTTAGAGATCCATTATGAGTAGTCAATGGATTAGAGACATCCTGCTTCTAATAGTTTTTCCAACTCTTTCTTTACCAATACAATAATAAGAGGATGTATCCTATATAACTTTTGTTTTACTGGTTTGGAATCATGATTAACCATAGTGTGTTGTAGAACCAAGGTGAGGTCTAATCCTGGCATGTCAGAATAAGCTCATGCAAAGATATCTACAAATTCTCTCAACAGAGCCGTAAAGATGTCATGTTCCTCTTTAGTGAGGGATGCTCCTAATTTTATCCATTTTAGGTCTAATGGAGTCTTTATATTTATCTCTATTGTATCTTTGACTAAAAGGGTTAAACTATATTTTAGGATAGTAGGCAATGACTTGAACTATTGAATTATGTTAGGGTCCTCTGTTAGGACTTAGCCTTCAACTTATCCTAGGCATGATGAGTCTGAGTCCTCTAAAGGGATATCTAGCCATGTAACAAAAATAGTTAGAAATTATTGAAGAATTTGATAAAATAATTATTGTTGATCAAAGTTGAACTCTGATCCATAGGCAAGTTCATCATTGGTCATTTCTTGGTCTAAATTTGAAGAAGAATGAACACCCCCATCTAATAGTGCCTAAAATAGGTTTTCACCAGTAAACTAGCCTTTACCTTTACTTTTTCCTTGGTCAAAAAAGGCCTCAAAGATGTTTTCACTTAAGGATCTCAATGTTTTACTTATTTATTTTTCACTAAGGGTGTTCACTCATTCTCAAAAATAGGCTATAATATCCAATGTGATTGATAATCCTAATTTTTGATCTACCAACATAACATTATCTTTGAGGCCTAAAAAGTTATAGAATGCCTCATCATTCTGGAACTCATCAATCAGTAGATTAGATTCTCATTGGTACCAATCTATTAGTTGGGGATAATATAATGACAAAGGGTTACGTAAGGGTATAAATGGCATTGTTATCAAATAGGTTGGTTTCAGCTAGGTTATAAATGGTGAGGCTATAGTCAGACTCTGCTTCACTATCAACATCATCATCGCTAGTCATTGGTGATAGAGTTTGAGTAAGATATGTGGGGTCACCCCTAGGTAGTTTAAATCCAAGTCCATAAGGCCTTTTATATTTAGTCATGGAAATTGGTTTGATGGTTCCTTATTAATTTGGTCTAAGGCCTCTTCCTTCATAATTGTGAAACTCCACGATCCTATTGGGAATATGATTCTTTGCATTTTTATAGTAATTATCTTATTTTTCATTATATAACCATGATTCATCCCCTCTAAAAGGGTTAGGTCCTAGGCCAAATGTTGGTACAAATGTGACAAGTCTATTATCTTTTTTCTTTTGTTGCCAATGCATATGTGGAGTGACTTTATGTTGCCCAAAGGTTTCCAGATTCTAAGGAAGATTGGAAATATGAAATGTATCATGGGTCACATAATCTCTTGATCCATTATCTAAGATGGTGAAATTATTATAAGCTTCAAGAGGTGACATGGCGGAAAGATAATTCAAGTTATTAGGATCTATGAAATTATTTGGTAAAGGATCAATAAATATGGCCTTTCCTTTTTATTTTTTGGAACTTAGATCCATGTTGTATAGATAATTGTAGCTTTAGAATTTGGCCTCAAGATGCTTGCAGTGTTCATATGGGTGTAAATATCTTGGAATATTCACTTCCATCCCTGAGTGGGAAAACTTGAAACATTGGTGCAGTGTTGATGGGACTTCAAGAATCTCATGTAACCAAGGCCTGCCTAGAAGCATATTATATGATAACTCAAGATTAATAACATGGCAAAGTGTATCATGGTTCAAAGGCCCAATGATAACTAGCAAACTAATGGTGCCTTGTGATTTTCTTTCTTGATTATCATATGTTTTAATAGTTAATGTTTCTGGTTGGAGATCTACCATTGTGTACCTAAGAAGCTTGATGAGATTTAGAGACACTATGTTGAGGCTAGATCTATTATCTATAAGGAAACAATTTGCTTTATGTTGTATTATATAAACATTTTACTTTATGTTGTATAATGGATTATTATGGAGTGGGCCAAGGAAAGACATATCACTTTAGTTGAATGTGACTTATTGGGCAGGAGCTATGTGTCCAACCAAAACTTAGAATTTATTAGGGGATATGTAACTAGAAATAGTGGATTGGGTCAAAAAATCATTCAAGATATTCTTATGGATTATTGACATTCAAAATAAATATAAAATATAAATTTGTGTTGGTGTCTTCTACAATTATTCGATAATATCAAACTTCTTATCTTGATTAGTAGTGAATGGTTTATTCTAAGGCAAAATGGTTGGTTGGATGACAAGCAAAGTGGTAGATGGTTGTGGGCCTAGGATTTTTGAGTTGTGATTGCACAATTAGGATTAAATGCTAGACCATTATTGCTAACTAATGTTGGAGATGGTGTGGGACCAGGTAGGACAAATCTTAGTTGTTAGTGCACTTGCATGTGGTCATGTGGCAAGGATGAATTATTGATATAAGGTCCAAAAGGAGAATTCCTAGTTTACCAGTTTGCATGTATGCATTCCTAGGTTAAAGAAGGATTATCCATGTAATTTAGCTAAATTTTGTTGTTTAACAATGTTCTAGGCTAATTAGTGCTTGGTCTAGGATTAATAGAGATGGTATTAATGCTACCCCTTATAATATGACCTACAACCCTATTGCATTCATGTGAAATTACATGGTAGGTTTGTTGTTTGTTACCATTCTAACCATAGTTTTTTCCATTATTCTATCATTGTGGATTTTACTACTAATTTTTTGATTCTACTGGTTTGGCCTTTGATTTTGCTAATGCACTAGTCGTTGTTATTGCTATTATGGATTATTTTGCTATTGTTAATTGTTATTTCAGGGAAAGGGGTTTTGATAAATCCAAAGAGTTTGATTGGTAGTGGAATCACTTTATCCAATGTTATATCCCCATTTTCCAACATATTCTCAATTAAATTCTTGATTTAGACACATCTTCGTAGATTATGCCCATTGACCCGATGATAGTCACAAAATTTATTTTCTCGACACCAATCAGGATAAGGAATGCCTTATGAATAATGCTTTGGTATAAGCCAACTAATCAGATTAGCAATAGAAAGATTGAAAAATAAAGACTCAATAGGTTCTCCTAGGTCAATAAAGGCATGATATGTAGGCATAGTTCTGCTAAGGGGAGGGGTTTGCAATAGTAACAGCTACTGTATTTATTCTGCAAGTCTTGGTTTTTGTGCTTATGGAATTGGTTAGAGAGGTTTTTGGGTAGGAGTAAGCTAAAAAGGCAATGTAGCTGATGTTTACACCATTTAGACATGATGGGATTCAGTTACTCCATTTTTCACAATATTCTTATTATGATTGAATTACTTTAGTCTTTCTTGGCTATTAGCCTATGTCAATTTTGAGGTTTAAACTTGAATGGGAGGTTGATTGATACCTTAATTTTGATTTATTGAACTAATCTTGATTAATCCTTTATTGATGAGTGCCCACTCGATCGACAAATTTTTATCAATGATTTCCTTGAATGTATGTACACATTGTAGTTCCATATGGTAAGCTATCTCACTATGCAAATTTTTGGTAAACACAATAGCTAATTGTTTTTTGATAAACTATGGTTAAATTTTTTTACAAGGGCTCTCCATCACTATAAATAACATACAAAACTATCACTAGTTTTTTGCTTTGCTTGCATTAATCCACTAATGAAATCTCATGCTCAAGATTATAGGAAAAGTGTTACACAAACTTATCAGAAAGATCATCAAAATCTATTACTAATTTTTTGGGCAACTTCAAAAACCACTCCAAGGATTATCTAGCCAAGCTCCTTGGAAACAACAGAAAAAGGTATATGTTGATATATGCCACTGGTTGACATATGACAAAAAATATGGTCAAATGAGCCTTAGGGTCAGCTTTCCCTTTGTATTTATCAAATTTTGGTGGTTCATATCCTAGAGGAAATGGTATTTAAAAATACTCCATGTTGAATAGATAGGAACATATGTCATCTAATTTGAACTTTTTAGTTTGTTTACTAATTTAAATGGTAGTAATTACATCCTTCATCTATTGTAATTCTTGGGATAAGAAACTAAAAGGAATATTGGTTTGAGGGAGAATATTGGTTTGGATAGATGTTTGGGAGGTCACATGTGGGACATTTTGATTGAGGTATGATGGAGATACCTGTTGGGTTACATTGGTTTAGTTGGGGAATGGACCAGGAATATGCATACATGGATTAGGATGTATTTAAAATTGCACACTTGGTTGTGTGATATTATGGTTTAAGTTGGTGATAAAGGTTTGACTTGAAGGATTTTGTGGTTGGACTAGAGAGACATGACTATATTGTGCCTGCTATGGTTGAAAAGGGACATGTTGCTGATTAATAAAACCTTGCTATTGAGTGGGAACTTGCGGACCAAGACCATGTCTCTAGATTTGTGGCACATTTTGAACTAATGGTTGTCTAGTAGGTACCTGAGAAACATGGGGACCTCCTTATTACATGAATCCCTATGAGGAAGTGAAACTAGGTTGTAAATTTAGCATCTATCACTGACCCATATTTACATGTTGTTGACTAGTCATTGCTTGGTTTTGGATTGGCATATTAGTATGTGACTAAATGTGTATATTCATCATTACCTAGCGAGGTGGAACATTAGTTGCCCTTGATTGAGGTGGTAATTTATTTGTCCTCTATTGTGTTGATACACTAGATTGTACCTATTGTTGTGGAATACTACTCGTTGCTTGTTATGGAGGAGTAGGGTTCATCACATTCTATCATTAAGGCATGACATTAACCATTATTTGATTACCTAAACCCATGGGTTGCACACTTGAGGAATCAGTCGGTTGAGGTTGGGGTGTAAAAACTCTTACTCCCTGGTATGATGACCTATTCATATGATTAACTATATGCATATATTTTTGGCTAATTTTTTATTGATTAGTACCACTTTGATTTGGACAGGACATTGTTTGCACATTATCTACTACGTTTGGCTCACTATTATGTGTATAGGCTAAATACACTTATTCAATAATGGGCATATGCATAAATTTTTCTATCAAAGTGGTTTGTATGAATGGGTTGGAATTCAGATTCTCTTATCTAATTAACTCTATCAACACTCCTATTGAAGGAACTTGGTCAATAAGAGGCTTACTTACCATGTTCATCTAATTGAAATCACATGTTAGATTTAGGTAGGTTTGATATGATTTTTGTATTTAGTTAAAGTGATCTTCCATGATGTTTTTACCTTGATCAGATATATTAGTATCTTGGTACGTTATTTGGACTCAAGCCATAAGATTTATAGAAGAAGCCTATTGATCGTAAATGATATTGTGGGGGCACTTTTATTAGACTTGGTAAATTTTCATGGGGGAAGTCTGCTAGAAACTTGGCCCCTATCTCTATGGCTCTAACTAAAATCTCATCTTTATTCTCTAAAAAATGTTACTCAAACAAAAATGGATCATACATGGAAGTCATATTAGTTGAATATGATTGTTGAAGTACTGGCTTGTCCATTTTAGGTATTATAGCTAGGTATTACATGGTTTGTTTTTGGTCTTGTTCTGAATAAGGTGGTGTGTTAACTAGATAGTTAGCTAATAGATCTTGGATTTATGCTCTTGATTGAGTATTATAAGAGGGATAAGAATCCATCTTAAAATAAATATTATCCACATAGGGGTCTTGTACCATTTCATCCTACATAACTATATTACTAATCCCTGTATTGTACATGAGTCCACTATGAGTTTAGGAATACATGTTGGTATCCATTTCATCCTGCGCAACTATAAAAGGTCAAAGAAGTCTTCAAACTATAAACATGACAATGTCTAAAATAGATGATGTCCCAACTTGGTCTATATTCATCAAAAGGATCAAAAGGTTTATGTAAAGTTTCCTGAGGAAACAAGCTAATGTGAAGTATCTAAAATTTCACCATTCACATAAAGGCAATCAAGTAAATGGAAAAAAAATAAAAATGCCAAACTCTAAGGTCAAAGCATTTCAAATCAGTCTAATTTAGGAATTTAAAAGTTTTTAGGTCTTGTGGCCAAACATGGTGTCAAATTCTAGGCACAAACAAGGCATGTGCTAGGACTCTTGGCCAAACAATGCCATAAGCCAGACTTTAAAAATAGATGAAATTTTTAATCTAAT
This sequence comes from Torreya grandis, assembly GCA_037957365.1. NCBI lineage: Eukaryota > Viridiplantae > Streptophyta > Pinopsida > Cupressales > Taxaceae > Torreya > Torreya grandis. The sequence goes on along the minus strand of JARHVA010001883.1, from coordinate 136,640 downwards.
GGATTTGAAACACTTCTAACAAACACTAGGCATTTGATTCTTGGACATGAACTTGATCAACTAGGTATAAGGTATGAAGCAAAAGGCACTTTATAAATAGTTTATTTTCTCACAAAAATGGTATAAAACTTGGTTCTTTTGACAAATAAGGTAGACAAAAGTGAACAGTAAAATTTTGTTAGACAAAAGGTCACAAAAGTACACTTGGATTGGTCTAAAAATGTAGGAGCAAGTTTGGAACTCTATGCAAGAGGGTTTATGAAATAATTTTTTAAATGTTTTGGGAAGTGTAATGATACTATACTACAACAAAAGGTGTGACAAAAAATGTTTGTTTCAAAAACTCTCTAAGGAAAAAAACATTTTCCTACAAATTTGACAGCATAACACTACCTTTATTGATTCAAAATGTTGTGGTGCATAGACTGAACATGAGCACAAAATGGCTTATGTCTATCAAATGTTGATAATGATTATCAGTCTTAAATGACCTTCAACCCAAAATGGAAATTAAACCTAAGTTCTCTCAAGCTTAGTGTAAATGGTGAACCCACTTAACACATCAACCCTATGAACTTATAAAGATGTAATTTTGAATTTAGATTATAATTGAAGGACTTAAAAAATTTGTTAAAGGTCTAGACTCAATTGGGTAGCATAACTATGACAAAGTGGATGATATGACTCTCAATCTTTTGATGAAATTTTAAACAAGGAAAATTGATGATCTCACGTGGACAACATAATACCTCTTTGTTCAAAGGAAATTTGGACTATGTGTTTGGTTTGGATTGTTTGTTTACACCAATTTTTGACTCCAAACAAGACTTTAATCTAGAACAAGACCAACTAATTAATCACTCTTAGATCTTAAATTGGCAAGGTTGCTTGGTATTATTAGAATCCATCAATATACATCATTTGAGAGGATTTTAAGTGTTCATCCAAAAGAAAATGCATTTATATAGTAGATTTTTTACACCCCCCCCCCCTTCTCTCAAATGAAATTACTGTCACATGGACCTTGAGGTGCACCTTGCACCAATAATACTTTTATGGCAAGTGGTTATTTTTCTAAGACCTAACAAGTTTTCAAATGATCTATGGGAATCAATTGCACAATGAATTTCATACTAAATAATGCAAAATAAAATCATGGATTTTAGGTCTGTGTCACTTGGCTTGTTGCAAAAAGGTCCAGTCTTTTTTGCAACCACTACATCCTATTACTTGCTCAGTGTAGTGTGATGTCCAAAGTTCCATTACATTTTGTGTGAAACTCCAAAGGAGCCAAATGAATTCAATGATAGGAGATGAAACCCTAGGTCAAAGCTTCCCTAAAGAACTTGCAAGAGGTGCTGAAGTCCCCCTTGCAAGCCAAGTTTGCATGAAAAATAAAGAAAGCATGAAACATAAAGACTTTAGGGTCATTTTCAAGGTCACCCAAGCTTTGATGAGTTTTTGGGAAGTGCTTTAGATGAATTTCTTTCTAAGCCTTCGACTAGGATTTACAATATGAATGGTGCTTTTAATTCCAAGGGTTCCCTATAGGAGACAAATGGAAGAGCATACATGCAAAATTGATCTTTTAGACAAACAAAGATTTAATTTAAACAATTATTGCAAGGAAGAATTGACAAGTGTGTTCAATTTTAAGCCCAAATGAAAGTGAGGTGGTTTTTATTTGACCCCTTGGTCTTAGTTGTAAACTTTGAAAGCATTCATCATAAACATCTAGAATTTTTAAACATTAAAAAAAAAATTCCAACTTATTTTAAATCATGCAAAAGGTTATCTAAATATGTTTTTATCAAATTTCAAGCTTGGTCCTATAGCAAAAGTGTTAGCATGTCCTTTAGCTTTGAAGCTCTTTTTGGTTTGAAACAATGAACTTTGGAAAAATAGCTCTCAGGTCTGTGTTTTTAGAAAAAACATAGTGACTGACATCAATTATATACAACCGAAGATAGTTACCATGACCAACCAAAATCTAATTGACATTGATTTTGCTAACCGATGTTGGTTAAGCTATGTAACCGATGTCAATCTTACTTGCCAACATTGGTTACTATATAAAACCGTGGCAACCAAAAATGACAAAATAAAGTTAGAAAATCAATTTTCAAGAGTTTTAAGGGTCCAAATAAATATTTTAGAGTTGCAAAATGATCTTCTTCAGGTGTGAGATGCATCTAGTCCCACCAAATGTGACACTATGTGATCTAAGAATTTGACTCAAGAGAGGATGGTTAGTATGGTGTTAGTTCTAAAATGAAAGAAATACACTAATATCATAACATCTCTAGGATTAGACACTAGGGAGAGCTTAGTTAACAAAAACAAATGACAAACACAGCTAAAAAGTAAGGAATAAAAAATAAGAATTCCTTCACCTTCCTTAGATGTTCCAAATGTATTTTTAGTATTGGCTTGCTCAGTTTTGTGCTAATGAAGTCCTTGGCAATAGAAGCTTGGATACCTCCATCTCTCCTTGGCACCTTTGGCTTGTGGCTTGGTTTAGATTGGAATCAATTCAGCATGGTAAAACTAGTTACAATGGCTTCTTGAAGATATTTTTGAATTATAACTTTTCACTAAAATAACTTAAAAATGATGTTCATAGCGTCTCTATTTATAGATTTTTTGGATTTGTCTAGAATCAACCTAAACTATCTATCTCGAGATGAAGATGTGTGGTTGAGGATGAATTCAATTTTTGGAATTAAGTTTGTAATTATCCTCATCATGGCAATGGAAAAAAGGGCAATTAAGAGGCATAGAGGGCATCATGGAAGGCATTTATGAGGCATGGAGGGCATGAATCCTCATATTTATGGCATTTATGGCCTAGGGATGTCTTTTCAAGAAATGAGGTCACCTGATGATGCAAATATTCAATATTCATTTCTAGAAATAATTTTTCAATAATTTTTCATGGAAATCTTGATTAGGCTCTAATTTGGGTTAATTAGATCCTAAGCATGATTAAACATTTTGTGCATAAATTACTCAAATTGATGAAAATGTCTTGTTATTGGTCCAAAATTTGGCTAGATTAGAATTAGAAGGCAATGCCAGATGCATTAGAACCATATTACCATTTAGGATTTTACCAATAGCAAATAACAAAGGCACATCTCTTGTGCAAGAGATTTGATAGGAAAGAGCAATCCAGAGCACCTAGGTGCAAAATTGGCATTTTGACTCAAAATGATCTGATCAAAGTTAGTTGGCACATAAATTGCATTGCACCATTTAAGGATACCTTGCCCAAAATTGGAACTTGAATATGTCATTTTCACATCATTTAGCATGTTTTAGTGTTTTTTTGCCAAATTGTACATTTTGGGCGGAAATTGGTCAAAACCCTAATTGGAGGTTATTGGTGACCAGATTTAGGTGTCTACAACTTGAGCTTTCTATGATGCTTTACTTACTTGAACTTTCCACATTGCTTTTCCATACTACTTTACTTACTCAAACTTTCCATGTTACATTTTAATGTTGCTTTACTTACTCAAACCTTCCACACTAATTCATTAACTCTAGCTTCCACACTTATTTTCCACATTGCTTTACTTAGGCTTTCTAAGTTAGTTTTCTATGTTGCTTTACTTACTAAGGCTTTCCATACTGCTTTACTTATACAAGCTTTCCTTACTAATTTACTTACTTGAGCTTTTACTTGAGCTTTTCACGTTGTTTTACATAGGTTTTTCTTAGTGCTTTACTTACTTGGGCTTTCCACATTGATTTACTTACATGAGATTTCAATGTTGCTTTACTTACTCATAGTTTCCATGCTGATTTACTTACTTGGGATTTCCACACTACTTTTCCATGTTGATTTACTTATTTGAGCTTTACACATTGCTTTTCTACACTACTTTACTTACTCAAGTTTTCCACATTGCTTTACTTACTCAATATCTTCACGTTGTTTTACTTGTTGAAGTTATCCATGGTAATTTTTTTACTTAGGATTTCCATACTAATTTACTTACTCAAGCTTTCCACACTACATTATTTACTCAAGCTTTCCATGCTACTTTACTTACTCAAGATTTCCACACTACTTTACTTACTCAGGCTTTCCATGTTGATTTTATATGATACTTTACTTACTCGAGCTTTCCACACTACTTTTCCATAATAATTTACTTACTTGGGCTTTGCATGTTGCTTTTCCACACTACTTTACTTCTTCAGGATTTCCACATTGCTTTACTTACTCAGGCTTTCCATGCTACTTGACTTACTCAGGCTTTCCATTGTACTTTACTTACTCAAGCTTTTCATGTTGCTTTTTCACGTTGCATTACTTACTTAGGATTTCCACACTGCTTTTCCAAATTGTTTTACTTAATTGAGCTTTCCATGTTGCTTTAATTACTTAGGCTTTTCACGCTATGTTTCCATGTTGCTTTACTTTCTTAGGCTTTCCACATTATTTTACTTAACCTTTCCATACTACTTTAGTTAGTTGAGATTTCCATGTTACTTTACTTAGGATTTCTAGGTTGCTAGGCTTTCCACACTGCTTTTCCACAATTCTTTACTTACTTGAGATTGCTACTTTAGTTACCCAAAATTTCCATGCTACTTTACTTAATCGACCTTTCTATGTTATTTTACTTACTTGAGCTTTCCACATTACTTTACTTAATCAAGCTTTCCATGTTTCTTTACTTATTTAGGCTTCCCATGCTACTTTAGTTACTTGAACTTTCCATGCTATTTTATATGCTACTTTACTTACTCAAGCTTTCCACACTGCTTTTCTATGCTACTTTACTTACTCAGAGTTTTGATATTGTTTTTATACACTACTTTACATACGTGGGCTTTCTATGCTACTTTACTTAATTGGGTTTTCCATGTTGCTTTACTTATTTAGGCTTTCCACACTGCTTTACTTGATCTTTGTGCATTATTTTCCATATTAATTTACTTACTAAAGCTTTGCACACTACTTTTCCAAACTACTTTACTTACTTAGGAATTTCACCCTACTTTACTAAATCAAGCTTTCCACGTTATTTTACCAAATTGATTTACGTACTTGGGCTTTTCATGCTACTTTTCCATGTTGTTTTACTTACTTGAGCTTTCCATGTTGCTTTACTTACTCAAGATTTCCATCCTACCTTTTCACACTACTTTACTTACTCAAGCTTTCCATGTTGCTTGAATTAATCAAGATTTCCATGTTGTTTTACTCACTTCAACTTTCCATGCTCTTTTATTTAATCCGGCTTTACACACTACTTTACTTACTCGATATTTTCAAGCTACTTTTCCATGCTACTTTACTTACTTAGGCTTTCAACACTACTTCTCCACACTACTTTACTTACTCGTGCTTTCCACATTATTTTACTTACTCGAGATTTCAATGCTACTTTTTCAAGTTACTTTACTTATTCAAGATTTCAGTGTTGCTTTTCCATGTTACTTTGCTTACTCAAGGTTTCCATGTTGCTTTACTTACTCAAGTTTTTCATACTACTTTTTCATGTTGCTTTACTTACTCAGGCATTCCACACTACTTACTCAAAATTTCCATACTACTTTACTTGATTGAGCTTTCTATGCTACTTTTTTTACTCAAGATTTTCATGTTGCTTTACCTACTCATGCTTTCTATGCTACTTACTCAATATTTCTACGTTGCTTTTCCATGTTAATTTACTTACTCAGAGTTTTCACACTAAGTTTTACTGTTAATTTATTTACTTGGGCTTTCCATGCTTTATTTCCACATTGTTTTACTTACTCAGGATTTTCACACCACTTTACTTACTCAAGCTTTCCATGTTGCATTACTTACTCAGGATTTCCATGCTGCTTTACTTACTTGAGCTTTCCATGCTACTGTACTTACTCAAGTTTTTCATGCTACTTTACTTAATCAAGTTTTTCATGATTATTTACTTACTCGAGATTTTCATGTTGCTTTTCCATGCTACTTTACTTAATCATGCTTTTCACACTACTTTTCCATGCTAATTTACTTAATCAAGCTTTTCATGTTATTTTTTCACATTGTTTTACTTACTTGGGCATTCCACAATGATTTTACATGTTGCTTTACTTACTGAGGCTTTTCACATTGCTTTACTTACTAGATATTTCCACATTGCTTTAATTACTAAGGCTTTTCATGATTCTTTACTTACTTAGACTTTACACACTAATTTACTAACACTGGCTTTTCACGCTACTTTTACATGTTGCTTTACTTACTCAGACTTCCTACACTACATTTCCATGTTGCTTTACTTACTTGAGATTTCCATGCTTCTTTTCCATGTTGCTTTACTTACTCATGATTTCCATGCTACTTTTTCATGGTGCTTTACTTACTTGGGCTTTCCACACTACTTTACTTACTCGAGCTTTCCACACTACTTTTTCATGCTTCTTTATTTACTCAAGGTTTCTATAGAGTAAAAAATACTCTACATTTCATTTTGATTATCAGGAGTGCATGATCCAAATCATTTTCTCGCACACTTTGGTTTGAGATGGTGAAGTTTACATTCAGATCTCAGACTTGATGTTCTTTTTACCTCATTTTTCTATAAGTGTCAAAGTCAAGTGGAAGCTGCCAAGTGTCATTTTTTGAGACACTTTTCATAATTTCAATAAGGCTGCAGAACGTGCCACATGTCCTATAAGTAACTCAGTGGAGTGCAACAAGTGTCAACATCTGTGTCTCATATGCATTTCAAAGGTTTCTTTCAATAAGCTAAGTATTAGGATCAGGCAGAGGGTGCCAAGTGATAATCGTGGAAGGTTCCAATTTGCTTTTCTAAAAGTGATGGAAGACACCACATATCTCAGCTGAAGAGATTGGAAGCCACCATGTGTTAACCTCTAAATTATCTTCATTTTATTTCACCAATATAGTAAAGACTGTGGTGGGTCTCAGGTTTTATTTTTGAAGCAAGTGAAAGCCACCAAGTGTCACTGTCCACGTAAATATGAAATGAGGCCCAGTTTTTTCTATAACATAAACAAAGCAGTGGAGACCAGCACATGTCACCATCCACAAGTTTCTCAAAAGGTAGCTAAAAGCAATGGAGATCACCACATAACCATAGTTAAGTAAAGCAGAGATTGCCACATGTCCTTTGTTGAGGCAAGCAAAAATCACCACCTGTCCCTATGCCTTTTTAAATTTGCTTAGGTGAGAAACACTATGGGTCTTATTTTCTATTAAGTTGTTAAAGTTTTGAAGAAGTAGATTGTGATAGGTGTCAAACGTAGAACACTCCTGAGCAAAGACACAAAAGAGTATAAGTTATGTGGAAAGTGCCATGTGTCTTTGGTAAGTGTTGCAGAATACGCCAAGTGTAATTCTCTAGTGTCTCCTAAGTAATAAGAAGGTTTTCAAGGAATTGGCCAAGTGTCCTCTTCCATTTAATAGAAGGGAGCATCCTATGATTTGTTTTAGCTAATGAACTGCCAGAAGACAGAGCATTTCAAAATCTAAGAAATATCTTCTATAAGACACTTCCAGTTCAGTTAGTTTTTAGTTGGGCCATTATATTGGGAATACACAAACAGTCTGGAGTGAATCCAAGGATATAAATAAGGGTCTAGAGATCACCAAAAAAGGATAATCAGATACTTAGAGAGAATTTTTTGAGAGAATTATTGTTAAGAGTTTTATGCTTTCTAGAGCTGTGATTAGGATATCATTTGCCTTTGTTCTATTTTCTTAAGTTGGATAGTCTATGTAACTGTGCATGTTTATGTGCCTCTTATGTCACTGGAGAATTAATAAGAATATTGAATCCTATGCCTTTGTTGATATTTTATGTCATTACAAAAGTAGTCTAAGCTATGTTGTCAAGGGTTGTAGACTTTCGAGAGTTATGATTAGGAATATCATTTGCCTTTATTTTATTTTCTTGAGTTGAAAAGTTTATATAACTGTGCATGTTTCTATGCCTCTTATGTGACTAAATAATTAATAAGAAGATTGAATCCTATGCCTTTGTTGATATTTTTTGTGTCATTGCAAAAGTAGTCTAAGCTGTGAGCCTCTGTTTCTATTATTTTCATCTTTTACATTGATCATGAATTGTTTTCTCTTAAATGTAATTGAATCTTACATATAGTCTCACTGTGCTCAGAATTAAGGGTCGAATTACATTTAGGCACATCACCATAGTTAGATTTTCTTTCTTATATTTGTGTTTCTATTAAAATTCCTACCCCTTTTCCCAATATACGCTTGATATAAAGAAGAGACCAGCTTCTTAAAAATTTGGAGGTTGTTTCAAGTCGCAAGTCCCACATCTTGAAACTTCTCATTGTTGGTGTTAGAAACAAGCACAATTTTAACCATCAACAATTTTTAGCACACCTGATGGGACACTGTATTGATGTTTCTTTTAAGATCATATGAACCAGAGAGTTACGAGGAGTCAAAGCTATAGACCAATAACCAAATCACAATCTACTTTAAATCTAGGTATTCTTTTGCCACCTTTGGTAACTAGTCCTAGAAGAAGAGTCAACCAGTTTATACCAATAACAAGAGCAAATATGGGAGCCCCTATAGCCCCAATAAATTATGCAAGTTAGAACATTAGTAGTCTTTTGATTCTCCCAATACCACCAGCCACTTGGGACCCTATCCCAGTGAATGCGCTAAAATCTCTACCTAAATTTAGTGGGCAAGACTTTAAAACACCTGAATAACATCTGTAGGATGTATCAGATGTATGTGCTATACATGTTGTCACATAGCAAAATGTAGCCATAAGATTATTAGCAGCTTCTTTTAAATGGAAAGCTCTAGAATGGTATTGGTCTTTGACCCCAAATACCATATCTACATGGGATCAGCTCGAAGATCTCTTCTTTGAAAGATTTGAAGAGAAGGGTGATAAGTCTTCTTTATTACAATAATTGATTACCATCCAAAGGGCACCACAAGAAGTGATGACTGACTTCAATTCTATATTTCAAAAGACTTGAGAAAGAATCCTTACTACGGATAGACCATTACCAGGTATGGCCATAGTGTTTTATCTTAAGGCTTTGAATTCAGATATATCTATTATGATTCAGTCACTTGGAGGTCACACTTTGCTAGAGGCTTATGACTATGCGGTCAGAGCTGAGAATAATTTAATAGATGCTGAAAAGTTGCCCCCAAGGCCTCCCATGCCCATGTTCCTAGAAATTACCTTGCCATTACCTCAAGAAGCCCCTAAATCCATAGTGCCACTTGTGTCTATGTATCAATATCCTCAACCACCTGCTAAAAAATTGTCCCTGCCCAGTCATCTGAGCTGGATGATATCAAGAACATCTTGAGAACATTTTATAATGAGTTTATCAACATAAAGAGACAACAAAATACTTATACTAAAACCCAATATCAAGGCTATCAAGGAAATAGATTTCCATCATAGCCAAACCAATATCAGGGTCCTCAAAGACAAAATAACCCTCAGCCAAGAAACCAATTAGTTAGAGTCCCTACACCATCATAGACTATTCCTCCCAATTCAAATAGGGAGATTGTTCTAGGGCAAAATAATTATGTAGATGGTACCAATGCCTGGTGCTTCCCTTGTAATAATGCTCATACACTGAGAGATTGTCTTATGGGTAATTTATAACAAAAGGTGGTGGAGTAAAGAAGGATGGATGGACAGTTTGCAAGTTCTAGTGACAATAAAGCCTACCAATATTTCGATAATCAAAAATTAGTCCTAATGGCTCAGATGCAAGGGATGTCTTTGCAAGAAGAAGAAGAAATAGCCCCAAAATATGCTTTGTTCTCATGGGTTGAAGATGAAGAATTCTTGAATGAAGCTTCTATTTCTAAGAAACCAGTGGTGAAATCAGATTACTATACTAAATCAAAGAGAAGAATGCCAGAATAGCCTAATGTTGTAAACAATGAAGTTATGGAGAATAATCCATTTCAAGGTCATCAAAACATAGCAGTTAGATAAGAAGTGCTTCAGCCAGTGCATCATAATAGAGTTCCTAGACAAATTTAAGAAAAGACAAGGTATCCTTATTTTCCAAGAATTTTAACTTTGGGACCAATGCATGTGGTGGATCAACTGAAGATGACTCCAACACAAGTATCAATTTGGGACATATTAGTTATTCCTAAACAAAGGACACTATTACAAGAAGATATTTAAGGCCAAGTAATGCCCAAATGCACTGGTATTAAAAAAGGACTTACTAAAAAGGAAAAGCTCAAAGACATAGTTCATCTACAGACAACAACCCTAGTGAACAATGCACCAGAGGTAAGAAAATCCAAACTAGATCCCTTCTATTTAACTTTGATAGTTGGCAAGAAACTACTGCATAATGTAATGATAAATTTAGAGGCTAGTACTATAGTAATGCCAAAGCAAATAACAAATGCTTTAAAGATAAAATATGAGCCACTCACTAAAGGAGTTATACAGCTAGATGGCAAATCAGTGCAAACAATAGGGAGGATTAAACAACTACCATTGAAATTATATACTTGTTCAAATATATTTGTAAAGCAAGATATAGTAGTTATAGATATACCTCTTGTATTTGGCCTATGTTTATCAAGACACTTTACAACCAAGATAGGAGGAGATATGTCTCTTAATTGGTCTCACTTAATTCTAAGAGCTAAACATGGTTCAAAGATGAAAATTCTATCTGAACCACTATCAAAGGATCACATCACTAATGAACCAACATCAAAGTTAGAGGCAACTCATGCTATGATGAATAAAGAAGAAAGGGTTTTTGTTGAGGAGTTAGGTGAATGGAATGAACATGATCAAGAAAAAGAAAATAACTAGTTGTTAGCTATGATGCATAGTGACCCATATGAAAATTATGACTCTATTGGTCTAGGCACTTATGTTATTTTTGATGAAGACCATGAAATCCCAAATGTTTTAAGGAAAGAAATGACAACTAATCAAGAATCTAAAAAAGATTCAAAAATTGGGACCTTAAATTTTGATGGGGTTAGAAGTAAAAATGGTGTTGGAGCAAGAGTTTGTCTTACTACTCCAAATGGTGAAAAAAATTTAAGGGCTATTGGTTTTCAATTTACTTGTACTAATAATGATGTCGAGTATGAATTTTTAGTACATGGTCTCCTGTTAGCCAAGAAAAAGGGAATAAAAAATCTAATAGTAAAAGGAGATTCATAATTAGTAGTAAAGAAAATTAGAGAAAAGGAAATAGCAAAGAATGTCAGGATGAAATCCTATAAGCATAGAATTTGGGACTTAATAGAAGATTTTGAAGCTTTCAATATTGAAGTAGTCCCCAAGATTTAGAATTCTGAAGCTGATAGGATGGCACATATTAGCTCACAGTTTGATCTAGCAACTGGTATATTAGTAAACAATGAGTCAATAAAGGTTATTGTAAGGCCAACTATCCTAGATAATGATGAGAATTGGCAAGTATTTGAGAATGATTTTCAATTACTCTCATTCTTGCAACAATCAGGGGAATTTGTTGATCAATTACAACCAAAGATTGAAGAGGAATATGGGGATCAAATTATACAATTAAAGAATAATAAGCTTCCCAAAGGTTTAATCACTTTAGATAAACTTTTTGATCTAGAAGATGTAAGCCTAGAGAAGAAAAGGTTCCAAGCAAACAAAGTAGATTATTCTAAAATAGAAGTGAGTGAAGGAAAAAAATTAAAAGTTGGAAATTCTGCAACTCAAGTAGAAAAGGAAAGGCTAATTGAATTATGCAAAAAAGATGACATAGTCATAGCTTGGAGCTATGAAGACCTTCATGGATATAATAGAGATATTATTTAACACACAATAGAATTGACTGAAGGATCTAAGCCCATCAGACAAAAATAGAGGCTAGTGAATCTAAGAATTGAGCCTCAAATGGTGGACGAGTTGTAGAAAATTTTAGATTCTAAAATAATTTTTCCAATCAAACACTAGGTATCAAATCTAGTACCAGTTAGGAAAAAGAATGGTGATATAAGACTTTGTGTTGATTTTAGAGACCTAAATAGAGCATCTCTGAAAGATCAATATCCTTTGCCATCCATAGAATAGATTTTATAGACTGTGGCCAGATCTGAGAGGTTTTCTTTGCTAGATGGTTTCTCTAGATATAATCAGATTTGTTTGGCTAATGAAGACCAACACAAGACTACTTTTACTACCAAATGGGGAATATTTGCATATGCTAAGATGCCATTTGGCCTATCAAATGTTGGAGCCACTTTTCAAAGAGCTATGGATGTAGCATTTTGGGAACTTATAAATAAAATCATCTTGATTTATCTTGATGATCTTACTATTTTTTCAAAGAATGCTACTGATCATTTTGATCATTTAGAATCTATGTTTAAAAATTGTCAAGAATTTGGAATATCCTTGAATCCTAAGAATGTATCTTTATTGTCCCTTAAGGCAAATTATTGGGACATATAGTATCTAAATAAGGAGTCTCCATAGACCCAAAAAGAGTAGCAACTATAATGAACTTACCTCTTCCAGTAAATAAGAAAGTAATTCAATCTTTCTTGGAAAAGATTAATTTTGTCAGTCGGTTCATATCTGACTTTGCAAGCTTAGTAAGACCAGTGACACTCTTGCTAAAAAAAGACCTAATTTTCAAGTGGACTACAGAAGGAAGGCAAGGATTTGAAGGGGTCAAGAAAGCTATCTCAATAGCTCCAATACTTAGAAACCTAGACTTTTCTAAGCTTTTTGTAATGTATGTATATGGAGGAAAGCTCAGTATTGCTATTGTCCTAACACAGAAGGATGATAGGTAGGAGAGAGAGCATCCAACAGACTTTTTCTCAAGGACTCTTGGGGAATATGAAAATAGATATAAATTTGAGGAAAAACAAGCATATGCTATGGTAAAAGCCCTCAAAAAGTTTAGGCATATAGTATCAGGAAGTAAAATTTTGATACTTGTAGCTCATCCAAGTGTTAGAGAATACATCATGGAGGGTGAAATTACTAAAAAAAGAGCAAACTAGATAACCAAGATCCTTGAATATGATGTAGAGGTCAAACCCACTAAGTTAGTTAGAGGTAGGGGTTTGTGCAAATATATGACTCAAGAGCTTGAAAAGAAGATACTTGAAGAGACAAATTTAGAAAAAGAAGAAGAAATTGTATTAAGGATACAAGAAGTTGATCAGGAATCCTGGGTCACAAGCAGGATTCATTTTATGAAAAATGAGATTTACCCAAGGGAACTCCCTTCAAATAAGAGAAGATACTATAGGATGCAAGGAGTTCAGTTTGTTTTAATTGAATAGGGTCATTTCTAGAAGAAATTTTGATGGAAAATTATTAATATGTGTAGAAAAGCTAAGGCTAAGAAAATGTAGAGTATATTTTTACTCTATGTTGCATTCAAATTTTCAGTTGTGCACTACAGTGTTTTGATTCCCACATAGCTTGGTCATAGTGGTAGAGTTGGAGTAGAGCGCGGGTTCATTTTCTATCTAAGTATCAAAGTGCAGTAGAAGCTACCAAGTGGCATAGTCTGAGCATGAATTCTCTTTCCCCCTTTTGTTCCCTTCACTTCATTTTTGCCTAAGTGTTGAATTCGAGTGGAAGCCACCAAGTGTCACTTTTTGAAACATGAAGCTAGCTAATGGGCATCATTTGAGACACTTTTCATAACTTTTAGGAGGGCCGCAGAATGTGCCATGATGTGCCATGTGTCAACATCCACGTCTCATATCCGTACCCATGTTTCATTCTATTTTTTGGCAAAAGTCTTCAACAAGATGAGTAGCAGGAAGTGATGGAAAGCACCAGGTGGCAGTCACGAAAGGCCCTAAACTAACTTTTTCAGATGAAAGCAAAAGTCACCATGTGTCAATATTCAAGAGACAGTCAGTTCAATGCCTGGGTTTAATGTTTTGGTTCAATACCTCAGTTAAAGTGTAAATGGTGTGCAGTGTTGAATTGTTGAACCATTGAACCATTTTGGTTCATGAAGTAGTTCAAGGGAGTGTCTCAAAGACCAAAGGGGTCAAGTCCCTTTTTGAAAGGTAGAAAAGCATCATTCCATTTTGTTTAAGTGCCAAAGAATGGTAGAGGCTGCCAAGTGTCACTGTCTGAGTCCCTCCCTACTCCATTCCCAAAGGTAGTGGAAGATGCCACATACCCCTAGTAGGAGAAGTGGAAGATGCCACGTATCTTCTCAAGAATGGTGGAGGCCACCACATGTCAACTTTTGAGAGATCATCTTCAAATCTTCATTGCTAAATAAAGATTGTGGTGGGTCTCAGGCATTACTTTAAAAGTCTATGGAAGCTACCAAGTGTCACCATCCATAAGAGCCTAATATATGCACCAAATAATTCTAAAACATATCCTAGTAGGAGAAGCAGAGAGAGCCATGTGTCCTCGATGAATCAGGTGGAAAGCACCAAGTGTCATTCTCTAGTGCCTTCTAAGCAGTAAGGAGAATTTCAAGAAATCAACTAAGTGTTCTTTTCCATTTCAACAGAACAGAGGGTCCCATATAGGCAATTCTAGCTCAGTTAGAATTCAGTATTGGGCTGTAAATCTGGGGACGCATGATCACTCTAGAGGGAAACTTAGTTGGAGTTAATTCTAGTAGATGGAATAGTTCACAGAGTAGATTTTTGGAGCTGGTAAACATTGAAAGCACTGTCTATTTGTCCCTTGTGAGTTAAGGGTAGAGTAGAATTGTGCAGGAAAAGGAGTGATGGAAGGAGACATCTGAGGCTATAAAAGAAGAGGATTAGTTTACTTAAGAGGGAGGATTCTATAGTTTTAGGATTTCTAGAGCAGAGGACTAGTAATATCATTTGTTTTTGTCTCATTTTCTTGAATTGTAAAGTTGATGTAACTGTGCATGTTTCTATGCCTTTTATGTGGTTGAATGATTAAAGAAGATTGAACTCTATGCCTTTGTTGATATTATTTGTGTCATTTGCTAAAGTAGTCTAAACTGTAGATTTTCTAGAGTTGTGATTAGGAATGTCATTTGCTTTTGTCTTATTTTCTTGAGTCAAAAGTTCTACATAACTGTACGTGATTTCTGTGTTTCTTATGTGATTGAAATATTCTTATAAGAAGACTAAACCCTATGCCTTTGTTGACATCTATGTATCTCAGCAAAAGAAGCCTCTATTATGAGCCTATGTTTCTATTATTTCAATCTTTTACATTGATCATGCACTTTTCTGCTCTTAAATGTAATTGAATCCTATATATAGTCTCATTGTGCTCAAGTTAGGATTAGGATTACACTCAGGCGCATCGCCATTTAGGTTTCATTTCCTGTATTTGCATTTTTGTTTAATTTCTTATCCCTTTTCCCCCAACACTTGATATAAAAGAAGAGACCACTTCTCTAAAATCTAGAGATTGTTTCAAGCCGCAAGATCCCATAGCTTGAAACTTCCCATTGTTGATTGATTAGAATCAAGCACAATTTTAAATCATCAATAGTTTTTTGGCATGCCTAGTGGGACCAGTCTTGAAGTTTATTTCAAGATTGTATGAACTAGAGAGCTACAAGGAGTTAAAGCTATGGACCAGTCACTAGATCACAATTTGCTATAAATCTAGGTATTCTTTTGCCACCTCTGGTAACAAGTTCAAGGAGAAGAGCTAACTAGTTTGCACCAATACTAAATATGGGAGCCCCTGTACCCCCAAAAAATTATGCAAGTTGGAACACTGGTAGTCCCTTAATCCTCCTAACACCACCAGCTATTTGGGATCCTATGCCAGTAAATGCTCTAAAACCTCTACCCAAATTTAGTGGGCAAGACTCAAAAATGCCTGCAAAACATCTTCAAGATGTATTAGATGTCTGTGCCATACATGTTGTCACACAACAAAATGTGGCCATAAGGTTATTTGCAGCTTCATTCAAAGGGATGGCTTTAGAATGGTATCAGTCTTTGACCCCAAATACCATCTCTACATGGGACCAGATCAAAGATTTGTTCTTTGAAAGATTTGCAGAGAAGGGTGATAAGTCTTCTTTGCTACAATAGTTAATCACCATTCAAAGGGGACCACAGGAGGACACGATTGACTTCAACACTAGATTCCAAAAAACTTGGGACAAAATCCTTGCTACAGCCAAACCACCACCAGGTATGGCCATAGTATTCTATCTCAAGGCTTTAAATTTAGATATATCTGTTATGATTCAGTCACTAGGAGGACACACTTTGCCAGTGGCTTATGACTATGCAGTCAGAGCTGAGAATCATTTAATAGATGCTAGAAAGTTACCTCCAAGGTCTCCCATGCCTATGTTCCCAAAAATTTCCTTGCCCTTGCCTCAAGAAGTTCCTAAAGCTGTAAGCCCACCTGTGTCTATGTACACTTACCCTCAATCATCTGTGAAAGAACCTATCCCTACTCAATCATCTGAGATGGATGATATCAAGAATATCCTGAGGACATTTTCTAATGAGCTGATTAATATAAAGAGGTAGTAGAATACTTTCCCTAAGCCCCCTTATCAAGGCTATCAAGGAAATAGGTTTTCATCCCAACCAAACCAATACCAAGGTCCTCCAAGATAAACTAACCATTAGCCAACAAATCAATTAGTTGCAGTTCTCACACCCTCATAGACCATTCCTCCCAACTCAAATAGGGAGATGGTTCCAGGTCAGAATAACTATGTGGATGATACTAATGCTTGGTGTTTCCCTTGAAACGATGCTCATACACCCTGAGATTGTCCTAGGGGTAATCTGCAGCAAAGGGTGGTTGAGCAGGGAAGGATGGATGGCCAATTTGTCAGTACCAGTAACAATCAAGCCTACCAGTCTCTTGGTGTGCAAAATTCAATTCTAGTGGCTCAGATGTAAGGAATGTCCTTGCAATAAGAGGAAGAAATAGCCTCGAAACATGATTTGTTCTCATGGTTTGAGGATGAAGAAGCATTTTTCTTGAACAAAGCATCTACCTCCCAAAGGCCAGTGGTACAATCTAATTATTACACCAGATCAAAGAGGAGAATGGTCGAGCAGCCCGAGATTATAAGTGGTCAAGTCAAGAATAATCCTCCATCTCAAGGGCAAAAGAATGCTACTGTTAAACAAGAAGTGCCTCAGTTGGTGCAAGATCAAGGGATCCCTACAAAGATTTAAGAAAAAATGAGGTATCCTTATGTCCAAAAGAGTTAGTCTTTGGGACCAATCAATGTAGTGGATTAATTGAATAAGACTCCAACACAAGTGTCAATATGGGATATTTTGGCTATTCCTGAATAGAAGACACTACTACAACAAGCTCTGCAAGGCCAAGTAGTGTCCAAAGGTGTTGTTACCAAAGAAGGACATGCTGAAAAAGAGAAGCTCAAAGATATAGTTCCTCATCAGACAACAACCTTTGTGAATGATGCAACACAAGTAAGTAAATCCAAGCCAAAGGCTTTCTATTTGACTCTGATAGTTTGAAATAAACTCTTGCATAATGCATTTATAGATTCAGGAGCTAGTACAACTGTGATGCCCAAGCAAATAGCTGATGCTTTGAAAATAAAATATGAACCCCTTGCAAAAGGATTCATGCAGCTGGATGGAAAAATAATACAAACCATAGGGAGAATTAAACAGCTCCCATTGCAATTATACACATGTCCCAGCATAATTGTCAACTGGGATATAGTTTTCATAGATATACCTCCTATTTTTGGTTTATGTTTATCTAGAGACTTTACAACAAAAATAGGAGGATATATGTCTCTTGACTGATCTCACCTCATCTTGAGAACCAAATATGGTTCAAAGATGAAAATTCTATATGAACCACTATCCAAAGACCATATCACCAATGAACCAACAACTAGATTAGAAGCAGATCATGCCATGTTGAATAAAGAAGAAAGGATTTTTGTTGAGGAACTAGGCAACTGGACTGAGCATGATCAAGAAGAAGAAAATAGCTAGTTGTTGGCTATGATGCATAGCAAACCGTAAGGGAACTATGACTCTACTGGTTTGGGCACATACGCCATTTTTGATGAGAACGAGGCAATCCCAAATGTTATAAGGGAAGGGGCACCAATTGCTCATGATTAAGAGATCTGGACCTTGAATTTTGATGGGGCTAGAAGTAAACATGGTGTTGGAGCAAGAATTTGTCTTACTACTCCAAATGGCGATAAAATTTTAAGAGCTATCTGATTCCAATTTGCTTGCACCAATAATGATGCTAAGTATGAATCTTTAGCACATGGGCTCCTATTAGCCAAAAAATGGAATAAAGAACCTAAAAGTAAAAGGAGATTTAGAATTAGTGGTAAAGTAAATTAGGAAAAAGGCAACATGCAAAAATGTGAGAATGAGATCCTACAGGCATAGGATTTGGGATTTGATAGAAGATTTTAAAGCTTTCAATATTGAGATAGTCCCTAGAAGTCAAAATTTTGAGGCTGATAGGATGGCCCAAATTGGCTCATAGTTTAACCTAACAACTAGCCTATTGGTTAACAATGAGCCAGTAAAAATTATAGTGAGGTTGACCATTCCAGAAAATGATGAGAATTGGCAAGTATTTGAGAATGATGCTCAGACAGTCTCTTTCTTACAACAATCAGATGAGTTTGCTGACTAGTTGCAAACCAAAATTAAAGAGGCATATGGTGATCAGATTATACAATTGAGACTAATAAGCTCCCCAAGAGATTGATCACCTTAGAAAACTTGTTTGACCCAGAGGATGTAAGCTTGGAAAAGAAAAGGTTCTAGGTAAATAAAGAAAACTATTCTGAAATAAAGGTGAGTGACAGGAAAAGACTAAGAGTTGGGAATTTTGAAACTCAAGAAGAGAAGGAAAGACTGATCGAATTGTGCTAGAGATATGACAGGGTCATAGCTTGGAGCTATGAAGACCTTCATGGATATGATAGAGACATTATCCAGCACACAATAGAATTGATTGAAGGGTCTAAGCCCATCATATAGAAATAGAGGCCAGTTAATCCAAGGATTGAGCCTCTAATGGTAGATGAGTTGCAAAAAAATTTAAATTCCAAAATAATATTTCTAATCAAGCACTCAACATGGGTATCAAATCTAGTTCCAGTTAGAAAAAAGAATGGAGATGTAAGACTGTGTGTAGATTTCAGAGATCTAAATAGAGCATCTCTAAAAGACCACTATCCCTTGCCTTCCATGGAACAAATCCTAGAAACTGTGGCTAGATCAGAGAGGTTTTCTTTACTAGATGGTTTCTCTAGATACAATTAGATTTGGCTAGCTGAGGAAGACCAGTACAAAACTACTTTCACTACCAAATGGGGAACATTTGCCTATGCTAAGATGTCATTCAGCTTATTAAATGTAGGAACCACCTTCCAAAGAGCTATGGATATAGCCTTTGGGGAGCTTATAAATAAGATCATCTTGGTTTATCTAGACAACCTCACTATTTTTTAAAAAAATGCTGATGATCATTTTGATCATTTAGAATCTGTCTTCAAAAAGTGTTAGGATTTTGGGATATCATTGAATCCCAAGAAATGCATCTTTGATGTACCTCAGGGCAAACTGTTGGGACATATGGTATCTAAATAAAGACTTTTTATAGATCCTAAGAGAATCACGGCTATAATGAACCTACCTCTTCTAGTAAATAAAAAGGTAGTTCAGTCTTTTTTAGGAAAGATCAATTTTGTCAATAAATTCATATATGATTTTGTAGGATTGGTAAGACCAATGACACTCTTGCTAAAGAAAGACATAGTCTTCAAATGGACTACAAAAAGAAGGAAGCCTTTGAAGAGGTCAAGAAGGCTATCTCAGCAGCCCCAATGCTTAAAAACCCAAATTTTTCCAAGCCCTTCGTAATGTATGTCTATGGAGGAGAGTCAAGCATTGCTGCTGTCTTGATGCAAAAGGATGATAGGCTGGAGGGAAAACACCCAATAGCCTTTTTCTCAAGAAATATTAGGGATTATGAGACCAGATATAATTTTCTATAAAGACAAGCCTATGCCATGGTAAAATCGCTCAAGAAATTCAGGCATATGATATCAGAGAACAAAATTTTGATACTTGTAGCTCACCCAAGTGTCAGGGAATACATCATGGAGGGGGAAATTATTGAGAAAAGAGCCAATTGGATCACTAAGATCCTTGAATATGATGTAGAGGTTAGACCCACCAAGCTAGTCATAAGCAGGGGTCTGTGCCAATATATAACCCAAGAGCTTGAAAAGATGTTACCTGAAGAAGCAGATTCATAAGAAGAGACAGAGACGATGCTAAAATTACAAGAGGTTGATCAGGAATCCTAGGTCATAAGTAGGATTTAATTTATGAAAAATGGGATTTATCTGAGAGAAATCCCTTGAAACAAGAGGAGATATTATAGGATATAGGGAGTTCATTTTGTTTTAATTGAACAAGTCCTTTTCAAAAGAAATTTTGATGGAAAATTGTTAAGATGTGTAGAACAGGCTGAAGCTAAGAGAATACTACATGAAATGCATCATGGAATATTAGGGGGGAAATTTTTTGCAAAGACCACAGCCATAAAGATAAGTGAGGCAAGATGTATCTGGCTCACTTTATTTGCATGTTGTTATCAGCTGGTTAGAAAATGTCAATCCTGCCAGTATTAAATGGGGATGAGGAATGCAGCCATGCCGTTTAGCCCTATAATTGTGGATGAACCTTTTGCTCAATGGGGTCTTGACTTCATTGGAATGATAAATCCAGTGTCTAGTATGGGTCAAAAATGGATATTAACTACCATAGACTATTTCACCAGATGGACTGAGGCAGTCCCACTTAAGGAGGCAACAAAGAATGTGATCCTAGATTTTCTAGGGGGTATCACTACTCGCTTTGGGGCTCCTTGCACCATCATTTTAAATAATGATAAAACATTCTTAGGGTCTAAAGTATCCAACTTTGCCTTGAAACATGGAATATATCTGAAGACTTCATCTAACTATTACCCTCAAGATAATGGTCTGGAAAATTCAACCAATAAGAACCTGATAAGACTCATCAAAAGAGCAGGGACTGATCATCACAAAGAGTGGCATAAAGTGCTTAATCTCACACTATGGGCTGATAGAATCATGCCTAAGCAGGTGATCAAAATTTCTCCATATGAATTGGTATATGGAAAGTCCATTGTGATTCCCCTAATCTTGGAAATCCTTGCTCTCCAGTTGATCAAACAAATTGAAATTAAAGAAAATGGCCCCATGTAGGTCATACTCGCAAAACTTTTGGAAGTTCAGGAAAAGAGGGATATAACCCATGATTCATTGATTAAGCATCAGGGAATGGTCAAGAATTATTTTGATAAAAGGGCTTCGAATCTTATTTTTGAAGTAAGAACAATTATTTTGAAATGGGATATAAGCACTGCCAAGCTGAGTTAGCATACCAAATTTGAAGCATTATGGACTAGCCCGTATAGAATCTCCACGTGTAAGCAAAAGAATTCATTCGAGCTAGAGTCGATGGAAGGAGAACCTGAAGAGATTCCTATAAATGGAATCTATTTGAATCATTTTAATTGACTTGGGTCTCTAATGTATTATAGTTAGATAGTTTTCCTTTCTCGCATTATCTTTTTGTTATTTTCCTGCTTTCTTTTTAAATAAGTGTTTCAAACACATGTCTACAGCTCTTGTGATGCTGTAAATTTCACAATTTTGATCTAGCAGAAAGTGGAGTTTTATTTTTGAGCAGGATCGAAAGTCCTAGGGGTCACCAGTAACTGTAGACTAAATTTTTACTCTACATTGCATTCAAATTTTCAGTCATGCACTGCAGTGTTTTGATTCCCACATACCTTGGTCATAGTGGTAGAGTTGGAGTAGAGTGCAGGTTCATTTTCTGTCTAAGTATCAAAGTGTAGTGGAAGCTACCAAGTGGCATAGTCTGAGCAAGAATTCTTTTTCCCCCTTTTTTTCCCTTCACTTCATTTTTGCCTAAGTGTTGAATTTAAGTGGAAGCCGCCAAGTGTTACTTTTTGAAACATGGAGCCAGCCAACTGGCATCATTCAGGACACTTTTCATAACTTTCAGGAGGGCCACAGAATGTACCACATATCCAATAGTAGCTAAGCAAAAGGCACCATGTGTCGGCATCCATGTCTCATATCGGCAACCACGTTTCATTCTATTTTTTGGCAAAGGTCTTTAACAAGCTGAGTAGTAGGGAGCAGTAGAAAGAGTTAGGTGGCAGTCTCGAAAGGCCCTAGACTACCTTTTTTGGAGGAAAGCAAAAGTCACCATGTGTCAACATTTGAGAAATAGTTAGTTCAATGCCTGGGTTTAATGCTTTAGTTCAACATTTTGGTTCAATACCTAAGTTAAAGTGTAAATGGTGTGTAGTGTTAAACCATTGAACCATTGAACCATTTTGGTTCATCGGGAAATTCAAGGGAGTGTCTCAAATACCAAATGGGTCAAGTCCCTTTTTGAAAGGTAGAAAAGCGTCATTCCATTCTGTTTAAGTGCTGAAGAATAGTGGAGGCCACCAAGTTTCATTATCCGAGTCCCTCCCTACTCCATTCCCAAAAGTAGCAGAAGACGCCACATACCCCCAGTAAGAGAAGCAAAAGATGCCACGTATCTTCTCAAGAATGGTGGAGGCCACCATGTGTCAACTTTTGAGACATCATCTTCAAAGCTTCATTGCCAAATAAAGATTGTGGTGGGTCCCAGGTGTTACTTCAAAAGTCTACGAAAGCTACCAAGTGTCACCATCCGTAGGAGCCTAATATATGCCCCAAATAATTCTATAGCATAGCCTGGTAGGAGAAGCAGAGAGAGCCACATGTCCTTTATGAATCAGGTGAAAAGTGCCAAGTGTCATTCTCCAGTGCCGTCTAAGCAATAAGGAAAATTTTAAGAAATTGACTAAGTGTTCTTTTTTGTTTCAACAGAATAGAGGGTCCTATATAGGCACTTCTAGCTCAGTTAGAATTTAGTATTGGGATATAAATTTTGGGACACATGATCAATCTAGAGGGAAACTCGGCTAAAGTTAATTCTAGTAGATGGAACAGTTCACTGAGTAGATTTTTGGGGCCAACAAACATTGAAAGCACCATTTGTTTGTCCCCTGTGAGTTAAGGGCGGAGTAGAATTGCATGGGAAAAGGAGTGATGGAAGGAGACATCTGAGGCTATAAAAGAAGAGGATCAGTTTACCGAAGAGGGAGGATTCTATAGTTTTAGACTTTCTAGAGTAGAGGACTAGTAATATCATTTACTTTTGTCTCATTTTCTTGAATTGTAAAGTTGATGTAACTGTGCATGTTTCTGTGACTTTTATGTGGCTAAATGAATTAAAAAGATTGAACTCTATGCCTTTGTTGATATTATTTATGTCATTTGCTAAAGTATTCTAAACTGTAGATTTTCTAGAGTTGCGATTAGGAATGTCATTTGCTTTTGTCTCATTTTCTTGAGTCAGAAGTTCTACATAAATGTATGTGATTTATGCACCTCTTATGTGATTAGAAGATTCTTATAAGAAGACTAAACTCTATGCCTTTGTTGACATCTCTATATCTCAGTGAAAAAAGCCTTTGTTATGAGCCTCTATTTCTATTATTTCAATCTTTTACATTGATCATGCACTTGTCTGCTCTTAAATGTAATTGAATCCTATATATTGTCTCATTGTGCTCAAGTTAGGATTAGGATTACACTCAAGTGCATCACCATAGTTAGGTTTCATTTCCTACATTTGTATTTCTATTAATTTTCCTATCCCTTTTCTCCCAACACTTGATACAAAAGAAGAGACCAGCTTCTCTAAAATTTGGAGGTTGTTTCAAGCCGCAATGTCCCACAGCTTGAAACTTTCCATTGTTAATTGATTAAAATCAAGCACAATTTTAAATCATCAACAAAAAATACTACATGAAATGCATCATGGAGTATCAGGTGGACATTTTTATATAAAGACCATAGCTATAAAGATAAGTGAGGTAGGTTATTTCTAGCCTAATTTATTTATAGATTGTTATCAGCTGGTTAAAAAATGTCAATCTTGTCAATATTATGTGGGGATGAGAAGGAATGCAACAATGCCTCTTAGTCCTATAATTGTGGATGAACCTTCTGCTCAATGGGTTCTTGACTTCATTGGAATGATAAATCTAGTATCTAGTATGGGTCATAAATGGATCTTAATAGCAACAGATTATTTCACCAGATGGACCAAGGTAGTGCCACTCAAATAAGCAACATAAAATGTGATCCTAGATTTTCTAAGGAGTATCACTACTTGTTTTGGGGCTCCTCATACCATAATTTTAGATAATGTTAAAGCATTTTTAGGATCTAAAGTATCCAAATTTGCATTAAGGCATGGAATATATCTGAAAACTTCTTATAATTATTACCTTCATGGAAATTCTTTGGTAGAATCAACTAATAAGAACTTGATTAGACTCATCAAAAGAATAGGGGCTGATCATCAAAAAGAGTGGCATAAAGTGCTTTATTTAGCACTATGGGCTGATAGAATCACACCTAAACAGGTGATCAAAATTTCTCCATATGAATTGGTCTATGGAAAGCCTTCTGTAATACCTCTTAGCTTTGAAATTCCTGCTCTCTAGCTAATCAAACATATTGAAATTGAGGAAAATGGCCCCATGTAGGTCAGACTCGCAGAACTTCTAGAAGTTCAAGAAAAGAGGGATGCAGGACATAATTCATTGGTAAAACATTAAAAAGTAGTTAAAGACTCTTTTGATAAAAGAACTTCAAATCCCCATTTCAAAATAGGCTCAATTGTTTTGAAATGGGATGCAAGCGCTGCCAAGCCAGGTCAACACATAAAATTTGAAGCATTATGGACTAGCCCTTATAAAATTCATGCATGTAAACAACAAAATTCATTTGAGCTAGAAATGATGGAAGGTGAACCTGAAGAGATTCCTATGAATGGAATCTATTTGAAACATTTTAGTTAAACTATGTTTTTTAGCGATTTTCGATCATGCAGGAATTGTAGATTCTTTTTGAGCAGTCTCAAAAGTCCTTGGGGTCACCAATAACTGTAGAGTAAAAAATACTCTACGTTTCATTATGATTATCAACAGTGCATGATCCAAATCACTGTCCCACACACTTTGGTTTGAGATGGCGAAGTTTACATTCAGAGCTCAGGCTTGATGTTCTTTTTACTTCATTTTTCTATAAGTGTCAAAGTCAAGTGGAAGCTGCCAAGTGTCATTTTTTGAGGCACTTTTCATAATTTTAATAAGGTTACAGAACATGCCACATATCCCATAAGTAACTTAGCAGAGTGCAAAAAGTGTCGGCATCCACATCTCATATGTGTTTCAAAGGTTTCTTTTAATAAGCTAAGTATTAGGATCAGACAGAGGGTGCCAAGTAGCATTCATGAAAGGTTCCAATTTGCTTTTCTAAAAGTGAAGGAAGACACCACGTATCTCAGTTGAAGAGAGCAGAAGCCACCACATGCCAACCTCCCAATTATCTTCATTTTGTTTCACCGATATAGTAAAAATTGTGGTGGGTCTTAGGTTTTGTTTCTAAAGCAAGAGAAAGCTGCCAAGTGTCACTATTTGTGTAAATATGAAATGAGGCCCGATTGTTTCTATAATATAAATAGAGCAATGGAGACCAGCATGTGTCACCTTCCGTAGGTTTATCAAAAGGTAGCTAAAAGTAGTGGAGATCGCCACATAACCCCAGTTAAGTAAAGTGGAGATTGCCATGTGTCCTTTGTTGAGGAAAGCAAAAACTACCACTTGTCCCTATGCCTTTTTAAAGTTGCTCAGGTGAGAAATGTTATGGGTCTTATTTTTTGTTAATTTTTATAAGTTTTGAAGAAGTGGATTGAAATAGGTGCCAAAGGCGAAACACTCCTGAGCAAAGACACAAAAGAGTATAAGTTACGTAGAAAGTGCCGTGTGCCTTTGGTAAGTGTTGCGGAACATGCCAAGTGTCATTCTCTGGTGTCTCCTAAGTAATAAGAAGGTTTCCAAGGAATTGGCCAAGTGTCCTCTTCTGTTTGATAAAAGGGAGAGTTCTGCAATCTGTTTTAGCCAATGAACTATCGGAAGATAGAGCATTTCAGAATCTAAGAAATGTCTTTTGCTAGACACTTCCAGTTCAGTTGGTTTTCAGTTGGGCAGTTAGATTGGGAACACATAGACAATCTGGAGTGAATCCAAGGCTATAAATAAGGGTGCAGAGATCACCAAAAAAGGATAATCAAATACTTAGAGAGAATTTTTTGAGAGAATTATTGTCAAGAGTTTTAGACTTTCTAGAGCTATGATTAGGAATATCATTTGCCTTTGTTCTATTTTATTAAGTTGGAAAGTTTATGTAATTGTGCATATTTTTATGCCTCTTATGTGACTGGAGAATTAATAAGAAGATTGAATCATGTTCCTTTGTTGATATTTTCTATGTCATTACAAAAGTAGTCTAAGCTGTGTTGTCAAGGGTTGTAGACTTTCTCGAGATGTGATTAGGAATATCATTTGCCTTTGTTTTATTTTCTTGAGTTGGAAAGTTTATATAACTGTGCATGTTTTTGTGCCTCTTATGTGACTAGAGAATTAATAAGAAGATTTAACCCTATGCCTTTGTTGATATTTTTTGTGTCATTGCAAAAGTAGCCTAAGCTATGAGATTCTATTTCTATTATTTTCATCTTTTACATTGATTATCCCTTGTTTGCTTTTAAATGTAATTGAATCTTACATATAGTCTCATTGTGCTCAGAATTAAGGGTCGAATTACATTCAAGCACATCACCACAGTTAGATTTTCTTTCTTGCATTTGTGTTTCTATTAAAATTCCTATCCCTTTTCCCAGTATACGCTTGATATAAAGAAGAGACTAGCTTCTTAAAAATTTGGAGGTTGTTTCAAGTCCCAAGTCCCACATCTTGAAACTTCCCATTGTTGGTGTTAGAAACAAGCACAATTTTTAACCATCAACAGTTTCTACGTTATTTTACTTACTCAAGCTTTCCATGTAGCTTTACTTACTCAATATTTCCATGTTGCTTTACTTGAGGTTTTCATGCTGCTTTATCACATTACTTTACTTACTCATGCTTTCTATGCTGCTTTACTTACTCAAGATTTCCATATTACTTTTCCACATTACTTTACTTACTCAAGATTTCATCATTAATTTTCCATGTAACTTTACTTAATTGACCTTTCTACACTATTTTTTCATGTTGATTTACTTACTGGGGCTTACCATGTTACTTTTCCATGCTACTTTAATTACTTAGGCTTTTCACGCTACTTTTCTATGCTACCTTACTTATTCAGGATTTTTATGCTACTTTTTCCACTCTGCTTTACTTACTCGATCTTTCTATGTTGCTTTACTCACATGAGATTTACACATTGCTCTTCCACCCTGCTTTACTTACTAAAGTTTTCCATGCTGCTTTACTTGGGTTTTTCACACTACTTTTCCATGTTGCTTTACTTACTCAGGTTTTCAATGCTTTTTTACTTGAGCTTTTCACATTGCTTTACTTATTCAAGCTTTCCATGCAACTTTATTTGCTCATACTTTCTACACTCTTTTTCCATGTTGCTTTACTTAATCGGGCTTTGTATGCTACTTTATTTGCTCATACTTTCTACACTTTTTTTCCACATTGCTTTACTTACTTGGGCTTTTCATGCTAATTTTCCACGTTTCTTTACTTCTTCATACTTTCTAAGTAGATTTATTTACTCAAGATTTCCATGCTCCTTTTCCACACTACTTTACTTACTTGAGATTTTCATGTTATTTTTCCATGCTACTTTAGTTACACAAGATTTCCATGCTACTTTATCTAATTAAGCTCTCCATATTGTTTTACTTACTCAAAATTTCCATGTTGCATTAATCACTCAAGCTTTTCATGCTGCTTTACTTATTTAGGTTTTCCATGCTACTTTACTTACTTGGGCTTTCCACAATGATTTTCCATAGTGCTTTACTTGAGCTTTTTACGCTACTTTTCTACACTGTATTACTTACTCTGGCTTTTCACATTGCCTTTCTATGTTTCTTTACTTACTCAAACTTTCCATGCTACTTTACTTACTCGAGCTTTCCACACGACTTTTCCATGTTGCTTTACTTACTCAAGCTTTCTAGACTTCTTTTCCACATTGCTTTACTTACTTGGGGTTTCCACGCTACTTTACTTACTTGGGCTTTCCACACTACTTTCTCATGCTGCTTTATTTACTCATGCTTTCCACACTGCTTTTCCATACTACTTTGCTTGATTGATCTTTCCATGTTGCTTTTGGACACTACTTTCCTTGAGCTTTCCACATCACTTTATTTACTCAAGCTTTCCATGCTACTTTTCTACGCTATTTTACTTTCTCATGCTTTTCAAACTACTTTACTTACTCAAGATTTCTATGCTGATTTACTTACTCAGGATTTCCACACTGCTTTACTTACTCGAGATTTCCACACTGCTTTACTATGCTAATTTACTTACTCAGGCTTTTCATGCTACTTTACTTACTTGGGCTTTCCACACTATATTTACACACTACATTACTCACTCAAGATTTCTATGCTACTTTTCAATGCTACTGCTCATACTCAAGCTTCCCATGGTACTTTTTCACAATGCTTTATTTACTTGGGGTTTCCATGCTACTTTACTTACTCAAGATTTATATATTACTTTACTTACTCAAGGTTTCTATGTTGCTTTACTTACTCAAGTTTTCCACACTACTTTTTCACATTGCTTTACTTATTCAAACTTTTCATGCTACTTTTCCACACTGTTTTACTTACTCGGGTTTTCCACGCTACTTTACTTATTGGTCTTTCCACACTGCTTTACTTACTCATGTTTTTCATGCTATTTTTCCAAACTACTTTACTTACTCAAGCTTTCCACATTGTTTTACTTACTTGGGATTTCCATGTTGGTTTTTCACATTTCTTTACTTACTCAATTTTTTCAAACTACTTTTTCACACTACTTTATTGCATTGAGTTTTCCACAATGCTTTATTTACTTGAGCTTTTTATGCTACTTTTCTATGCTGCTTTACTGACTCAGACTTTCCACACCACTTTCCTTATTCAGGATTTCTATGTTGTTTTACTTACTTGATCTTTCCATGCTACTTTACTTACTCAAGCTTTTCAATGCTAATTTACTTACTTGAGCTTTCCACACTGATTTTCCACATTGCTTTACGTACTCATGCTTTCCATTCTACTTTTTCATGGTGCTTTACTTACCTAGGATTTCCACACTACTTTACTTACTGGAGCTTTCCACACTACTTTTATATGCTTCTTTATTTATTCAAGATATCTATGTTATTTACTTACTAAAGCTTTCCATGATGCTTTACTTACTCAAGCTTTCCACATTGATTTATTTACTTTCATTTTCCATTCTTCTTTTCTACACTACTTTAATTACTCATGCTTTGCATGCTACTTTACTTACTCATGGTTTCCATGCTACTTTGCCATGTTGCTTTACTTGGGATTTCTATGATGATTTTCCATGTAACTTTACTTTATCAATATTTCTACACTATTTTTTTTGCTACTTTACTTACTAGGGTTTTGCACGTTATTTTTTTATGCTGCTTTAATTACTCAAGATTTCCATACTACTTTTCCATGCTTTTTTCAAGATACTTACTCAAGCTTTCCATGTTGCTTTGCTTACTCAAGCTTTCCACACTGCTTTTCCACCCTACTTTACTTACTCAAGCTTTATGTGCTACTTTTTCATGTTGCTTTACTTACTCAAGATTTTCACATTGCTTTACTTACACGAGCTTTCCATGTTGCTTTATTTACTCAAAAATTCCATATTCTTTTTTCACACTACTTTACTTATTCGGGCTTTCCATTCTACTTTTCCATGTTACTTTACTTACTCATACTTTCTATACCAATTTATCTACTCAAAATTTCCACACTCCTTTTTCATGCTACTTTAAATACTTTAAATTTCCATGTCGATTTTCTATGTTATTTTACTTACATGAGCTTTCCATACTGCTTTATCTAGTCAAGATTTTCATGTTATTTTACTTACTCAAGCTTTTCACATTGTTTTACTTACTCAAGCTTTCCATACTACTTTTCCATGTTGCTTTACTTACTCAAGCTTTCTATGCTGCTCTACTTACTCGAGCTTTCCATAATGCTTTTCAATAGTGCTTTACTTACTTTAGCTTTTTACATTGTTTTTCCACACTACTTTACTTACTTGGGCTTTCCACAATAATTTTCTATGTTGTTTTACTTACTCGAGCTTACCATACTACTTTACTTACTCGGGCTTTCCATACAGATTTTCCATGTTATTTTACTTACTTAGGCTTTCTAAACTACTTTTCCACACTGCTTTACTTTCTTGGGCTTTCCACATTGATTTTCCATGTTGCTTACTTTCTTGGGCTTCCCACACAACTTTTTCATACTACATTATTACTTAGGATTTCCATGATGTTTTTTCACACTACTCTGCTTACTCAAACTTTCCATTTTGCTTTTGCACACTGCTTTCTTTACTCGAGCTTTACACACTGCTTTATTTAATTAGGCTTTCCACACTACTTTTCCATGTTGCTTTACTTTCTCAAAATTTTCACACTATTTTAATTTTTTCACACTACTTTACTTACTTAAACTATATACACTACTTTTCCATGTTGATTTACTTACTCAATTTTTTCATGCTACTTTACTTACCTAGGCTTTCCACACTTCTTTACTTACTTGGGCTTTCCACATTACTTTTTCACACTACTTTATTTACTCAAGGTTTTCACGATTTTTTACTTTAACATTCAACATTACTTTACTTACTTAGGGTTTCCACATTGCTTTACTTACTTGAGATTTCCACACTTCTTTTTCATGTTACTTTACTTGAGTTTTTCACACTACTTTACTTACTCGAACTTTCCATGCTACATTACTTACTTGGGCTTTCCACATTGCTTTACTTACTCGAGTTTTCAATGCTGATTTTCTAAACTACTTTACTCACTTGAGCTTTCCATGTTGCTTTACTTACTTGAGATTTCCATGCTACTTTTTCACACTACTTTTCTTGCTAGGGCTTTCTACAGTGATTTTTTACACTGCTATACCTCATTGGGCTCTTCACACTACTTTATTTACTCTAATTTTTCATTCAACTTTTTCATATTTCTTTACTTAGGCTTTCCACACTACTTTACTTACTCAAGTTTTCCATGATTTTTTACTTACTTAAGCTTTCCATGCTACGTTACTTACTCAAGCTTTTCAATGCTACTTTACTTACTCAAGCTTACTATGTTATTTTTCCACATTGCTTTACTTACTCATGATTTCCATGCTATTTTTCCATGGTGCTTTACTTACTTTGGCTTTCTATACCACTTTACTTATTTGAGCTTTCCACACTACTTTTCTATGCTCCTTTATTTACTCAAGATTTTTATGTTATTTTACTTACTTGAGCTTTCCATGCTATTTTACTTACTCAGGATTTTCACGTTGCTTTAATTACTTTGGGTTTCCATCTTGCTTTTCCACATTACTTTACTTACTCATGCTTTCCATGTTGCTTTGCTTACTCAAGCTTTCCATGTTGCTTTACTTACTCAAGCTTTACACATTGCTTTACTTGGGGTTTCCATGATGCTCTTTTACGTTGCTTTACTTACTCAAGATTTCCATGTTTCTTTACTTACTCAATATTTCAACACTGCTTTTCTACCCTGCTTTACTTAAGTTTTTCATGATGTTTTTTCATGTTGCTTTACTTACTCGAGTTTTTCAGACTACTTTTCCATGTTACTTTACTTACTCGAGATTTCCATGTTTTTTTAGTTACTCAAGCTTTTCACGTTGCTTTAATTACTTAAACTTTCTATGCTACTTTATTTACTCACATTTTCCATGCCCTTTTTCCATACTACTTTACTTACTCAGGCTTTCCATGCTATTTTTCCATATTTCTTTACTTATTCATACTTTTTACATTGATTTATTTGCTTGTGCTTTCCACACTGCTTTACTTAAGATTTCCATGTTACTTTTCCACGCTGCTTTACTTACATGAGCTTTCCATGCTACTTTATCTAATCAAGAATTCCATATTGTTTTACTTACTCAAGATTTCCTTGTTGCTTTACTTACTCGATCTTTCCACATTAATTTTCCATGTTGCTTTACTTACTCAATATTTTTACAATGTTATTCCATAGTGCTTTACTTAGTCAATCTTTTTACACTATTTTTCCACACTAGCTTACTTACTCAAGATTTCCACACTACTTTTTTATATTTCTTACTAACTCGATATCTCCATGCTACTTTACTTGATCTTTCAATACAACTTTTCCATGTTGCTTTACTTAGTCAAACTTTCTAGACTGCTTTTCCACATTGCTTTAGTTACTTGGGATTTCCACTCTACTTTTCCATGATACTTTACTTGGGATTTCAACACTGCTTTTCTATGTTGCTTTACTTAAGATTTCCATGATTCTTTTCCACACTACTCTGCTTATTCAACCTTTTTATGTTACTTTTGCACACCGCTTTCCTTACTCAAGCTTTTTATGCTACTTTATTCACTCAGGCTTTCTATGATACTTTTCCACATTACTTTACTTTCTCAAGCTTTGCACACTACTTTACTTACTCTATATTTCCATTCTAATTTACTTACTCAATCTTTCCACACTACTTTACTTAATCAATCTTTCTACACTAGTTTTCCATACTGATTTACTTACTCAAGATATTCATGTTACTTTACTTACTTTAGCTTTCCACACTACTTTTCAACACTGCATTTCCAAGCTACTTCACTTACTTAGGGTTTCCACGTTACTTTTTCAAACTCTTTTATTTACTCAAGGTTTCCACGTTACTTTACTTACTCGTGCTTTCCATGTTACTTTACTAACTCAATATTTATATGTTAGTTTACTGGCTCAAGCTTTCCATACTACTTTTTCACATTTCTTTACTTAATC
The DNA here is from genome assembly GCA_037957365.1 of Torreya grandis. Lineage (NCBI taxonomy): Eukaryota > Viridiplantae > Streptophyta > Pinopsida > Cupressales > Taxaceae > Torreya > Torreya grandis. The sequence goes on along the minus strand of JARHVA010001883.1, from coordinate 103,616 downwards.
TTTTCATGCTACTTTTTCTTACTGCTTTACATACTCAAGCTTTTCATGCTACTTTACTTACTTTGGGTTTTCACACTACTTTACCTACTCGAGTTTTCCATACTATTTTTCCAAACTACTTTAGTTACTCGAGCTTTCCATGTTGTTTTACTTACTCAAGATTTCCATGCTACTTTTTCACACTATTTTACTTACTCAAACTTTCCACACTGCTTTTTTATACTACTTTAATTTATTAGGCTTTTCACACTATTTTACTTACTCAGGCTTTCCATATTATTTTTCCATTCTACTTTGCTTACTCAGGCTTTCCATGCTGCTTTATTTACTCAGACTTTCCATGCAATTTTACTTACTCAAACTTTCCATGTTACTTTACTTACATGATCTTTTCAATGCTACTTTACTTACTTAGGCTTTCCATGATGCTTTTCCACACTGCCTACTTACTTAGGCTTTCTAGACTCATTTTTTGTGTTACTTTAATTATTAAGGTTTTTCATGATACTTTTCTATGTTGTTTTACTTATTCAAGCTTTCCATACTACATTAATTATTTAGGGTTTCCATACTACTTTTCCACATTGCTTTACTTGCTCAATCTTTCCATGCTGCTTTACTTACTTGAGGCTTTCCATACTACTTTTCTATGTTGCTTTACTCACTTGAGCTTTCTACACTACTTTTCCATGCTGCTTTACTTACTCAAGGTTTCCATGTTACATTAATTACTCTGACTTTCTACATTGTTTTTCCATGTTGCTTTACTTACTCAAGATTTTTAGTTGCTTTTCCATGTTGCTTTATTTATTTAAACTTTTTTAGGTTGCTTTTACATGTTACTTTAATTACTCAAGCTTTTCATGCTACTTTACTTATTCAAGCCTTCCATGCTCTTTTACTTACTCGAGATTTCCACGTTGCTTTACTTACTTGAGCTTTCTACACTAATTTTCCATATTTATTTACTTACTTAGGCTTTCAATGCTACTTTAACTACTCAAGTTTTTTATGTTGCTTTACTTACTCAGGATTTCCATGCTACTTTTCCATGCTACTTTACTTAGCTTTTCATATTCCTTTACTTACGTGGCCTTTCCAAGTGGCTTTTACATGCTATTTTACTTACTCAAGATTTTATCTTTGCTTTGCTTACTCAAGCTTTCCACACTAATTTTCCACACTACTTTAGTTACTCTAGCTTTTGACGCTGCTTTTCCATATAGCTTTACTTACTCAAGATTTCCATGCTACTTTCTCTATGTTGCTTTACTTACTCAAACGTTCCACACTACTTTACTTACTCAAACTTTTTATGCTACTTTACTTACTTAGGCTTTTCACACTACTTTTCTATGCTACTTTAATTACTCAAGCTTTTCATAATACTTGTTCAAACTGCTTTACTTACTCAAGTTTTCTATGCTACTTTTCCATATTACATTATTTACTCAAGCTTTCCAAATTAATTTACTTATTTAAGCTTTTCACATTACTTTTCCATGCTTCACACTTCTTTACTCAAGTTTTCCATGCTGCTTTATTTGCTTTGGCTGTCCATGTTATTTTACTTACTCATGCTTTCCATGCTATTTTACTTACTCAAACTTTCTATGTTTCCTTACTGACTCGTGCTTTCAATGATGTTTTATTTACTTGGGATTTCTATACTACTTTTTCACTCGAGTTTTTTTACTCAATATTTCCATGCTACTTTAATTACTCAAACTTTCTATGCTACTTTACTTACATAGACATTTCACACTACTTTACTTATTTAAGCTTTCAACACTACTTCACTTACTCAGGGTTTCTATACTATGTTACTCAAGCTTTCAACATTGTCTTTATATTTTGTTTTACTTGCTCAAGCTTTCCACACTATTTTAGTTATTTAATATTTACATGCTACTTTTCTATGTTATTTTACTTAATCAGGTTTTTTATGTTGCTTTACTTACTTTGGCTTTCGACTCTACTTTACTTACTCAGGCTTTCCATGTTGCTTTTTCATGTTGTTTTACTTACTCGAGGTTTCCACACTACTTTACTTACTTGAGCTTTCCATGCTACTTTAGTTACTTAGACTTTTCACACTGCTTTACTTACTTGGGCTTTCCACGTTGCTTTACTTACTCAAGCTTTTTACACTATTTTTTTTACTTTTTTATTTACTCAGTCTTTCTAGGTTGCTTTAGTTACTAAAAATTTCCATGATACTTTACTCACTCAAGCTTTCTATGCTGATTTACTTACTTGGACATTCCATTATGCTTTACTTACTCAGGATTTCCATGCTGCTTTACTTACTCAAGATTTCCACACTGCTTTTCCACATTGCTTTACTTACTCGAGCTTTCCACATTGTTTCACTTGAGTTTTCCATGCTATGTTACTCGAGCTTTCCACACTAATTTTCCATGCTACTTTACTTATTTTGACTTTATACACTACTTTTCTACACTGGTTTACTTGGTCTTTCTACCCTGCTTTACTTACTCAAGCCTTCCATGTTACTTTACTTACTCATGCTTTTCACTCTACTTTACTTACTCGAGCTTTTCATTATGCTTTACTTAATTGGGCTTTCCATGCTACCTTACTTCCTTGGGTTTTCCATGTTGCTTTACTTACTCTGGATTTCCATGCTATTTTACTTAAGCTTTTCATGGTGTTTTACTTATTAGGGATTTCCATGTTGCAATACTTACTCAGGCTTTTCACACTATTTTTCCATGCTACTTTACTTCCTCATGTTTTATACACTACTTTACTTATTTAGGATTTCCACGCTGCTTTACTTGAGATTTGTAGACTAGTTTTTCACGTTGCTTTACTTACTCAAGCTTTTCACACTTTTTTTTAAAGTTGCTTTACTTACTTGAGCTTTCCAAGTTGCTTTACTTACTCAAACTTTGCAGACTATTTTTTCATGCTACTTTACTTAAGATTTATAGACTTTTTTTCCACACTATTTTAGTTACTTAAGCTTTCCATGCTACTTTACTCAATATTTCCATGTTGTTTTTCCATGTTGATTTTACTTAGGATTTTCATGTTACTTTACTTACTCGAGCTTTCCATGCTACTTTAAATACTGAGACTTTCGACACTCCTTTACTTACTCAATATTTTCACACTATTTTTTTATACTACTTTACATACTAAAGCTTTCCACACTACTTTACTTACTCACACTTTCGACATTGTTTTCCACCCTGCTTTACTTACTTGGGGTTTCCACACTACTTTTCTTTGATGCTTTACTTGGGCTTTCCATGCTGATTTACTTACTCAAGATTTCAATGATACTTTTTTGCACTCCTTTACTTACTTGAGCTTTCCACACTGCTTTACTTACTTGAGCTTTCCATGCTATCTTATTTACCCGAGCCTTCAAAATTACTTTACTTTGGATTTCCATGCTACTTTAGTTACATAGGCTTTCCACACTTCTTTAATTACTTGTACTTTCCATGATTTTTTACTTACTCGAGCTTTCTACATTATTTTTCCATATTGCTTTACTTACTCAGGCTCTTTACTCTACTTTTCCACCCTGACTACTTACTGAAGCTTTCCACACTGCTTTACTTACTTGAGCTTTCTAAGTTGCTTTACTTACTTTAGCTTTTCACATTGTTTTTCCATGATGTTTTACTTAATCATTCTTTTCATACTAATTTTCTATACTGATTTACTTACTCAATCTTTTCACACTACTTTTTCATGTTACTTTACTTACTTGAACTTTCCATGTTACTTTTCCATGCTATTTTACTTACTTGAGATTTCTTTATTGCTTTACTTACTTGGGCTTTCCACGTTGTTTTACTTAAGCTTTCCATGCAATTTTTTTATGCTACTTTAATTACTCAAGATTTCTATGCTACTTTTCTATGCTATTTTACTTACTAGAGCTTTCCATGTTGCTTTATTTGCTCAAATTTTTCATGCTACTTTTTGACTCTGCATTATTTATTCAAAATTTCTACACTACATTTCCACACTACTTTACTTGGGATTTTCATGTTGCTTTACCTACTCAGGTTGTTCATGTTGCTTTACTTACTCGATCTTTTCATGATGCTTTTCCATGCTACTTATTTACTTAAGCTTTCCACACTGTTCTACTTAGTCAAACTTTCCACGGTAGTTTTCCATGCTACTTTACTTATTCAGGCTTTCCATGTTGATTTTCTATGCTGCTATACTTACTTGGGCATTCTATGATGTTTTTTCATGCTCCTTTACTTACTCAAGCTTTCCACACTATTTTTCCATGCTGCTTTACTTACTCGAGCTTTCCATGCTACTTTACTTACTCAAAATTTCCATGCTACTTTACTTACTCAAGATTTCTATGCTACTTTTCCATACTGGTTTCCTTACTTGAGCTTTTCACACTATTTTTGCATGTTGTTTTACTTACTCACACTTTTCACATTGATTTTCTACAATACTTTACATACACATGCTTTCTATGCTGATTTACTTACTTTAGCTTTTCACATTATTTTTTTACACTTTTTTACTTACTCAAGCTTTCCACGTTGCTTTACTTACTCGATATTTCCACACTACTTTAATAACTCAGGCTTTTCACGCTAATTTTTCATGCTGCTTACTCAAGCTTTCTATGTTTCATTACTTACTTGAGATTTCCATGTTTCTTTTCTAAGTTGTTTTACTTACTCGAGCTTCCCACATTTTTTTCCTTACTCAAGTTTTTCATGCTACTTTACTTACTAAGGCTTTCCATGCTATTTTACTTAGGATTTCCATGCTATTTTACTTACTTGGTCTTTCCCTACCAAATTTTTATGCTAATTTACTTACTCAAGCTTTCCATGTTACTTTCCCATGCTACTTTAATTAATCAAGATTTTCACAATGTTTTTCCACACTGCATTACCTAATTGAGCTTTCCATGTTGCTTTACTTACTTGGGCTTTCGACACTACTTTACTTACTCAAAATTTCCATGTATTACTTAGGTTTTCCATGCTACTTTTTTATGTTGCTTTACTTGGACTTTCCACATTGCTTTTTCACATTGCTTTATTTACTCAGGCTTTCCACATTGATTTACTTACTCAGGCTATCTAAGCTACCTTTCCATACTCCTTTACTTACTCATGCTTTCCATGTCGGTTTACTTATTCATGCTTTCCATATTGGTCTACCATGCTTTGTTACTTACTCGAGCTTTTCACGCTATGTTACTTACTCAATATTTTCATGCTGCTTTACTTACTCAAGCTTTTCACACTGCTTTACTTACATGGGCTTTACATGTTGCTTTACTTATTCAATATTTTCATGATACTTTTTCACACAACTTTACTTACTCAGCATTTCTACACTATATTTCTAAGATGCTTTACTTACTCAGGCTTTCCACACTACTCTACTTACTTGAGCTTTTCATGCTACTTTACTTGGGCTTTCCACACGGCATTACTTACTTGGGCTTTCTATGCAGTTTTTGCATGCTACATTACTTACTCAAGCTTTCCACACTATTTTTCCATGTTGCTTTACTTAATCAAGCTTAAAAAGATATTTTACTGACTCAGGCTTTCCATGTTGTTTTACTTACTCGGGCTTTCTATGCTACTTTACTTGATATTTTTATGCTCCTTTTCAATGCTTCTTTACTTACTCATTCCTTTCACACTACTTTACTTACTCAGGCTTTCAACATTTCCTTTCCATTATGCTTTACCTAATCAAACTTTCCACACTGATTTTCTATGCTTCTTTACTTACTCAAGCTTTCCACGCTACTTTACTTACTTAGGCTTTCCATACTACTTTACTTACTCGATCTTTACACACTACTTTTCTATGTTGATTTACTTATTTAGACTTTCCACATTGTTTTTCCATGCTGCTTTACTTACTTGAGATTTCCACATTGCTTTACTTACTTGGGCTTTCCATGATGCTTTTCCATGTTGATTTATTAGGCTTTTCATATTTCTTTTCCATGTTGCTTTACTTACTTAGGGTTTCCACTCTACTTTACTTACTCAGGTTTTTCATAATGCTTTACTTACTCAAGCTTTCCATGCTACTTTACTTACTCAAGTTTTCGAAATTGTTTTTTCACGTTTCCTTCCTTACTCCAGCTTTCCATGATGCTTTACTTACTCTAGCTTTACACATTACTTTTTTATGTTGGTTACTTACAAGGGCTATTCACGCTGCTTTACTTACTCAAGCTTTCTATGTTGTTTTTTCACACTGATTTACTTACCCAAGATTTTCACACTACTTTACTTATTTAGGCTTTCCACACTACTTTTCCACATTGCTTCACTTACTCTAGCATTCCATGCTACTTTTTCACATTGCTTTAATTATTTGAGCTTTCCAAGATGCTTTAATTTCTTAGGATTTCTACGTTACTTTTCAATGCTACTTTACTTACTCAAAATTTCCATGCTTATTTTCCACACTAATTTAATTACTAGGACTTTTCACGCTGCTTTACTTACACGAGCTTCCCACACTGTTTTACATGAGATTTTTATGCTATTTTTCCATGCTACTTTATTTACTTGAAATTTATATGCTACTTTTTCATGCTACTTTACTTACTTAGGCTTTCCATGCTAATTTACTTATAAAGGCTTTCTACACTACTTTACTTAATCGGGCTTTCCATGTTGCTTTTCCATATTACTTTAATTACTTGTGCTTTTCATGTTTCTTTACTTAGGCTTTTCATGCTACCTTTTCACACTGCTTTACTTACTCAAGCTTTCCATGTTACTTTTCCACGCTAATTTATTTACTCAAGCTTTCCATGCTACATTTCTATTCTCTGTTACTTACTTGAGCTTTCCACATTATTATTTCATGATGCTTTACTTACTCAAGATTTTCATGTTGCTTTACTTAGGATTTTCATGATGCTTTACTTGGGGTTTTCATGTTGCTTTTCCATGCTACTTTACTTACTCATGTTTTTTATTTGATTTACTTACTTGAGCTTTCCATGATACTTTACTTACTCAAGATTTATATGCAACTTTTCCACACTGCATTACTTTTCCATGCTAGTTTTCCACACTATTTTACTTACATGGGCTTTCCACATTACTTTACTTACTCAAGCTTTCTATGTTGCTTTACTTACTCAAGATTTTTAGGTAGCTTTTCCAAGCTGCTTTACTTACTCAATATTTCCATGGTGCTTTTCTATGCTACCTTACTTACTTAGGCTTTCCACGTTGCTTTACTTATTCAAACTTTTCATACTAATTTTCCATGCTTCTTTACTTACTCAGTCTTTTCACATTGCTTTACTTACTTTAGTTTTCTACGCTAATTTTTCATGTTGCTTTAATTACTCAAGCTTTCCACACTGCTTTACTTACGCTGGCTTTCTAAGCTACTTTTTTATGTTATTTTACTTACTTGAGCTTTCCACATTGATTTACTTACTCGAGCCTTCCATGTTGATTTACTTACCTGGGTATTTCTTGTTGCTTTTCCACACTGGTTTACTTACTCAAGATTTATATGCTATTTTTCCATGCTTCTTTACTTACTTAAGGTTTCTATGTTGCTTTGCTTACTCAATATTTCCATGTTACTTTGCTTACTTAAGCTTTCCACACTACTTTACTTAATCAAGATTTTCATGCTATTTTTTGATGTTTTACCTACATAAAATTTTCACACTACTTTTCCATGCTATTTTATTTATTCAATCTTTCTTTGTTACTTTTTCATGCTACTTTACTTACTTAGGCTTCCATAGTGCTTTAGTTACATGACCTTTGTTTGCTACTTTACTTTTTTGGGCTTTCCACTCTACTGTTCTAGGCTACTTTATTTACTCAGGCTTTCCAAGATGCTTTTTTATGTTACTTTACTTATTTTAGCTTTCCGCGTTGCTTTACTTAATTGGTATTTTTATATTGCTTTACTTAATCAAGCTTTTTATGCTGCTTTACTTAGGTTTTCCATGTTGCTTTACTTACTCAAGCTTTCTACATTGCTTTTCCATGTTGCCCTATTGACTCAAAATTTCCATGCTGCCTTTCTCAGTAGCTTTACTTAATCAAGGTTTCCACACTGTTTCACTTACTCGAGCTTTCCATGTTGCTTTTCTATGTTACATTATTTACTTAAGCATTCCATGCTGCTTTACTTACTCTAGTTTTTCATGCTACATTTCTTACTCAGGCTTTCCATGTTGATTTACTTACTTGAAATTTCCATGCTTCTTTTCCACATTGTTTTACTTACTTAAGCTTTCCATGTTACTTTACTTACTAAGGATTTCAATACTACTTTTTCATGCTGCTTTACTTACTCAGGCTTTCTACTCTACTTTTCTATGTTGCTTTACTTACTCAAGCTTTCCATGTTTCTTTACTTTTTTGAGCTTTCCACACTCTTTTACTTATTCAAGTTTTTCATGCTACTTTTCTATGTTACTTTACTTACTCGATCTTTTCATGCTATTTTCCATGCTATTTTGCTTACTCAAGCTTTTTATACTACTTTATTTGCTTGGGCTTTCCATGCTTCTTTACTTACTCAAGCTTTCCAAGATATTATAATTAATTGGGTTTTCCAAGCTACTTTTTCATGCTACTCTACTTACTCGATATTTTCACACTACTTTATTTACTTGGGCATTCAAAACTTTTTTACTTACTCGAGCTTTTCATGCTACTATACTTACTCAGGATTTTGAGGTTGTTTCTCTATGATGCTTTACTTACTCAGGTTTTTCATGTTGCTTTACTTACTCAAAATTTCCATGCTACTTTACTTACTCAAGCTTTTCATGATGTTTTTTCACACTAATTTACTTACTTGAAATTTCTATGTTATTTTACTTACTTAGCCTTTCCATGTTATTTTTCCATGCTGCTTTATTTAATCATGCTTTCCACCCTTTTTACTAACTCAAGATTTTCACTCTATTTTTTGATGCTACTTTACTTACTAGGGCTTTCCACATTGGTTTACTTAGGATTTCTACACTACTTTACTTACTCAAATTTTTTGTGTTACTTTACTTACTTAAGATTTCCATGTTGTTTTTACATGTTACTTTACTTGCTAAGGTTTTCCATGCTACTTTTCCATATTTTTTCACTTATTCATACTTTTCACGCTACTTTTTCATGCTACTTTACTTACTTGATCTTTCCATGTTACTTTACTTACTTGAGCTTTCCATGCTATTTTAATTACTTGAGCTTTCCACGTTATTTTTGCATGCTACTTTACTTACTCGACCTTTTCACACTACTTTTTCATGTTGCTTTACTTAATCATGCTTTCAACGCTCTTTTTTTACATTGCTTTACTTACTTGGGCTTTCCATGCTACTTTTTCATGTTGATTTACATACTTAGGTTTTCCATGTTGCTTTACTTATTTAATATTTTCACATTCTTTTACTTAATCGAGTTTTCTATACTAATCTACTTACTCAAGTTTTCCACTCTACTTTTCCATGCTAATTTTCCACACTACTTACTTACTCAAGCTTTCCATGTTACTTTACTTACTCAAGATTTTCATGCTACTTTTTTACACTGCTTTACTTACTTGAGCTTTCCATGCTTCTTTACTTACTCGAGCTTTCCACGCTACTTTACTTTCTTGAGCTTTTTGTACTGCTTTACTTACTCGATCTTTTCATGTTGTTTTTCTATGCTACTCTACTTAATCAAGATTTTCATACTACTTTTTCATGTTGCTTTACTTACTCAAACTTTCTATGTTGCTTTACTTACTCAATTTTTCTATGTTGCTTTACTTACTCGAGCTTTCCATGCTATTTTTCCACATTATTTTACTTAATCAAGTTTTTTAGACTGATTTTTATGCTAATTTACTTAATTAAATCTTCCATTCTACTTTATTTACTCAACATTTCTACGTTACATTACTTACTCAAGATTTTTATGTTGTTTTACTTACTCAGGCTTTCTATGCTACTTTTCTATGTTACTTTACCTACTCAGGTTTTCTACACTACTTTACTTAGACTTTCCATGCTACTTTACTTACTTGGGCTTTCAATTTTGCTTTACTTACTCAGACTTTCAACACTATTTTACTTACTCTGGGTTTCCAAGCTACTTTTCTATGATGCTTTACTTACTCAAGCTTTCCATGATGCTTTACTTACTCGAGATTTTCACACAGCTTTTCTGTGATGTTTTACTTACTCAAGCTTTCCATGTTACTTTTTCATCCTATTTTACTTAGATTTTCTACACTGCTTTACTTATTCAGGCTTTCCACACTACTTTTCTACACTGCTTTACTTACTCTAGATTTCTATGGTACTTTTCCACATTGCTTTACTTACTCAAGTGTTCTAAGCTACTTTACTTACTCGAGCTTTCCATGCTCTTTTTTCATGATGCTTTACTTACTTGATGTTTTCATGCTACTTTACTTACTCAGGCTTTCCACACTATTTTTCTATGCTACTTTAATTACTCAAGCTTTTTATGTTGCTTTAATTACTTGATATTTCCATGCTAATTTAATTACTCAAGCTTTCCATTTTACTTTACTTAATCAGGTTTTTTAGGTTGTTTTTTCACAGTAATTTACTTACTCATACTTTCTAGGATGCTTTACCATGTTGCTTTACTTACTCAGGCTTTCCATGCTACTTTTTCATGGTGCTTTACTTACTCAAGCTTTCCAATCTACTTTTTCACGTTGCTTTACTTACTCAAGCTTTTTATGTTGATTTACTTACTTGACATTTCCATGATACTTTACTTACATGGGATTTCTACACTACTTTTCTATGTTGCTTTACTTTCTTGAGCTTTCCATGTTACTTTACTTACTCAAGATTTTCACATTGCTTTACTTACTCAAGATTTTCATGCTACTTTTCTAGGATACATTACTTACTCAAGCTTTTCATACTACTTTTCTACACTTCTTTACTTACTCGGGCTTTCCACACTACTTTATTTAAGATTTTCACACTACTTAGGTTTTCTATGCTATTTTTCCATGTTACTTTACTTACTTGAGATTTTGACATTGTTTTTGCATTCTATTTTACTTGGGATTTTCATGCTCCTTTTTCAAACTGGCTTACTTAGTTGAACTTTTCACGTTGCTTTACCACACTGATTTACTCACTCAAAATATTTGCATTGACTTACTTAAGCATTATATGTTGCTTTTCCATACAAATTTACTTGAGATTTTCACATTACTTTTCTACATTGTTTTACTTACTTAGGCTTTCCACAATACTTTTCTATGCTGCTTTACTTAATCAAGCTTTCCATGCTACTTTTATAGATTACTTTAATTGGAATTTACATGCTACTTTCCCACATTGTTTTACTTATGCGAGCTTTTAATGCTACCTTTCCATGTTTCTTTACTTACTCTGGCTTTCCATGATACTTTAATTACTTTGGATTTCCATACTACTTTACTTACTTAGGCTTTCCATGCTACTTTTCTACATTGCTTTAATTACTTAAGCTTTCCATGCTACATTTTCATGCTTCTTTACTTACTCAAGATTTCCACACTACTTTTCCATGTTGCTTTACTTACTCAAGTTTTCTACATTGTTTTTCCACATTACTTTACCTACTCAAGCTTTCCACGATACTTTACTTATATGAGCTATCCACACTGATTTGTTTATTTGAGCTTTCCATGTTGCTTTACTTACTCAAAATTTTCACATTGCTACTCCATGCTTCTTTACTTACTCAAGCTTTCCATGATGCTTTTCCATGTTGCTTTACTTACTCGAGCTTTTCACACTGCTTTTTTATGTTCTTTTACTTACTCAAGCTTTTCTCGTTGCTTTACTTACTCAGGCCTTCCATGCTACTTTACTTACTCAGGATTTCTTTGGGCTTTTCATGTTGCTTTACTTAATTTTTTCATGCTATTTTATTTACTCAAGATATTCATTTTTCTTTACTTAATCGAGCTTTTCACATTGGTTTTTCACACTGCTTTACTTACTCAGGCTTTCCACATTACTTTACTTACTCATATTTTCTACATTTTTTTCATGTTGTTTTACTCACTTGGGCTTTCCATGTTGCTTGACGTACTCGAGATTTTCATGCTACTTCACTTACTCAAGATTTTTATGTTACTTTTTTATGTTAATTTACTTACTCAATGTTTCCATACTGCTTTACTTACTCGAGCTTTCCACGCTCCTTTTCCACACTGTTTTACATGGGCTTTCCATGTTGCTTTACTTACTTAGGATTTCTATGCTACTTTAATTACTCAAGATTTCCACGCATCTTTTCTTACTCAAAATATCCTCACTACTTTTCCATGCTACTTTACTTACTCAATATTTCCATGTTGGTTTACTTACTTGAGATTTCCACACTACTTTACTTACTTGGGCTATATATCATACATTACTTAACATTTTCACACTATTTTCCCACACTACTTTACTTACTCAGGCTTTACATAGTACTTTTCCATGATGATTTATTTACTCAAGCGTTTTATGATGCTTTTTCACATTGTTTTACTTAGGTTTTCTATATTATTTTACTTACTTGGGCTTTCCATGCTACTTTTTTACATTGATTTATTTACTCATGTTTTTCACGCTACTTTACTTACTCAAGCTTTTCATGTTACTTTACTTATTCAAGATTTCTATGCTACTTTACTTACTTGGTCTTTTCATGGTACTTTCCCATACTACTTTACTCACTCAAGCTTTCCATGCTTCATTTCTATACTACTTTAGTTACTAAGGCTTTTCACATTGCTTTACTTACTCAAGATTTTCCACACTGCTTTACTTACTCAAGATTTCTATGCTGCTTTACTTACATGAGATTTTCACATTGTTTTTCCATGCTAATTTATTTACTCAGGCTTTCCATGTTGCTTTTGTATGCTAATTTACATACTCGGGCTTTTCATGTTGCTTTACTTACTCAAACTTTGTACACTGCTTTACTTACTCAGGTTTTCCATGCTCCTTTTCTAGGTTACTTTATTTACATAGGATTTCTATGCTACTTTTCCATGTTACTTACTCAAAAAATTTATGCTACTTCTCTACACTGCTTTACTTACTTTAGATTTCCATGGTACTTTATTTACTCAAAATTTTCATGCTACTTTACTTACTCAAGATTTTTATGTTGCTTTTGTACATTGATTTACTTACCCTAGCTCTCCATGATGATTTTCTATGCTATTTTACTTACTCATAATTTTTGCATTGCTTTACTTACTCGACCTTTCCAAGCTGCTTTACTTACTCAAGGTTTTCATGCTACTTCTCCATGCTACTTTACATACTTGAGATTTTCATACTACTTTACTTCAGATTTCTATGCTACTCTACTTACTCAGGTTTTACACTCTATTTTTCCATGCTTCTTCACTTACTCAGGCTTTCCATGCTACTTTACCATGCGAATTTACTTACTCAAGCTTTCCAAACTACTTTAGTTAAGTTTTTCAAGCTACTTTATTTACTCAGGCTTTCTATGCTGCTTTACTTACTCAAGCTTTCCATGCTACTTTACTTACTCAAGCTTTCCACACTACTTTACTTACTCAAGCTTTCCACATTGCTTTACTTACTCTAATTTTTTATGCTACTTTTTCATGCTATTTACTTACTTAAGCTTCCACAATACTTTACTTACTCAAGATTTCTATGTTTCTTTACTTACTTGAGCCTTCCACACTACTTTACTTACTCGAGCCATCTATGTTGCTTTACTTACTTAGGGTTTCCATTTTGCTTTACTTACTCAAGCTTTTCATGTTGCTTTACTTACTCAGGGTTTTTACACTACTTTACTCACTCAGGATATTCATGCTATTTTTTGATGTCGCTTTACTTACATAGGCTTTCCATGCTACTTTTCCATGCTACTTTATTTACTTAGGCTCTTCTCATTGCTTTTTCATGATGCTTTACTTACTCGAGCTTTCCATAGTGCTTTACTTACTCAAAATTTCTATATTGATTTACTTACTCTATCTTTTCACATTGTTTTTCCATGCTACTTTACTTACTTAGGCTTTTCAAGCTGCATTTCCATGTTAGTTTACTTACTTTGGCTTTTCATGCTACTTTACTTAATTAAGCTTTCCACACTGCTTTACTTAATCAAACTTTCCATGCTGCTTTACTTACTCAAGCATTTAATGTTGTTTTACTTAAGCATTTAATGCTACTTTACTTACTCAAGCTTTCCACATTACTTTTCCACGTTGCTTTTCTTTATTGCTTTACTAACTGAAGATTTCCATGCTACTTTTCCATACTACATTACTTACTCAGACTTTTCATGTTGCTTTACTTATTCAAACTTTCCACACTAGTCTTCCACACTACATTATTTACTCAAGCTTTTTATGCCATTTACTTACTAAGATTTTTCATACTACTTTTCAATGTTGCATTACTTTCTTAGACTTTCTATGCTTATTTACTTACATGGACTTTCTACATTGCTTTACTTACTTAAACTTTCCATGCTACTTTATTTACTCAAGATTTCCACATTGCTTTACTTACTCAAGGTTTCTACATTGATTTTCTATGCTGCTTTACTTACTCAACTTTTCCACATCGCTTTTCTATGTTGCTTTACTTTTTTGGGCTTTTCACGATGCATTAATTACTCAAACATTCTATACTATACTTACTCAATATTTTAATGCTACTTTTCTGTGATGCTTTACTTGTGATTTTCATGTTACTTTACTTACTCAAGCTTTTTATGCTACGTTACTTACTCAAGATTTTCATGTTACTTTACTTAATCAAGTTTTCCATGTTTTTTACTTACTTAGGCTTTCAATCCTTATTTATTTACTCATGATTTCTATGCTACTTTACTTACTCAGGGTTTTCATGCTGCTTTACTTACTCAAGCATTTCACACTACTTTTCCATGATATTTTACTGATTTAGGTTGTCCATGCTTCTTTACTTACTTAGACTTTATATAGTACTTTACTTACTCAAGGTTTTCATATTTCTTTTCCATGCTGCTTTACTTACTCAGACTATCCACACTATTGTACTTACTACAGCTTCCCACATTATTTTTTCATACTACTTTACTTAATCATGCTTTCCATGCTACTTTACTTACTTGGGATTCCATGTTGCTTTTTTACATTACTTTAATTATTCAAGAATTACATGCTACTTTAATTACTCAAGCTTTCCATGCTATTTTACTTACTCAGGCTTTCCACACTACTTTACTTACTCAGGATTTCTATGCTACTTTTCCATATTGCTTTACTTACTTAGAATTTCCACGTTGCTTTACTTACTCAAGTTTTTTACTTTGTTTTACTTACTTAGGCTTTCCACACAACTTTTCCTTGCTACTTTAATTTTTTGAGATTACCATGCTACTTTACTTAATCGAGCTTTTCACATTGATTTACTTAGGCTTTTCACGCTACATTTCGACACTACTTTACTTACTCAGGCTTTCCATACTACCTTACTCGAGCTTTCCACACTACTTTGCTTTCTTGAGCTTTCCACATTGCTTTACTTAAGATTATCATGCTGATTTTCCTTGCTACTTTTCTCAATCAGGCTTTTTATGCTACTTTACTTACTCGTGTTTTCCATGCTAATTTATTTACTCAAGATTTCTATGATTCTTTACTTAAGCTTTCTATGCTATTTTACTTAATCAGGTTTTCTAGACTATTTTTTCATGATGCTTTACTTGCATTATTTTTACATACTATTTTATTTAAATAGGCTTTCCACATTGCTTTACTTAGGATTTTCACACTACTTTACTTACTTGAACTTTCTACACTGATTTTCCATGCTACATTACTTACTCAAGTTTGCAACACTACTTTAATTACTTAGACTTACCATGCTACTTTACATTCTTAGGCTTTCCATGCTATTTTTTCATGATGATTTACTTACTTAGACTGTCCACACTACTTTACTTATTCAAGTTTTCCATCGTACTTTTCTATAATGCTTTACTTCAACTTTGCAAGATGCTTTACTTACTCAATATTTCTACATTGCTTTTCCATATTGCTTTACTTACTCAAGGTTTCCATGCTTCTTTTTTATGTTACTTTACTTACTTGGGCATTCCACACTGCTTTACTTGGATTTTCTACACTACTTTACTTACTCTGTCTTTCTATGCTACTTTTTCACATTGTTTTACTTACTCAGATTTTCTAAGCTACTTTACTTACTCATATTTTTCATGCTACTTTACTTAATCAAGCTTTCCATGGTACTTTTCCACATTGCTTTACTTACTTAGGATTTCCACACTACTTTTCCACATTACTTTACTTACTCAAGCTTTCCATATTCTTTAATTACTCAAGCTTTCCAAACTATTTTTTCATGCCACTTTACTTACTCAAGCTTTTCAGGCTGCTTTTTCATGCTACTTTACTTACTCACCATTCCACACTACTTTTCCACAAAAATTTACTTGCTCAAGTTTTCTACATTGATTTTTAATGCTAATTTAATTATTCAAGCTTTCCATGTTGCTTTACTTACTTAGCGTTTTCACATTGTTTTACTTACTTAAGATTTCCTTACTACTTTACTTACTAGGGATTTCCATGTTGTTTTACTTTCTTGGGCTTTCCACACTACTTTATTTACTCAAGATTTTCATGCTACTTTACTTGGGCTTTTCACTCTACTTTTCCATCTGACTTTACTTAATTGGGCTTTCCACAATGCTTTACTTAGTATTTCTATGCTACTTTACTTACTTGGGCTTTCCACACTACTTTAATTACTCAAGCTTTCCATGTTTCTTTACTTACTCAAAATTTCCACATTTATTTACTTACTTGAGCTTTTCATGCTTCTTTTTCACACTGATTTACTTACTCAAGCTTTCCATGCTACTTTTTCACACTGCTTTACTCCATTAGACTTTCCACACTGCTTTACTTACTCAGGCTTTCCACACTACTTTTTTATGTGGCTTTAACTACTAAAGATTTCCACACTACTTTACTTACTCAAGATTTCCATGATACTTTACTTAGTCAACCTTTCCATGCTACTTTACTTGAGTTTTCCATGTTACTTTTCCATGCTACTATACTTTTTCAAGATTTCTATGATGCTTTTTCACACTACATTACTTACTCAAGTTTTTTAGACTCATTTTTCATGTTGCTTTACTTATTCAAGCTTTTCATGCTGCTTTACTTATTCATCCTTTCTATGTTTTACTTACTCGAGCTTTCCATACTGATTTACTTACTCAAGCTTTTTACATTATTTTTCAACATTGGTTTACTTACTCAGGGTTTTCATGATGCTTTATTTAGGGATTTCAACACTATTTTTTCAAGCTACTATACTTACTCAAGCTTTGTACACTGCTTTTTCATGCTACTTTATTTACTCAAGATTTACATGCTACCTTATTTACTTAGGCTTTCTATGTTGCTTTTCCATGCTACTTTACTTGATATTTTTAGACTACTTTTTCACATTGCTTTACTTATTTAGGCTTTGGAGGCTACTTTTATATGCTACTTTACTTACTCGATATTTTCATGTTGCTTTACTTACTTGATCTTTCCATGCTACTTTACTTACTCAAGATTTTCATGCTGATTTACTCACTCAAGATTTTTAAACCACTTTTCCATGATGATTTACTTACTTAGGCTATTCACATTACTTTACTTACTCGATCTTTCCATGCTACTTTACTTACTCCAGCTTTCCACACTATTTTTCCATATTATTATACTTAATTAAGTTTTTCATACTATTTTTTTAAGTTATTTTATTTACTCAGTCATTCTATGTTTTTTTTCCATACTACTTAAGTTACTTTGGCTTTCCACACTACTTTACTTACTCAAGCTGTTCACATTGATTTACTTAATCAGGCTTTCCAAACTAATTTTTTATGTTGCTTTACTTAATAAAACATTCTACGTTGCTTTTCCATACTACTTTAACTTTCCATGCTGCTTTACTTACTCAGGCTTTCCATGTTATTTTTCCATGCTACATTACTTACTTAGGTTTTTCATGTTGTGTTACTTACTTGGGCTTTCCATGCTGCTTTACTTACTCGAGCATTCCATTCTACTTTTTCATACTACTTTACTTACTCAAGCTTTTCATGATACTTTTCCACACTACTTTACTTACTCAAGCTTTCCATGCTACATTATTTGCTTAAGCTTTCCATACTACCTTTTCACTCTACTTTACTTACTCAAGATTTTCACATTGATTTTTCACACTACTTTACTTACTCATATTTTTAATGTTCATTTACTTTCTCAAGCTTTCCATGATGATTTTCCATGTTAATTTACTCACTAAATCTTTCCACATTATTTTACTTACTCAGGATTTCCATTTTATTTTACTTACTTGGGCTTTCCACAATACTTTACTTACTCAAGCTTTTCATGCTACTTTACTTAGGTTTTCCATGCTACTTTTTTATGTTATTTTACTTATGATTTTCAAACTACTTCACTTACTCAATATTTCCATGCTATGTTACTTACTCAAGCTTTTCACACTGCATTTCATGCTACTTTACTTACTCTTGCTTTCCACACTACTTTACTCACTTAGGCTTTCCAATGCTGCTTTACTTACTCAAAATTTTCATGTTGTTTTACTTACTCAGATTTTTCATTTTGCTTTACTTACTCAATCTTTCCATGCTACTTTACTTACTCAAGCTTTTCACACTATGTTACTTACTTAAGCTTTCCATGCTACTCTACTTACTTGGGTTTTGCATGCTAATTTTTCATCCATGTTGCTTTACTTAGGCTTTCCACACTATTTTACTTGCTCATGTTTTTCACACTACTTCATTTATTATAGATTTTCACAATGCTTTACTTACATGGGCTTTGAAGACTACTTTTCTATGCTGCTTTACTTACTCAAGCTTTTCACACTATTTTTCCATGTTGCTTTACTTGTGTTTTCTATGCTACTTTATTTATTCAAGCTTTCCATGTTACTTTACTTACTCAAGATTTGTAGATTGATTTTCCATGTTGCTTTACTTACTCAAGCTTTCCACACTATTTTCCAACTACTTCACTTACTCGGGCTTTCCACACTACTTTACTTAATCAAGCTTTCTACGCTACTTTTCCATGCTACTTTCTTTAATCAAGATTTCTATGTTGCATTACTTAATATTTTCACATTGCTTTACTTACTTAGGCTTTCCACATTGCTTTACTTACTCAAAAATTTTATGTTACTTTTCTATACTACTTTACTTAAAATTTCTACGCTACTTTTCTATGATGCTTTACTTACTCAAGTTTTCTACGTTGCTTTTTCACATTGCTTTACTTACTCAAGCTTTCCACATTACTCTTCTACACTACTTTAATTACTCGAGCTTTGCATGCTACTTTACCTACTTGAGCTTTCCACGCTGCTTTACTTGAGCTTTTCACACTTCTTTACTTACTCGGCCTTTCCATGTTTCTTTTCCATATTATTTTACTTACTCAGGATTTCTATGTTATTTTTATACTATTTAAATTAATCAAGCTTTTCACGCTACTTTTTCATAATGTTTTGCTTACACTTTGTATGCTACTTTACTTACTCAACATTTTCATGCTACTTTCCTTACATGAGCTTACCACGTTGCTTTACTTACTTGAGATTTATATGCTGGTTTTCCACGTTGCTTTGCATAATTGAACTTTCTGCACTGCTTTTCCATGCTACTTTACTTACTTGAGCTTTTCACACTATTTTACTTACTCAGGCTTTCCACGCTACTTTTCATATTGCTTTACTTACTCTAGCTTTCCACAATGCTTTACTTACTCAGGTTTTTTACACTGCCTTTTCATGCTGCTTTACTTACTTAAGCTTTCCATGCTACTTTATTTATTGGGGCTTTCTATGTTTCTTATAAAAACTTTTATACTTAGGATTTCCACACTATTTTTCCATGATGATTTACTTACTCAGGCTTTACACACTAATTTTTCATGCTAATTTCCTTACTCAATATTTTCATGCTATTTTTTCACACTACTTAATCTAGCTCTCCATGCTGCTTTACTTAAGTTTTCTATGCTACTTTAATTACTCAAGGTTTCTATGTTACTTTACTTACTCAAGATTTTCAAACTATTTTAATTACTTGGGATTTTCACACTACTTTACTTACTCAAGCTTTCTACGTTGCTTTACTTACTCTATATTTTCACACTACTTTTTTATAATGCTTTACTTACTTAGGCTTTACATACTACTTTTTCATGCTACTTTACTTAAACTTTTCACAGTGCTTTTTCATGTTGGTTTACTTACTCAAGATTTCCAAGCTATTTTAATTACTCATCCTTTACACATTGCTTTTCTATGATGCTTTACTTAATAAACCTTTCCACACTACCTTACTTACTTGAGCTTTCCACACTACTTTACTTACTCAATCTTTCCATGCTATTTTTTCATGATGCATTACTTACTTAAACCTTCCATGCTACTTTACTTACTCAAGATTTTCATACGCCTTTAGTTACTCAAGCTTTTCATGATACTTTACTTACTCAAGCTTTCTACGTTGCATTACTAACTCAAAATTTTCATGTTGCTTTATTTACTCGAGCCTTCCACGTTGATTTACTTACTCAAGATTTTCTTGTTTCTTTACTTGGGATTTCCACACTACATTTTTATGTTATTTTACTTACTCGATCTTTCCATGCTAATTTTTTATGTTGCTTTATTTGCTAAAGATTTCCATATTGCTTTTCTATGTTGTTTTTCCACTCTAGCTTACTTACTTGAGCTTTTCACACTACTTTACTTGGGATTTTCATGTTACTTTCCTTAGGCTTTTACGCTATTTTTCCATGCTACTTTAATTGAGATTTTCACACTAATTTTCCATACTACTTTACTTACCCCAGCTTTCCAGACTACTTTTATACACTGCTTTACTTACTTGGGTTTTCCATGATATTTACTTACTTGATATTTCATTACTACTTTACTTAACTAGGCTTTTTACACTGCTTTACTTACTCAAACTTTCTATGCTATTTTTTATGCTACTTTACTTACTCAAGCTTTCCACGCTACTTTTTAATGCTACTTTACTTAGTAGGGCTTTCCACATTGCTTTATTTACTCTGTCTTTCCATGCTACATTTTCACTCTACTTTACTTAAAATTTTCACATTACTTTTTCACACTGCTTTACTTACTTAGGATTTCTATGATGCTTTTCAATGCTACTTATTTACTCAAGCTTTCCATGCTGCTTTACTTACTCAAACTTTCCACATTGGTTTTTTACACTACTTTACTTAATCAAACTTTCAATGATGATATTTTATGTTGCTTTACTTACTCAAGTTTTTCACATTGCTTTTCCATGTTGTTTTACTTACTCAATATTTCCTTGTTGCATTACTTACTCGATCTTTCCATGGTACTTTACATACTCAAGAGTTCTATGCTACTTATTTATGTTGTTTTACTTACTTGAGCTTTCAACACTAATTTGACATACTACTTTACTTACTTAGGCTTTCCACACTACTTTATGTACTGAAGTTTTCCATGCTAATTTTATACACTACTTTACTTACTTGAGTTTTTCACACTACTTTACTTACTCAGGCTTTCCACACTACTTTACTTACTCGAGCTTTCCACACTATTTTACTTACTCAACCTTTCCATGCTACTTTACTTACTTGAGCTTTCTATGTTTCTTTTTCAAGCTACTTTACTTACTCAATATTTTTACATTGTTTTACTTACTCGAGCTTTCCACGTTGCTTTACATACTTAGTCTTTCCATGATGCTTTTCCATACTACTTTACTTACTCAGGCATTCTATGTTGCTTTACTTGGTTTTTTTATGCTATTTTTCAACATTACTTTACTTACTTGGGCTTTCCATGACATTTTAATTACTTGATCTTTCCATGTTACTTTTCCATGTTGTTTTACTTACTTAGAATTTTCATATTGCCTTTCCACACTGATTTACCTACTTGAGCTTCCTATGCTATTTTTTCTTGTTGCTTTACTTACTCAGGCTTTCTACACTACATTACTTACTCGAGCTTTCCATGTTTCCTTACATAATATTTCCAGACTGCTTTTTCATATTTCTTTACTTACTTGATCTTTTCACACTACTTTTCCACTCTGCTTTACTTACTCGAGCTTTCCATGTTGCTTTACTTGCTTGAGCTTTCCATGATGCTTTACTTACTCAGGCTTTTCACATTGTATTTCCACACTACTTTACTTACTCAGGCTTTCCATGCTACTTTACTTATTCAAGATTTATACACTACTTTTCCATGTTACGTTACTCAATTGAGCTTTCTATGCTACTTTACTTACTTGAGCTTTCTATGTTTCTTTACTTACTTGAGATTCCCACACTACTTTACTTACTTAGGCTTTCCATGCTACTTCACTTACTTGGACTTTCCACACTATTTTAATTACTCAAGATTTTCACTTTGCTTTTTTATGCTGCTTTACTTATTTGAGCTTTCCATGCTACTTTGCTACACTACTTTACTTACTCAAGATTTCTATGCTTCTTTTCTATGTTGCTTTACTTACTTGGGCTTTCCATGCTACTTTGCTACACTAATTTACTTACTCAAGATTTCTATGCTTCTTTTCTATGTTGCTTTACTTACTTGGGCTTTCCATGCTACTTTACTTACTCGAGCTTTCCATACTAGTTTTCCATGTTATTTTAATGACTTGGGCTTTCCATACTGCATTGCTTACTCAGGCTTTATATGTTGTTTTTTCATATTGCTTTACTTACTCAAGCTTTCTACATGGTTTTTCTATGTTGCTTTACTTACTCAAACTTAACACATTACTTTATTTAATCAAGCTTTCCACACTACTTTTCTATACTAATTTACTTACTTGAGATTTCCATACTACCTTTTCACATTGTTTTACTTACTCAAGATTTATATACTATACTTAATTAGGATTTTCACGTTGTTTTTTCATGCTATTTTACTTACTCAAGATTTCTAAACTACTTTACTTAAGCTTTTCACACCACTTTTCTACATTGATTTACTTAGTTAGACATTCCACACTATTTTACTTACTCAAGCTTTCCATGCTACTTTTTTATGATGTTTTATTTACTCAATCTTTCCATGCTACTTTTAGATGCTGCTTTATTTACTCAAGGTTTCCATGTTGCTTTACTTACTCAGGGCTTACATGTTACTTTACTTATTCGAGCTTTCCACACTACTATTCTATGATGAATTACATATTTAGGATTTCCATGTTGTTTTACTTACTCGATCTTTCCACCCTGCTTTACTTAGGCTTTCTATTCTACTTTTCTATGCTACTTTACTCACTCAGGATTTCTATGCTACTTTACTTACTCAGGGTTTCCACGTTGAATTTCCATGTTGATTTACTTAATTGAGCTTTCTATGCTACATTATTAACTTAGGGTTTCCATATTGCTTTAATTACTTAGGCTTTCAACACTGCTTTTTCATGCCACTTTACTTACTCATGTTTTCCATGTTGCTTTACATACTAGAGTTTCTCATGTTGATTTACTTACTCGAGCTTTCCATGATGTATTTTTATGTTGCTTTACTTAATCAATATTTCCATTCTACTTTAATTATTTGGGCTCTCCACACTGCTTACTTGAGCTTTCCATACCACTTTTCCATGTTGATTTATTTACTCAAGCTTTTCATGTTATTTTTCCACACTACTTTACTTGGGCTTTCTACACTGATTTTCTATGTTGCTTTACTTACTCAGGCTTTCCATGCTTCTTTAATTACTCAAGCTTTTCATGCTACTTTATTTACTTGAAATTTCCATGTTACTTTATTTAATTAACTTTTTCTCTACTTTACTTACTCGAGCTTTCCGTGCTATTTTTTTACATTGCTTTACTTAATTGAATATTCCACATTATTTTTCTATGCTACATTACTTACTTGAGCTTTTCAAACTACTTTACTTAGAATTTCCATACCATTTTACTTACTTGGGCTTTCCATGCTACTTTTCAATATAAGTTTACTTACTCAAAATTTTCATGCTGCTTTACTTACTTGGGCTCCACATTATTTTTCCATGTTGATTTACTTATATAAGTTTTCCATTCTGCTTTTTCGCACTGATTTACTTAATCAATATTTTCATGTTGCTTTTCCATGTTATTTTACTTGGGTTTTCCATGCTACTTTTGAATATTACTTTACTTACATGAGATTTCCACTCCTTTACTTACTCATACTTTTTATGTTGCTTTAATTACTCAAGTTTTTCATGTTACTTTTCCTCATTGTTTTATTTAATCGACCTTTTTGTGCTACTTTGTTTACTTGAGATTTTCATGATGCTATACTTACTCAAGCTTTCTATGCTTCTTTTCCACATTGTTTTACCTACTTGGGCTTTCCACACTAATTTTCCACATTACTTTACTTACTCAAGCTTTCCAAGTTGTTTTACTTACTCAAACTTTCCACACTTCTTTACTTAATCAAACTTCCCACATTGCTTTTCTATGTTGATTTACTTACTCAAGTATTCTACGCGAGTTTACTTACTCAAGCTTTCCATGTTGGTTTACTTGTTCAAGCTTTTTATGTTGCTTTTTCATGCTGGTTTACTTACTTGGGATTTATATGTTGCTTTACTTACTCAAGATTTTTACCCTAATTTCTTACGTTATTTTACTTGAGCTTTTCACACTTCTTTACTTACTCAGGATTTTTACATTATTTTTTCATATTTTTTTACTTACTTAAGTTTTCCACATTGGTTTACTTACTCAGGCTTTTTATGTTGCTTTTCCATGCTGCTTTACTTATTTAAGATTTTCATGCTACTTTTCTACACTACTTTATTTACTTAGGCTTTCCAAACTATTTTTCCATGTTGCTTTACTTACTCAGGCTTTCTATGCTACTTTACTTACTCGAGCTTTCCATGTTGATTTTTTATGCTACTTTACATTTGCTTTACATGTTTCTTTTCCATACTACCTTACTTACTCAAACTTTTGATGCTACTTTTTTATGTTGCTTTACTTACTTGGGCTTTCCACATTACTTTACTTACTTGGGATTTCCACACTACTTTACTTAGACTTTCGACTCTAATTTTCTATGATGCTTTAATTATTTAAGCTTTCCATGCTACTTCTCCATGCTTCTTTACATACTCAGGATTTCCATGCTAATTTTCCATGCTATTGTAATTACTCAAGCTTTCCACATTGATTTTCCATGTTGTTTTATCTACTCAAAATTTCCATGTTATTTTACTTACTCAGGTTGTCCACGCTGCTTTACTTACTCAAGATTTTCATGCTACTTTAATTTGTCAAGATCTCCACTTTGATTTTTCATGCTACTTTACTTACTTGGGCTTTTCATGTTGCATTTATATGTTGCTTTACTTACTCAATTTTTCCATACTCTTTTAACTACTCAAGCTTTCCATGCTACTTTACTTACTTGAGCTTTTTATGCTACTTTTCCATGTTGCTTTACTTATTCAGGCTTCTACGTTGTTTTACTTACTCAGGCTTTATATGCTATATTACTTACTTAGACTTTCCTCATGCTTTCTACGATGCTTTACTTACTTGAGCTTTCCATCCTATTTTATTTACTTGAGCTTTCCACACTACTTTTCCATATTACATTACCTGGGCTTTTTATGCTGCTTTTCTACATTGATTTACTTAATTAGGCTTTTCACACTATTTTTCCACACTGCCTTACTTACTCAGGATTTCCACATTGCTTTACTTACTCAAGATTTCTACACTTCTTTACTTACTTGAGATTTTCATACTACTTTATTTACTCACACTTTTTATGTTGTTTTTTCATGCTACTTTACTTACTTGACCTTTCTATGTTGCTTTACTTACTTGAGCTTTCTACACCAATTTTTCACATTACTTTACTAACTCAGGCTTTCCATGCTACTTGTCTATGCTGCTTTATTTACTTAGGCTTTCCAAGTTGCTTCACTTACTTGGGCTTTCTATGTTATTTTACTTGGGCTTTTCATGCTATTTTAATTACTCAAGCTTTCCAAGCTACTTTTCCATGCTACCTTACTTGAGCTTTCCACGCTACTTTTCCATGTTTTACTTACTCAAGCTTTCCATGCTATTTTAGTCACTTAAGATTTTCATGCTACTTTATTTAATCAAGATTTTCACATTGCTTTTCTTACTCGGGCTTTCCATGCTATTTTTCTATGCTGATTTACTTAATATTTCCATGTTGCTTTACTTAGGATTTTTAGGTTGCTTTACTTACTCGAGCTTTCCACACTATTTTTCTACATTGATTTACTTACTTAGGCTTTCCATGTTGCTTTTCTTATTTAGGATTTCCACTCTACTTTACTAACTCGAGCTTTCCACACTACTTAATTTACTTGAGCTTTCCATGTTACTTTTCTATGCTGCTTTACTTACTTGTGTTTTACATGATATATTTCCACACTAGTTTACTTACTTTGGATTTTCATAATACTTTACTTATTCAGGCTTTACACACTACTTTTCCACACTGCTTTACTTACTCAAGGTTTCCATAGTACTTAACTTACTCAAGGATTCCATGTTGTATTTCCATACTACTTTACTTACTTAGGCTTTCCATGCTTATATACTTATTCAATATTTTAACTTTACTTTACTTATTCATACTTTTCACATTGATTTTCCACATTATTTTACTTACTTGAGCTTTCCACATTGTTTTTTCATGTTGATTTACTTATTCAAGCTTTCCATGCTACTTTACTTATTTAGGTGTTCCATTATATCTTTCCATATTGCTCTACTTACTCAGGATTTTCATGCTTCTTTTTCATACTACTTTACTTACTAGAGATTTCTATATTACTTTACTTACAGGATTTTCTACGTTATTTTAGTTATTTGAGCTTTCCATGCTATTTTACTTACTCGAGCTTTCCATGCTATTTTTCTATTTTACTTTATTTACTCGGGCTTTCCAAGCTTTATTTACTTGGGCTTTACTTACTCAAGCTTTCTATGTTGTTTTACTTACTTGAACTTTCTACGTTATTTTTCCATGCTACTTTACTTTCTCAGCCTTTCCATGATGCTTTTCAATGCTACTTTCTTTACTTGGGCTTTCCACATTGCTTCACTTACTCAAGATTTCTATGCTACTTTTTTATGTTGCTTTACTTACTCAAGATTTCCATGCTACTTTACTTACTCGAGCTTTCCACACTGATTTTCCATGCTACCTTACTTACTCATGTTTTTCATGCTACTTTACTTACTCAAGATTTCCATGTTACCTTAATTACTCAAGCTTTTCCATGCAACTTTACTTACCCGAGCTTTCCATGCTACTTTACTTACTTGAACTTTGTAAATTATTTTTCCATATTGATTTATTTACTTGAGCTTTCCACACTACTTTGCTTACTCAATCTTTCCATACTGCTTTACTTACTTGAGCTTTCTACACTACTTTACTTACTTGGGCTTTCCATGTTGGTTCTCCATGGTACTTTACTTACTTGGGTTTTCTATGCTTCTTTTCCATACCTCTTTACTTACTCAAACTTTCCATGTTATTTTTTCATGCTACTTTAATTACTCAAGCTTTCCACATTGATTTTACATGCTACTTTATTTACTTGAGCTTTACATGGTAATTTACTTACTTGGGCTTTTCACACTGCTTTACTTATGCTTTCTATGATGATTTTTCACTCTACTTTACTTACTCAAGCTTTCCACATTCCTTTACTTACTCAGTATTTCCATGCTGCTTTACTTACTTAGGGTTTCTATTATGCTTTACCATGCTACTTTACTTGAGCTTCTCATATTGCTTTACTTACTTGAGCTTTTCATGCTGCTTTATTTACTCAAGCTTTTCACACTAATTTTACATGCTACTTTATTTACTCAAGATTTCCATGCTACTTTTCTATATTATTTTACTTACTCAAGGTTTTCGTACTCATTTTCCACATTCCTTTACTTACTAAGGCTTTTTACACTACTTTACTTACTCAGGCTTTATAGACTGTTTTTCCAATCTACTTTACCTATTCAAACATTTCACACTGCTTTACTTACTCAAGCTTTCTACACTACTTTACTTACTTAGGCTTTCCATGTTATTTTTACATGCTTCTTTACTTGCTCAACCTTTCCACACTAATTTACTTACTTTGATTTTTCATGCTACTTTTTATTGATGCTTTACTTACTCAGGCTTTCCATACTACTTTACTTATTCGAGCTTTCCATAATTTTTTTTCATGATGCTTTAATTACTTGAGCTTTCCATGATTCTTTACATACTCAAGCCTTCAATGTTGCTTTACTTACTTGGGCTTTTCATGCTGCTTTACTTAATCAAGTTTTCTATGCTATTTTTATACATTGCTTTACTTACTCAAGGTTTTTAGACTATTTTTTCACACTACTCTAATTAATCAAGCTTTTCATGTTGTTTTACTTACTCGAGCTTTTCACACTACTTTTCCATGATACTTTACTTACTCAAGATTTTAACATTATTTTTTGATACTATTTTACTTACACAGGCTTTCTACACTACTTTTCCATACTACTTTATTTACTTAAATTTTCCACCCTACTTAATTTTTTTAAGCTTTCTAAGTTAATTTACTTACTTGAGCTTTCCACGTTACATTACTTACTCAAGCTTTCCAAGCTGCTTTTCCATGTTGTTTTACTTACTCTGGATTTCTAGACTACTTAATCAATCTTTCCATGCTACTTTTTCACACTACTTTACTTACACTTTCCACACTGCTTTACTTACTCAAAATTTTCACACTACTTTTCCATGCTACATTATTTACTCAAGATTTTCACACTACTTTACTTGGGTTTTTCATGCTCCTTTTCCACACTACATTACTTACTAAGAATTTTCATGTTGGTTTACTTACTTGAGATTTCCATGCTATTTTTTCACATTAATTTACTTACTCAAACTTTCAATGCTACTTTACTTACTCAAGCTTTTCATACTGATTTTCCACACTATTTTACTTAAAATATTTATGATGCTTTTCCATGTTACTTCACTTACTTAGGCTTTCCATGTTGCTTTACTTTCTCGAGCTTTCCACGCTACTTTACTTGAGCTTTCCATGCTGATTTTCTATGTTACTTTACTTACTTGAGCTTTCCATGCTGATTTTCTATGTTACTTTACTTGAGTTTTCCATGCTAATTTTCTATGTTAATTTGCTTGGGATTTCCATATTGCTTTACTTACTTGGGCTTTCCATGCTAATTTACTTACTCAGTATTTTCATGCTGCTTTACTTAATCAAGTTTTATAGATTTCTTTTTCACATTGCTTTACTTACTCAAGATTTTCATAATGCTTTACTTAGGCTTTTCATGTTGCTTTTCTTACTTAAGCCTTTCATGTTACTTTTCCATGCTTCTTTACTTACTCAAGTTTTCCATGCTATTTTATGTACTCAAATTTTTCATGCTACTTTAGTTACTCAAGCTTTCCATATTATTTTTACATACTACTTTAATTACTCAAACTTTCCACATTACTTTTTCATGCTACTTTACTTACTCATACTTTCCATGCTACTTTATTTACTCAGACTTTCCACACTACTTTACTTACTCGAGCTTTCCACGTTGCTTTACTTACTTGAGCTTTCCACACTGCTTTTCTTACTCAGAATTTATATGCTACTTTTCCATCTTATTTTACTTACTCTAGGCTTTTCATGTTACTCTACTTAAAAGAGCTTTCCATGTTCTTTTACTTACTCAAACTTTCTACATTGTTTTTAAATGTTACTTTATTCATTTGAGCTTTCCACGTTACCTTACTTACTCGATATTTCCATGCTATTTTAATTACTTGAGCATTCCATGCTGATTTACTTATTTGGGCTATTTAGGCTACTTTTCTACATTGCTTTACTTACTCAGGCTTTCCATGCTTCTTTTCTATGATGCTTTACTTACTCCATATTTCCATGCTACTTTACTTAGGCTTTCCATGTTTCTTTACTTACTTGAGATTTTCTTATTATTTAACTTACTCAAGCTTTCCATGTTGCTTTACTTACTCGAGCTTTTCACACTAGTTTTCTATGTTACTTTAATTTTTTGAGATTTTTGTGCTACTTTTCCATGGTACTTTGCTTACTTGAGCTTTCTACACTACTTTACTTGGGATTTTCATGCTACTTTTTCATGTTGCTTTACTTACTTAGGCTTTCCATACTACTTTATTTAGTCAAGTTTTTCACATAGCTTTACTTTATCAAGCTTTTCACACTAATTTATTTACTCAAGATTTTAATGTTGTTTTTCTATGCTACTTTACTTACTCAGGCTTTCCACATTTCATTACTTATTCTAGCTTTCCATGTTACTTTAGTTACTCATGCTTTCTATACTACTTTACTTATGATTTCCATGTTACTTTTTCATGTTGCTTTACTTAAGCAAGTTTTTAGGATGCTTTTATATGCTGATTTACTTACTCGAGATGTTCATGTTGTTTTACTTACTCAAGATTTTCACACTACTTTACTTAGTCAGGCATTCCATCATGATTTTTATGTTGCTTTACTTACTCAGGTTTTACACACTACTTTACTTACTAGGACTTTCCATGCTAGTTTAATTACTTAAGATTTCCACACCACTTTATTTACTCAGACTTTCCATGCTACTTTACTTACTCGGGCTTTCCATGATGATTTACTTACTCGATATTTTCAAGATGCTTTACTTGCTCAAGCTTTTCACATTGATTTTCCATGAAGCTTTACTTACATATGTTTTCCATGTTACTTTACTTACTTGGACATTCCACACTGATTAATTACTTGGGCTTTCCACATTGCTTTACTTACTCTAGAGTTCTATGCTACTTTTCCACATTGCTTTACTTACTCAAGATTTTCATGTTGCTTTACTTAATCAAGCTTTCTATTCTAATTTTCCATGCTTCTTTACTTATTCAAGCTTTCCATTATACTTTTCTATGTTATTTTACTTACTCAGGATTTTTTTGTTGCTTTTCCATGCTACTTTACTTACTCAAGCTTTCCACATTGCTTTAATTAGTTAATCTTTCAATACTGGTTTAATAACTTGAGCTTTCAATGCTGCTTTACTTACTTAGAATTTACATATTGCTTTAATTATTTAGGCTTTTGATGTTATTTTTTCATGCTACTTTTCCATGCTCCTTTATTTACTCAAGCTTTTCGCATTACCCTTCCACACTATTTTACTTACTCAGACTTTCCACACTACTTTATTAACTCGAGCTTTCCACACTTATTTTCTATGTTGCTTTACTTACTCAAGCTTTTCATGCTTGTTTTCCATGTTGCTTGACTTGCTTGGGATTTCCACACTATTTTACTTATTCAAGCTTTCTTTACTGCTTTACTTAATCGGGCTTTTCATGCTACTTTACTTACTAAAGCTTTCTATGCTACTTTAATTACTTGAGCTTTCCATGCTACTTTACTTACTCAAGATTTTCACATTACTTTACTTACTTAAGCTTTCCACACTGTTTTACTTATTTGGGATCTCAACATTGCTTTACTTACCTGAGCTTTCCATGCTAATTAAATTACTTGGGATTTCTATGCTACTTTCCCATGTTGAATTACTTACTCGAGATTTAAATGTTGATTTTCTATGCTACTTTACTTACTTAGACTATCTACATTGCTTTACTTACTCAATATTTTCACATTGCTTTACTTATTCAGGCTTTATATGCTACTTACTCAAGCTTTCCATGCTACTATACTTACACGAGCTTTCCATGTTTCTTTACTTACTCAGGCTTTCCACACTGCTTTACTTACTTAATCTTTGCATACTACTTTACTTACTCAAGCTTTTTATATTGCTTTTCTATGCTATTTTACTTACTCAGCCTTTCCATGCTACTTCTCCATAGTATACTTACTCAAGCTTTTCATGTTGATTTTTCACATTACTTTACTTCCTTAGACTTTCTACACTACTTAGGCTTTCTATGTTGATTTACTTACTCGAGGTTGCCATGTTGCTTTTCATCATTATATTATTTACTCAGGGTTTCCACACTACCTTTCCACACTACTTTACTTACTTGAGCTTTCCATGTTGCTTTATTTACTCAAGTTTTTTACACTACTTTACTTACTTGGGCTTTCCATGTTTTTTTGCTTAGGATTTCCATGCCACTTTACTTACTCAAATTTTCCATGCTACTTTACTTATCTGATCTTTCCAAGCTACTTTAGTTTCTCAATATTTTTATGCTACTTTACTTAATCTCTCCATGCTACTTTGCTTACTCAAGCTTTCCATGTTACTTTTCTATACTGCTTTACTTACTCGATCTTTTCACAGTACTTTAATTACATGAGCTTTGCACGCTACTTTACTTATTGAAGTTTTTTATGTTACTTTACTTACTCAAGATTTCTATGCTAGTTTACTTAGGCTTTCCATTTTGATTTACTTACTCAAGCTTCCCATGCTACTTTACTTAGAATTTACACACTACTTTTCCATGTTACTTTACTTACCCGAGATTTCTATGATGTTTTTCCACATTTTTTTAACATGGACTTTTTATGTTTCTTTACTTACATGAGCTTTCCAAACTAATTTTCCACACTACTTTAGTTACCTAAGATTCCCACTCTGCTTTATTTAATTGATATTTCCATGTTGCTTTACTTAGGCTTTCCACATTAATTTTCTATGCTACTTTACTTACTCGAGCTTTTCACACTACTTTTCACTTTGCTTTACTTACTCAGGATTTTCCCACTACTTTTCTATGGTGCTTTACTTAGGATTTCCATATTGCTTTATTTATTCAAGATTTTCACACTACCTTTCTATGCTCCTTTACTTACTCAATATTTTTATGATATTTTACTTACTTCAGCTTTCCATGTTGCTTTATTTAATTACATTTTCGATGTTAGTTTACTTACTTGGGGTTTCCATGGTACTTTTCCATCCTACTTTACTTAGTCATGATTTCCATGCTCCTTTACTTACTCAAGATTTCCATGGTACTTTTCCACATTGCTTTACTTACTTGGGCTTTCCATGTTGCTTTTCCATGTAACTTTACTTAATCAAGCTTTTAATGTTATTTTTCCATGCTTCTTTACTTACTGGGGCTTTCCACTCTACTTTTCCATGTTACTTTAATTATATAAGCTTTCCACACTATTTTTCCATGCTACTTTATTTAGGCTTTCTATGTTGCTTTTCCATGCTATTTTACTTACTCAAGATTTTCACATTACTTTACTTACTCAGGGTTTCCATGCTACTTTTTCACCCTGCTTTACTTAGTCAAGTTTTCCATGCTAATTTTTAATGATATTTTACTTACTCAAGTTTTTCACACTACTTTTTCATGTTGCTTTAATTATTTAAGATTTCCATGTTTTTTACTTACTCAAGATTTTCACACTACTTTACGTAATCGAGCTTTCCATGCTACTTTTTCATGCTACTTTACTTACTCAAACTTTACACACTCTTTTTCCAAACTAATTTACTTTCTCAAGCTTTACATGCTGCTTTTCCATGTTGTTTTACTTACTCACATTTACTCAAGATTTCCATGTTGCTATTTCATGTTGCTTTACTTACTCGGGCTTTCTATGCTTCTTTATCTACTCAATCTTTCCATGTTTTACTTACTCGAGCTTTCCATGTTGCTTTACTTACTCGAGCTTTCCATGCTACTTTAATTACTCAATCTTTCTATGCTACTTTACTTACTTAGGCTTTCCACATTACTTTTCTACACTGCTTTACTTGCTCAAGCTTTCTATTCTTCTTTTCCACACTACTTTACTTACTCAGGATTTCCATGTTGCTTTACTTATTTGAGATTACTTACTCAAGCTTTCCATGCTACTTTACTTACTCATACTTTACATATAAAATTTTTATGCTAATTTACTTAATTGGGCTTTATACACTACTTTTCCACACTACTTTACTTACTCAAGATTTCCACACTACTTTTCCATGCTACTTTACTTATTAGGGCTCTCCACACTACATTTCCATTCTACTTTACTTACTCAAGCTTTCTACACTACTTTTCCATACTGATTTATTTACTTGGACTTTCCATGCTGCTTTGTTTAATCAAATTTTTTATATTGCTTTTCTATGCTAATTTACCTTTTTAGGGTTTTCACACTACTTTATGTACTTAAACTTTTCACATTACTTTACTTACTCAAGATTTTCACACTACTTTACTTATTTGGACTTTCCACACTATTTTAAATGTTGATTTACTTGGCATATTCATGCTAATTTACTTATTTGGGCTTTCCACACTAATTTTTCGTGCTTCTTTACTTACTCGAGCTTTCTATACTACTTTTCCATGCTACTTTACTTACTCAAGCTTTTCACGTTACTTTTTCACATTGCTTTATTTTCTCATAGTTTTCATATTACTTTAATTACTTGAGCTTTCCATCCTACTTTACTTACTCATGATTTCCATGCTGCTTTACATACTCTGGCTTTCCACACTAATTTTCCATGTTGATTTAATTACTTTATCTTTTTACGCTACTTTTATACACTTCTTTACTTATGATTTCTACACTACTTTACTTACGTGGGCTTTCCATACTGCTTTTCTTACTCAAGTTTTTCATACTATTTTTACAAACTACATGCTACTTTACTTACTCAAGCTTTCTACACTACATTTCCATGTTGCTTTACTTACTCGAGCTTTTCATGCTACTTTTCCACACTACTTTACTTATTCAAGCTTTCCACACTGCTTTACTTACTTGGGCTTTCCATACTACTTTTCTTACTCAGGTTTTTCATGCTATTTTTACAAACTAATTTACTTAAGATTTTCATGTTGTTTTACTTACTCCATCTTTCCATGTTGATTTTTCACACTACTTTACTTACTCTAGCTTTTCAAGCCACTTTTTCACACTACTTTACTTCATTGGGTTTTCCACACTGCTTTAATTACTCAGGCTTTCCATGTTTCTTTACATACTCAAGCTTTTCACATTGCTTTACTTACTCAGAGTTTCCATGTTATTTTACTTACTTGGGATTTTCATGTTGCTTTATTTACTCAAGATTTTCACATTGTTTATCCACGTTACTTTACTTACTCAAGATTTCCATGATCCTTTTCCACATTATTTTACTTGCTTAGGCTTTTCAGACTAATTTCTATGTTTCTTTAATTATTTGGGCTTTCCACTTGGTTTACTTTCTCAAGATTTCAATACTACTTTACTTAATAATTTCATACTAATTTTCCAAATTGCTTTATTTACTCAGACTTTTCATGCTTCTTTACTTGGAGATTTTCACATTGCTTTTGCATGATGCTTTATTTACTCGAGCTTTCTGCACTACTTTTCAACACTGCTTTACTTACACAAGATTTTCATGCTACATTACTTGGTATTTACATGCTACTTTTCTACATTGCTTTATTTAATTAAGATTTTTAGGATATTTTTCCATGCTACTTTACTTACTCAAGCTTTTCAACTTACTTCACTTACTGAGGCTTTCCACATTGTTTTACTTACTCAGGCTTTCTATGCTACTTTACTTACTTAAGCTCTCCACACTACTTAACTAACTCAGGCTTTCCAAGCTATGTTACTCGAGTTTTCCACACTTTTTTTCTATGTTATTTTACTTGCTTGAGATTTCCACACGGCTTTACTTCAAATTTTCATGCTAATTTACTTACTCAGGATTTCCATGCTACTTACTCAAGCTTTCCACTCTACTTTACTTGGGCTTTGCATCCTGCTTTTCCATGCTATTTTACTTACTCAGGTTTTTGACGTTATTTTTTCATAATATTTTATTTACTCGAGGTTTCTACACTACTTTACTT
Organism: Torreya grandis; assembly: GCA_037957365.1. Lineage (NCBI taxonomy): Eukaryota > Viridiplantae > Streptophyta > Pinopsida > Cupressales > Taxaceae > Torreya > Torreya grandis. Next base: position 67,582 of record JARHVA010001883.1, on the reverse strand, counting down.
ACTCAAAATTTCTACACTGCTTTAATTACTTGGGCCTTCCATGTTGCTTTATTTATGCTTTCCACACTATTTTTCCACATTGCTTTACTTACTCTAGATTTCTATGCTACTTTAGTTACTCAAGCTTTCCATGTTACTTTACTTACCCAAGCTATTCACACTACTTTACTTATACTTTTCATGTTGTCTTACTTACTCAATATTTCTACATTACTTTGCTTACTTAGTATTTCTATGTTACTTTTCCATGTATCTTTACCTACTAAAGATTTTCACACTGCTTCACTTACTCAAGGTTTCCACACTATGTTACTCAAGATTTCCACACTGCTTTTCTATGCTACTTTGCTTACTCAAGCTTTTCACACTACTTTTCTACATTAGTTTACTTACTCGAGCTTTCTATGCTACTTTATTTACTCAGGGTTTCTATGTTACTTTCTTACTCATTGTTTCCATTCTATTTTACTTACTTGGGATTTTCATGTTGCATTACTTATTCAAGCTTCCCATGCTACTTTACTTACTCAGGCTTTCCATGGTGTTTTATTTACTTAGGCTTTCCATGTTGCTTTACTTATTTGAGCTTTCCACACTATTTTTTAATATGTTGATTTATTTACTCATTCTTTTCACACTAATTTATTTATTTAGGCTTTCCATGTTTCTTTACTTTCTCAAGCTTTGCATACTATTTTTCCATGCTACTTTACTTACTTGAGCTCTCCACACTTTTTTTAATGTGGCTTAACTTACTCAAGATTTTCACATTGCCTTACTCAAGCTTTCCACACTGCTTTACTTACTCAAGCTTCGTAGTCTATTTTTCCATGTTGCTTTAATTACTCAAGATTTCCACACTTTTTTTCCACGTTGCTTTACTTACTCAGGATTTTCACTCTAATTTACTTATTCGAGCTTTTCACATTGTTTTTCTATGTTGCTTTACTTACTCAAAATTTCTATGTTGCTTTACTTACTCAAACTTTCCATGCCAATTTACTTACTTGACCTTTCCATCTTGCTTTACTTATTCAAACTTTTCACATGACTTTTTCACATTTTTTTACTTACTCAAGCTTTCTACACTTCTTTTCCATGCCACTTTACTTACTTAGACTTTCTATGTTGTTTTACTTACTCTAACTTTCTAAATTGCTTTTCCATGTTGTTTTACTTACTCAAGCTTTCCACATTGCTTTTCCACACTACCTTATTTACTTGATCTTTCCATACTACTTTTTCACACTACTTTAATTACATAGATTTTCCATGCTGCTTTACTTAATTAGCCTTTCCACATTACTTTTCCACACTACTTTACTTATTTAAAAAAATTATGCTATTTTTCCATGTTATTTTACTTAATCAAGATTTTCATGTTGCTTTTCCACACTGCTTTACTTACTTATGATTTCTATGCTACTTTACTTAATCAAGATTTTTACACTAATTTTTCATACTACTTTACTTACTCAAGCTTTCTACGCTACTTTACTTAAGCTTTTTATGCTACTTTTCCACACTACTTTACTTATTCAAACTTTCCATGCTATTTTACTTACTCAAACTTTCGATGCTACTTTTCCATGCTATCTTATATACTCAAGCTTTTCACACTACTCTACTTACTCAAAATTTTCACATTGCTTTACATACTCAAGCTTTTCACATTGCTTTACTTACTTGGGCTTTCCACACTGCTTTACTTACTCAGGGTTTTCACACTATTTTTCTACCTTACTTTACGCAATTAGGCTTTTCACACTACTGTTTTACTTTGCTTTAGTTACTCAAGCTTTCCACATTGCTTTACTTACTCAAGATTTTGACATTGCTTTACTTATTCAAGTTTTCCATGGTCCCTGACTCAAGATTTAAACATCGTTTTACTTACTCATGTTTTCCATGCTGTTTTACTTACTCATATTTTACACACTTCAATTCCATGATATTTTACTTAACCAAGCTTTCCACATTGCTTTACTAAATAAAACTTTCCATGCTTCTTTTCCATGATGGTTTACTTACTTGAGCTTTCCATGCTACATTACTTACTCAAGCTTTCCACGCTACTTTACTTACTCAAGCTTTTCACGTTATTTTTCCATGTTGTTTTATTTACTCGTACTTTCCATGTTATTTTACTTACGTTTTCTTTCCATACTACTTTACTTACTCAGGCTTTTCACGTTACTTTTAATTATTGCTTTACTTAGGATTTTCATGTATCTTTTTCTTATTGTTTTACTTACTTGGGCTTTCCTTACTACTTTACTTGGATTTTTCATGCTGCTTTACTTGAGGTTTTCATGTTGCTTTTTCATGCTACATTACTTACTCAGGCTTTTCACGCTAATTTACTTACTGGGACTTTCCATGTTGTTTTATTTACTTAGGCTTTCCACATTACTTTTCTACTCTGCTTTACTTATTCAAAATTTTCATGTTGCTTTACCACATTACTTTACTTACTTGGGTTGTTCATGCTACTTTACTTACTCAGGCTATTCACATTGCTTTACTTACTCAAGATTTTTATGATGCTTTTCCATATTGCTTATTTACTCGAGCTTTTCACAATGCTTTTCCACACTGCTTTATTTTATCAGGCTTTCCACACTACCTTAATCAGGCTTTCCATGTTATTTTTCAGACTACTTTACTTACTCAAGATTTCCACAATGCTTTTCCACATTGCTTTACTTACTCAATATTTTCAAAATATATTTCCTTGTTACTTTACTTACTCAAGCTTTCTATGTTACTTTAATTACTCGAGATTTCCATGCTACTTTACTTACTCAAACTTTCTATGCTACTTTTCCATGTTGTTTAACTTACTTGAGCTTTTGACATTGCTTTTACATGATGCTTTACTTATAATTTTCACACTGCTTTACTTACTTAGGGTTTTGATGTTAATTTTTTACATTACTTTACATATTCAGGCCTTCTACGTTGCTTTACTTATTCTGGCTTTTCATATTGCTTTTCCATGCTACTTTACTTACTCATGCTTTCTACACTATTTTAATTACTCGACCCTTTCATGCTACTTTTCCATGCTTATTTATTTTCTTGATCTTTCCATGTTGCTTTTCCACACTTCTTTACGTAATTAGGCTTTCCATACTACTTTACTTACCCAAGATTTTCACACTACTTTACTTATTCAAGATTTTCATACTACCGTTTTATGCTACTTAGTCAAGCTTTCTATGCTGCTTTACTTACTCAAGTTTTCCACACTGCTCTACTTAATTGATCTTTTCAAGTTGCTTTACTTAAGATTTTGACATTTTTTTTCTTACTCAAAATTTTCACACTATTTTACTTACTCAAACTTTCCACGCTACTTTTCTACGCTACTTTACTTACTCAAGATTTCTGTGTGACTTTACTTGGTATTTTCATGCTACTTTTCTACACTACTTTACTTACTCAAGCTTTCCATGCTCCTTTACTTACTTAGGCTTTCCATAATGTTTTTTCATGCTCTATTACCTACTCAAGTTTACCATACTAGTTTATTTACTCAAGCTATTCACACTGATTTACTTACTTGAGCTTTTTATGTTGCTTTTCCAAGTTGTTTTACTTAATCGAGCATTCTATGCTACTTTATTTACTTCAGTTTTTCATGCTATTTTTCCATGTTGCTTTACTTACTAGGGCTTTCTATGTTGCATTATTTACTTGGGCTTTCCACATTGCTTTTCCATGATATTTTACTTATTCAGGTTTTCCACATTATTTTTCCATGCTACTTTACTTACTCAGGCTTAACAAGCTATTTTACTTACTTGGGCTTTCCATGTTGCTCTACTTACTCAAGTTTTCCATGCTAATTTACTTACTTGAGATTTTTATGCTAATTTTTAATGTTGCTTTACTTACTCAAGATTTTCACACTATTTTAGTTATTTAATCTTTCTTCATTGCTTTGCTTACTCAGGCTTTCGACAATGCTTTACCCACTTGATCTTTTTATGCTGCTTTACTTACTTAAGCTTTCTACATTGCTTCACTTACTTAGGATTTCTACATTACTTTTCCACACTATTATAGTTACTCAAGCTTTCCATGCTACTTTTTTATGATGTTTTATTTATTTGAGATTTTCATGCTACTTCTCCATGTTGCATTACTTATACGGGCTTTCAATGTTATTTTTCCATGTTGTTTTGCTTATTCGGGCTTTCCACACCGTTTTAATTACTTAGGCTTTCTATGTTAGTTTACTTATAATTTCCATCCTACTTTTATATTCTATTTTATTTACTCAAGATTTGCACATTGATTTGCTTACTCAAGCTTTTCACATTGCATTTCCACACTAGTTTACTTACTCAAACTTTCCACGCTACTTTACTAACTTGAGATTTCCATGTTACTTTACTTACATGGGCTTTCAACACTACTTTTCTATAATGCTTTACTTATTAGAGCTTTCCATGCTTCTTTACTTACTAGTGTTTTTCATGCTGCTTTACTTACTCAAGATTTTTACACTACTTTTCTATGTTGATTTACTTAATCGAGATTTCTATGTTGCTTTAATTATTTGGGCTTTCAACATTATTTTTCCATACTACTTTGCTTACTTGAGCTTTTCACACTACTTTTACACATTGCTTTATTTACTCAAGCTTTCCATGTTGCTTTACTTACTTGGGCTTTCCATGCTACTTTATTTACTCGAGATTTCCATGTTGCTTTACTTAGGTCTTACATGCTACTTTTCCATATTACTTTACTTACTCAAGTTTTCCACATTATTTTCCTACGTTGCTTTACTTACTTAGGCTTTATTCACTACTTTACTTACTCAAACTTTCCATGATGCTTTACTTACTCAAGATTTCTATGCTGCTTTACTTACTTGGACTTTTCATGCTACTTTACTTGGGATTTTCACATTGGTTTACTTACTTGAACTTTTCACATTGTTTTTCCATGCTGCTTTACTTACATGCACTTTTCACGCTGCTTTATTTACTCAAGCTTTCTATGCCACTTTTACATGGTATTTTACTTGGGATTTTCACATTACTTTTCCATGTTACTTTAATTACTTAGGCTTTCTACACTCCTTTACTTACTCATAATTTTCATGGTATTTTTCCTTGCTACTTGGGATTTTCACACTACTTTCCTTCACTGCTTTACTTACTCGAGATTTCTATACTATTTTTTGTGCTACTTTACTTACTCAAGCTTTCCATACTAATTTAATTACTTGAGATTTTCATGCATCTTTTCTATGTTGTTTTATTTATTCAAGGTTTCCAAACTATTCTTGCATGCTGCTTTACTTACTCAGGCTTTCCATGCTCCTTTACATACTCAAGCTTCCCACACTACTTTACTTACTTGGGATTTCCACATTGATTTACCATGCTACTTTACTTACTCATGCTTTCCATGTTAGTTTACTTACTTAGGCTTTCCATGTTGGTTTACTTACTTGAGCTTTACATGCTACTTTTCCATGTTGCATTAATTACTCAAACTTTATATGTTGTTTTTCTATGTTTCTTTACTTACTTGAGCTTTTCACACTACTTTTCCACATTGTTTTACTTACTCAAGATTTCTATGTTATTTTTTCTACTTGAGCTTTCCATGTATTCTTTACTTACTTGAACTGTCTACAATGCTTTACTTATTAAGGATTTCCATGTTGGTTTACTTACTCAAGCTTTCCATGTTGTTTTTCCATGTTATTTTACTTACTCAAGCTTTCCATGTTGGCTTTCCTCATTGCTTTCCTTACTCAAGATTTCCATGCTTCTTTTTCACATTTCTTTACTAACTTAGGATTTCCACATTGATTTATATGTTTCTTTAGTTACTCAAGCTTTCCCCACTATGTTATTTATTCAGTCTTTTTACATTGATTTTCCATACTACTTTATTTCTCAAGCTTTCCACATTATTTTTTCATGCTACTTTACTTACTAAATCTTTCCATGTTGTTTTTCCATGCTACTTTACTTATTTGGACTTCACACGCTACTTTTATAGATTGCTTTACTTACTCAAGATTTCCACATTGATTTACTTACTTTGACTTTCCCTGTTGCTTTACTTACTCAGGCTTTCCACATTACTTTACTTACTTGGGCTTTCCACATTGTTTTACTTACTCGAGCTTTCCATGCTAATTTTCCATGTTGATTTACTTACTCGAGCTTTCTATGTTGCTTTTCCATGCTACTTGACTTACTCAAGCTTTCCACAATGCTTTACTTAATCAGGCTTTCTATGCTACTTTACTTAAGATTTACACACAACTTTTCCATGATGCTTTACTTATTTGATCTTTTCATGTTGCTTTACTTACTCAGGCTTTCCATATTATTTTACTTAGGCTTTCCATGTTTCTTTACTTATTCAGGATTTTTAATTTGTTTTACCTATTCAAACTTTCCATGCTGCTTTTCCATATTGATTTATTTACTCAAACATTACACATTGATTTTTCACATTCCTTTATTTATTTGAGCTTTTCATGTTGCTTTACTTAATCATGCTTTCCATGCTAATTTTCTATACTAATTTACTTACTCAAGATTTCCACGCTTTTCCATACCACTTTACTTACTATGGCTTTCCACATTGCTTTACTTACTCAAGCTTTCCACTCTATTTTACTTACTCAAGCTTTCCATGTTGCTTTTCTATGATACTTTATTTTACTTTTTCGGGCTTTCTATGTTGCTTTAATTACTTAGGCTTTCTACACTACTTTACTTACTCAAGCTTTCTATTATGCTTTTCCATGCTACTTTACTTAAGATTTCCACATTGCTTTACTTACTCGAGCTTTCCATGCTACTTTTTCATGATTCTTTACTTACTTGAGCTTTCCACATGCCTTTCCATGCTACTTCATTTACTTAAAATTTCCATGTTTCATTTCCATGTTACTTTACTTAATAAAACTTTTCACATTGCTTTACTTGGGTTTTTCACGATGCTTTTCCTTGCTACTTTACTTACTCAAGCTTTCCACGTTATTTTACTTACTCAAGGTTTCTATACTACTTTACTTACATAGGGTTTCCATGTTTCTTTTCCACACTGATTTACTTACACAAGTTTTTCATGATACTTTACATACTCTAGATTCCCATGCTGCTTTACTTACTCATACTTTTCATGCTACTTTACTTACTCTGGCTTTCCATTCTATTTTACTTACTCATACTTTCCATGTTGTTTTACTTACATGGGATTTCCATGATACTTTTTCATGTTTCTTTAATTATTCAACCTTTTCATTCTAATTTTCCATGCTTCTTTACTTTTTGGAGAGTTCCACACTACTTTTCTACACTACCTTACTTACTAAACCTTTCCACACTGCTTTACCTACTCAAGCTTTCCACACTGCTTTACTTACTCAGGTTCTCATAATAATTTACTTACTCAAGATTTTCACATTACTTTACTTATTCAAGCTTTTCATATTGTTTTTCCATGTTGCTTTACTTACTCGAGCTTTCCATGCTGATTTTCTATACCCCTTTACTTACTCAAGCTTTCCATGTTACTTTACTTGGGATTTCCATGATGTTTTTCTATGCCCCTTTACTTACTCAAGCTTTCCATGCTACTTTACTTAGGATTTTCATGATGTTTTTCCATGCTCCTTTACTTAATCAAGCTTTCCACATTATTTTTCCATGTTGCTTTACTTTCTCAGGCTTTCCTCATGTGATTCACATTGCTTTACTTACTCAAGCTTTCCATGTTATTTTATTTACTCAAGATTTCCACACTAATTTTCAATATTGCTTTACTTACTCAGACTTTCCATACTACTTTTCTATGTTGCTTTACCTAATCGAGCTTTCCACATTGTTTTTCCTTACTACTTTACTTACTAAGGCTTTCTACATTGCTTTACTTACATGAGCTTTCCACATTGCTTTACTTAATAAAAAATTTTACATTATTTTTTCATGCTAATTTACTTACTCAAGCTTTCCATGCTACTACTTTACTTACTTAGGCTTTCCATGCTACTTTATTTACTCAAGATTTCTATGGTACTTTACTTACTTAGGCTTTTCATGCTACTTTACTTACTCAAGATTTTCATGGTACTTAACTTACTCATTCTTTTCAAGTTAATTTTTGATGCTGATTTTCTATGTTGCTTCACTAACTTCAGTCTTTCATGTTATTTTTCCATGTTGCTTTACTTACTTAGGCTTTCCATGTTACTTTATTTACTCAAGCTTTCCACACTGATTTACTTACTTAAGCTTTCCACATTGTTTTTCTATGCTACTTTACTTACTCAAGCTTTTCATATTGCTTTTCCATGCCATTATACTTACTTGGGCTTTCCACGTTACTTTACTTACTCAAGCTTTCCATGCTACTTTTCCATGTTGATTTACTTACTCAAGATTTCCATATTACTTTTTCATGCTACTTTACTTACTTGGGCTTTCCACTCTTCTTTACTTACTTTACCTTTTCACACTGATTTACTTACTCAAGCTTTTCATTCTACTTTTTCATGTTGCTTTACTTACTCAAGTTTTCTATGCTATTTTTTTATGTTTCTTTACTTACTCCAACTTTTCATGATGCTTTATTTACTTGGGTTTTACACACTGCTTATCCATGTTGTTTTACTTACTCAAGCTTTTCATGATGCTTTACTTACTCAGACTTTCCATGTTATTTTTCCATTCTGCTATACTTACTCAAGCTTTCCACATTGATTTACTTATTAAGCTTTGCATGTTGCTTTACTTATTAAAGCTTTTCACACTGTTATTCCACACTACTTTACTTACTCAAGCTTTCCACATTATTTTTTCATGTTGCTTTGTTTATTCAAGTTTTTCATGTTGCTTTACTTATTCAGGCTTTCTATGCTACTTTTCCATACTGTTTTACTTGGGCTTTCCACACTTCTTTTCTACACTACTTTACTTACTCAAGCTTTCCATGCTTCTTTACTTACTTGATCTTTCCATGCTATTTTTTCATGCTACTTTATTTACTCATGCTTTTCATGTTGCTTTTCTATGTTGCTTTATTTACTAGAGTTTTCCATGTTACTTTACTTATTTTGGCTTTTTATACTACTTTACTTACTCGAGACTTTTATTCTACTTTTCCATGCTACTTTACTTAATCTTTCCACATTGCTTTACTTGAAATTTCCATGCTACTTTTCCACACTGCTTTACTTACTCAAGTTTCCACATTGTTGCATTCCAAACTACTTTACATACTTAGAGTTGTTACATTGTTTTTCGATGTATATTTACTTATTTAGGATTTCCCTGATGTTTTTCCATGCTACTTTACTTAATCAAGCTTTCTACATTACTTTACTCACTTGAGCTTTCCATGCTATTTTACTTACTCAAGGTTTTCATGCTACTTTTCTACACTGATTTACTTACTCAAGCTTTTTATGCTGCTTTACTTACTTGATATTTCCATGCTTGTTTTCTTACTCAAGCTTTCCATATTGCTTTTCCACACTATTTTACATACTAGAGCCTTCCATGCTACTTTTCCACACTATATTACTTACTCAAATTTTTAACACTATTTTTTTATGTTGCTTTACTTACTCAAGATTTCTATTCTATTTTACTTACTTGGGCTTTCCATGCTACTTTTTAAAGCTACTTTACTTACTCAAACTTTACATGCTACTTTTCTACTTAGTTTTACATACTTAGGCTTTCCACATTGCTCTATGTAACTAAGCTTTTCATGCTATTTTTCCATATTGCTTTACCTACTCAAGCTTTTCATGTTATTTTTCCTTATTACTTTACTTACTTATTCTTTCCACACTACTTTACTTACTATGGTTTTCCATGCTACTTTACATATTCGAGCTTTCCACGCTGCTTTACTTATATAGACTTTTCACACTACTTTACTTATTAGATATTTCCATGCTACTTTATTTACTCAGGATTTCTATGATGCTTTACTTGCTCATGATTTCCACGCTCCTTTATTTACTCAAGCTTTTCATGCTACTTTAGTTACTCAAAATTTACATGCTACTTTTGCATGCTAATTTATTTACTTGGGCTTTCCACATTAATTTACTTACTCAGACTTTTCACGCTACTTTACTTACTCGAGCTTTCCATGCTTCTATACTTACTTGGGCTTTCTATGTTGCTTTACTTACTTGATCTTTCTACACTACTTTTTCATGTTCTTATACTTACTCGAGCTTTCCATGCTACTTTACTTACTTAGACTTTCCATGATACTTTACTTACATAGGATTTTCATGCTACTTTTCCATATTACTTTACTTACTTGAACTCTTTATGTTGATTTTCCATGATACTTTACTTGAGATTTTCACGCTACTTTTTAATGCTGCTTTATTTACTATGGATTTCCATGCTACTTTAGTTACTCAAGATTTTTATGTTGGTTTTACATGCTAATTTACATACTCAAGCTTTCCATACTACTTTACTTACTAGAGCTTTCCATACTAATTTACATATTAAAGCTTTCCATGCTACTTTTCCATTTTACTTTACCTACTTGGGCTTTCCATGCTACTTTAATAACTCTAGTTTTCCATGATACTTTTCCATGTTGCTTTACTTAGTCAAACTTTTCATGCTACTTTACTTACTTGAGCTTTCCATGCTATTTTTTTACATTACTTTATTTACTCAGGATTTTTGCACTAGTTTTTTATGGTGCTTTACTTACTTTGGCTTTCCACGTTACTTTACTTACTCAAGCTTTTTATGCTATTTTTATATGCTACTTTACTTACTCAAGATTTCTATGATATTTTACTTACTTGAGATTTCCATATTGCTTTACTTACTCAGGTTTAACACGTTGCTCTACTTACTAAAGGTTTTCACGCTGCTTTACTTACTTGTGCTTTCCACACTTTTTTACTTACTTAGGCTTTCCATGTTACTTTTCCATATTTATTTACTTACTAAAGCTCTCTGCAGTGCTTTTCCATGTAACTTTACTTAATCAAGCTTTTTATGTTATTTTTTCATGCTACTTTACCACTGGGGTTTTCCATGCTACTTTTCTATGTTACTTTAATTACTTGAGGTTTTCATGCTACTTTACTTAAGATTTCTATACTATTTTTCCATGCTGCTTTACTTTCTCAAGATTTCTATGTTGCTTTACTTACTTGAGATTTCCATGCTACTTTTCCACCTAGCTTTACGAACTTAGGCTTTATATGCTACTTTACTTACTCAATCTTTCCATACTTTTTTATTTACTCAGTCTTTCCATACTTTTTTATTTACTCAAGATTTCCATGTTGTTTTACTTACTCATGCTTTCCATGCTACTTTACTTACTCAGACTTTCCACGCTCTTTTTCCACACTACTTTATTTACTCAAACTCTCCATGCTACTTTTTCATGTTGCTTTACATACTCATACTTTCTATGATGATTTATTTACTCAAGCTTTACATATTATTTTACTTACTTGAGCTTTCCACACTACTTTTTCATGTTGCTTTACTTAGTCAGTCTTTCCATATTACTTTACTTACTTGGAATTTCCATGTTGTTTTACTTACTCAGGGTTCCCATGCTACTTTTCTAAGCTACTTTACTTACTCAAGATTTTTATGCTTCTTTTCCACACTACATTACTTAATCATTCTTTCCACATTGCTTTTCTATGTTATTTTACTTACTTGAGCTTTCCATACTACTTTACTTACTTAGGCTTTCTATATAACTTTCTCATGTTGCTTTACTTATTTGAGCTTTCTACATTGCTTTTTCACACTACTTTACTTATTTGAGCTTTCCACACTAATTTTCCATGTTATTTTACTTACTTGGGTTTTCCACACTATTTTTCTTACTCGAGCTTTCCATGCTACTTTTCCACACTAATTTGCTTACTCAACCTTTCTATGCTACTTTACTTAGGCTTTTCACGCTTCTTTATTTACTTGAGCTTTCCATGATGCTTTACTTAAGATTTTTACACTACTTTACTTACTCGAGATTTCCATGTTGCTTTACTTACTCAAGCTTTCTAGACTACTTTACTTACTCAAGCTTTCCACACTAATTTTCCATGATGATTTACTTACTCATTCTATTCATGTTACTTTACTTACTTGAGATTTCAACACTACTTTTCCATGTTACTTTACTTACTCAAACTTTCTATACTACTTTGCCTTGCTACTTTACTTACTTGAGCTTTCCACGTTACTTTTTCATGTTGCTTTATTTACTCATGATTTCTATGTTGCTTTACTTAATATTTCCATGCTACTTTATTTACTTAAATTTTCCACGTTGGTTTACTTACTCAAGTTTTTCACACTACTTTTTCATGTTGCTTTACATACTCAGTCTTTTTACACTACCTTTCCACACTGCTTTACTTACTTAGGCTTTTCATGCTACTTTACCTATTTGGACCTTCTACACTACTTTACTTACTCAAGTTTTCCATGCTAATTTTTCAAACTACTTTACATACTCAAGATTTTCATGTTGCTTTACTTGGTCTTTTTATGCTAGTTTTTTACACTACTTTACTTACTCAAGCTTTTCATACTACTTTACTTCATTAGGCTTTCCACACTATTTTTCTTATTCAGGCTTTCCACATTGCTTTTTCATGCTACTTTACTTACTTAGGCTTTCCATGTTGTTTTACTTAGGCTTTCCATGTTATTTTACTTATTTAGCCTCTCTATGCTAATTTATTTACTCAAGATTTTAATGTTATTTTCCATGGTACTTTACTTGAGCTCTCCATGATGATTTTCCACACTACTTTACTTAGGATTTTTAGACTCACTTTTTATGTTGCTTCAATTATTTGATATTTTCTATGCTACTTTACTTACTCGAGCTTTTCATATTGCTTTACTTACTCATGATTTCCATACTGATTTTTCACATTACTTTAATTACTTAGTCTTTTCATACTAGTTTACTTACTCAGGACTTTCCATACTACTTTTCTATGCTACTTTACTTACTGAAGCTTTATGCTTTGCTTTTCTATGTTGCTTTACTTACTCAAGCTTTCCACACTACATTACTTGCTTGGGCTTTACACATTGCTTTTCCATGCTGCTTTACTTAGTCTAGATTTATAGGTTGCTTTCTCATGTTGATTTATTTACTCAAGCTTTCCAGGCTATTTTTCCATGCTACTTTACTTACTCAGACTTTTTAGACTGCTTTTTCTTTACTTACTCAAGTTTTTCACACTGCTTTACTTACTCGAGCTTTTCATATTGCTTTACTTATTTGGACTTTCTACATTATTTTTTCACATTGATTTACTTCCTCAAGCTTTTCATGTTGTTTTACTTACTTGGGATTTCCACTCTACTTTTCCACATTACTTTACTTACTCAGGATTTCCATGCTATTTTTTCACACCACTTTACATACTCAGTCATTCCATACTGCTTTTCCTTGCTACTTTACTTACTCTGGCTTTTTATTCTACTTTACTTAGGTTTTCCATGTTGCTTTTACACACTATTTTACTTGCTCCAGATTTTCACTTTGCTTTACTTACTCAGACTTTTCACACTAATTTTCCACAATGCTTTACTTACTCTAGCTTTTCATGCTACTTTTTCATACTACTTTACTTAGGCTTTCTACGCTGCTTTACTTACTCAAGATTTTTACACTACTTTACTTACTCAAGATTTCCATGATGTTTTTCCATATTACTTTACTTACTCAAACTTTTCACGCTACTTTTCTATGTTGCTTTACTTATTCAAGCTTTCCATAATAATTTTCCATGGTGCTTTACTTACTTGAGCTTTCCATGCTACTTTTCCATACTTCTTTACCTACTCAAGCTTTTCACACTCTTTACTTATTCAAACATTTCACACTACTTTTCCATGCTTATGTACTTACTCAATTTTTCTATGCTGATTTACTTACTATGGTTTTCCATGCTACTTTACTTACTCAATCTTTTTATGCTAATTTTTCACGATGATTTACTTACTCATACTTTCCACTTTGTTTTATTTACTTGGGATTTCCACACTACTTTTCCAATCAACTTTATTTACTCAAGATTTCCTTGTTGATTTTCCACACTGCTTTACTTACTCAAACTTTCCACATTACTTTACTTATTAAGGCTTTCTACACTACTTTACTTACTCAAGCTTTCCACATTGGTTTACTTACTCAAGCTTTCCACACTACTTCACTTACTCAATATTTCCATGGTGTGTTACTTACATGAGCTTTCCATAATGCTTTTCTATATTGTTTTACTTACTTGAACTTTCTACACTGCTTCACTTACTCTGGCTTTCCATGTTATTTTGTAATGCTGCTTTACTTACTTAGGTTTTCCACTCTGCTTTACTTACTAGGGCTTTCCATGATATTTTTTCACTTTGTTTTACTTACTCAATCTTTTTATGTTACTTTTTCACACTACTTTACTTACTCAAGCTTTCTATGTTGCTTTACTTACTCAGACTTTCCATGCTACTTTATTTATTGGGGATTTCTATGATACCTTACTTACTTGGGCTTTCCACATTATTTTTCTATGCTACTTTACTTACTTAAGCTTTCTAAGATACTTTAAATAATCAAGATTTCAATGCTACTTTACTTACTTGAGCTTTCCATGCTACTTTACTTACTCAAACTTTCTACGCTACCTTACTTACTCAGGCTTTCCATGTTGCTTTACTTACTTAGGATTTCTATGTTGCTTTTCCACATTACTTTAGTTACTCAAGATTTTTACACTGTGTCACTTATTCAAGATTTCTACACTGTGTTACTCAAGCTTTCCACACTACTTTTCCATACTGCTTTACTTACGCGAGCATTCTACACTACTTTTTCACACTGATTTACTTACTTGGGATTTCTACGCTACTTTACTTACTCAAGCTTTCCATGCTGCTTTACTTACTCTTGATTTCCACTCTAGTTTACTTAATTAAGATTTTCATGTTGTTTTACTTACTCATGCTTTCCACACTGATTTTTCATGTTGCTTTACTTACTCAGGCTTTCCATGGTGCTTTACTTGGGCTTTCCACATTACTTTACTTATTTAATATTTCCACACTATTTTTCCATGCTACTATATTTACTCATACTTTCCACACTGCTTTATTTATTCAAGCTTTCCATGATGCTTTACTTACTCAAGATTTACAAACTATTTTTCCATGCTACTTTACGTACTTGAGCTTTCCATACTTTTTTCTATGCTACTTTACTTACTCAAGATTTCCACATTGCCTTACTTACTCAAGCTTTCCACACTATTTTACTTACTCAGGCTTTGTAGATTGTTTTTCCATGCTACTTTACTTGAGCTTTCCACATTGCTTTACATACTCAAGATTTTCATGTTGCTTTACTTACTCAAGATTTCCATGTTGCTCTACTTACTCAAGCTTTTCATGTTGATTTATTTAATCAAGCTTTCTATGTTTTTTTACTTAATTGAACTTTCCATGCTAATTTTCACATTGGTTTTCCTACTCAATATTTCTACGCTACTTTTTCATGCTACTTTACTTGGACTTTCTATCCTATTTTACTTACTGACTTTCTACATTGATTTTCCAGGCTACTTTACTTACTCAAGCTTTCCACGTTGCTTTTCCACACTTCTTTACTTACTCAATCTTCCCATCTTTTTTTCACATTGTTTTAGTTACTTAGCCTTTCCATGCTGCTTTACTTACTTGAGCAGTCCACACTGCTTTACTTTCTCAGCCTTTCTACGTTACTTTTCCATACTTCTTTACTTACTCATAATTTATTTACTATTTTTCTATGTTATTTTACTTAATCAAGCTTTTCATGCTAATTTTTCATATTACTTTACTTGTGCTTTCTATGCTACTTTACTTACTCAGGATTTCCACACTGATTTTTCATATTGCTTTACTTAGGCTTTCCATATTACTTTACTTGCTCAGGCTTTCAATACTACTTTTCTATGTTTCTTTACTTACTCAGAATTTCCATACTACTTTTTCATATTGTTTTACTTATTCAGTCTTTTCATGCTACTTTATATATTCAAACTTTCTACATTGCTTTACTTATTCAGGCTTTTCACACTACTTTACATACTCAAGATTTATACATTGCTTTACTTACTCAGACATTTCACATCAATTTAATTACTAGAGGTTTTCACACTACTTTACATGCTTAAGCTTTTTATGTTGCTTTACTTACTCGGGTTTTCGACATTGCTTTACTTACTCAAGGTTTTCACACTATTTTTTTATGTTGCTTTACTTAGCATTTCCATGCTAATTTTCTATATTGCTTTACGTATTCAGGCTTTCCACGTTATTTTCTTGCACTATTTTACTTACTCAAGCTTTCCACACTACTTTACTTACTCAAGATTTTCATGTTTCCTTACTTGAGTTTTAAATATTTCTTTACTTACTCAGGCTTTCTATGCTACTTTACTTGCACTTTTCATGCTTCATTTCCATGCTATTTTAATTACTCAAGCTTTCCACATTATTTTTTCACATTGCTTTATTTACTCAGGCTTTCCACGTTACTTTTTTATGTTAGTTTACTTACTCAAGATTTCTATGTTGCTTTACTTACTCAAGGTTTTCACGCTACTTTATTTACTCAAGATTTTCACATTATTTTTTCATGATATTTTATTTACTACTATTTTTCACAATATGTTTCCATACTACTTTACTTACTCAGACTTTCCATGTTGCTATACTTACTCAGGCTTTCCACGTAGCTTTTCCATGTTGTTTTACTTACTTGGGCTTTCCTTGTTGCTTTACTTACTTGGGCTTTCATGTTATTTTACTTACACAAGCTTTCCATCTTGCTTTTTCATGTTACTTTTCCATGCTACTTTACTTACTGGGTCTTTCCATGTTGCTTTATTTACTCAAGCTTTTTATGCTACTTTTTCACTCTGCTTTACTTACTCAAAATTTTCACAGTATTTTTTTACATTGCTTTACTTACTTGGACTTTTCATGCTGCTTTACTTGCACAGGTCATTCACACTTCTTTACTTACTCAAGATTTTATGATGATTTTCCATGATTTTTATTTACTCAACCTTTCCATAATGCTTTTCCACACTAATTTACTTTATCGGGCTTTCCATGCTAGTTTTCCATGCTACTCTACTTACTCAAGATTTTTATTATGCTTTTTCAGACTATTTTACTTACTCAAACTTTCTATGATGCTTTTTCACCCTAATCTACTTACTTGAGCTTTCCACACTACATTTCCTTGCTTCATTACTTACTCGAGCTTTCCATGTTACTTTACTTACTTGAGTTTTCCACATTGCTTTACTTACTCAAGATTTCTATGCTACTTTTCCATGCTGCTTTACTTATTTGATCTTTCCATGCTACTTTTACATGCTACTTTACTTACTCATGATTTCCATGCTGCTTTACTTACTTGAGCTTTCCATGCTACTTCTCTACACTGCTTTACATATTCGATCTTTCCATGCAAATTTACTTAAGCTTTCTAAATTATTTTACTTACTCGATCTTTTCATGCTACTTTTTCATTCTTATTTACTTACTCAATCTTTTCACATTATTTTTCCACACTTCTTTACTTAATCGAGTTTTCCATGCTATTTTACTTACTTGAGTTTTCCATACTACTTTACTTAGGGTTTTCACATTATTTTTTCATGCTGCCTACTTACTTGAGCTTTTTATGTTGCTTTACTTACTCAAGATTTCCATGCTACTTTACTTACTCAGGCTCTGCATGCTAATTTTTTAAGCTGCTTTATTTACTCAAGTTTTTCATATTTTTTTGCTTACTTGAGCTTTCCACACTACTTTAGTTACTTGAGATTTCCACACTACTTTTCCATGCTACTTTACTTACTCAGGATTTCCATGCTACTTTACTTATTAGGTTTTTTTCATGCTAATTTTCTATGTTGCTTTATTTACTCAGGCTTTTCACCTTACTTTTCCATACTGCTTTACTTACTTGAGATTTCCACAATGTTTTTCCATGCTACATTACCAACTCGAGCTTTTCATTCTACTTTACTTAATCAGGCTTTCCACACTCCTTTACTTAGTCTTTCCACACTACTTTTCCACGTTGCTTTACTCACTAGGGCTTTACATATTACTTTACTTACTCATGATTTCTAAGTTATTTTTTCATGTTGCTTTACTTACTCATTCTTTCTATGTTGCTTTACTTATTTGAGCTTTTCAGACTACTTTTTTATGCTACATTACTTACTTGAGGTTTCCATGATCCTTTACTTACTCAAGCTTTCCATGCTACTTTACTTGAGATTTCCACACTGCTTTACTTACTTAAGCTTTCCATGCTGCTTTACTTATTAAAGCTTTTTATGCTACTTTTCTACACTACTTTACTTAATCAGGCTTTTTATACTACTTTTCCAAGTTGGTTTACTTACTCAGAATTTCCATGTTATTATTCTAAGTTGATTTACTTACTCAGGGTTTCCATGCTATATTACATACTTGGGATTTTCATACTAATTTTCTATGTTGCTTTACTTACTCAGGCTTTACATACTATTTTTCCATGTTACATTACTTACTCAAGCTTAACAAGTTTCTTTACTTACTTGGGCTTTCCATGTTGCTTTACTTACTCAGGCTTTCCATGCTGGGTTACTTACTCAAGCTTTTCATACTTATTTTCAAAGTTGCTTTACTTACTCAAGCTTTCCACACTACTTTACTTACTCAAGCTTTCCATGTTACTTTTTCATGCTGCTTTATTTACTCAAGCTTTCCAAATGCTTTACTCATTCAATATTTTTACATTGCTTTTCCATATTGATTTGCTTACTTGATCTTTCCACACTGCTTTTCTATTATGTTTTATTTACTCAAGATTTCCATGCTACTTTTCCATGCTACTTTACTTACTCAACATTTCCACACTAATTTTTCATGCTACTTTACTTATTTGGGCTTTTTATGTTGCTTTACTTACTCATATTTTTCATGTTAGTTTAATTAATCAAGATTTCCATGCTACTTTTCTATGTTGTTTTACTTAATCAATCTTTCCAAATTGCTTTACTTAATCTAGCTTTCCACACTACTTTACTTATTCTAGGTTTCCATATTTTTTTACTTACTCAGGCTTTCTATGCTACTTTACTTACTAGAGCTTTTCACATTGTATTTAAATGTTGATTTATTTACTCTATCTTTCCATGCTACTTTACTAACTCAGGCTTTCCATGTTTCTTTACTTACTCAACCTTTCAACACTATTTTTCTATGTTGCTTTACTTATTCAAGATTTCCATACTTCTTTACTTACTAGTGTTTTTTGCACTATTTTACTTACTTGAGCTTTTCAGGCTTCTTTTTTTATGTTGATTTACTTACTTGAGCTTTCTGTACTAATTTACTTATTCAGGCTTTCCACATTGTTTTTCCATGTTGCTTTACTTACTTGGGCTTTTCACACTAATTTTCTACGCTGCTTTACTTTCTCAGGCTTTCCATGCTACTTTAATTACTTGGGCTTTCCATGCTACTTTATTTACTCAAGATTTCCATGTTGCTTTACTTACTTGGGATTTACGTACTACTTTTCCATGTTGCTTTACTTACTTGAGCTTTCCACATTATTTTTGTATGCTACTTTACTTACTCAAGATTTTCACACTACTTCACTTAATCAGACTTTCCATGTTATTTTACTTATTCAAGCTTTCCATGCTACTTTACTTACTCAAATTTTCTATGATGCTTTACTTACTTGGGGTTTTCATACTACTTTACTTATTTGAGCTTTCCAAATTGTTTTTTTATGTTACTTTACTTACATGAAATTTTCACTTTACTTTACTTACTCAGGGTTTCCATGTTGTTTTTCCATGATACTTTACTTGGGCTTTCCACACTACTTTTCCATGTTAATTTACTTACTCAGGATTTCTACACTCCTTTATTTACTCATGATTTACACACTATTTTTCCACGCTACTTTACTTACTTGGGATTTTCATTTTGCTTTTCCTCACTACTTTACTTACTTGGGCTTTTAATGCTATGTTTTATGCTACTTTACTTACTCAAGCTTTCTATACTATTTTTCATACTACTTTACTTACTCAATCTTTCCACACTACTTTTGCATGCTATTTTACTTACTCAGGATTTTCACACTGCTTTACATACTCAAGATTTCCACATTATTTTACATATTATTTCTACATTGCTTTTGTATGATGCTTTACTTACTCAAGATTTCCATACTATTTTACTTACTCAAGATTTCCATGATGATTTACTTATTTAGGCTTTCCATCCTACTTTTCCAGGCTTCTTTACTTACTCGATATTTTCACACTGTTTTACTTACTCGAGCTTTCAATTCTGCTTTTCCATATTATTTTATTTACTCTACCTTTTCATGCTGCTTTACTTACTCAAGCTTTTCACATTGATTTTCTATGTTGATTTACTTACTCAAGCTTTCTATGTTAGTTTACTTACTCAAGATTTTTACATTACTTTTCCATGTTGCTTTACTTATTAGGGCTTTCCATGTTTCTTTTCCATTTTACTTTACTTACTCAGGCTTTTCACACTACTTTTCTATGCTACTTTACTTACTCAAGCTTTCCACACTATTTTACTTACTCAAGCTTTCCACGGTACTTTTTTACGTTGATTTACTTAGAATTTACATGTTACTTTTCTATGCTACTTTACTTACTCATAATTTTCATGCTACTTTACTTACTCTAGCTTTCAACGCTACTTTATTTTCTCAAGCTTTTCACATTGCTTTACTTACTCAAGATTTCCATACTAATTTTCCATGTTGCTTTAATTACTCTAACTTTCCATGCTGCTTGTCCATGACTCTTTACTTACTCAAGCTTTTCACACTACTTTTCCATGTTATTTTATTTACTCAAGCTTTCCATGTTGATAAACCTACTCGAGGTTTCCATGTTGCTACTTACTTGAGCTGTCTACGATGCTTAATTACTTAAGATTTCCATGCTACTTTAGTTACTAAAGATCTCTACGTTTCTTTTCTATGCTACTTTATTTACTCGAGCTTTCCACATTAGTTTTCCATGCTATTTTACTTACTCAAGCTTTTCATGCTACTTTACTTACTCAATATTTCCATATTGCTTTACTTACTCAAACTTTCCACAATGCTTTTCCATGGTGCTTTACTTGATATTTCTATGCTACTTTTCCATGTTGATTTACTTACTCAAGATTTCTATGCTGCTTTACTTATTCAAGCTTTTCATGTTGTTTTACTTATTCAAGCTTTGTTGAGGCTTTCCACATGGCTTTAGTTACTCGAGCTTTCCATGTTGATTTATTTACTTAAGATTTCTATGTTACTCTACTTACTTGGTATTTACACATTGATTTACTTAATTGGGCTTTCTATGTTACTTTTCCACACTACTTTACTTATTCTAGTTTTCTATGTTACTTTACTTACTCAGACTTTCCATATTGCTTTTCCATGCTACTTTACTTGGGCTTTACATGCTACTTTTTCACGTTGCTTTACATACTCAAGCTTTCCACACTGCTTTACTTACTTAGGCCTTCCATCCTGCTTTACTTACTCAGGCTTTTTACATTATTTTACTTACTTGGGATTTCCATGCTACTTTTCCTTGTTGATTTACTTACTCATAATTTCCACATTGCTTTTCCATGGTACTTTACTTACTCATGCTTTCTATATTACTTTACTTACTCGGGATTTCCATGCTAATTTTCCACATTTATTTAGTTACTTAAGCTTTTCATGTTACTTTACTTACTCAAACTTTACACACTACTTTTCCATGTTACTTTTACTTATTCGAGATTTTCATATTGCTTTACTTGTTCGGGCTTTTCATGTTGTTTTTATACATTACTTTACTTACTCAGGCTTTGGATGTTGTTTTACTTATTCAATATTTTTATGTTGCTTTACTTATTCAGGATTTCCACATTATTTTTTCACACTGATTTACTTACTTGACCTTTCCATGTTTCTTTTTCACATTGCTTTACTTATTCAGGATTTCCATGTTTTTTTACTTACTTGTGCTTTCCATGTTACTTTATGTACTTGAGCTTTCCACACTACTTTACTTACTAGGGCTTTCCACATTGCTTTACTTACTCAAGCTTCTCCATGTTGCTTTACTTGAGCTTTCCATGATGATGTTCTTACTTGAGCTTTCTACATTGCTTTTTCATGCTACTTTATTTACTCAGGCTTTTCACATTACTTTTCCATGCTACTTTACTTAATCAGGCTTTTTATGTTACTTTACTTACTTTGTCTTTTTACACTACTTTACTTAGGCTTTCCATGATGTTTTTCCATTCTACTTTACTTACTCTGATTTTCCATGTTGTTTTTCCATGCTACTTCTTCATGCTATTTTTCTCTGCTTCTTTACTTACTTGAGCCTTCCACACTATTTTTCTATGCAACCTTATTTACTCAAGATTTCCACGTTACTTTCCTTACTCAAAATTTCCACACTATTTTACTTACTCAAGCTTCCCACATTATTTTACTTAGGCTTTCCATGCTGCTTTACTTACTTAGAACTTCCATGCTACTTTCCCACATTGATTTACTTACTAAGAGTTTTCATGCTACTTTACTTACTCGATATTTCCATGCTACCTTACACTTTTCATGTTATTTTTCCATGTTGCTTTACTTACTTTGGATTTCCATGCTACTATACTTAATCTTTCCATGCTACTTTACTTACTTAGGACTTCTACACTACTTTTCCATGTTGCTTTAATTACTCAAGCTTTCCATGTTGCTTTCCCACACTTCTTTACTTACTCAAGCTTTTCACATTACTTTTCCAAACTGCTTTACTTCCTCAAGCTTTCCATGTTGGTTTTCCTACTTAAGTTTTTCATGTTGCTTTACTTACTCATGCTTTCCATAATGCTTTACTTACTTAGGGTTTCCATGCTACTTTAATTACTCAAGCTTTCTACATTGCTTTTTCATGTTTCTTTAATTACTTAGGTTTCTCATATTGATTTACTTACTTAGGCTTTCCATGCTTCTTTTCTATGTCACTTTACTTACTCAAGCTTTCCACATTGCTTTACTTACTTGGGCTTTCCATGATGCTTTTCCATGCTCCTTTACTTACTTGAGCTTTCCATGTTGCTTTTCCATGTTTTTTTACTTATTTGGGGATTACTCATATTTTTTACATTGCTTTACTTACGTAGGCTTTCCATATTATTTTATTAACTCAAGATTTTCACACTACTTTTCCACATTGCCTTACTTACTAGGGATTTTCACGTTACTTTTCCACATTGCTTTATGTAATCAGCTTTTTCATACTACTTTACTTACTCAGGCTTACCATGCTGCTTTACTTAGGCTTTCCACACTGCTTTACTTACTTAAGCTTTCTCCACTATTTTTTCATGCTACTTTACTTACTCAAGCTTTCCATGTTGCTTTATTTATTCGGGCTTTCCTTGCTGCTTTACTTGAACTTTTCAAATTGCTTTTCCATGTTGCTTTACTTTAACTTTTTATGTTGCTTTACATACCCAAGCTTTTCAAGTTGCTTTTCCATGTTGATTTTCCATGTTGATTTACTAACTCAAAATTTCTACGCTACTTTTCCATGCTGATTTACTTACTCAAGCTTTCCACATTGTTTTACTTACTCAGGCTTTCCACACTACTTTGCTTACTCAAGATTTTCACACTACTTTTCCATGTTATTTTCCTTACTTGAGCTTTCCACATTACTTTGCCATGTTACTTTACTTGGGCTTTCCATGTTTCTTTACTTTATCGATCTTTTCATGTTGCTTTTCTTTGTTGATTTACTTACTCAGGCTTTCCATGTTGTTTTTCCACACTACTTTACTTACTCAAGGTTTTCATGTTACTTTTCCATTCTACTTTACTTACTCAATTTTTCCATGTTATTTTTCTATGTTGCTTTACTTACTCCAACTTTTCATGATGCTTTATTTACTTGGGTTATACACACTGCTTCTCCATGTTTCTTTTCTTACTAAAGCTTTCCATGCTACTTTTCTTACTTGAGCTTTTTATGATATTTTTCCATGTTGATGTACTTACTCAGGCTTTCTACACTGCTTTACTTATTCAATCTTTTCATGTTGCTTTATTATTTCAAGCTTTTCACACTAATTTACTTACTCGAGCTTTTCACATTATTTTTTCATGTTTCTTTATTTATTCAAATTTTTCATGTTGCTTTACTTACTCAGGCTTTCCACATTACTTTCTCATGCTAGTTTACTTACTTGGGCTTTCCATGCTTCCTTTTCACACTCCTTTACTTACTCAAACTTTCCATGCTTCTTTACTTGATCTTTCCATTCTACTTTATTTACTTGGGCTTTTCATGCTACTTTTCTATGTTGCTTTACTTATTTTGGCTTTCTACACTACTTTACTTACTCGATCTTTTTATTCCTCTTTTCCATGTTATTTTACTTACTCGAGCTTTCCACACTACTTTTCCATGTTACTTTACTTACTTGAGCTTTCCATGCTACTTTTCCATGCTATTTTACTTTGGCTTTCCATGTTACTTTATTTATTCGAGCTTTCTATGCTGCATTTTCACACTACTTTACTTACTCAAACTTTTCATACTGCTTTTTCTTGTTATTTTACTTACTTGGGATTTTTATAATGCTTTTCCATGCTACTTTACTTACTCAAGATTTTCATGTTGCTTTACTTACTCGAGCTTTTCAAGCTGCTTTATTTACTCAAGTTTTTTATGTTTTTCCACACTCCTTTACTTAATCAAAATTCTCATGTTGCTTTACTTAATCGATCTTTCCTTTCTTGTTTACTTACTCAAGTTTTTCATATTATTTTTTCATACTATTTTACTTACTTAGGCTTTCCATGCTACTTTTCCACACTATTTTACTTATATGGGCTTTTCACACTGCTTTTCTATGTTGCTTTACTTACTCGAGCTTTCCATGCCTCTTTACTTACTCAGGCTTTTAGGCTACTTTTTCAAGCTTGTTTTCTTACTTAAGCTTTCCATGTTGATTTTTTACACTACTGTACTTACTCAAGCTTTTCACACTACTTTACTTACTCCAGCTTTCCATGTTATTTGTCCATACTGCTTTACTTACTCAGGCTTTCCAAATTTATTTACTTACTCTAGTTTTTTATGCTTCTTTTTCATGTTGTTTTACTTGGGTTTTCCATATTACTTTACTTACTCAAGATTTTCACATTGCTTTTTTATGTTGCTTTACTTACTCAAGCTTTCCATGCTACTTTACTTGCTTGACCCTTTCATACTGCTTTACTTACTTAGGGTTTTCATGTTGATTTTCTATGCTACTTTACTTGAGCTTTATATGCTATTTTTCCACATTGATTTACTTACTTAGGGTTTCCATGCTACTTTTGGATACTACTTTACTTACTCAAGCTTTCCATCCTACTTTTTTAACTTGGACTTTCCAAATTACTTTATTTACTTAGTGTTTCCACATTGTCTTTTTATGCTGCTTTGCTTTCACAGACTTTCAACACTACTTTTCTATGTTAGTTTATTTACTCAAGCTTTTCTTATTACTTTTTCGTGTTGCTTTACTTAAGATTTTCAGCCTACTTTACTTACTCGATCTTTCCATGTGGCTTTACTTACTCATATTTTTTACATTTTTTTCCATTCTACTTTACTTACTCGGGCTTTCCAAGCTACTTTTCCACGTTGCTTTACATATATTGGCTTTCCACACTACTTTAATTATTTAGGTTTTGCATGCTTTTTTTCCGTTCTAATTTACTTACTCAGGCTTTCCATGCTACTTTAGTTACTTGAGGTTTTCATGTTGTTTTACCATGCTGCATTATTTACTCAAGCTTTAAATATTATTTTACTTGGGGGTTTCATGCTTTTTTTGTTTGTTGCTTTATTTACTCAAGTTTTTCACAATGTTTTTCAATGCTACATTATCTACTCAAGCTTTCCAAGTTGCTTTACTTACTCAAGATTTCCACACTACTTTACTTACTCAAACTTTCCATGCTACTTTACTTAAGTTTTTCATGCTACTTTTTCATGTTACTTTACTTACTCAGGCTTTCCACACTACTTTTCCATGTTACTTTATTGACTTGAGATTTTCATATTGTTTTACTTGAGCTTTCTAAGCTGCTTTTTCACACTATTTTACTTACTCATGCTTTCCATGTTGCTTTACTTATTTGGGCTTTTCACACTACTTTTCCACATTACATTACTTACTCAAGCTTTCCATGATGCTTTAATTACTCGAGCTTTCCATGCTGCTTGACTTACCTGTATTTCCAAACTGCTTTACTTACTTGGGTTTTCTAAGATGCTGTATTTATTCAAGCTTTCCATGCTACTTTTCCACACTATTTTACTTACTCAAGCTTTCTACAGTACTTTTTAAAATTGTTTTACTTAAGTTTTCTACATTGCTTTACTTACTTGGTCTTTCTACATTGCATTACTTGGGATTTTTACAATACTTTTTCATGTTATTTTACTTACTCAAGCTTTTCACACTATTTTTCTATACTACTTTACTTTCTCGATCTTAACAAGCTACTTTACTTACTCAGGCTTTCCATACTACTTTACTTACTTAGGTTTTCCATTCTATTTTACTTACTTGAGCTTTCTACACTATTTTTCCATGTTGCTTTACTTACTCAGGCTTAACAAGCTAATTTACTTAGTCTTACTTTCCATGCTATTTTACTTACTCAGGCTTTTCATGCTACTTTCCTTAGTTGAGCTTTCCATGCTATTTCACTTACTCAAGCTTTCCACACTACTTTACTTACTCTAGCTTTTCATGTTGCTTTTCCATACTGCCTTACTAATTAAGGCTTTCCACAATGCTTTACTTACTCAAGCTTTTTACACTACTTTTCTATGTTGATTTACTTACTCAAACTTTCCATGCTGCTTTACTTACTCAAGCTTTCCACATTGCTTTTCTACTCTATTTCACTTACTCAAACTTTCCATGCTACTTTTTCATGATGCTTTATTTAATCATGGTTTCCATGTTATTTTTCCGTGCTGCTTTGCTTACTCAAGCTTTTCACATTGATTTTGCATGCTACTTTACTTAATCAAGCTTTCCACACTACTTTATTTACTCATATTTTTCATGCTACTTTACTTAATCATGATTTCCATGCTACTTTTATATGTTAATTTACTTACTCATGATTTCCACATTGCTCTACTTAATCAAGCTTTCCACATTGATTTACCTACTCAAGTTTTACATGTTTTTCCATGTTTTATTAACTCAAGCTTTCCATGCTACTTTTCCATGATGCTTTACTTACTTAGGCTTTCCATGTTACATTTCTACATTGTTTTACTTACTCAAGCTTTCCATACTGATTTACTAACTCAAAATTTCTATGTTGATTTACTTACTTACTCTTTTAACACTATTTTTCCATGTTGCTTTTCTTAGGATTTTCACACTACTTTTCTACACTACTTTATTTGCTCACACTTTTCACACTAATTTATTTACTCAAGCTTTCTATGCTACTTTATTTACTCAAGATTTTCATGCTACTTTACTTACTCAGGATTTACATGTTTTTTTAAAAATTGTTTTACTTACTCAAGATTTTCACATTATTTTCCTACGCTGCTTTACTTACTTAGGCTTTCCACACTGCTTTACTTACTTGAACTTTCCATGCTGCTTTACTTACTTGAGCTTTCCATGCTGCTTTACTTACTTACACTTTCTATGTTGCTTTACTTGCAATTTTTATGTTGCTTTACTTACTTGAGCTTTCCATGCTACTTTTCCATGTTGTTTTACTTACATGGGCTTTCCACATAGCTTTTTCATGTTGCTTTACTTACTTGGGCTTTCCATGATAGTTTATTTACTCAAAGATTCAATGCTAATTTACTTATTCAAGTTTTCTATGCTAATTTACTTACTCGAGCTTTCTATGCTACTTTTCCACATTATTTTACTTACTCAGTCTTTCCACACTATTTTTTCATGTTGTTTTACTTACTCTAGATTTCCATGCTAATTTACTTACTCAATATTTCCATATTGGTTTTCTACATTGCTTTACTTACTCAGGGTTTCTATGTTGGTTTACTTAGGCTTTCTACTCTAATTTTCTATGTTGCTTTACTTATTAGGGATTTCCACACTTCTTTCCCATGCTGCTTTACTTATTTATGTTTTTCACACTACTTTTTCATGATACTTTACTTACTCAAGATTTTCACACTCCTTTACTTACTCAGGCTTTCCATTTAACTTTTCCACATTGCTTTAATTACTTGAACTTTCCATGCTGCTTTTCCAGGGTTCTTTACTTACTCAAACTTTCTAGACTACTTTTCCATGTTGCTTTACTTACTCAAGCTTTTCATGTTGCTTTACCTACTCGAGCTTTGCACACTGCTTTACTTACTTGAGCTACTTAGAATTTTTATGCTACTTTACTTACTCAAGATTTCTATGTTGCTTTTCCATGCTACTTAACTTACTCAAGCTTTTCACACTAGTTTTCCACACTACTTTATTTACTCAAGATTTGCATGCTGCTTTACTTACTTAAGATTTTCACACAGCTTTACTTACTCAGACTTTCCATGATGATTTTCCATGTTGCTTTTACATGTTGCTTTACTTACTCAAGATTTTCATGATGCTTTACTTAATAGTTTCATGTTGTTCTACTTATTCAGGTTTTCTTTGGGCTTTCCATGTTGTTTTACTTACTCAAGCTTTCCACATTGTTTTGTTTACTCGAGCTTTCCACATTTCTTTATTTACTTAGGCTTTCCATGTTAATTTTCTACATTGCTTTACTTAATCAAGATTTTCACACTACTTTACCTACTCTAGCATTCCATGTTGTTTTAGTTACTCTAGCTTTCTACAAGTCTTACTTACTTGGGCTTTCCATACTATTTTTTCATGATACTCTACATACTCTAGCTTTCCACACTACTTTATTTACTCAGGCTTTCCATACTGCTTTACTTACTTAGGATTTTCACATTGCTTTTTCATGTTGCTTTACTTATTTTAGCATTCATGCTGCTTTACTTACTTGAGCTTTCCACGCTACTTTTCCACATTGCTTTTCCACATTACTAATTCAAGCTTTCCATGCTACTTTCCATGCTGATTTACTTACTTGAGCTTTCTACACTATGTTACTCAAGCTTT
The DNA here is from genome assembly GCA_037957365.1 of Torreya grandis. Classification (NCBI taxonomy): domain Eukaryota; kingdom Viridiplantae; phylum Streptophyta; class Pinopsida; order Cupressales; family Taxaceae; genus Torreya; species Torreya grandis. Next base: position 38,267 of record JARHVA010001883.1, on the reverse strand, counting down.
CTATGCTACTTTTCAATGTTGCTTTAATTACTCAAGCTTTTCATGTTGTTTTTTCATACTACTTTACTTACTTGAGATTTACATGCTACTTTTCCACTTTACTTTACTTAATCAAGCTTTCCACTCTACCTTATTTGGGTTTTTCATACTACTTTACTTACTTGGGCTTTCCATATTGCTTTACATACTCGATCTTTCCATTCTACTTTTCTATGTTGATTTAATTACTCAAGCTTTCCATGCTGCTTTTCCATGCTTTACTTACTCAAGCTTTCCACGTTTCTTTACTAACTCAATCTTTCCATGCTAGTTTTACGCATTGATTTACTTACTCACACTGTCCATGTTGCTTTTCCACATTGCTTTATTACTTGGGCTTTCCATGCTGATTTACTTACTTGGCCTTTTCATGTTGTTTTTCCACACTACTTTACTTACTCATGCTTTCCATGCTAATTTTCCATGTTGTTTTACTTAGTCAAGTTTTCCATGCTATTTTTCTATGTTGATTTACTTACTCCAGCTTTCCATGATGTTTCACTTACTTGATCTTTACACACTACTTTTCCACATTGCTTTACTTACTCGGGTTTTCTATGTTTCTTTACTTATTCAAGATTTTCATGTTGCTTTAATTATTTAGGCTTTTCACACTATTTTTTCATACTAATTTACTTACTTGAACCTTTCATATTGATTTTTCATGTTGCTTTACCTATTCAATATTTCTAATCTAATTTACTTACTCAGCTTTCCATGCTACTTTACTTACTCAAGCTTTCCACGCTTCTTTTCCACACTACTTTACCTACTAGGGCTTTTCATGTTGATTTACTTACTCAAACTTTTTCATGATGCTTTACTTACTCAAGCTTTCCAAGCTACTTACTCCATATTTCCAAACAACTTTTCTATGCTGCTTTATTTACTTGAACTTTCCATGCTACTTTACATATTTTAGCTTTCCATGTTGTTTTACTTACTTTGGCTCTCTACACTAATTTACTTACTTAGGATTTCCATGCTAATTTACTTACTCAAGCTTTCTACATTGCTTTTATATGTTACTTTACTTAATCAAGCTTTCCATGCTATTTTTCCATGTTTCTTTACTTACTCAGGCTTTCTATGTTTCTTTTCCATGCTACTTTATTTATTCAAGCTTTCCACACTACATTTCCACGTTACTTTACTTACTCAGACTTTCCATGCTACTTTACTTGGATTTTTTACAATGTTTTTTCTAGCTACTTTACTTATTCAAGATTTTCACATTATTTTACTTACTCAGGCTTTCCATGTTTCTTTACTTACTTAGGGTTTCCATGCTACTTTTCTATAGTGATTTGTTTACTTGGAATTTTCATGTTTCTTTACTTACTCAAAATTTATATGTTACTTTACTTACTCATACTTTTCATGCTATTTTACTTACTTTGGCTTTCCATGCTACTTTATTTACTCAACTTTTCTATGTTGCTTTACTTACTCAGGATTTCTACATAATTTTTCCATGTTTCTTTATTTAATTGATCTTTCCACGCTGCTTTTTCATACTTCTTTACTTACTCAAGCTTTCCATACTAATTTCCACATTGCTTTACTTACTCAAGCTTTCCATATTACTTTACCTACTCAATTTTTTCACGTTGCTTTACTTACTCAGACTTTCCACAATGCTTTACTTACTAATGTTTTTCATATTACTTTACTTATACAATCTTTCCACATTATTTTTCCATGTTGCTTTACTTACTCGAGCTTTCCACTCTGTTTTACGTACTCAAGTTTTCCTTGCTGCTTTTCCATGCCTCTTTACTTACTTGAGCTTTTCACATTGTTTTACCTATTTGGGCTTTCCATGATGCTTTTCCATGCTCCTTTACTTACTTGAGCTTTTCACGTTGATTTTCCATGTTGTGTTACTTACTTATGATTTCTTCATGCTTTTCACATTGCTTTTACACACACATTTACTTACTCAGGCTTTTCACATTATTTTATTTCCTCGAGCTTTCCACATTATTTTACTTACTCAGGCTTTTCACATTATTTTATTTCCTCGAGCTTTCCACATTGCTTTATCTAATCTAGATTTTCACACTATTTTTCTATACTACTTTACTTACTCAGGCTTTTTATGTTGCTTTATTTACTCAAGCTTTCCACGTTGCTTTTTATCTACTCAGGCTTTCTACACTATTTTTTCAAGCTACTTTACTTATGCGAGTTTTCCACATTATTTTACTTACTCAAGATTTCCATGCTGCTTTACTTACTCATGCTTTCCACATTATTTTTCCATGCTGGTTTACTTACTCGGGCATTCTATGTTGTTTTACTTACTTGGACTTTTGAAGTTGCTTTTCCATGATGATTTTTCATGTTGCTTTACTAACTCAAGCTTTCCACGTTACGTTTCCATGATGCTTTACTTACTCAAGCTTTTCATGTTGCTTTACTTACTCAAGCTTTTAACACTATTTTTCTTACTCAAGCTTTCCATGCTACTTTAGTTACTTGAGCTTTTTAAATTTCTTTTTTATGATACTTTATTTACTTGGGATTTCCATGTTCCTTTACTTATTCAAGCTTTCCATGCTACTTTTCTATATTGATTTACTTACAAAGGCATTTGATGTTACTTTTCCATGTTACTTTACTTACTTAGGCTTTCCACTCTGCTTTACTTACTCGAGTTTTTCACATTACTTTACTTACTCAAGCTTTTCATGCTGCTTTACTTAAGTGTTGTACACTATTTTTCCACGTTGCTTTACTTACTCCAACTTTTCATTATGCTTTATTTTCTTGGGTTTTACACACTGATTTTCCATGCTGGTTGTACTTACTCAACCTTTCCACATTGCTTTACTAACTCAGAATTTTCATGTTGTTTTTTATGCTATTGTACTTACTCAAAATTTCCATGCTACTTTACTTATTTAAGATTTTTGTGTTGCTTTACTTATTCAAGCTTTCCACTCTACTTTACTTACTTGAGCTTTCTACATTATTTTTTTATGTTGCTTTACTTATTCAAGATTTTCACATTGCTTTACTTACTTAAGATTTCCATGCTACTTTTCTATATTGCTTTACTTACTTGGGATTTCCATGCTTATTTTCCACACTACTTTTCTTACTCAAGATTTTCACGTGGTTTTACTCACTCGATCTTTCTACACTACTTTTCCATGATACTTTATTTACTCAGGCTTTCTATGTTGCTTTACTTACTCAAGCTTTCCACACTAATTTTCCATGTTGCTTTATTTACTTAAACTTTCCATGCTAGTTTTCCATGCTACTTTACTTAATTAGGATTTTCGTGCTACTTCATTTACTCAAGCTTTTCACACTATATTTCCTCACTGGTTTACTTACTTAGAATTTCCACATTGCTTTTCCATTCTAGTTTACTTCTTTGGGCTTTCCAAGATGTTTGTCTACACTACTTGACTTACTCAAGCTTTCCACATTACTTTACTTACTCGAGCTTTCCATGTTGCTTAACTTACTCAGGGTGTGCATGTTATTTTTTCTCACTGCTTTACTTACTTAGGGTTTTCATTCTAATTTACTTACTCAAGCTTTCCATGCTTGTTTATTTACTTAAACTTTCCACATTACTTTTTTACATTATTTTACTTACTCAGGATTTCAATACTACTTTTCCACACTATTTTACTTACTCAATATTTTCACACTACTTTTCCATGTTGCTATACTTACTAAGCTTTCCATACTACTTTAGGTACTCAGCGTTTCCAGACTACTTTTCCAAGCTACTTTACTTACTCGAGCTTTCCACATTGCTTTATTTACTCAAGATTTCTACACTGCTTGATTTACTTAAGCTTTCCACACTACTTTTCTTACTCTAGTTTTCCATGCTACTTTTTTATGTTGCTTCACTTTTTTAAGATTTTCACACTAATTTACTTACTCAGGCTTTCTACACTACTTTTTCATGCTACTTTATTTATTTTAGCTTTCCACGTTGCTTTACTTACTCGAGCCTTCCATGTTACTTTACTTACTCAATCTTTTCATGCTACTTTTTTATGTTGCTTTACTTACTCGAGCTTTCCATGCTACTTTACTTACTCAAGGTTTTCTTGCTACTTTTCTACACTACTTTACTTACTTGAGCTTTCCATGTGCTTTACTTACTCAAGATTTTCATGCATATTTTATTTACTCTATATTTTCATGCTATTTTTGGATGCTACTTTACTTACATGGCCTTTTCATGATGTTATTCTATGATACTTTATTTACTTGACCTTTCCTTGTTACTTTTCCTTGCTTCTTTACATACTTGAGATTTCCACTCTACTTTACTTACTCAAGATTTCCATGTTGCTTTACTTACTCTAGTTTTTTATGCTACTTTACTTACTTAGGGTTTCCAACTACTTTTCCATGTTGCTTTACATACTATGGATTTCCACATTACTTTACTTCTTCAAGTTTTTCACATTGTTTTTCCATACTACTTTACTTACTTAGGCTTTTCACGCTACTTTAGTTACTCAAGATTTTCATGTTCTTTTACCATGATGCATTATTTATTCAAGCTTTCCACACTGCTCTACTTAGATTTTTCATATTGCTTTTTCATGCTACATTACTTACTCATGATTTCCATGATCTTTTACTTTAGCTTTTTATGTTGCTTTACTTTCTTAAGGTTTTTACATTGCTTTACTTACTCAATCTTTCCACACTATTTTTCCACATTGCTTTACTTAGGACTTTTACATAACTTTTTCATGTTTCTTTACTTACTCAATATTTCTATGTTTCTTTACTTTCTTATGATTTCCACACTACTTTACTTACTCGAGCTTTCCATACCGCTTTTTCATGCTATATTATCTGCTCACGCTTTTCACACTACTTTTCTATGTTGTTTTACTTACTCAAAATTTCCATACTATGTTACTTACTAGGCTTTCCATGCTTCTTTATGTACTCAAGTTTTGTATGTTGCTTTACTTAATCAGGTTTTTAGACTTTTTTCCATGATACTTTATTTAATCAGGCTTTCCATGCTACTTTATTTAATTAGGCTTTAACACTACTTTATTTACTTGGGCTTTTCATGTTTTACTTACTCAGGATTTCCATACTACTTTTCCATACTACTTTACTTACTCAAGTTTTCCATGTTATTTTACTTAAATTTCTATGTTACTTTACTTACTCAAGATTTCCACACTACTTTTTCATGATACTTTACTTACTCAGACATTCCATACTACTTTACTTACTTAGGCTTTCTATGCTACTTTTCCATGATGTTTTACTTACTCGTACTCTCCATGTTACTTTACTTACTCAAGATTTCCATGATGGTTTTCTACATTGCCTTACTTATTCATGCTTTCCATGTTGTTTTACTTACTCGAGCTTTCCATGTTGCTTTACTTACTCAGGCTTTCCACACTGCTTTACTTAATCAAGATTTTTATGCTAAATTATTATGTTGCTTTACTTACTCAAGCTTTCCATGCTAATTTACTTACTCAGCCTTTCCACTCTACTTTTTGATGTTGCTTTACTTACTCATGCTTTCCATACTACTTTTTATGGTACTTTACTTACTCAAGCTTTTCATGATGCTTTATTTACTCAACCTTTCCATGTTTCTTTAATCACTCAAGCTTTCCACACTATTTTTCCATGCTCCTTTACTTGAGATTTTTAAGTTATTTTTTATGCTACTTTATTTACTCGGGCTTTCCATGCTACTTTTCCATGGTGCTTTACTTACTCAGGCTTTCCACATTATTTTTTCATGCCGCTCTACTTACTCAAGATTTCCATGCTACTTTACTTACTTGAGCTTTTCACATTATTTTACTTACTTGAGTTTTCCATGCTACTTTACTTAAGCTTTCCACATTACTTTTCCATGCTACTTTACTTTCTTTAGATTTTCATGCTACTTTTCTGTGCTATTTTACTTAGTTGAGCTTTTTAGGCTACTTGATTTACTCATATTTTTCATGCTACTTTTCCATGCTCATTTACTTACTAGAGCTTTTCATGTTGATTTTCCATGTTACTTTATTTACTCAAGCTTTCCACACTACTTTAATTTCTTGATCTCTCCACACTACTTTACTTACTCAAGCTTTTCATGCTACTTTACTTACTAAAGCTTTTCACATTAATTTACTTATTCGAGCTCTCCATGCTACTTTATTTACTCAAGATTTTTATGATACTTTACTTAATCAAGCTTTTCATGTTATTTTTCTACACTAATTTACTTAATTGAGTTTTTTAAGTTACTTTTCCATGCTGCTTTACTTACTCAAACTTTCCACACTACTTTATTTACTTGGGCTTTCCACCCTACTTTACTTACTTAGGATTTTCACATTGCATTACTTATTCTAACTTTTCATGTTACTTTTCCATGCTACTTTACTTACTCAATTTTTCCAGACTGCATTACTTAGAATTTCCATGCTACTTTACTTACTCAAGCTTTCCATGCTGCTTTACTTACTCAAACCTTCCATGCTTCTTTATTTACTTAAGCTTTCCATGATACTTTTCTATGATATTTTAGTTACTTGAGCTTTCCATGATGCTTTACTTGAGCTTTTTATGCTAATTTTCTATGCTACTTTATTTAGGATTTTCACACTACTTTACTTACTCGAGCATTCCATGTTGTTTTACTTACTTGATCTTTCTATACTATTTTTCCATAATACTTTACTTACTCAAGTTTTCCATGTTACTTTACTTACTCAAGATTTTCATATTACTTTACTTACTCAAGATTTTTATATTAATTTTCAATGTTACTTTACTTGAGCTTTTCATACCATTTTAATTACTCAAACTTTCTAAGCTACTTTAATTACTCAAGCTTTCCATGTTGTTTTACTCACTTGAGCTTTCTAGGCTCTTTTTATACTTTATTTTACTTACTCAAGTTTTCCACATTATTTTTCTATGATGTTTTACTTACTCAGGCTTTCCATACTTGCTTTACTTACTCAAGTTTTTCTTATTATTTTACTTACTCAAGATTTCTATGCTGCTTTACTTACTCAAGCTTTCCATGTCACTTTTCCATACTTCTTTAATTTCTCATGCTTTTTCATGCTAATTTACTTATTCAGTCTTTCCATGCTGCTTTACTTAGGATTTACATGCTACTTTTCCATAATTCTTTACTTACTCGGGCTTTCCACACTACTTTACTTACTCAAGCTTTCCATGCTACTTTACTTGGGCTTTTTACACTGCTTTACTTGCATTGGTTTTTCATGCTACTTTACTTACTCAAGCTCTCCACATTATTTTACATACTCAGGATTTTGATATTGATTTTTCATATTACTTTACTTAATCAGGCTTTCCATGCTACTTTTTTACACTACTTTATTTCATCAAACTTTCCATGCCACTTTACTTACTTGGGATTTTCACACTGCTTTTCCATACTGCTTTACTTAATCAAGCTTTTTATTCTACTTTACTTACTCAAGATTTTCATGTTACTTTGCTTACTCGAGATTTCCATGCCGGTTTACTTACTCTAACTTTTCACACTACTTTTCCTTGCTTTTTTACTTACTCAAGCTTTCCATGATGCTTTTTCATGCTATTTTACTTACTCAAGCTTTCCACATTACTTTATTTACTCGGGATTTCCATGTTAATTTACTTACTCAGGCTTTTTAAGATACTTTACTTGAGCTTTCCACACTACTTTTCTATACTGCTTTATTTACTCAAGCTTTCCATACTGCTTTACTTACTTAGGCTTTCCAAACTATTTTTCTATGTTGCTTTACTTATTCGAGCTTTTCACACTATTTTACTTACTCAAGCTTTGCACATTGCTTTACTTACTCAAGCTTTTCATGCTACTTTTTTATACTATTTTACTTACTTGAGCTTTCCATAATGTTTTACTTACTTGGACCTTCCATGCTGCTTTACTTACTTGAGCTTTTTATGTTGATTTTTCATGTTTCTTTATTTAGTCAAGCTTCTCATGCTATTTTTCTATTTTTTTTACTTACTCAAGGTTTCTATGATACTTTTTCATACTAATTTACATACTTGAGCTTTCCATGTTGCTTTACTTACTCAAGCTTTCCATGTTGCTTTATTTACTTAGTGTTTCCATGCTATTTTTTGATGTTGTTTATCTTACATAAGCTTTCCATGCTACTTTCTATGTTGATTTATTTACTCAAGCTTTCCTTGTTACTTTTCCATGTTGTTTTACTTACTTGAGCTTTCCACCCTACTTTACTTAAGCTTTCTATTTTTGTTTACTTACTCTGGTTTTTCACACTACTTTTCCATACTACTTTATTTACTCAAACTTTCCAAGCTACTTTTCCATGTTGTTTTATTTACTATGGCTTTCTACACTACTTTACTTATTCAAGCTTTTCATGTTATTTTTCTATGTTATTTTACTTACGCAAGCTTTCCACACTGCTTTAGTTACTCAATATTTTCATGCTATTTTACCATGATGCATTATTTACTCAAGCTTTCCACACTACTCTACTTATATTTTTCATGCTACTTTTCCATGTTGCATTATTTACTCAGGCTTTTCATACTGCTTTACTTACTCTGGCTTTGTATGCTACTTTTCCATGTTGCTTTACTTGAGATTTTCATGATACTTTAGTTACTCAAGCTTTCCATATTATTTTTCCACATTGCTTTACTTGCTTAGGCTTTTTATGCTGCTTTTTCATGTTCTTTACTTACTCAAGCTTTCTACGTTGCTCTACTTTTTTGGGATTTCCACACTACTTTACTTTATCAAGATTTTCATGTTACTTTACTTACTTGAGCTTTCCATTCTACTTTCTTATGTTGGTTTACTTACTTAGACTTTCCATACTACTTTACTTACTCAGGCTTTCATGCTACTTTACGTATTTAGGCTTTCCATATTGCTTTACTTAATCTAGTTTTCCAGACTACTTTTCCATGCTACTTTACTTACTCAAGCCTTCCATGTTGCTTTATTTACTTGAACTTTCTACACTACTTTACTTACTCGAGCTTTTCAAACTACTTACTTAGGTTTTCCATGCTATTTTACTTACTCAAATTTTCCATGTTACTTTACTTACTCAAACTTTCTATGCTACTTTACTTACTCAAGCTTTCCACACTAATTTTCTATGATGCTTTACTTACTCAGACTTTCCACGCTGCTTTACTTAATCGATATTTCCATGCTACTTTTCTATGTTGATTTACTTACTCATGATCTCCACATTGGTTTACTTACTCGATATTTCCATGTTGGTTTTTTATGCTACCTTACTTACTCAGGCTTTTTATGGTATTTTACTCACTCGATATTTACACATTTCTTTAGTTACTCAGGCTTTCCATATTAGTTTTCCACACTGCTTTACTTACTTGAAATTTCTATGTTACATTTTCATGTTACTTTACTTATATGAGCTTTCTACATTGCTTTAATTACTCGAGCTGTCCATGCTACTTTTCTTACTTAGACTTTCCACACTACTTTTTGATGTTACTTTACTTAGGCTTTCCACACTGCTTTGAATGCTACTTTACTTATTTGAGCTTTCCACACTACTTTACTTATGTATGATTTCCATATTGCTTTAATTACTCAAGCTTTTCATACTACTTTTCCATGCTACTTTACTTACTCAAGCTTTCTAGGCTACTTTTCCATGTTGCTTTACTTACTCAAGCTTTTCATGATACTTTTCCATGGTGCTTTACCTACTCAAGCTTTTCACATTATTTTTGCATCTTGCTTTACTTACTCAGGCTTTCCATGCTGCTTTACTTACTCAAGCTTTTCATATTATTTTACTTACTTGAGCTTTACATGTTTCTTTAATTAAGTTTTCCAAATTAGTTTTCCATGTTACTTTACTTTTTTTAAGATTTCCATGCTTATTTTCCATGCTACTTTACTTACTTGTGCTTTCCACACTAATTTACTTACTCAAATTTTTTCATGCTACTTTACTTACTCAAAATTTTCATTTTGCTTTGTCATGCTACTTTAATTACTTAAGATTTCCATGTTACTTTACTTTCTTCAGCTCTCCACATTACTTTACTTACTCAAGATTTTTATGTTATTTTTCCATGCTACTTTACATGCTCAGGCTTTCCACACTACTTTTCTTTGCTTCTTTACTTATTCAAGATTTTCATGCTACTTTATTTACTCAAGCTTTCTATAATACTTTACTTACTTGGGCTTTCCATGTTGCTTTTCTATGTTGTTTTACTTAATCATTTTTTTTAGGTTGCTTGTCCATGCTGCTTTACTTACTTGGGCTTTCCATGCTACTTTATTTACTTGGGCTTTTCATGCTACTTTACTTAGGTTTTTCATGCTTCTTTACTTACTCTTGCTTTCCATGCTTCTTTATTTACTCAATTTTACACACTACTTTACTTACTTAGACTTTTCATGCTACTATACTTATTCGGGTGTTTCACACTACTTTACTTACTTATACTTTCCATGCTTTTTAATTTACTTAGGATTTCCATGCTACTTTTCAATGATGTTTTTCTTACTTGAGATTTCCATGGTGCTTTACTTACTCAAGATTTCCATGCTACTTTTCTACACTAATTTACTTACTCAAGCTTTCCACATCATTTTTCTATGATACTTTACTAATTCAAGTGTTCCATACTGCTTTACTTACTCAAGCTTTTGATATTGCTTTTCCACACTGCATTACTTACTCTGGCTTTCTATGATACTTTTCCACATTACTTTACTTACCCGAGCTTTCCACACTGCTTTACTTACTCAAGATTTTTATGTTGCTTTATTTACTTGAGCTTTTCATGTTGCTTTACTTTCTTAGGCTTTTAACATTACTTTTCCACACTACTTTACTTACTTGAGCTTTCCATGTTATTTTAATTACTCAAGCTTTCTATCCTACTTTAATTACTCAAGATTTCCATGCTATTTTACTTACTTGAGCTTTTCTGGCTACTATTCTATGTTACTTTACTTACTTGTGCTTTCCACCCTATTTTACAAGATGATTTACTTACTCAAGCTTTCCATGTTATTTTACTTACTCATATTTTCCACACTACTTTACTTATTTAGGCTTTTCTTATTATTTTACTTACTTGAGATTTCCATGCTGCTTTAGTTACTGAAGATTTCTATGCCACTTTTTCATGCTACTTTACCTTCTCAAGATTTCTTTGATATTTTACTTACTCAAGATTTCCACGTTACTCTTCCACACTACTTTACTTACTCAAGATTTCCACGTTGCTTTACTTACTTGTGTTTTTCACACTACATTATTTACTCTGGTTCTCCATGCTACTTTACTTAATTGAGCTTTTCATGTTGATTTTCCATATTACTTTACTTATTTGGGCTTTCCACACTACTTTTTCACACTACTTTACTTACTTAGGCTTTTCACACTATTTTACTTACTCAAGCTTTTCACGCTGCTCTACCATGATGCTTACTTACTCATGCTCTTCACATTACTTTATTTACTCGATATTTACATGCTACCTTACTCAAGTTTTTCATATTGTTTTACTTACTCAAGCTTTCCACACTACCCTTTCACACTGCTTTACTTAGTCAAAAAAATTATGCTATATTTTCATGTTGGTTTATTTGGGATTTTCATGTTGCTTTACTTACTCAATCTTTCCATGCTACTTTACTTGGGATTTTCACACTATTTTTTTATGATGTTTTACTTTACTCAAGATTTTCAAACTAATTTTTTATGTTACTTTACTTACTTGAGCGTTAAACATTGTTTTACCTACTCAAGCTTTCCATGTCACTTTAATTATTTAGGCTTTTCACACTACTTTTCCATGCTGCTTTACTTAAGCTTTCCACACTACTTTTCCATGGTGCTTTACTTACTCAAGTTCACATTTTTTTTACACTATTTTACTTCCTCAGGCTTTTTATGCTAGTTTACTTAAGCTTTTCATATTATTTTACTTACTCAAGATTTCCATACTATTTTACGTACTCAAGCTTTCCACACTACTTTTCCATGCTACTTTACTTTTTTGAGATTTCCACACTACTTTTACATGCTAATTTATTTACTTGGGCTTTCCACGCTACTTTACTTACTCAAACTTTTTATGCTACATTTCCATGCCACTTTACTTACTCAAGGTTTTTATGTTGCTTTTCCATATTACTTTACTTACTCAAGCTTTCTATGCTACTTTACTTTCTTGAAATCTCCACACTACTTTACTTGAGATTTCATGCTATTTTTCTAGGATACTTTATTTAGCTGGGCTTTCCACAGTATTTTTCCATGCTACTTTACTTATTTAGGTTTTCTACGTTGCTTTATTTAATCAAGCTTTCTATGTTACTTAGGGTTTTCACGTTATTTTTCTACACTAATTTATTTAATCAAGTTGTTTAGGCTACTTTTCCATTTTGCTTTACTTTCTTAGTCTTTTCACACTACTTTATTTACTTGGGCTTTTGATGCTACTTTACTTAGGATTTTCATGTTTATTTACTTACTCAAGCTTTTCATATTACTTTTCAATGGCTCTTTACTTACTCAATTTTTTCACACTACTTTACTTGGGCTTTCTATGCTAGTTTACTTACTTGGGGTTTCGAGGTTGTTTTACTTACTCAGACTTTTCATGCTTCTTTACTTACCCAGGCTTCCCATGCTACTTTCTATGATGTTTTACTTACTTGAGATTTCCATGATACTTTACTTACTCAAGATTTCCATGCTACTTTTCTACACTACTTTACTTACTCAGGCTTTCCATGCTACTTTATTTACTTAGACAATCTACACTACTTTACTTACTCAAGCTTTCCATATTGCTTTACTTGCTCTTGCTTTATATGCTACTTTTCCACATTGCTTTACTTGAGCTTTCTACATTGCTTTACTTACTCAAAAATTTTATGTTACTTTACTTACTCAAGATTTTCACATTGCTTTATTTACTCAAGATTCCCATATTACTTTTCCACACTACTTTACTTACTCAAGCTTGCCATGTTGTTTTAATTACTCATACTTTTAATGCTACTTTAATTAATCAAGATTTTCATGCTATTTTACTTACTCAAGCTTTCTAGGTTACTTTTCTATGTTGCTTTACTTACTCAATATTTCCATGCTATTTTTCCATGATGCTTTACTTACTGAAGCTTTCCATGATACTTTACTTACTCAGGCTTTCTACACTACTTTACTTCCTCAGGCTTTTCTTGTTGTTTTACTTATTCAAGATTTCCATGCTATTTTACTTACTCAGGCTTTCCATGCTGATTTTACACATTGCTTTACTTTCTCAGGCTTTCCATGCTAATTTACTTAATTAGGATTTCCATGTTATTTTACTTACTCAAGCTTTACATTCTAATTTTCCATGATTCTTTACTTATTCTCAAGATTTCCACACTGCTTTACTTACTCAAGCTTTTCATGTTGATTTACTTACTGGGGCTTGTCACACTACTTTATTTAATCTAATTTTCGATGCTACTTTACTTACTTAAGCTTTCCACATTGATTTTCCATGTTGATTTACTTACTTGGGGTTTTCACACTACTTTACTTACTCAGGCTTTCCACATTTATTTTTCATATTGCTTTACTTCATCAGGCTTTCCATGTTGATTTACTTACTTGGGCTTTCCACACTACTTTTCTATGCTGCTCTACTTATTAAAGCTTTTCATTCTACTTTACTTACTCAAGATTTTCATGTTGTTTTACTTACTTAAGCATTTCATGCTACTTTACTTACTCCATCTTTTCACACTACTTTTTCATGATGTTTTTCCATACTATTTTACTTATTCAGGCTTTCCAGACTCATTTTTTGCACTGCTTTACTTATTCATGCTTTCCACAATACTTTTATATACTACTTTATTTACTCAAACTTTTTATACTACTTTACTTACTCAAGCTTTTCACACTACTTTTTGATTTTACTTTACTTATTTAGGCTTTCCATACCACTTTACTTACTTAAGGATTTCTATGTTGTTTTTCCATGTTACTTTACTTGCTCAACTTTCCACGCTACTTTTCCAGGCTACTTTAATTACTCAAGATTTCCATGCTACTTTACTTACTCAAGATTTCTATGATTCTTTTCCATGATGCTTTACTTACTCAAGATTTTTAGGCTACCTTACTTAGGTTTTTCAGGCTACTTTTTAATGATACTTTACTTATTTGGGCTTTCCATGTTGCTTTTTCATGATACTTTACTTACTCGAGCTTTCCACACTACTTTTCTATGCTACTTTATTTACTCAAGCTTTCTACGCTGATTTACTTACTCAAGCTTTCCATGTTTTACTTACTTGAGCTTTTCATGGTACTTTTACATATTATTTTATTTACTCAAGCTTTTCATACTATTTTTTCTAGCTATTTTAATTACTTAAGCATTCCACACTACTTTTTAATACTACTTTACTTATTCTATCTTTCCATTCTGATTTTTTATGCTACTTTACTTACTCAAGCTTTTCATATTAATTTTCTTACTTAAGCTTTCCATGCTACTTTTCCATAATTACTCGAGCTTTCCACCCTTCTTTTCCATACTACTTTACTTTCTCAAGATTTTCACATTACTTTTTCCATATTGCTTTACTTACTCAGGCTTTCCACACTGCTTTACTTAAGCTTTACATGATGCTTTTCCATGCTACTTTACTTACTTGGGCTTTCCACACTACTTTTCTACACTGCTTTACTTATTCAAGATTTTAACACTACTTTATTTACTTGGGCTTTCCATGTTATTTTTCCACTCTACTTTACTTGAGACTTTTAAACTAATTTTCCACACTACTTTACTTATTTAAGCTTTCCAAATACTTTACCTACTCAAGATTTTTATGCTACTTTACTTACTCAAGCTTTCCATGCTACTTTACTTGAGCTTTTGATTCTTCTTTACTTACTCGAGCTTTCCATATTTTTTTACTTATTCAAGGTTTCTATGCTACTTTACTTACTTAGGCTTACCACATTATTTTTCCATACTACTTTACTTGAGTTTTCCACACTATTTCACTTTCTTAAGCTTTCCACATTTTGTTACTTGCTCGAGCTTTCCACACTACTTTTTTATGTTTTTTTACTTACTCAGACTTTCCACACTACTTTACTTACTCAGGATTTCCATGCTACTTTTTCACACTATTTTACTTACTCAGGATTTCCATTCTACTTTACTTAATCAAGATTTCTACTCTAATTTACTTACTCGGTATTTTTATATCACTTCTCCACACTATTTTCTTACTCAAGATTTCTACTTTGCTTTTTCATTCTACTTTACTTAATCAAGATTTTCATGCTATTTTACTTACTTATACTTTCCATGTTTCTTTACTTACTTGGGCTTTCCATGCTACTTTACTTACTTAGGATTTTCATACTATTTTTCCATGTTAATTTACTTACTCATACTTTCCATGCTACTTTAATTATTCAAGCTTTCTATGCTGCTTTACATAGTCAAGCATTACATATTACTTTTTCATGATATTTTACTTATTCAATATTTCTACACTTTTTTTATATTGATTTACTTACTCAAGATTTCTATGTGGTTTTACTTACTTGAACTTTCCACACTATCTTTCCATGCTACTTTACTTACTCAATATTTCTATGCTAATTTACTTACTCATGATTTCCATGCTACTTTACTTACTCAAGATTTCCACACTACTTTACTTACTCTAGCTTTCCATGCTACTTTTTTATGTTGCTTTACGTGCTCAAGCTTTCTATGTTGCTTTTCCATGCTAGTTTACTTACTCAAAATTTATACACTAGTTTACTTCCTCATGATTTCTATACTAATTTTTCATTCTACTTTACTTACTCAGGCTTTCCATGTTGCTTTTACACACTTCTTTACTTACTCAATATTTCCATGCTACTTTACTTACTCAGGTTTTCTATACTACTTTACTTACTTTAGCTTTTCACACTTCTTTACTTACTTGGAATTTTCATGTTGCTTTTCCACATTACTTTACGTACTCAATATTTCCATGTTAATTTTTCATGCTATTTTACTTAATTGGTCTTTCCACATTGATTTTTCATGTTGCTTTACTTATTCAAGATTTTTATCCCACTATTTCACACTATTTTACTTATTCAATCTTTCCATGCTACTTTTACACACTTCTTTACTTACTCAAGCTTTCTAAATTGCTTTACTTACTTAGGCTTTCCATGCTACTTTACTTACTCAGACTCTCCACACTACTTTTCCATGTTTCTTTACTTACTCAAACTTTCCACACTACTTTTCCATGTTACTTTACTTACTTGAGCTTTCCATGTTGTTTTACTTACTCGAGCTTTCCAGGATTTCCACACTACTTTTTCATACTGCTTTACTTACTCAAGCTTTCAACATTTATTTACTTACTCAGGCTTTTTATGTTACTTTTATATATTGCTTTAATTACTCAAATTTTGTTTGTTGTTTCTTCACACTACTTTACTTACTCAAGCTTTCCATGCTACTTTACTTATTTGGGCTATCCATGTTGCTTTTTCACATTAGTTTACTTACTAAATATTTTTAGACTACTTTACTTACTTGAGATTTTCACACTACTTTACTTACTTAAGATTTCTACATTACTTTACTTATTCAGGCTTTCCATGCTACTTTACTTGGTCAAGCTTTCCACATTGCTTTACTTAGGATTTTCATGCTATTTTACTTACTCAATATTTCCATGTTTCGTTACTTAGGATTTCCACACTACTTTTCCATGTTGGTTTACTTACTTAGGCTTTCCATGCTACTTTACATAGGATTTCTATGCTGCTTTACTTACTCAAGATTTCTATGCTAATTTATTTACTCAATATTTTCACACTACTTTTCCCATATTGCTTACTTAGGATTTTTATGCTATTTTACCTACTTAGGCTTTCCAAGCTACTTTTCCATTTTTTTTATTTACTCAGGCTTTCTTTGTTGCTTTACTTACTTGGGCTTTCTACATTACTTTACTTACTCAAGATTTCCATGCTACTTTACTTACGTAAGCTTTCCATGCTACTTTACTTAATCAAGCTTTCCATGCTGATTTATTTACTTGAACTTTCTATGCTACTTTTCCACTCTGCTTCAGTTACTCATAATTTCCATGCTAATTTTTCACACGGCTTTATTTACTTGGGATTTCCATGTTGCTCTAGTTACTCAGGATTTCCACACTACTTTACTTACTGAATATTTCCATGCTACTTTACTTACTTGAGCTTTCCATGCTGCTTTACATAGGCTTTTGATGATACTTTATTTACTCAAGCTTTCCACACTTCTTTACTTACTTGAGTTTTCGATGTTGCTTTTTTACACTTCTCTACTTACTCAAGATTTTTATGTTGCTTTATTTTTTTGTGATTTATACACTTATTTTCCATGTTTTTTTACTTACTCAAGCTTTACATGATACTTTTCCATGATAAAATACTTACTCAAGATTTTTATGTTATTTTTGATGCTATTTTACTTACTCAGGCTTTGCACATTACTTTTCCATGCTACTTTACTTACTGAGGCTCTCCATACTATTTTACTTACTTGGGATTTTTATGCTAATTTTTCACACTACTTTACTTACTCAAGCTTTCCATACTAATTTAATTATTTAAGCTTTACACACTGCTTTTCTATGCTGCTTTACTTACTTAGGCTTTTCACACTACTTTTATATGTTTCTCTACTTACTCAGGTTTTCCACACTATTTTACTTACTCAAAATTTATATACTAGTTTTATACACTAATTTACTTAATTAATCTCTAATCAACCTATATACCTCTTTTAAAACTATCTCAAATACTTACCTTACACTCATGCAACTTAGCCTTTCTAGCTAGCATTCCTTGTAGCCTTTTTCCACTTACAAATGGGTTAGTTTAGAAAACTACCAATAATTATGACTTTTCAATGTTATAATATTATTTTTCCATTTGAGACACACCTATGGGTAAAATTTTAAGACCTTTCTCACCTTTAGGTCCACTTTCCCCCTTGTAGCCTTCCAAATTATGTTTTCTTTAGCCCTTTTTCAACACCTCTTACTAGAAGTCCACACTAAAGATATTGTACAATCATGAAATTATGTGATTCAATTAGGGAATGTCAAAATACATAGGATTACAAGTTTTTTTGAAAATTTTAGGGTTATATTTCTTCCAATAGGCAAAACCCTAGTTAGTAGGGTTTAAGGTCTCTAAACAAGATAAAAGTGGTCTAAAATAAATATCTTAAACTATAAATAGTTTAAAAATAAGATAAGGGTTACAATTGATATATATATAGGTTCCATGAAACTTTTTCATTCAATAAAAAACTCACAAAACTCCATGGATCATTCACAACAAGGAAAAATCAGTTATGCTTAACTGTATTCTTTAGGAAAAAAAGGGGTTTCAACAAGTTTTCATTATGTTTTTCACTAAATACAATCTTAAAACATCACAAGAAGATTATTCCCAATTTTTATGAATTTTTTAAAACCTTTATATATCATTCTTGGATCAAAATAAGATTCAAATCAAAGAAACTCAATCTACAAGTTTCAATGTTGTAGACAATGGCTAAAAAGAAAATAGAGTTTTCCATATTATGAGATAAATCCACTCTCATATCTACTATGAAATGTAACAAATTCAATCCTTAAGATATAAATAATATATATCTTTTATCCATCCACAAAACTTAATACTAAAAAGGATGAAAAACTCATACAACTGCATGAACGAGTCTATTGTAACCTAGACCTTGTTTCAGACCTGGTTATCTCAACAAAGTAACTTTTCAACTTCAAGTTTGAGTTTTATTATCTCAAAAAAAAAGAAAATAATTTATTATTAGACATTATCACTAATAAAATATCCAATATCTTACCATTTTGTAGACTCAAACAAGTAAAATGCTTAGTCACAACCATGCAAATTCAACTACACTCAAAATTTCATAATACAGTCTTCTTATTCATCAAATTTTATTGTTTTCATGTCCATTAGTTTTATAATTTGAATGGAATACATAATTAAAACATAAAAAACTAACTCTAAATAACTAATCTAATAATCATAAATAATTATTAGATGTTTCCCATGTAGAAGTGATTAGAATTACATTACCAACTTCCATGTTTTCCCACTATGGATATTATATGACTATGCCTATAGACTAAATAAAATGTTTATGAAAATTTCATAACCCTAATACATATTTTAAACCTATTGAACATGTTATTACACCTTTACACTTTCATACAATGCATGGAAACCCTTCCACAAGGATTAAAAATTCAAATTTTCAAATAGTGGTAGTTTTGGAGGGAAACTCCATAATTCAAATTTTATGCAACATGTGATAACCTAGATCAATCATAAGACATAATTAGGACGTAATACACCTATGAAACACCTAAATGACAACTTCAAACCAAATTTAATTCATTTTTGGGTTCATAAGGATGCCCCTGCATCATGTTTCCCTTCATTTATGCCATTATTCTTAGCTTATTCTTCTCTAATTATTTTCTCATAGATGTGTACATATTAATTAGCTCCACATTTATACATTATATTATTAATTATATTATCCATCTAAGCTACTCTTTTTTATCCTTTCATCTTCTCTTCTATTTTCTTAATTTACAAATTTACCCTCTAGAATAAGGATATAAACTTATATTTTCTTATCTTGAGCTCTTGATAGAAATTTATTCTCTATATAATTCATATCCTTATCTATTATTCCTACACATACATCATACAAGGAAATATGGATGTAAAACATTGATAACTTGAGGTATATTTAAACTCTTTTGGTTTACATACTTTATATTCAAGTATATGATCTACTTTATCAATCAAAAATTATATTCCTTGAGACTTTGTTATTTCATACCAATTGTCTACTTCCCTAAATTTTTTTTTAGGATAGACCTTATACTCTTCATTATTTATGGCATGCTCCAAACTTGTCATCTCTTCATGTAGTTGTTCCAAACCTTCATAGACAAATACCTTATCTTGTTTCTCACTTACAAAATCTCTTTTACCTAAAATATATTATTCAAGATTATCTATCTCCCTCAAGAGATATTCATAAAAAATTGAAATATTCTCATCAATATTTATTTCATCGTCATTATTCAAAAGGAAAAAATTATATTCTATCTCTTTGATTACTTCAAACAATATAAATTCTAATTTATTTTTATCATAACTTTGTTATTGCTCTTACTCTTTAGCTTGAAACTCATATTATTTATCATCTATAATTATTTCTTCTACCTTCTTCTCATTATCCTCATCTTTCATATCCTCTTGAGTGAGGATCCATTCTTGTTAAATCAACCTTTGATGAAGAATGCACACCTGTATTTCTTGGTTATCTTTAGTTTTTAAGACCCTATATTGAGCCTCTTATTTAAGCGTTTCACCTTGATTGCTCATGATCCCATTCATTGGCTCAAAACTTTCACCTTCACCTACAACTAGTTTACCTATAAAAAAATAGCCAAACCAATGTCAGATACAAAAATTGAGGCCATATATCCTCTTGAGTGGTTTATTTATGTTGTTCTTATTCCATATCATAATTTACTAAGATATCTCCCTCTTTAAGGTGGTAAATGAAAATGTCCATCTCATATCCCTTTTTATTTTAAAATTGATAATTCTTCTCAAGCTAGTTACACTAAAAATTTATTTCTCTCCTTAAGGTAACTCTCACTTTTTGCCTTTGTATTCTCTCTATTATTAATATGATTGGCCATCTTGCTCTTCTTTTCATTACCCATCCACACCATGGGTTCCTTATTCTCTCTACCATGAACTCCATCAATGCTATCATTTGCTTTATCTCATCCATTTCCATTAGGAAATATTTTTCCTATTTTTTAATTCTCCTTTCTCTTTATTTATTTTATTTTATTTGTTTCTTTATTCTAGGTAGTCCCTTTATCACTTCCTTCACCCTCTACAGCAAGTCTTTTTCACTCTGATCCATTTCTTGCCTCACCCAAGTCTATTTCACCTTAGTCTATTAACAATTATCTTTAAGTCCTCTCACCTTGGATATATTTAAAGAGTAATCAATGCAATCTTTATTTGAGCTTCATTGAGCTCTTTATATTCTCTCAAGTATATCTTGGCTTTTACCTTCAATTAAAATTTAATGTCCTTAACTACTTGAACCATCTCTTTTGCAATACTTACAACTTATCCACTACAATAGCACTAAGATAAAATATCAGTTCCTTAAGAGATTATACTAAACTTTTAACAATATTATTATTACCTTTTCTCTCATATCTTTGCAATCTTGATTTCTAAAACAAACTTATTAGGTTTTCAAAATTAAATATAACCTCTAATCCCTCTTTGATACCAAAAATTGATGACAACTCCACACTTTCATTAAAATGACCAAGATCATCCTCAAACTATCAAACTTAAATTAATATAATTTTTCCCATAACCACACTTACACACTTAATATTGGTTTCAATCAAATGTTTTTTATGTCTTATATTATATTTCTACCTTTGTTTCAAAATTATGGCCAATCTTAGTGTATCTCAACTCTACTAAGCTTCTTTTTGAAGGGATTTGATTTCTCTATTCCTAATATACTTATTACAAGTATGTAACTCAATAGGTTTCAACATTAAAATTAAAATTAAAACTTATAATAATATTTTATGACATATATAAATCTTTAGGTAATGATATTCTACCTATATAGGTCTCATTACAATCTCAAATACATCTATTATATCAATACTTTTATTAAGGACTCATTATGTCTTATATTCTATCCCAAAATTCTATATATAAGTTTGTCTACCTTTTAAAAAGAATTATTTATTTTTGGGTCCTTATAGTTAATCACCTGATGTTTATTTTTGTATTATTAACATCTTCCTATTATGAGAAAACAATTTCTTATGTTGGTTTCTCAAGGGTTGTACTTAAACTGACATTCACCTTTTTTGGTCTTATTAGGCCCTATTTGACCTCATGAGGAGACATACTTTAATTATAATTATAATTAACTTTAATATTACCCTCTCAAATTATAATAAAGATAATAACAAATATTTAAACCTAGATACTAGATTTTAGATCTAATTAATACAAAATTTCACTCAAAGCTCCTTTTATGATCCTTTTCTAATAAACACATATAGGAAAAATGATACACAATCCTTAATAACAAAATTTATAGAGATTATTTTAGAGTAAAAACACTTATATTAGCTCTAAAAATCATTCAAATGACTATTACTAATATTTCATGAAGTTTCATTAGATAGATTTGAAGTTTTAGGTTAATTTCCTCCAAGAAATTCTTCTCTAGAATTTTCACTATTCATATAGAGCTAGGGAGCTCATGAAAGATGATATATAAAGTATATGGATCAATTATTTCAACCAAATAACACTTATAATAAAATATTTCCTATTTCTTCCAACTTATACAATATCACTTTTGCGTTCTTACAATGAAATTTACATAAACTAAACCATTGTATGTGATTGTGAATTATTTTTAAGACCTAAGAAAGTTCCAAGAGGGAAATTATGACTCCTTCCACTAAAAAATCATGGATAATGATTAAAATAAATGATTTATCTACAATTATAACCTATAAAATTATTTTTTACCTTTCGTACACTTGAATACACTTCCATTCTTCTCTGTATCAATCCTTTTTGCACTCAGACCTCTGCAACTTTATACACAATCATATAAATGAGGTTTCAAGACACCTACTAACTTCATAATAATTTAATAAACACATATACATACATAAATAAAATAAAAATGAACCTTTGTATGAATTTTTTTTTTAATTCTTTAAAATGCTAAAACACTTCACATAATTCTCTTGTAGGCCTATTACATAGACCTCTCTTCTTCTCAACTCCTCATTTCCTCATCATTAATTTCATTAGCATGTTTATTATCTTTTATTATCTCATTATTAATATTATCTAAGATTATTTTTCTCCAACCACTTACAAACATATATGTCTTGATAGATAAGAAGACCTAAGTCTTCTCAACCACTTATTCTAAACATAACATATGCCAATCTTGCCTTCTCTAATGTACCATCCACCTTATAGAGATATGATGAGGTATTTTGGCCTTTATATAGTTTAAAAATTATTTTAAAACATACATTTAATATTATAATAACATCACACAAGAGTCTATACCTTTTATAATTAATTACAAGGTTTGTAGGCCTTCTTATTACAATTTAAATATTTAATTGTCTAATTAGCAGGAAAGTGCCCATAATAGATTTATAATAGTTTGTACACCCTTACATAATCACATTAAGAAATATTATGCTCGTTAACACCTATCAATACCTCTTACAACATTACATGAGGCATTACATGACTTTAAACCTACTTAACCTGACTTATTGACTCATGGTGACCATTATGTACAAGATTTACAAGTGATAACTAATGCTCTTACTTAAAACATTCTCTTTAGTCCATTTCATAATATTTATTATAGAAGAAACATAATCAATATTTTTTGTGTTTGGTACCTAAGTATCACATATTGTTTCATACAATACATCTTTGTATGTGTCAAAATATTGCAAAAGTTCTAAAATCAAAATTATGGTTGGAGGGATGTATACTCATTAACAAAACTATATCCATGGGTTTTAATAACCTACCACAATTCAAGACCCATTATGGACATCATAGCTTGGACTACATGGTCTATTATAAGCATAGAGGTAGTAGTAAGAGAGGGATAGTATCTAGATAGGTATGGTTAGGTAGTAGGATGGATAAGCAAAACCACTGATGTTCCATTATGTCTAGTAGTGATAGGTAAGGAATCAAAGTGAACCAAAAATCAAAAGGCATATAAAGGAGATTTTTTAAATTTAGATTATATGTGTTTATATTTTATGTATTATATCACCTATGTGTGTAGTGATATACGACCTGAGTTAATTCCACTTAAGAGAAAAATAACATGCTAGAGAGATTATGAAACTTTGCATAAGAAATTAATAAATAGAATCTGTCAATATTATCAATATTATAAAAAATAAAAATCAAAAGATATAGTGATCAAAAATATAAGTATGGGGTTTTATAAGGCTAGAAACATAAACCCTAAAGATAGGATAGGGTTAGGGAACTATTCAAAGTAATTTAGGTTCATTGAATGATTTATATTTTTTAGGATTATAGAATGTAACCCTAGGTTGATATAGAGTTGAGTAATAAATTAGGGAATAAAATACTATAATATCAGCAACCACTAATTTATATAACAATTGATTTGTTTGAATATTATATAAATAGAAATTAATTAGAAGAGGTGTACTTAACTAGATAATATGATTGAGATGGACAAGTGGTAGGATGGGAAGTGATGTAGGAATAGTGAAAAGTGTTATCAGTGAATAAAAGGTGTTAGAATCCTCTTCAGACAATATCATGACCCTCTTTTCTAATAGCACATGATGTTATTAACCTTATGTGTAGTGATAATGACCGTATATAGGTGAAGTAGTGAAATTCTAGGTAGACCTTCACTCTATTTTAGAAAACATGTGTTTATATGATCGATACCTAGATCATCATATGTTCTATGGTTTGAATAATTTCACTATGAAACCCTAAGCCTCCATGCTTATTAGGGTTTTGGTGAACTCAAGTGGAAGAAGAGTGGCATTAGTAAGGTAGGATAGGTATAACCTCAACAACCCATGCATTAAGTGTTGCCTACATACCAATACCTCAAAAGGGGATCAAGCCCGATGTAGTTCTCCTAATCTAAGCATTGGTGTAATTGAGAGTGATTTATTAACCTTATATGTAGTGCTAATGACCCTATATAGGTGAATTAGTGAAATTATGGGTAGAAAGCATGTGCCTATATGACCGAGACCTAGATCATCATATATTCTATTCTTTAACTAGTTTCATTATGAAATCCTAAGCTTTCATGCTTACTAGGGTTTTGATGGAAAAAGAGTGGCATTAGTAAGGTAGGTTGGGTATGACCTCAACACCCCATGTTTTGAGTGTTTCCTACATACCAATACCTTGAAAAGGGATCAAACCTAATATAGTTATCCCAATCTAAGTGTTGGTGTAAGTGAGAGTGATGTTAGTATGCTTGAGTATGAATGCTAATTTGAATGCTTTGAGTGTGAATTGAGACTTGAAACTTGAGAAAAATTGAGATATTAGTTATTATAGATAAATGTATTCATAAATAAGGGTAAATAGGGATAAATAACCTTAATTTTACCAATTTTTTTAATCTTGTTCATTAGAATTTCTATCTATCTGATAAATGAATGAAATTCATCTTTATATAGTGTTATGATGATTATCGAGACATTAAATTAGTTTAGGTTGACCCTAAGACATTTGAGGAAGTGGAGATATATTTTTATGGTTAAGGGAAGATAAGGGTCAATAGCAGTGCCCCCTTTTCCAAAAACACACTATGCTATAGACTAATGGGGTCGTGTTATTATCCAAGTGAATAACACATGTGGAGAAGGATTAGGGATGCCTATACAATGGACCAATGTGGATCTTGGTATATCTAGGCATGGGGTAGATGCACATAAAAGCTATAAAAGGATAAAAATAGGCCCTAAGATAGGTCTAAGACTAAGATAAGGATAAGATGGTCTCAAGTGACACTCATTAAATTAAAATGACATTTTATATTAATATAAATACAAAGAGTCATTTTTTAGAATATGAAGGGTCAACCAATTCCATTTATTATAAATAAAAGTAATGAAAATTTAAAAAAGGCTTTTTGATGTCCATAATTTGTGAATCTTGAAGAGGAAAAATAAGGAAACTTTGTGCTCATTATTTCATCCATGAACCAAGGAAATACATGAACTTTGTGTCTTATTTTCTTTAATGGATGTGTATTTTTTTTATGTTTATTACTAACTCATTATTCCAAGCACTAATTACATTTGATCTCTTAAATTATCTAATTATTTTCTAGTTTTATCATTATGAAAGTGGATAAAATCCATGTTTATTTATCTACTCGTAATTCTTCACATTCTTTATTATCATTTTTATTTCTAGTTGAATGTCTTTAATGCAATTCCCCTCATTTAAATTATAAATAATTTATATAAGTAGATTAGTCTCTATTGTTTTTAATAAAGGGAACCTCCCCTCGTAATAAAGGAAAGACTTTTTGTCTGCTACCTTATTTTGAAACTCAGATTTGTCATTGAGTACAAAATATTTCACCAACAATTTTTGGTTCCCACCATGAGGCATGTTTTGTACTTTCCATGCAACCCACAATTTTTCAACAACAAACATTTGTATGACTATATTTGGAAATCAAAATTCAACTATCCAACCAAACCTTAATTGGGTAAAAGGGTTGATAATTCCCACTTTTAAAGAGTTACAATTGTGTTAGATAAAGAAGAAGAACATGATGATTTTTATCAGAGAATCATTGCACTTATTTTGAAAAGAATAATGATTATATCTCCTTGATATTTTTTAGCATCTTGGATGATAAAAGGTACACAATATCCATAAATAAAAATGGAAGTTTTGATTCATTTTTTTATTTGTTATAGCAATTTAGTTTCAATATTTCCTCAAAAAGGATAAAGAAGGTACAACATATAAATAGAGTATTATCACTATTAGATTATTAGTACATGTTCTGAGGTACACCAGAACATGTTAATCATAGGAATAAATCTTACTATTTAAGGAAGATGTTATGGTAAAGTAAAATCATTACTTGATATTTAGATTTTATCTTAGGATCTCTTAAGTTTATACAATCTTGGGTAATCCTATAACTATCTACTTTGATAGATATTTAATGGTAAAACTCATATATGAAAACATAGTTGTAAAACTTGCAGAGAAAAGACCTTTTGATATTCATTAATATAATAATATTTCAAATAGATGAAAGTAATTTATAGATGATTAAAGCTAAAGATTATCAATTCATGAGGTTATTATGCAATATCACCCAACTTAACAATGGGCCAATAATATCAATTATAAGATAAACACCCATTTCAAAGAGATAATCTTCTAACACATATCATTACCCAAAAGATATATTTCACATAATAAGCACATAACTATTATATTAACCCTCAAATACTAAATCAATTTTCAATCTTCATATCATGAAAAACTCATTACAATTTCATTCTAGAGACTATCAAGCACTATCTAACATTATTTAACCCATTCTACTACAATACAGAGGAATATATAATCCTAAAAACTATTTTTATAACCATGAAATATATACTTGGCATCCAAGTACGTCAGACTATATTTTGTTGCTAAATATTCCATGTACATGATCCAAACTAAAAATAGAGTAACTTCATAATAATCATGTAGGATAACTGCTAACCAAAATTAAAACATAATCCTTGTCCATGTGGCACATTCATAGATATGACAGGTTAGTGTACACATTCTATAGATAAAACTTTATCAAACTTAAATTTTTATCTCATCTTGAGACAAGACTACAAATAATTAGGATTCTATATGATAAAAAGTTGGTAAAATACACAAAAACTATAGATCTCTCAAGGTGTCATTTACTAGGTTTCACCCCTCACATGCTACTTATCTTCCCTCATGGTTTTCAACTAAGTATCAAGATAATCTACTACCCTT
Organism: Torreya grandis; assembly: GCA_037957365.1. Classification (NCBI taxonomy): domain Eukaryota; kingdom Viridiplantae; phylum Streptophyta; class Pinopsida; order Cupressales; family Taxaceae; genus Torreya; species Torreya grandis. The sequence continues at coordinate 10,440 of JARHVA010001883.1, read as the reverse complement.
TCAGGTTTTCAATAGACTATCCTTGTTGGTTTCTATAGTCTTACCAAACAAAAAGGCTGACAAGTAAAATTTCAAAATTCTCCACTATAAAAAATTTTAGCTAGATGAAGTAGGCATCAACAAAGGAACTAATGCAAGTAGTTGTTATGAAGTGAATGGATCACTCTAAAAGGAACTCAAATCAATATTATTTGTCTGGTTCATATTTTGCTAGAGTTGATTAGGAGGAATAATGGTAGGGACATCAATGAGTAGAGTGATGATAATATCAAATTTAGCCACATTTGTCTTATAATTTTGTCAATCAATCAAATACTCTTGAACATTGCATATGAAATCCTACAAAGGAATCTGAGCATACAATAATTATGAAATATCATTTTTTATAGTAGAAGAGAGAGTGGTTTTTGAAGTAGTCTAGTGTCCCTAAAATTTGACACTTTAAGAATTTAGGGGACCCCCTTTTTGAATTCTTTTGCATTTTGGCCTTGTGTGTGTCAGTTGTATTGCTTGAAGCCAATCTTATAAATAAATAACTTGTGTTCTACTAATATTGGTTTTCTTTTTATTGTTTTCTTTCCTCAATTGCTCTTAACTACTCTAGAGTACTAAAGGCATCTACTTAAAAACATCACTCAAATCCTTTTACTCATTCATTTTAGTAGTTGAAATAAGCCAAAGGTAACTTAGCTCATTTTCAATGAAAATTAGGTTCTATAAGTTACTTCACTCATTGAAAATAAGTTAAGTTATCCCAAAATCCTGACCAACACTTCTTATTTCTAATCAAGTTTCTCAGGGTACTTTACTTAAGAAAATAAGATAAGCATAGTAGTCTCAAAAACTTGACTAACACTCTATAGACCTAAATGAGTTTTCAAGGTTACTCAAATTATAAAAAATTGAAGTAAAAGAAACTCAAGTTTAAAAATTTGACTTAATCATAGATCAAGACCTAATTGGGATTACATAAGTGCTTTACTTAAAAATATAGTATAACCAAAGTGATTTGAAAAAAACTAATTTACAAAAAAGGCTAACGTGGCTTTGCCATGCTTGAAATAAATACACTGGTATATATATAAAATTAGGGAATTACACCTCATTTCTAAGTCATTTAATCAAGTAGTTGTCCCTACAAACCCTGAGTCATGCATTTTCATTCTCTGAAGCAATTTCACGTGATTTTCTTCTTGACCCATTTGTAGTTGAGGTTAATTGATTTTTTTTAGACTATTTTTATTTTCTTATTTTATGGCATTTTTATTTCCTAAACTTTATTTCCCATTCCATCATGGTTTTTTGACTATCAAGGTTGTTTTGTTTTATTTCTCTTCCAATTTCTTGGTGAAATTGTTTTTTTTAATTATAAAATTTAAATTTAAAACTCTATTCATGTTGAAACTAAAAAAATCAAAAAATCTCTAAGAATGCCCTAGTTTCCAAAAAATTCCCTACCTAATCAGGTTTACCAGTCTCCCTTACTATAGGTTTATGATACCTAGTAACTTGCCCTAAAAATATTGATTCATAAAGGCCCTACCCAATCAGGTTCTTCATTGATATGATTAAAATATTCAATATATGCATAAATACCCTTAAGGTAGGGAAACACCATATAATACTGCTTTAGGAAGGAATAGCTCCAAAATGTCTCTTCGAGGGGGAAACCTCCAATATCCTCTTACAATAGAAGACTCAATGCTTACTTGATATCTTTATCATGATAATCATATCCTATATATAGACATCTATCTAATCCATGTATGGGTAACCTCTTAATCCCAATGTAGGCTGACCATTACCCAATGTACTAATTCTACAAGTTACTCCATTATCTTAATATATTGTACCCATATAACTAACTAAAGAGATGTGTGCCACATGTCAGCATCTCCATCAACCCATATACATTAGTATATAATATCCCAGGTACATAGAATTACTTCCCTCCTTGACATGTTTCATCCTTGAAACATAGGAATAAACCAAATAATGAGTGTGTTTTAAATCATTGCACACTTGTCTCCAATCTTGATCATCTAGCCGTCCATATGTGATCTTGGTAGGTGATAACTCTCTAATCTTGTTTCTAAATTTCATTATGCTCCTCTAATTTCATTTATGATAATAATTATACTACTTTGGTGTCCAAGCATAATTATTCCTCTTTTTAAAATTGAGCCACCATTTTCTAGCATCAACATCATCTTCCCCTAAAAAATTTTGCAACTCCATGATCCACAAAAAAATTAGGGTTCATGAAACCCTAAAATATCAATAACTCATGAAAAATTGATCCAAAAAGTCCCAAATTTTTACTATAGCTTCCTCTTATGATATTGGAACCTCAGTCAAATTTTTTTGAAACAATGTCACAAATTTTGACATATATATTGAATATATTAGAAACCATAAAATTGCAACAAATCACTCAAAACAACTCTAAAAATTTTGAAATTTTTACTATGATTCTCTTATATCTTATTATATCTCCAGTAAACATTTTGAATAAAAATTTTCTATATTTTGAAAGATATAGAGAAATTATTATAAACCCTAAAATATAAATAACTCCCTCAAAACTAATCAAAAAATCTTTATTTTTTTCTATGACTTATTTGAAATATTTTCCATATCTAGTAAAACAATTGTATAAAAATTTGCAACAAATAAAAAGTTATTGATGATTAAAAAAAGTAGGGTTTCACTCCACACAAATTTCCCAAATTGAAGCTCTGATACCACTTAATATGATTCAAATATTCAATATATACAAAAATACCCTTAAGGTAGGGAAACACCATATAATACTCCTTTAGGAAGTAATAACTCCATAATGTCTCTTCGAGGGGACAACCTCCAATATCCTCTTACAATAGAAGACTCAATACTTAGTTGATATCTTTACCATGATAATCATCTCCTATATATAGACATCTATCTAACCCATGGATGGGTAATCTCCTAATCCCAATGTAGGATGACCATTACCTAATTTACTAATTCCACAAGTTACTCCATTATCCTAATATATTGTACCCACATAACTAACTAAGGGGATGTGTGCCACATGTCGGCATCTCCATCAACCCATATACATTAATATATCATATCCCTATGTACAAAACATTTATTTCTCTTGACTTGGATTTATTATCCTAAGTAATTGATGTAGGAAACCCCAAACCACATTAAAAGATTAATTGATTAGGTTTTTCTTCCCCTTTTTCTTACTTTAGGTTTCTAAAGTGAAGTTGCTTACCCACAAGAACCCAAAGCCTTGACCCTCATCAAACCCATAAAACACTAGTCATGACTACTCTAGGTTTCCCTTTCCTCATTACTTCTTTAGGTTTCTTAATGTTCATTAATTTGGGTTTTTACTTCCAAGTAACTACCTATCGAAAACCCAAGTCTTATAACACCATAAATCTAAAGTCTTATATTTGGGAAAAGTAGAAGTAATTCATTTCCAAAAACCTGATGTCATCTATTGTAAAGAACCTAAAGTTGTTTGCTTTCGTAAAATTGAAGTTGTTAAATATGAAAAGTTTGAAGTTACTTGACTTCAAAGACCAACTCAAAGTTGTTAAATCCTATTTCTTAAAGTCAAGTTACATAATGTTTTTGAAGATGTCAATTACATCAAATTTAGAGCTTGTTTAGAGATAAAGAGCTATAATTTAACCCTGTTTCTCAAATTTTTAAATTAATTAGAGCAGTTAGTAAGTGTTTTTAAGCACTTATCAAGATTATTTAGAGTTTAAAAGAGTAAATGTCTATATCAGAGGGATCAATAAGGTTAGAGGAAGATATACTATAAATAAGAGTACAAGGTGAGATCATTGAGGAGGCCCCAGAGTTAGCACTTGAGGACATTCCAAAACTAAGAAAGAAGGGGAAAGTAAAGGCAAAGATGTTTATAGTTCAAGAAAAAAATGAAGTATGAATACAAAGGTTACCCTATTAATCTATGCATATCATCAAAGTTGACATAAATAAGTGATACAGATATGGGGCATGTATCTATGATTGAGATTTTGGTAAGATCAAGGGCCATTGTGAAGACTCCACTTTTACACTCCATGACCAATAGTGGGATTCTTTAGGCTGCCACTTTCTCAGGTTCAACTCTACTTCCTAAGTTTGTGCTAATATATGATAATTACTATGACTCCCTATCTAGGGTAGTATGAGATAACACTGGGAATGTGATTGTGAGGCTAGATGTCTAATATCTTAACTATTGTTTGAAGATTTTAACCTCGCCAAAAGTGATTCATATTTCAATGGAGACAATTGAGAAATAATAGGAGATTAAGATAGTAGAGTGTATTAAGATTATGAATACATATTGTTGAAGAAGATAAAATAACCTTCAAGGTTCCCTAAGCACATTGTCAAATCTGATTTTGTTCAAAATGTAGATGATATCATTTAGCTATTATTAAAAATAAATGGATAGAATAATGCCAAATGGTTTTCACCCTAGATATATGCCTATAGTAGGACCACTGATGTAACTCAGAGTTCCTCTAAGATTGACTGGGCAAGAATGATCAGTGATAACATGGATCAATAATTAAATAATGTATTGTGGACTTTTGATTTCAAGATGACTTCATATCTTGTATATACAATAGCCTCCAGTGGAGTTTTCTCAAGGTTAAAGACTAATGGTACATTTTCAATGGTACCAATATATGAATTTTATCCTCAATTAGTACTTAAAGAATACTACAAGGATTACATTGTAGTGAATGATGGTTTCTTCTATGAGCTTATTTGTAAGTTGGAGAAATCTTTAAAACATAGAAGAGTATTAGATGAGGCATAGTATGTAGTCTCACTATATGGTTACATTTTCATTCAATCTCTTGATTTCACCTATCTTAGAATAGGAGGTTTTTTAGAAGCACTTGTCAAGCTGCCAAGATATCCAAGTGACAAGTGGATCCTTATGGAGATGAGTAGGCAATTGGTTGAGTTACATGATTTACAGTCTAAATCTCATAAAGTATCCATTAATTTACTTATTTTAATTGGTCACTATCATTATCCTAGTATTTATAAAGCTAGGAATGTACATAAAGAAATGTATCACCATTACACTTAAACACATTGTGATGCCATGGAAAATTTTGACTGCAGAGGTATTGCTTAGAGTACTATTTCTCTTAAGTATATGCATATCCAAACACTTGAAGTTTTTTGGATGGACTATAGGGATGAGTTTGACGTAAGAATAAAAGATAATATCAGATTAACTTTAGATTTGAGCATTTGATTTAGCCTCTATTCCCAAATATATGGAAGATGATAATATTATTACAAGTGATACATTACATGCAATAGGAGGGGATGGTGCCCCTCTTCTAGAAATTATTTTTGGGGATGATCATGATAAGACAATTTTATAAATTACTTTAAATATTTTGGTGATGAATTCCAATTTGCTTCTTAATAAAGTTTATTACATGAAGGAATTCATAAGTGAGACTGCATGTGTGGGTAAAAAGAGAAAAGAGATAGTGCAAGGAGAAGGTAGTCATGGTCCCTTAAAGAAATTAAAGCTAAAGAAGAATGCTGATGATAATTTCTTGATAGTGAAAGATAAGGAACCAACTCAACCAATTGTTTACACTTCACCATTGGTCTCTTCTACCCTCGTTACTTCTTTTGTTCTAACTTCTATTCCTCCCACTACTTCTGACCTAGACCCTTCAATTATTATGCCATCTTATAAGGTTTATGTCACTAATTCTTCCAAGAAGTCCACTCAAAAAGAGGTGAGTCCTCATATTCCTTCTTATTTACATGTTATAATTCCACTACCTCCATTAGAAGAACCACCTCATATGGAAAAAAAACCTAAAAAGGTAACTACTGAAGAGGTGCTCCCATCATAAGACGAAATATTAGAGAAGGAGAATGAAAAATAAGTATCAAGGCCTAAAGTGTAAGTTAATAAAAATATAGTAGATGAAGGGATAGATAAAGTAAAAAAATAAATAGATATAGGATTAGGAGGAGATAGAGTTGAGGCTACAAAAGAAAAATAAATTGAGAAAGGAAACGAGGTAAAATTAGAGGTAGAGAGAGATTTAATACAAAAAATTCAAGATGACACTCAAGCATAAGGACTTTCTTCACAAGAGCTATCAATCAATAATAAACAACAACAAATTGTTACTCATTTAATCACTTCTACTAACATAGATTTATCATCTTGGTTGGCTTTGTAGACAACTCTAGAATCAAATGAAGTGATCAATCTTGAGGAGATAGATTTATATTTTTTGAAAAATCTAGATAAAATGGGAAATAATCCTAAGCAATAAAAATTCACTTCAAAATTGATAATTGAATCTTCAGGACATAAATTTGCAAAGATAGCAGTTCCCCCACAAGGAACTAATAAAGGAGAAGTTAATGATGAGAATATAACAATTACAAGGGTATCTTTTGGAGAGGTTACTACTAAAGGGTCAAGACAAGATACTTAGACTTTAATTGACACTCTCTTTAGGAATCTGGATGAATAGAAAGTTGCTAAAGCTAATTTGAAGGAACAAAATGATCAATTGTGCCCAATTAATTACAAAAGTCACAAAATCTACTCATCAATAGGTGTTACTTCTAGAAGTAGTGATTTATGAACAAGTGATTACTAAAGTGGAAGAAACTAGGGAAAAGGCTAAGGATATTGACAAATGGGTTGATAAAATGAATCAAAAGGCTCAAAAATTCATCCCACTCATTAAGGAAATTCAAACTGATATTTTGAATAAAATAATAGAAGTCAAAGCAATGAGAGCTGATTTGGAAAATGAAAATGAATTTTTAAAACTTCAACAAGAAAGTCTTCAAGGAATCATGAATTTAGATGAGAAAATTTTGATTGAGGTGTATATTTGTCCTTCTATAAAGAAGATAAATCAAGAGGAATGTCTCATATCCTTTCATTTAAGCATTCTTCTAAACATAGGAGAAAAAATGAATAATTTTGAAGAAGATGCATGTGGTGTAATACTAATATATTAGACTCTCTCTTTGGGATCATATGTATATGGTAAAGCAATGCCCTAAGAATAGTCAAATAGTTATATGAATAGTTCAAATAGAGGATGGACAAAGCTGACTCCTTTCACAACTAAATATCTTAAAGTGCTGATCAAATATAGGAATAATTGAAAAGACTTGGGCTAAGGATTGAGAAAACTAAATATCATTACATAATGATTGAAAGAGAGATGATGAGATTGGAAATAGAAAGATATCCAATTGCTAAATCAGATGATGCAACAATCCAATCAATAATATTCCAACACATCAAGTACATATAAAAATGTAAGAGTCAAGTTCATGTAGTAGATGAATTTTGCCTTGAGTCTTGAATAAATTCTTCTTTTTCTTTTATTTTATCTTCTTTCTTCATGATCATTCTACAAATAATATTGTTTTTATTAATAACTATGTAAAATTAATATCATTTTATGATTTAATTGTAAACATGAAATTACTTTGTAAATTTTAATGTCTTAAGTAACTCAACTAAAATGTCATTACTCTGAGTCATTTTGCAAAAGTGAATTACTTTATCTAATTTTGCACTACATGCAAAGTGTTTGTAATCAATCCAAATAAGGAGTAAAAAAAGTGCTACATGTCATTGATCATTGCATGCTATGAAAGAGATGTTTGAGGAAGTTGTTATTCAATAGCTTCCATTTTTAATGTAACACATGTGAATTGAGGAAGTTGTTTCTTATTAGAATTTTGTATCTTAAAATTATATAAAGAGATGAGTAGGCCTACATTTTGGGGGAGGATTTTTCTTTTGGAAATTGTACAATTGGTTTAAGAAATCTAAAAATCTGAGTTTGATGTAATCAAATTATTCTGTATGAATTTTGTGAAGAAAGAATAAGAAATAAAATTATTTTCTGGAGAACTTTGCATTTTTGGAAATCTTTCTATGAATTCAATAAATATAAATTGGTAATATTTGAGTTATCTTTAAATATAAATTGAGTTCATAGTATTCTTGAGTATTTATTGGAAAGATAATCACTTACTATATGTTTATTTTCTTACATATACACAATAAACTCTGCAAGTCTATTTATTGTGATATGCACTTTTGTTATTCTTCCTCATTTTAAAATGTAACAAGTTGATTATTCCTTTTCTACATATCCTAGATTCAAACTAATTTTCTAAAACAAAATAACTTCTTACTTGCTAAAAAGTTTGTTTGTTATGGTTCATGAACATAGTGATTAAATTAATACAAATATTAAATTAACTTGTACCTAATTTGCATAGTCTTGAACAAATATAAATAGAGAGTAACTAGAAGTAGATAAACATAAGATTATGGGAGATTTATCATTAAATAAAGGGGATTTAATCCCATGAATGCCTAGGTATTTTTTACACTATGAAAAATATCTAGCCAACATAGTCATTTCGTCAGAGATGTCTACATGCGGATGAGTGAGCTTCTCAACATGGAATTATGATTTGATCCCAGAAAAGTTATTGCATAACATCTAAGTCTATTAGTCCTATAACTAGTGCATAAATGAGTCTCAAGCTTGCATTTGTGTTTGAAACATGGATGCAAACCTAGTAAAATTGATAGTGGGATCATGCATGGTGCCTTTAGAATAACTTAAAGTGTTGAATTTAGGGATCAGACCATTCCATATTGCATCCACTTGAGATTTTTATTCAATCAACAAATGGGCCATAGTCATGGATTAGTCAATCATTATAGTGAAGTTAGCTTCATATATTTATAACAGTTTGAATAAATAATTTGACTCCTCCTTGATAGTTTGACCCTATAATTTAATTCAACTCACCCAATCCTACATAAGCTTGGCCACCAACTTTGGATGTTTCATGTAATCTAGCATAAAACTAGGGCTCATAATGTGAGAGTAAAGGGTGTGGTATGAGTCCTTAATAAAATTAATAGTTTTTATTAAAATATTCAATAGTTTAAAGTTATCTTACTGCAACTAGGACACCCTATTTTGTAATGAAATAATAGTCTATGTAATGGACTCTTGAAAAGTAAAAGCACCTTCCAACTACTTCACCAAGGAAATTTTAGAAACATCAAGAGATGATTCAGTAGTGGGTGGAGACATAGTGGATATAATAGTGGAGGTCATGATGGTAAGGATCTAAAATAGAGTGAGGGGAAATGAAAAGATGGTGTGATGAGAAGGAGCATAAGGAACATTTATGAGGGTTATGTTTTTAAACCTAGGTATCACAATATAATTGGGTTTTAGCAAGGATTGACTAAGGGTGGGGAGGGATTAAGAGTTGAAATAGGTGGAAGGTAGAGTCACATATGGTGGTTTTGGAGGAGTGATTTGTAGGGCCTCAACTTATGGCAAAAGAGTGGGGGAATCCTTAGGTAACATGAGCATAGTGGTAGTCTTGATGGTTGTCATAGAGGCGATAGAACAAGAGGCATAGATCATATGGGTGTTACATCCCCATGTTTTATGGTCTCCTGAGTGTATTGAGTTGGATATTTTGATAGTGTAGGTGCCACATCTATATAAATCTATGTAATGGACTCTTGAAAAGTAAAAGCACCTTCCAACTGCTTCACCAAGGAAATTTTAGAAACATCAATAGATGCTTCAGTAGTGGGTGGAGACATAGTGGATATAATAGTGGAGATCATGGTGGTAAGGATCAATAATAGAGTGACGGGAAATGAAAAGATGGTGTGATGGACTCTTGAAATAACAATCTATGTAATGGAATCTTGAAAAGTAAAAACACCTTCCAACTGCTTCACCAAAGAAATTTCAGAAACATCAAGAGATGCTTCAATAGTGGGTGGAGACATAGTGGATATAATAGTGGAGGTCATGGTGGTAAGGATGTATAATAGAGTGAGGGGAAATGAAAAGATGGTGTGATAAAGAGCATAAGGAAAATTTATGAGGGTTAAGTTTTTGAACCTAGGTATCACAATAAAATTGGGTTTTAGCAAGGATTGACTAACGGTGGAGAGGGATTAATATTTGAAATAGGTGGAAGGTATAGTCACATATGGTGGTTTTAGAGGAGTAATTTATAGGGCCTCAACTTATGGCAAAATAGTGGGGGAATCCTTAGGTAACATGAGCATAGTGGTAGTCTTGATGGTTGTCATAGAGGTAATAAAGTAAGAGGCATAGATCATATGGGTGTTGCATCCCCATGTTTTATGGTCTCCTAAGTGTATTGAGTTAGATATTTTGATAGTGTAGGTGCCACATCTATATAAATCTTATGATCAACCTTATCAATAGCCTACTTCTTTTCAACTCAATAGAGAAACTTAAGCATAGGTTATAGATCTACTACTTATAGGAGAACCTCAGGATACTAAGGTTATTGTGCCTCTAAATCCATTTATCT